>CM032448.1:78514315-79229315 GCA_019049505.1 Pachyrhynchus sulphureomaculatus | reverse complement strand
TCAAGCGTCAGGATTGAAGAGGTTTCTTTTAATCAGTTCCTAAAACGCGTTTGACGGCAATGCGGCTGAAGGTAATGGAATCCTAAACAAGTAAAAGAGTACCAGGAAATTATGACCCACTGAATCAAGACGAGGAACTGCGAGGGTGGAAAATGTTGCAGGATGGAAATTGCAAACACTTGAAGATTACGATCGAATATAAGCGAAATCGGGGGGTATTCAAGGGAGTCTAATGAGTTGTTTGGCAAGGAGTTTTTTGTCAAATTTAAATATAACAATAAATCGTGGAGAGATCTTCAGTGTCAGATCTTTTATTCATGTTGTTCGGATTGTTGTTGATTGCTACCATTTCAAGGAATTTTCTTTTTTGGTAATTCGGTTCAGTATACAAAATTGAAGCCTCTCCGTAATTCATTCTGTGATCCTTTTTCATTACATGCTCTGCAAGAGAGCATGAAGATATGCCTCTTCTACAATCACTTTTATGTGAAATAATACGTCCTTTGATATATATATATATATATATATATATATATATTTATATATATATATATATATATATATATATATATATATATATATATTGTAGCCTGTGAAAAGGTGTTCTCAGTTTGAGGCATCTTTTTTTGTACCCTGTGAGAAGTTGTTTGTCCCACGCTTGAGCGCAATTTTGTTGCCTATGAAAAAGTGTTTAATTGCGCCCCACGTACACTGCGTCATTTTGTAACTTTTGAAAAACTTGCCCGCACGTTGTGGTGTCATTTTGTACCGTTTGAATATTGGACGCCCCAAGCTTGAGCACAATTTTCTTGCAGCCCCGCTTTAATTTCTGATAATGAATTGAGTGAAACCTGATTTTAAAAGAACTAAAGAAATTAAAGAAACACTAGCTCAGTTTTCCTTGGTAGAGAGATATGGGTAAGAGATAATTGTCTTACGTCTTTTTGGAATTTTTTTTCTATTTTTAAAAAGCTTCAGTTGTACAAGTTTTTTGGGCACCATTCATTTTAAAATAGAAAGGATCTAACTTCAGTTAAAAAATGAAAAAATACTGAAGGGTTTTATGGGTATTACTAAAAAGAATTAGTCTAGTACAACTTATCCTGAAAAGAAAAATAAGTATTCAGTGAGACACTAGCTTTAATCAACAAAAAGAAAATTTATTCATGTTTTTAAAAATAAAAATAAAAAGTTCCAACCTTTGCAGTTTTACCAAAAAAATTCTAGCCTAACTAGTAGTTGTTACATTTAAATTTTAGACTATTATAACCCCCGAAGACGAAAAGTCGTGCTTTACACTTCACTTTTTAGTCTGTTTTAAATTGTAGTTAAGGCACTACTCCGGGATAAGTCTATTGAAGGAAGTTTTGTTGACTTACTGTTCTTATTCCTGTTTTGATGGACTACGCCCGATTTCACACTTTTTCTTAGCAAACACTTAGAAAGCCCACTACGGCTTTTAGTTAAGACACTGGTGCTTTTACTTAGCGGCTCTGATGAAAATTAGCCTACTTCGGCTAGATGGAAAATAGCCTCTCGGCTAGACGGTACTGCCTGGCTGCGGCTAGATGGAAAACAGCCTCGATTCAAGCTCTGCGGAGCCTTAAATAATCGTGCGACTTTTGCCTGTAATATCACGACGCTCCAATCAAAACTGCGGATCAAACATTTCACCAATCGCGGCGCCGTAGCGAGAGGTTCGGTCAGGAACCCGCACAACACAGTATACCGAACGTCTTGGAATCTCTGTTTAATATACCGTTCGATACAAAAATTAAAATAATTACAATTTGAAATGGAAAAATCAGTAACATTACATGGTCTTAAAATCTAGGAAAAAATGAATGTTACATTTACCCCCTTCCAAAAAGAAATAGACTACACTAGTCTATTAAACTTAGGCTACTTATGAAAAGGTACAAAGTGGTACACTATCACTTAATACTAAGGTCAGAACTTAAAACAAAAGTACAAACTTCGGACCTTACTACTAGACTTAATTCAATTAAGCACTAATATTAAGTACAATGAAAACCAATGAAAATCTTTGCATGTACACAAGAATCTTATAACTAGACTTAACTTAATTAAGCACTAAGGTTGAGTACATCAAAAAGTAAATAAAAATCCTTGCATGAACATAGGAAATACCTTTCCAAAATAACAATTGCGGTCTTCTTATATAAAAGAATCAGCTCTGTTATTGTTACCAAAACAAAAAATATAACTTTGTCTAGACTCTTGTCTAAATCAAAAAAGTGAACTGAAATAAAATATGAACACCCCCCCTTAAAATATTTTAAGGATTGTCTGAAAATTTTCTATTTCAGCAAAAGAAATTTATAAAAATTCTTAAATAAAGAAAAAAAATAAAAAAAATGATTCTAGTGCAAACACTTACACTAAAAGGAGAAAGTCTTGTAAGACATTTAGCACAAGGCTAAGAAAAACATCTGGATGAAAATCCAGACAAACGCTCGGAAAAAATCGCCATCAATGCTCTAGCTCATCGCTAAGAGAACATTCCAAATCTAGTATCACTACTAGTCGCACTCGGAAAATAATCGCACTCTATCGCGCAATGTCGACGTCCTAAGACATCTAGACATGCTAAAATCGCTAGGGGAAAACGCTCTGGTTGATCGCCAGAAAACACGTCGGCTTATCGCCAACCAAACACTCTGGTATATTGCCAGAAAAAAGCCTCGGCTCCTCGCCAAGAAAACACTCTGGTATATCGCCAGAAAAAACCTCGGCTCCTCGCCAAGAAAATACTCTGTAAATAGTCCTCGACTACACAAAGTCTGCGTTCTAAAAGAACAATCTCGCCATTAACATAGTGAGCAGCTATAAAAGCTAACAATATCACTATAAGCGCAGTGAATAGCTATAAAAGCTAAAATTCACTCTAAACACAGTGAATAGCTATAAAAGCTAAAATTCACCAAACTGAATGATCCTGCTTCAAAAAGCAATGTTCACTAAGAACAGAATGATTAGTCTGCGCACAACTAACATTCAAGGAAACATTCCCAACATAACTATATGAGACAGCAAGTCTCGAAATAGGACCTCCCTAAAGTCATAATCCTATATATGGGAGTCCATAAGCAAAAACGACTCAAAATCTCGCATTTTGAGCACATGCCCTCAGGCAACCAACATACACTGAAATATATACAGAAATATATACAGAAATATATACAGAAAATATATACAGACGTACATTCAGGAGTTCAAATCCCAAACCCTTGGTTATGATAACTCCATACTGAGCTTGGTGAAAGCTCTTAGCAAAAGCTAATCCAATCTTCGGCACATCGCACCAAAGTGACAAATCTGCCTAGAAACATGAGCCGGAAAAAAAAACGCCCTCCGTCATTCTTCAGGGTGGCTACACTGAGATATAAAACTTAACCAGCATTGCGCTTCTCCAAGTTGCATGAAGAACCCTTGTGTACTGGTCTCGCCCTAGAACAACAACGAAAAACATTCAGTCCATCCCACATAACAGGAGACAAACACCTCACCACGATATACTGAATGGTGGAGACAATAAAATACGGAAATGGTGACCCTGGAGTCCACCAACAAAAGGGAGTAGATTATAGCATCCACTAAACTAAAACGGTGTCTACCACACCACCATAAGTCAAAAAAAAATTTATGTAGGGGGTATAGGATGTTCCGAAACACACTACTGCCAACAGCCTGTCACCACTAATAGGCTAATTGGAGCTGAGGTCGACTACAGTAGCTAGGCTCTCCTTTGGTTCAAATAGAAATAACCATTGGGTAACAAAACCCCTAAAGGTCCCCAAAGGTCAAACGTTCACCCCCCATAGACTACCCTTCCAATCAGTCTGTTCCTCAGGAAGACTAACTCCCTGCCAAACGTCGTAACGGCATCTGTTAGCACCCGGTGCATCACAGCCTGTAAAAACAAATCACTCATGGGATACAACCTAAAAGGTTTACAAGGTTGACTTAACCAAGCTTCTTACGAAATTTAAAAAAAACGAAAATGAGCTTAAAAAGCTACATGAAGCAAAAATTTCTCAAATTTTTGGTGGCAACGCAACAAAACTTTTGAAGACGACAAGAGCTTTTCCAGCTTAATCAGAAACAAGAAGAAAACATCGTTGACAGCTAAAATATTCGATCATGGTGTTAATCGTCTCCCTAGACAATAGCCTCTAGAAGAAACTGCTACAGGTATCAGGCATAACCGTTTTCTGTCAGCCCAAACTTCTAGATTACCTCTTGGAAATCTAAAAAATTCGGTTAGGAATCTTCCTTCACTGCGCTTAGCCTCTCTTGACAAGGTTCTCATCTCGGTATCAGATTTTGATCATTTCTTTGTGAAACGACTGTCTTACTCTGCTCTCATCTCCTGTAAATGATCAGCCTTTAGTTCTCCTGCAGAACTTCAATTTCTATCAATCTAATAGTAAACCGAAAAAACTGAACATACGCCTATGAGTCCATGCAAAAAAATTTTAAAAAAATTAATGACTCAAAGGTAACGTTTAAACGGCTCTGAAAAAAAAACAGAAAATACCCTCAGTTTGTCAATTCAGAAGAAGATCTAAACAGACTTACAGGATAAACCAAAATCAGTTTACTCTTAATTGCACCCAACATATACCATTAAGGTAATAAAATACACCCACTCGGGTAACAAACTTTGAAATTGCTCATAAAAATTTTGACTCTACATCACACTACACGAGCTACATCTTGCGCTTGTCCTAACTCAAGATCACCTTGGATTGCCTCTAATCAAAATTTCGCTTCCAAGTGTCAAGAACTGGATATTATTTGGGGTCATAAGCAAATCAAATCCCGCGACCACCGACATACCAGTCTTATGATATATCCTGAGTGTGACTCTTTCGCAAGCTCGCAACAGCTGAGTCGATGCTAAACATCAACCACAATCAACCTAAGTTTGGGATATGGCCAATACCCAAAACCTTAGCATTAAACAATAAAAGTAAGCTATTCCCTGCTCAACTTTTATAACAGTTAAAAAAAACGAGGTCGTCGCCTCTACAGAGCAACATCAAAAAAAATAAGGTAAAGCAATTAAGATAATGTAAATATAAATTATTCTTCTTCTGACAAACTTTCACTAGGGTTAGGTTCATTGAATGGTTTTAAGTCTTTAATATGCCATCGTCCTATTTTAGTCCCATCTAAATTAACCAAACCATAAACTAAATCTGAAATCTTTTCTCTTATCACACAATGCACATACTTAGGTACCAACTTAGATGTGAATTTATCTGCTGCACTGGAAAGAATTTTATTTTTTCGCCAAACGTGATCACCTATTTTAAAGCAGAAATCCCTTTTTCTAAGGTTGTAAGACTTACTGTTCCGTTCATAAGCCTTATGTATCCTACTACGCACGTCGGTGAAAATATCTTTTAAACCCTTTAAATTTTCGGCGTACGCACCCCTGTTACCCGGAATTATTTCGCTGTCAACATTGACATCCAAATCTAAATTTTTATAATACGATCCAGATAGAGGTATCTGTCTGCCGTAAACTAAGAAAGACGGTGTAAACCCGGTTACTTCGTGTCTTGCGGTGTACACGGGATTAAAACGGATGTTAAAACTATATGTCCCACTTAAGCTCTTAAAACTCTTAGAGGTAAACTGAGTACCGTTATCGCCTATCGAAAGCGATGAAACTCCGTGGATTAGAAAAATATCGTTTTCTAAAATTTTCAAAAAGCATTCGGCTTTAGAGCTTTTCAAAGGAAATAGCATGGTATACTTTGTAAACCAGCAAGAACCACGAGAAGCCATTTATTTCCCTTCTTTGAACGTGAAAATGGGCCTACTAGATCAGCTGCTATGACTTGAAAAGGGTAATTGACCGTTTTCTCTTTTCCCATCAGTCCCATAGGTAGTGTATTTGGAGATTTCTGCGCTCCACATATTTCACAAGTCCTCACAAACTTTAAGATATCAAAACGCATTTTAAACACATGTTGTCTCAGCCTAATCGCCCAACGTGCTAGTTTGCCACTAGGGTTTTTAATAGAATTAAGCCACAATAAACTATAATGATCTGTTATGACCGTGAAAGGAACACCTTCTTTGTAAGGTCGAAACTTTTCGATGTTAAAGAGTACTGCTAAACATTCTTTTTCAACAACCGAATAGTTACGTTCAGCCCTTGATAAAGTTCTACAGGCATACGCTATCACTTTTTCCTCACCATTGATTTTCTGTGTTAGGACGCCCCCTCAACCGGTATTAGAAGCATCACTAGGAATATAAAACTGTTGGGAAAAATCTGGTTGGGATAAAATGGGAGCTGAAACCAATAGCTCTTTAATCTTTATAAAAGATTCTTCGGCTGCCTTTGTCCAATCTATCGATTGTCCTTTTTTTCGTCCTTTCAAAAGATCATTAATAGGCGACAACAAGGTAGAAAAATTCTCGATAAAACGTCTGTACCATGAACACATTCCTACGAAGCGCTTAACTTCCGTAGTATTAGTAGGTCTCGCATAATTAACCATGCTCGCTACTTTATCCGGATCGGTACGTAAGGAATTTGAGCCTACAATATAGCCTAAAAACTTTAGAGAAGTTTTGAAAAAATCACATTTGCTCAAATTTATCTTCGGTCCGGCCTCTTTCAATTTATCTTTTACTTCTTTAAGTAAGCGAATATGCGATTCGAAGTCTTCCGATGTTACTAAAATATCACCGAGATAGGTAAAAATATGTGGCTCATATTTCGGACCAAATATAGCGTCCACTAAACGTTGCTGAGTTTGAGCAGCGTTCTTTATACCAAACGGCATAGTGACGAACTGAAATAGACCTCGGCCTACTACTGCAAAAGCGGTCTTTTCCTTAGAGGATTTGTCTAAAGGAATTTGCCAGAAAGCCTTTCTAAGGTCTATCGAAGATACATACTTAGCATTCCTGAGTGATGTCAAAATTCTGTCGATGCTCGGTAATGGATAGTTATCAAATTTGCTGACCTCGTTGAGCTTTCTACCGTCAAAGCATAGACGATATCACTCCGAGTTTCAACATTTCGTCTAACTCCTTACAAAATTCTGTCGATGTTCGGTAATGGATAGTTATCAAATTTGCTGACCTCGTTGAGCTTTCTTCCGTCAAAGCATAGACGATTTCACTCCGAGTTTCAACATTTCGTCTAACTCTTTATTTAATACTTTTGACATATAAGGAGACATGGCGAAGGGC
Source organism: Pachyrhynchus sulphureomaculatus (assembly GCA_019049505.1). Classification (NCBI taxonomy): domain Eukaryota; kingdom Metazoa; phylum Arthropoda; class Insecta; order Coleoptera; family Curculionidae; genus Pachyrhynchus; species Pachyrhynchus sulphureomaculatus. Next base: position 79,222,073 of record CM032448.1, on the reverse strand, counting down.
CTTGTCTTTACAGGACTGGCATCAGCCGTATCTATAGACATCTTGATTTTATTCGTTCGGCCTAAGCTATCTTTACTACTTATTTCATTGAAAGAGCTTATTACTTTTTCTGCTTTTAAGCGTTCCGTCCGCGAGAGATCATCTAGGGTACATAGACGCGAGAAAAGGTTTTCTAAAGAACTTTCTGAATAACAATCTTTAAAACTTGTATGAGAATTGACTTCTAGGGACTGTGGATACCACGAATTATCTTTAAAATTTACCAGAATTCCGAATTTTTGTGCAAAATCACATCCTAAAACCAAAGTATGTGATAGAGAAGGTACTACTAGAGCAGGGATTACTAAACAAAGACCATTGCAGACTAGCGGCAACTCAACCGTACCTATAACTTTTAGACGGCTGCCATCTGCAGTGGTAACACTTCTATTTTTGACATGGCATATTTTTATACTTAAATGACTTAAAATTTTAATACCATTCTGACCTATAACAGAGGCATTTGCACCAGAGTCAAGTAAAGCCGAGAAATGGGCACTAATAGATCTATCTTTATATGCGGTATGTTATCTAAATATTTATGCACGAATAAAGGAGACATGTGACCATTTGGAGAAGCAGGAGTTTTAACTTGAGGAGAATTTTTATTAGACTTTAAAAAAATCAGAAACTTTTTGTAACTATTTAGTCCAATCTGATTTATTGGAGTATTTCTTTACTTAAGATCCTCGTTAGAATCTTTCTTTTATCCGCGACCGGACGTTCTGAGAAAGTACGACGGATTTTCAGTTCATAGTCTAATTCATTTTCCAGTAGGTGATTGACTTTAAAATCGAAAGCTTCCATGATAAATGAATACAATTTAAAAGAATTGTTTAAAAGGTCGTGAAAATATTTCTCCTGTGCTCCCAATAGTCAAAATAAAAAATATATAAAGGCACTTAAAATATGTAAATTTCTTTACTAAACATTTAAAAAAATCTTCAACAATTTCAAAAAAAATTTCTAAGTATTGCCTTCTATTAAAATTCTTTTACCAAATATGTTAAGAATTTCCAACAAAAAAATCTCCAAATATCGTTTCATATCAGCAAAGTATTTTTAATATTCATGCAAAATATAGGTGAGAAAAAACGCACCGTTTTTTCTACGGCTATCCGCAAAATAAACAGTGTAAAATTAAAGTCGACCAACACATCTGCTAATCTGAACTATAAAGGTAGCTTTTAAGAAAAAAGTAGGAATCGCTTATCTTAGAGTCAACAACAAAATTCAAATATCTAACTCATATCATCAGATAAATTGAAATAAAAAATTCTACAAATTTCCTGCTTTTGTCTTACTGCTATAGTGTAGTTTCTTTTAATAAATATTATGAAATAAAAAATATCTGCAAAGTTAGAGCTTTTATTTTGTTCGAAAGCTAGTACACTGAACCCTTTTTTAAAAATAAAATTCCAAAAGCCCCGCGTTGACAGCGCTATTTTGTAGCCTGTGAAAAGGTGTTCTCAGTTTGAGGCATCTTTTTTTGTACCCTGTGAGAAGTTGTTTGTCCCACGCTTGAGCGCAATTTTGTTGCCTATGAAAAAGTGTTTAATTGCGCCCCACGTACACTGCGTCATTTTGTAACTTTTGAAAACTTGCCCGCACGTTGTGGTGTCATTTTGTACCGTTTGAATATTGGACGCCCCAAGCTTGAGCACAATTTTCTTGCAGCCCCGCTTTAATTTCTGATAATGAATTGAGTGAAACCTGATTTTAAAAGAACTAAAGAAATTAAAGAAAACACTAGCTCAGTTTTCCTTGGTAGAGAGATATGGGTAAGAGATAATTGTCTTACGTCTTTTTGGAATTTTTTTCTATTTTTAAAAAGCTTCAGTTGTACAAGTTTTTTGGGCACCATTCATTTTAAAATAGAAAGGATCTAACTTCAGTTAAAAAAATGAAAAAATACTGAAGGGTTTTATGGGTATTACTAAAAAGAATTAGTCTAGTACAACTTATCCTGAAAAGAAAAATAAGTATTCAGTGAGACACTAGCTTTAATCAACAAAAAGAAAATTTATTCATGTTTTTAAAAATAAAAATAAAAAGTTCCAACCTTTGCAGTTTTACCAAAAAAATTCTAGCCTAACTAGTAGTTGTTACATTTAAATTTTAGACTATTATAACCCCCGAAGACGAAAAGTCGTGCTTTACACTTCACTTTTTAGTCTGTTTTAAATTGTAGTTAAGGCACTACTCCGGGATAAGTCTATTGAAGGAAGTTTTGTTGACTTACTGTTCTTATTCCTGTTTTGATGGACTACGCCCGATTTCACACTTTTTCTTAACAAACACTTAGAAAGCCCACTACGGCTTTTAGTTAAGACACTGGTGCTTTTACTTAGCGGCTCTGATGAAAATTAGCCTACTTCGGCTAGATGGAAAATAGCCTCTCGGCTAGACGGTACTGCCTGGCTGCGGCTAGATGGAAAACAGCCTCGATTCAAGCTCTGCGGAGCCTTAAATAATCGTGCGACTTTTGCCTGTAATATCACGACGCTCCAATCAAAACTGCGGATCAAACATTTCACCAATCGCGGCGTAGCGAGAGGTTCGGTCAGGAACCCGCACAACACAGTATACCGAACGTCTTGGAATCTCTGTTTAATATACCGTTCGATACAAAAATTAAAATAATTACAATTTGAAATGGAAAAATCAGTAACATTACATGGTCTTAAAATCTAGGAAAAAATGAATGTTACAATATATATATATATATATATATATATATATATATATATATATTATATATTATATATATATACATAGAGTGTTATGAAATTCACTGCATTTATTGAAACGAGTGACTGGTGGGGTAATGTAGAAGCACATTTAATATATTTTTTTTCAAATTCAAAATTTTTTCAAAAATTTAAAAATGGGCCAAAACTGTATTTTACCAAATTACTTACAGAATCAACCCGCAACTAGCTCAGGTTCAAGCCTGTGTTGCCAAACATACGATTTTCTTCAACAATTCCAGATTTTCAAAGTTCAGGTAAAATTTATTTAATGACGAATGAAAATAATAATGGAAAATACCGAGTAGTAAAAAATATTTTTTAACCATACTTCAGAGAAAATTTTTATAAATTGTTCGAAAAGAAATAATTCCTTTGTAATGCGCGGAAACAACTGGATTATTTTATTTACTTTTATGTTAACAGCTGTTGGGTTTGGATAAAATAAAAACAGAATTTCAAATACGTTTCAAAATTATCACCGAAAGAATAAACGATTTTTTTCTAAGAAATGTAAGATTTTTTAGTGTTAAAGTGAAAACAAAGTAAGTTTAAAAAATTTGTTTATTATTTTTATGTACCTTATGCAATCTCCATATAAAATATCCTAAGTTGTGCATGACATATTTGTAACAACTGTATCCAGCGACAAGAACTATCACACCTGCTCCTATATTCTACACTTTCTACATCTTAATTAACATCGTCTTTAGCTACGATGTAATATCGCAAAATTTGTAAAAGTTCACTGTAAAAAAACAGCCAAACGTGAATTTTGAAAGAGAACATTGGGACTTACTCACTTTCGAGTAGGAGAGAGTAGGGCAAATTGATCCTCAGCTTGAAAAAATCGTAGATAAAAATACAAAATCGTAGACAAAATCCTGAATTAGGGAATGGCACACCTCCTACGAGTGTTATCACCATTTTAGACACTGGCTATATTTACTCAAACTTATTTGTAGAATGGATGAAGCATTTTATAAGTGTAGTAGAGCCAACCCCTGAAAAAAAGTGTTACTTCTGCTTGATGGAAATACAATGTATTCGAAGAACCTGGAAGCGTTGAACATAAGAGAGGCTAATGGGATAATAATGTTACAACTGCTAGGTCTTACTACTTACCAACTTCAGTCACTGGACCATTGACAAAAACGTCTTTCCTGAACATTTGTTTAAAGCAGAGCTGAAAATAAAATGAAAGAACATTGATCTTACAAGACGCTTCTATTATTATCAATAATGAAAACATGCAAATTGCTCAGCAACCTGATGCCTCCGAATATATTATCACATTTAAATAGTGAACAGAATTTAACTCTAAATCTTTAAAACAAAATGTAAAAAATGCTCACGATATACCCCACCCTCTACTATTTCTACTAACCTGAACTAAAAAGCTACTACACTCAGCCGACGTTTCAAAAATCCTATGGCGTTTGCTGCCGCATAAAGCCGAACAACCTACCACAATAACTTATTTATTATGATGTCCGTTTTACAAGGAAGCAAATGAAATTTTAGGGAATTATAAATGTTAAAATTCTTACTTAATATAATAAAATATTGAAACATACAATTTGTGTAATTAATATTTAGTGTCGGGAAGTAATTATTTTAAAAGAAAACAATTTTTTATAATACTTTTTTTTATTAAATTTGTGGGGTGTAGGTAACCTAACATTCTGGTTAAAGCTCGGCGATATTGTGGACTTGTATGGTACACCAGTGGCAGCCTGAAAAAATTATTTATGTCATCATTTCTTTAGGGTTCATTTTTTCCTTTCTTATTGAAATCCGCTGTTTAAGGTGAATTTGCAGCAATCGGTCTTGGTACAAGGAGGCGCCAATTCCATGCGTAGTGAACTCCATAACATCTCGTATATTCAAATTTGTTTTAAACACAGACCTATTGTAATGTTGGATATTAAATGTGGATTGATTCTCATTTGGAAAAATATGCTAGTTTGTCTTATAAATTGGATAGGACATGAGCACAAAGAAAACAAATAAGAATCCTTTATATCTAAATTATTTGTCCCCTTTTTCTCAGACATAAAAAAATTTAAAAAAATAATAAATAGCATGGGACATATGCGCAGCGACCGACATTGTAGTACACCTGCCGTCACGTATTTTGCATGCTTTAACGCTTCAGCGACGCCGTGGCATCGTTCGTAAATGTCTTTGTCATTTAGTACGTGTATATGATAATACTTCTCACGTACACAGTGCATAATTCTCTCATACCCATAAGTCCGTCACTGTATTTAGATCTAACCTGAATACGCTCCTGTACTAACCCTCTGCGGTTACACCCGATACGTCCCGTAGTTTTCTTTTATAGCGCTGATTAGGGTCGGGCCGCATAGCATTTTATTAGTTTCAATCGATATGATAGCATTGGCAAATTGATGGGGTGTCATCGGGCATATCGGGTTGCATCTGACATTTTTCTTTTTATACTTACCGCGGGAAGTTTTTCAGGGCGGTTGACGACTGCAGGACCCACCCTGGGACGGGTTTCAGTGGTGGCGTGAAAAGATTTCAGAATATTAAACCGTTGATAAAAAATTCCAGAGTGTTTTTCACTGCAATTTCCTTTGTATTCTAATATCGTTTTTGTAAATTTTATTGGATAAATGGGGAAACGATGTGTGATTGAGCGGTAGAAGACATCTTATCTATGCTCAATTTGGTACTACAAAATATATTTAATTGACACATCAGTTCTTCAATCCAGGCTTACACTAGCTTAAACAAAATAACCATACCAAAATTATTTATAAAGATAATATAATATATATATATATATATATATATATATATATATATATATATATATATATATATATATAATTATTTATAAGATATTTATTGATTTGTTTACCTATAAAAAAAAAAACGGCCAAGTGCAAGTCGGCCACCTCAAATGAATTTTTAACAAAGTTTGTTTCCGATCTTGCTTGATTTTTTTTTTTATATACCAGGTAAATTATTGACGGTAATGCGGTCGCGATAATTTTCATTCAATTTACGTCTTATGAAAAATATTTTAGAATTTTTGCCAAATTTTCTGGTTACTACTCTTAAAGATAGGACAGGACAGCGATTTTCCTGTTTTTTTTTTTCAGTAATATAAAGCTAGAGTATTACATCATATATATTTTTGAACTCGTCTTTTCACAAGCTTTCATTTGATATCCCACTCAATGACCTTGAATTTTTTTTTACTTTCGATTACACCCTACAAAACTAACCCCTTAAGTCAAAATTTAACTTTCAAAACTACACAGCTTTAATTGGCCCATGAATTCCTATATTTGTGCCAAATTTCAGCTTTCTATGTCAAATGTCAAGAAGAAAATCAAGTGTGACGGACAGACGGACTGACGGACACCGAAGTGATCCCATGTTCCTTACGGAACACTAAAAGCAATTCTAGATCAAAACATATTTAACCAGATGGATCTATTGGTTAATCAGGTAAATTTCAACTGAACTTTTTATCTTCTATTTGCAAATGTTGTTATTATGATATTAAGATAAAAGTATTTTTTCAATAGTGCCAATTTCCGAAGAGAATATTGATTTTTGATCTTTTTCCATAAATTTCTTTTGAGGGCGTTGTAAAAAATTATTAATTATATTACTACTTTTTAACATCACGCAGTAGTCTACGGCAGCAGAGCCTCATTAAATACTAAAGCTAGAAGAGTTAATAATTAAAGAAAAAGTTGAAAAAACATAAGGTTACCCTAGCCTATTTGAAGAACATCAGGGCAGCTCTAGTGCCCAAATAAATGTATATATGGTCTTCCGAGTTAAGTTCCTTTCTTACCATCTACCAACCACATATGAGGTTTGTTATAGATTTCCGCTTGGAAGAAAGATGCCCTATCCGTGATTAGGATGCACCCGCTCCCACGCCTTCTTTCTGTTTCTTTTCATCTGTATACATAGCTATGATATACCATATATTGACACTGTACCGATAGAAGCTGTCCGTTATTGCTAGCAAATATTTTAGATAGTATACAAACAGGATTATTTTTGGGAATTACTATACATGTCACATTAAAATAAATTGACACGAATAACAAGAATTTTGAGTTCATAATTTCAATGTAAATATATTGTTGTTGCGTTTAAAAACTCCCACACCTGTATGTTTACCAGTGGTTTCATGAATATAGTCAAAATCATACATTTTAAAAGTCTTTGATTAAATTTTACAACTGAATGTGACGGGTTAAATTCATCTCTACTTATTCAGGTTTAATAGTTGATTTTTATATAATGTAGAATAGAATCCTAATAATCGTAATACAAAGCAGTAGTTTTTAACATCTTTCTAAACAATTCCGTTATCGGTCTATGGCCTTAACGAGTAAAAACCAGTAAAAACCATGAGTTTAAAAACTAGACAATGCAATGCAAATTATTATAACTTACTAATTCTTTACGCGAGTAATGTGATAAGTTTTGTTCCCTCCCCTCTGTCGATTCTAGCTCAGCTGATAAGTCGTGATACGACGAAACGTATCCCAAAGTGGTTTGATGGATGAGAAAATAGTAAAAAAACGGCTGAAATATGAACTGTGCTCAATTATACCAGTTTATATTAATTTTTATAAAAGTTAGTTAGAACTCTAATAATCGCGCTGCTTACCGATAATTGTTATTACATCGCTAAATAGTTTCTCTATCGGTCTGTGGCTTTAAACATGTCAGATAGAGGGCGGGTATGCCTTTAAAGCCTGTAAACCAGGCTTTAAAGACACACCCGCCCTCTATCTGACAGTTAGAAGTGCAAATTGTTTTAACTTCCCGATTAATTTCTACTTGGTTGGAATCTTTAAAGAGTAGCATTTTTTTTATGGCATCAAAACCATTTTGCTTAGTAAATTAGCCATTAATTTTATTTAAGTATTTCACTCTATGTTGTTATTATTGTCACATACTTAATAAGTCTACGAACCCTAACCTCTTAAAGAAATATCTAGTAAATTCCTTTATCTCCAGCAAAATGTTTATTTTGCTTTATTAAAAATTTATGTTTGAAACTGCTCCCAAGACTCCTTTTACAAAGGCGAGGAACGTAACCCCGTTACAGCAAACTGAATATTAAAAATTAAGTTTATATCAGACTGGCAAAATTTTGAATTTTTTCTCTTTTACTATAACCATATATAAATTTTTATTCTAGTGTAATATTAATGTTTCTGTTTAAGTCAAGAAGTATATGTAGAACCTAGCTATTTTGGAGCCATTTCATAATCGGACCATTGCGTTAGTAATTTAATACAGCTATAATTATAATATTTATTTATTTACAGGAGCAAATCGAGTAAATTTTATTAATTATGCAGCTGCTTCTTGAGGGAAATGATTTTTCTTGGCGTGTTCTCCGCCTTCACTTTGATAAAGAATTTATGAAATAGAAAACATGATGAGAAAATATATTCATAACTTTGGGAAAGCTACATCTGCCTGCACATAAAGTTGAGAAACCAAAATTACGATCAAAGTTGAAAGCAATAGTAAAGTAATAAAATTATTTTAAATAAAAAATCTGAAAAGTATGCAACGGCTTTTTGGATAAAGATTGTTTATCTATCTATCAAAAATGCGAAAAGCCTAAAAAATAGACAATTCGACACCAAAGTAAGGTATGCAATGTTTCGGTGTATTTTAGAGCTTGTCGGCTAATCCATATGACGATGAAAGTACTCGGTATCTTACAACACAATTACGACAGTAGCAAGGATTTAACAACCTTATATCAGAGCAGCCATGCTGCCGGTCTCAAGCCCGGATAAAGAAGGTCAGGCTAGCAATCTACCTGGGTGAAAAACAATAATCCGCTCACAGACCTAGACCAGCCTCGTAACAAGGACGGACCCCAAGAAGACAACCCCCTCGAGAAAAAGGAATACAAATTGGAAAAAGAACATTATTAGAATTGGTGCGTGGTACATATGTCCTGGTCATCAAATGACTACGAAGCGATAGAAGAACTGAAGGTCCATAAAGTTGACATATGTGCACTAAGTGAAAAGAAGAGAAAGGGAAAAGGAAAAATAGAAATCGATGATTATATATTCATATATAGTGGAGTACCACGAAACAAAAGAGCTTACTCGGTAGTAGGGCTACTAATACACAAAATTTAAACAGAGCAATGATTAGGAAAAGTATATAAGTGACAGAATATTACAATTGACACTGAATATAAACGAAGAAAGAATATACTTGATAAGGGCATACGCACCAGAGATAAGTAAAGATTGATGAGCGAGAACAGTTTTACACAGACTTGCATGCACACATTGATACCATAAATCAACAGGAAGAACTAATGATAATGGGCGATCTCAATGCTAGAATAGGCAACGAAGAACTGACAAACATAACACAAAGATTTAACGAAGAAGAGTTCTAAACATCTTAAAAATAAATAATATTTTTTTCAAACATGATATAAATACAAATATACTTGGCAAAACTCTAGAGGTCAATAATCAATAATAGATTATATTATAACCAACAGAAAATTTATGCTAGAATCAATAGTAGATTGCAAATTGCTCCTATGTAAATTTAGACTTAAAATAAAAACTCCACTGAAACTAAAACCTATATACGTTAACAAATATAACATCGAATCCTTCGATACCGAAAGCATAAAAACAATTATATGAAAACTGCTTGAGACAAAAAATAACTCTACACCCAATCAGCGAACAAGAAAGCATAGACCAACAGTGGACATCCTTAAAACAAAACATTATTAACGCTGCAAAGGAAACCTTAGGCCAGAGACGAGTAAACATCAAGAAAACAAATAAAAACACCTTGGTTCATACCAGAAATAAACGAGCTGGCAACGAAGAAAAAGGAGGCATATATATATATATATATATATATATATATATATATATATATATATATATACATATATATATATATATATATATATATATATATATATATATATATATATATATATATATATATATATATATAATATATTACATACACAACAAAACCCAACACAACTAAAACGCATATATCGCAGAAAAAAAACTTAATGAATAGAAGAAGAAAACAAATTAAAGAAGAATATTGGGAGACATTTACTAAAGGGATGAAAAGTGATCTGCATGGCGCTCAAAGGAAAATCTGGAAAATGTTAAGACGGAATAATATAAACTTAATATAAAAGACATGGTACAAACTAATAAATTTAGAATTCAAAAATGGCAAACATACTTTGAGAAATTATATAAAGATAAAGAAAATAATGAAACCATACTTGAAGAAGTGGAAGAAGTAAATTTAGAAGTAACTTTAGAACAGACAGAAAGCATTATAAGAAGTCTTAAAAACAGAAAAGCCTCAGGCCCAGACGACATTACAAATGAGTTGTTAAAATATGGAGGTGAAAACCTATATCAGCAACTAGCACAGCTCTTTACAAACACACTAAAACATGGACAAATATATAATATATATATATATATATATATATATATATATATATATATATATATATATATAATATTTAAAAAAGGACAAAAGACGTCACCTGAAAACTACTGCGGAATGATGCTCCTAAACACTACCTTAAAAGTATTAACAAAAATCATACCGGAAGAAATGAGCAAGGATATTCAGATAAGAGAGGAATAACAGGGATTCCGCAAAAATCGATCGACCATAGGTGCCATATTTATAGTGAGGCAGATAATGGAAAAAGCTAAAGAAATTAACAATCTTGATATGTGACTTAAGCCTTCGATAGAGTGCAATTAAAATTATTACAGGAAAAGCAGACAAACCAGAAGCTAATAAAAATCATACATGACATTAACACAGAATGTAGAACAAATATAAAAGTGGGACATCTACTGAGCAAGGAAGTAAAAATAAACTCCGGAATAAAACAAAGCTATTCACTTAGTCCCTTTATCTTCAACCTTGTTATGGACAGAAGAGAAGAGAGTCTTCTAAAAACTAGAGGATACAAAATGGGCACCACACACTTCCAGGTAATATGCTAAGCCGATGTTGCAGTCCTGATCTCCGATTCTGAGGACAACCTTCAGAAGATCTTTCATGCCTTCAATTTGGATGATTATCAACACAACCAAGGCAAAATGTATGGTAGCTTTAAAAGAATTATTAAGATGCAAGCTGGAGATCCAAGGGAGTATTACCGAACAGGTTAATAATTTTAAATATCTGGGAATAATGATAACAAGCTACGGAGACTTAAACAGGGAAGTAAAACAACAGTCTATGAAGGCATCACTAATAGCAGGTTGTTTGACGGATATAGTATAGAAAAATAAATACCTCACAGTGGAAAGTAAAATAAGAATATACAAGACAACAGTAAGACCGATCCTCATATATGCTGTAGAAACAAGAGCTGACACATTTAAAGCACAAATGATGAGGACAACAGAAATGAAGGTGATTAGGGATATACATGGGAAAAAAAAACTATCCAAGACAGAATCCGCAACAAAGATCTACGAGAATTAAGTAAGATCCAAGAAATATCCAAATGGACCAGAACTAGAAGAAAACCATGGATTAAACACGTAGATCGGATGGACGACAACAGACTGGTAAAAAGGACCAAAGTCAATAAACCCTGCGGTACAAGAACTAGGGGCAGACCTCCAAAAAGGTGGAAGAAATGGTGGACGTCCACATTGGAAGAGCCCTAATGGGGATAAAACAGGCAGTATGCTTACACAAAATATACAATTTTATTTTGAATCAAACCCTATAGAAATAACACTTCGGAGTCTTTTCTTCCTTATAATTATTCATTCCAAAATTTTAAAAATAAAAAAAATTCAAAAAGTATAAAATCTAAATATAAACATTTTAGTGTGCAGTGTCGAAAACACATTGCAATAGGTCTGCTAATTTATTCATAGGAAATGGGTTCCTAGGTACTCCGTTGACTCCGGCATAGAGATCATTCTAACGAACTCACGATAGGGAGTGTTATATGTAGACGTTTATAACTTTTACTGACGAAATAACCGGCCAAGTGCAAGTCGGAGTTGCGCAATTAGTGTTTCGTACGTTGATTGCTTTTAAAACAAAAATTTTTGTTACAGAGGTATAAAATGATTAATGACTTTAGAAAACCCACCCCAAATGAATTTTCAACAAAGTTTATTTTCGATCTTTGTTACCTTGATTTTTTTATATACCAGGTAAATTATTAAAGGAATGCAGTCGTGATAATTTTCGTTCAATCTATACCCAGTGGAGAATATTGCAGCATTTTGAAAAAATTTTTGAACACTACTTTTCAAGATAAGGGGGGGACAGCGATTTTTGGCAATTTCTTAAAAATAATACAAAGAAAAGTGTGCGCAAGTATTACATTATATATATTTTTATACTCGTGTTTTCACAAGCTTTCATTTGACACCCCACTCGATAACCTGATATATAAAAAATTTTACTTCTGATTTCACCCCCCAAAACTAACCTTTTAAGTCAAAATTTAACTTTTAAATCTACACGATTTTGATGGGGCCATCAATTCCTATATTAGTAACATCAAAGACTTAAGGACTCATTTTGAAATGTATTTTTTCAGGAATACAAACTCCCTTCGGTAGGTAAACAATAACTTCTAAAAAAAAATTCCTGACTCTCTGGTCTCGCAACCTTATTTTATGGTATTATTAGAAAGATGATTTTTTTTGTTATTTTTTAGTGTTCTGTACGGAACACTTATAAGATCACTTCGGTGTCTGTCTGTCTGTCTGTCTGTCACACACCGATTTTCTCCGAAACTGTTTGTCATAGAAAGTTGAAATTTGATAATAATATAGGAATTGATGGCCTCATCAAAGCCGTGTAGTTTTGAAAGTTAAATTTTGACTTAAGGGGTTAGTTTTGGGGGGTGAAATCGGAAGTGTCAAATGAAAGCTTGTGAAAACATGAGTAAAAAAAATATATATAATGTAATACTTGCGCACACTTTTCTTTGTATTCTTTTTAAAAAATAGCGAAAAATCGCTGTCCCCCACCTTATCTCGAAAAGTACTGATCAAAAAATTTTGAAAAAATTCTGGAATATTCTCCAGGGGGTGTAGATTGAACGAAAATTATCACGAGTGCATTACCGTTAATAATTTATCTGGTACATAAAAAACAAAAATTTCAAGGTCATCAATTTTCAGTAAAGATTGGAAACAAACTTTGTTTAAAACTCATTTGGGATGTGTTTTGTGAAGTCACTGATCATTTTATACCTCCGTAACAAAATTTTTTATTTTAAAAGCAATCAACGTACGGAACACTAATTGCGCAAGTTCAACTTGCACTTGACCGGTTATTATTAGGATTTTTATTTTTACTCTCGAATTGTAGATATTTTTACTACGTCACTGACTGTATTAAAAAAGATATAATTAAGACATTTTTTTCGATTAGGTATCTAAGAGCCTTTATGACAAAATTATTTTAGTAATCTAAGCACAATTTATTGCGTCACTCAGAAGAACAGCAGAAAAACGGAAAAGGGTCCACATTTTCTAATTATCACAACTCTTAGAGGTTCATTAGGAAAGAAAGAGGCAATAGTCCTAAAAGGGGGATTAATATTATTTACTGCCCTTATAAAATTACAAACCTATTTGGGATTCTTTTCTGGTAGTGACAGACTTATATTTGTGTTGTGTTATATTTTTTCATTTTTTGTTTTCTAAGAAGAGTTTACTTTTCTATCGAAAACCATTAAAAATTGAAAAGGGTTATAAGTAGATATTATTGTTAAAAAAATCTAAAATAGCTCGTACAAACAATTATTTGTGTTCTCTAGACTTTATTCCGATAAGAGCAACATATTTTGCCTTACTCATATTTGACTCGCGAGGTACTATATATTTGTTGAAAATAATCAGAAGCCTATTATCTATATATGTAGTATAGATTTATAAATTATATTGTTTTTTACTTCCCTGGCTTAGGGAAGAATTGTGCCCGAGAAAAAATTTACATTCAAAGATTTTTACATATTTCAGGGTATCCAAATCACAAAAAAAAAAGTCCTCTATTGCTGTCTAACTGTCAGTCTGTTCGTGTAAGGAGTTAAGATTGCATCATATTGTACATTTTAGGCTTCTCGGATATTGAAAAATGTATTATTTTTCCATTATTTTCAATTATTTATGGTGAAACATATAAGGGGTTAAAAATGTGTGGGGAGATTAGAGAGATAGCTTGGTATACATGGTGTTGTAAGTCTAAAAAGTGTGGTATTTCTTATGTTGCTTTCAATTTTTACAGAATTAGTATATAGGGAGAAATCTTTGATTTCTGCTGCAAATACATATATCTATCTATGATATCGGTCACTTGCTTATCAATTTTTAGTGTTCCGTACGGAACACTTATAAGATCACTTCGGTGTCTGTCTGTCTGTCTGTCTGTCTGTCACACCCGATTTTCTCCGAAACTATTTGACATAGAAAGTTGAAATTTGGTAATAATATAGGAGCTGATGGTCTCATCAGAGCCATGTAGTTTTGAGAGTTAAATTTTGACTTAAGGGGTTAGTTTTGGGGGGTGAAATCGGAAGTGAAAAAATTTTTTTTTACTAGGTCATCGAATGTGGTGTCAAATGAATGCTTGTGAAAACACAGTAAAGACTGTATATATAATGTAATATTTGCGCGCACTTTTCTTTGTATTATTTTTAAAAAATCGCGAAAAATCGCTGTCCCCTGCCTTATCTCGAAAAGTACTTATCAAAAAATTTTGAAAAAATTCTGGATTATTCTCCACGGGGTGTAGATTGAACGAAAATTATCACGAGTGCATTACCTTTAATAATTTTTCTGATATTTAAAAAAAAAAAATTCAGTAAAGATTGGAAACAAACTTTGTTGAAAACTCATTTGGGGTGTGTTTTGTGAAGTCACTGATCATTTTATACATCTGTAACAAAATTTTTTATTTTAAAAGCAGTCAACGTACAACACTAATTGCGCAAGTTCAACTTGCACTTGACCGGTTATTATGATTAATATTTGACCGTATTGTACCTATCTTTTAAAATGTCATCCTGTTATGCTTGAATTAAGTTATACTTTACTGTGAGGAAGTTAAATTCGGTACTTATTTTAGAACTACGTATTTGCAAGGCAAGTTTTTTGTAAACCATTGTACCGATTTTTTAAGTATTCTCATAATTTTTACTGGTGAATAAAATTCCTGTGGGGCAATTTGAACTTTTTGTATTCAGCAGCTCTATTAAAGCAGCCATAGCGTAGTGGGTAAGATATATACATTGTTTACAGGAGATCCGAGTTTGAATCTCGGCTTGGCATATAATAAACTAAAATAAAAACCGGTCAAGTGCAAGTTGAACTTGCACAATTAGTGTTCCGTACGTTGATTGTTTTTAAAATAAAAATTTTGTTAGGGTGGTATAAAATGATCAGTGACTTCACAAAACACACCCCAAATAAGTTTTCAACAAAGTTTGTTTCCAATCTTTACTGAAAACTAGTGACCTTGAAATTTTGTTTTTTTTCTTATACCAGATAAATTATTAAAGGTAATGATAATTTTCGTTCAATCTATACACCGTGGAGAATATTCCAGGATTTTTTCAAAATTTTTTAATCAGTACTTTTCGAGATAAGGTAAGGGACAGCGATTTTTCACGATATTTTAAAAGTAATACGAAAGAAAAGTGTGCGCAAGTATTACATTATATATATATTTTTTACTCGTGTTTTCACAAGCTTTCATTTGACACCACACTCGATGACCTAGTAAAAAATTTTTTTTTCACTTCCGATTTCACCCCTCAAAACGAATCTCTTACGTCAAAATTTATGTTACGGTGATATAAAATGATCAGTGACTTCACAAAACACATCCCAAATAAGTTTTTCAACAAAGTTTATTTACAATCTTTACTGAAAATTGATGACCTTGAAATTTCTGTTTTTTTTATATACCAGATAAATTATTACAGGTAATGCACTCGTGATAATTTTCGTTCAATCTGCACCCCGTGGATAATATTCCAGAATTTTTTTTCAAAATTTTTTGATAAGTACTTTCCGAGATAAGGCGGGTGGACAGCGATTTTTTCGCGATTTTTTAAAAATAATACAAAGAAAAGTGCGCGCAAGTATTACATTATATATATATTTTTTACTCATGTTTTCACAAGCTTTCATTTGACACCACACTCGATTACCTAGTAAAAAAATTTTTTTTTTCACTTCCGATTTCACCCCCCAAAACCAACCCCTTAAATCAAAATTTAACTTTCAAAACTACATGGCTCTGATGAGGCCATCAATTCCTATATTACTACCAAATTTCAACTTTCTATGACAAATAGTTTCGGAGAAAATCGGGTGTGACAGACGGACAGACGGACAGACAGACGGACAGACACCGAAGTGATCTTATAAGTGTTCCGTACGGAACACTAAAAAAAGAGAAAAAACTTTACAACATGATTGTCGCTACTCTCGGCAAGGTAATGGCAAATCACCCGTAGTATCATGCCTGATAAAGCCCTCTCACCTGGGCCGTTCGGAACCGGCATTAAACTGTAGGTCCTTTTCGTTTGTGGAACACTTAAAAAGGCACCAACTACAGGAAAAGGCGAGAAGGTTGCCTATGTCCGTATCGGATATACACTTTAAGAAGAATAAATTTTAGAACGCCCAGAATGTCGAGAGAGCATAAAAAGAGTTGAAGAAAGGTGTACGGAATGTTCTTCTATGGAATCATAATAAATCATTGTATATACATATAAATATTAAATACTTAAGTTTTGGTACCCTTGGCTTCAGCCTAGGGGGTGCAAATAATTCAAAATTTTGTCATGCCCAGGTTTGATAGTGAGATGAGAAAAAAGTATTTATACGTTGTTATTTTTTTGTAGTCTTAAGAATTTTCGTTTATTATAAAAAAAATAAACCGGTCAAGTGCAAGTCGGACTTGCGCAATTAGTGTTCCGTACGTTGACTGCTTTTAAAATAAAAAAAATTGTTACGGAGGTATATGAGCAATGACTTCACAATACACATCCTAAATGAATTTTCAACAAAGTTTTTTTCCGATCTTTGTTGAAAACTGATGACCTTGAGCCTTTTGTTTTTTTTTTTAAATACAAGATAAATTATTAAAGGTGTGATGACGTGATAATTTTTGTTCAATTTACACCTTGTGAACAATATTCCAGAATTTTTTCAAAATTATTTGATCAGTGCTTTTCGAGATAAGGGAGGTGGACAGGTTTTCTCAATTTTTTTAAAAATAATACAAAGAAAGTGTGCACATTATATAAATTTTTGAACTCGTGTTTTCATAAGCTTTCATTTGATACCCCACTCGATGACCTGGTAAAAAATTTTGTTTCGCTTCCGATTTCACCCTCCCAAACTAATCCTTCAAGTCAAAATTTAACTTTCAAAACTATACGACTTTGATAGGGCCATCAATTCCTATATTAGTGCCAAATTTCAACTTTCTATGTCAAATATTTTCGAGGAAAATCGAGTGTGACAGAGAGGCGGACGGGCTGACGGACAAACGGACAGGCAGACAGACAGACGGACAGACCCCGAAGTGATCTTATAAGTATCCGTACGGAACAGTAAAAATGACAAAGATTTATATGTATTATATCATTTTTGAATTGGGATAAATGTAATAAAAAGCAAAAAAAAATTTAAAGTATTATTATGGATACTTAGTATTTTCTTCGTAAACAAAGGGATCTAAAATAAATAATGAATTTGATTTTCTCATCCTAAAGAATAACTTAATTCAAACATTACAACCTTGTTTTTATACAATAAGTGTTTCATGTTGAGAAGACATTTAAAAATTAGAGAGGAATGTCAATTACAGTTGAAAGTAATTAAAAATTAGTATAATTTTTAAATCCCTCTGCTCCAATAGCCCCAAAATATATATATATATATATATATATATATATATATATATATATATATATATATATATATATATGTATATATATATGTATATAAGCATGGTGCCTATGCATTCCTTAATAAAATTAAATCCCTCTTGAATCTATACTAGCAATACTAACTAAATGGAACAATGTCGTAACTATTCTGTTACATAAGAAACGAGACAAAACAGACCTCGGAAACTAACGAGTCAGTCTTCTGAATCATTTATATAAATTATTTACCAAAATTATCACCTCGCGACTAGAAAATAAGCTGGATTTTCTATCAATTGAAGGAACAGGCTAAATTTCGTTCAGGCTTCGGAACCAATGACCGCCTAAATACAACAGACAGCTAATACTTGCTCTTGTGAATTTCCATAAGGCAAATGCCTTATGGAAATTCACAAGAGCAAGTGTCGAATGACACTATTCAAATGAATAGAATTATGGGAGCACTCATTGAAGGCAGCATTGATTACTGATACTGGCTGTTAAATTTCGTGAACTTACAAATAACAGAATTGAGCGAGGAATTCGGCAAGGAGATACACTATCCCCATAACTCTTTATAACCGTCCTTGAATATGCTTTCAAGACGCTGAATTGGGAGAGCAAAGATATAACTATGTTTATAATAATATATTATAGATAGATAGATAAATGGAAATGAGAAACTATGATTCACTTTATTTCGGAACACTATAACGTGAAGAAAAGCATAAGCCTGGAAGCGTGATTTTTTCACAAATACAATATTTATCTTTGCATAGGAAGCAATTAGTAAAGTTATTTAGATAGTATAGTACGTCTTTTATAAATGGAGGTTGTAAAATAAAGCCTTTCCTATAAATACTCCTTTGGTTAAGATAAGAAATAATGAAAAAATAACATCATTTTCATATTAGGCGACACCAGAAACTATTACGTACAGTTTGTCAAATAAGAACGTATCCGCGATAATTGATTTTTGATAGATGCCATTCTAGTGATTCAACAAAAAATTGGTAGAGGGAACCCTTGTCTACGACGCATTTTAATAAAAGTATCAGTCGATTCCGAACTTTCGTCCAAATTATGTAAAACACATTCTTTGTACCCATCCCAAGGGGCCTAAAATGACAAATTTTACCGCCGCTAAATATATTAAAAAGTCAATGTCGCTTGGGAAGAACTGGGTAAATCAATTTAATGAAATGAGAAATGTCGACGACTTGCCAAAACGTGGCTCGGTAGGCAATTCACTCCGAAAGTCGAAAAACGAATCGTGTCTTTGTTTTCACGGGACCCGAAATTGACGTTGCGTCAACAAGCGGCAAAATTAAGAAAATGGGTTTTGAATGTGTCCGACAACATCTTCGTGCTCATGATGTCAAATTCCGAAGCACGTTGGAGAAACTTTTACTGGGCGAAAATTATTTCGCGAAGCGGCTCGTTTGGGCCCACGATAAGATGTTAGAGTGGCCCTCACAAATACCGGACGCCAACCCTATTGAAAACGTCTGGTCTCTTGTAAAGAGGAAATTCAGAGGAAAAGCTCTGAGGACCTTGACTTAGTTGTCTTGCGAGATTCGAAAAATTTGCAGAGTATGCAGAAAATCTCGTGAACAGCATGCCTCGAAGATGCCATGCGATTATTGATGCAGGAGGCGATTGGACAATTTATTAGGGGAATTGCGCCATTGTTAGCACACCAAGGAATATATATATATATATATATATATATATATATATATATATATATATATATATATATATATATATATATTTTTAATAAGAATACTTATTACAAGTCTCCTTAGGTCTATTACAATCTGGTCTCATATGGACCAATGAGCAATTTTATTCTAACCTATATTACTACGTACAATTCTAAAAACTCGGGTCTCACTCATTAGTGTTTCTTGTGTTCTGATAATTTTTTGCTGCACTAGTGTTAGTGTGTAGCACTTATCCCGCACCGTACTCTGCTTTTCACTGTCACTTCACTAGCTCACAGGGCTTAATCCTCTTGAATCTTCTTCGCTGTTCTGTGTTGTCCAGAAGCTGGATGGCCTCGACGTTCACGTGATGAAGCGGCCTTTGTTCGTGGCTACTAGCAAATTTACTGATGGTCTGGTCGACAGTATCCATTTGGAGGTCCCTATGGATGTCCCTGTTCCGGCAATACCAAGGTGCATCAACGATGTTTCTTAGCACTTTGTTTTGAAAACGCTGAATAACTTGAATATTGTTTTTAATGGCACAACCCCACAGTGGAATGCCATAAGTCCAAATTGGTTTTAATATTTGCTTATAGAGAAGCAGTTTGTTGTATATGGACAACTTGGAGTTCCGTCCAAGTAGCCAATATATTTTTTTGAATTTAAGGCCTAGTTCTTCTCGTTTCTTTTTGACATGGACTTTCCAGCGAAGTCTAGCATCCAGATTTATACCCAGATACTTAGCTGAGTCTGCATAAGGAATCTGGCTATGGTTTATTCTGACTGGTAAATGTTGTTTCTGCTTGTTGGTAAAGTCTACGTGTACAGACTTATTTTCATTTAGCTTAATGAGCCAAATTTTGGTCCAGTTGTTGATTTTGTTTAAAGAGGTTTGAAGTTTTCTCGTAGCCTCTTCGTGATCTTTTCCAACAGCTATAACTGCGGTGTCGTCAGCAAATGTTGGTATTATTTCGTGTTCGTGATTTGGGATATCACTAGTATAAAGTAGATAGAGTACTGAGCCTAGTACACTACCTTGTGGCACCCCTGCTCTGATTTTTTTCAGTTCAGAATAAGCATCTTCTTGCTTGTTTCTAAAGTATCTTTCTGATAGGTAAGATTTTAAAAGTTGTATGTATTGGCGTGGCAGAAGCAATTCCAGGAATATATTGATGGCAAAAAATGTTCTCGAAACATTTTTTCAAGAATACGAGCGGTAATGTTTTTACTGGACAGACTGTACATGATAAATTCAAAGTTACGTTCTTTCGACTCTTTCTACTCTCTTATCAATAGCATTAAGTAGTAAAAATTTTAAATTTTTAGACTTTCTTTAAAGAAAAATAATGAAACTAAAGTTTTTTTTAATGTCTCGTTGAACAACTAACTAAAATCAAAAAAATTAAATTTTAACTAAACTTTTAGATGTTTATGTTAACATTCTATTTAAATGTACTTGTTCTCAAACATTTGTTTTCTTTTTTCACGTTTTGTTACTTTGGAACTATCATAAATGATGTGTTTAAATTTTAATAGGAAATCTGGAGTTGCCGTTAGTTAGCACGGAGAATAGGAATATTTATTGTGGGCTAATAAGAAAGAAGTATGAAATAGTAATATTACAACAAACAAGCATATAAAGAGTTACATAAGTTAAAGAGGGGGTTAGAGGCGTGTTAAATGCCCTTAAGGTATCTGGAGAGTTATGTTTTTTCATTTTCTTCAATCTTTAGAGAAATAGTTTATGAAGAGATGTGAGTTCAAAAAAAAACATTTGTTTTGCCACTTGTATTTTCAAAAGAAGCTTGGGGCATCTAGATGATACTCAATACGACTTTTTCAAGTAAAATTCTAATTTTCTAACAATTTCTACTTAAACTCGATTCTTCAATGTTTTAACCTTATTACATCCTGCTCCTTATAGGCAAAATTTTCTAAGGAAAAGATGTAACAGTATTCCTTTTTATTCCTTTAAAAAATTCTGAGAATTCAGGCACGTGACGACGATTTCCAACATTTTCCCTTTTCTCCTTTATTCAATTTATTTTTTATGATTTGACACATACAAGGAAAAATATAGAATTTGGGAGTCGTAATATGTATTTTCAGTGGTGAAGGGTATGAAGAGATTAAGCGTCTTTATATTTTTATAGCTTTTTCAAATCACTTAACATGTTTGACCTATAGGAGAGTGTGTCAGATTATAATTTATTAAAGGCATTCTGTTGTTAGGAGAACTATCTAAAATAAATTAGATTTTTAGATAGATTGTAAAAACAATGAATAGTAGTTAGTTTTTAAGAAACTCACTTACGAGAGTGCATGTATGTTCTTCTTGTCATAGGACAGAAAGAAGAAGAGTAGGATTTAATATTATTAACGACCACCAACATGGCTCTTGTAAGCAAGGATGTCCTAACCTATGCCACATATCCTTAGAACAACACCATTGAATATTATTCGGAGATAATAAGTGTTTGCATTTGATATATCCAAGACATGTGACCACGCTTTGAGATTCTGGGCTAATATGGGCTCTTATGGTACGTATATTAATGGCGTTTGATTTTCCTCAAAAATCATTTCTTGTAAGAGGCAGTTCATGGATCTCTTTCCGACAAATTAACTCTTAACACTGGTGTAATACAGAGCACCAAACTGTCGATCATTATGTTTGTTTTACATTAAAGATCCGCTAGAAAAGACCAAAAATTCAATCTATCGCTTTATTGGTGACAGTACGCTTGTTTCTTTGTTTACCTTGAATACAACTCATTAAAGGACTCTTACAGGCCAATATCACTGCTCAGTTCACTATCCAAGGTGGCGAAGAAGGTAATGTTGGAGAAATTAAACAAAACATTCAAGATAGACGATAAATATCAAAATGAACAATTCGGATTCAGGGACTAGCACAGTACTGTTCTGTTGGAAACAAAAATTATACGAAATGCACTTAATAAAATAAACATGCAGCAGAACACTGTTGTAGCCCTTGACATCCGTAAAGGATACGACACCGACTGACTAAACAGTCTACTTTACAAACTTCTGACATTACATAATCTAACGCCTTATGTAGTGACACTACTGCATTTGTATATAGTCAGAAGGGAATTTAGGGTAAGGATGGGTAATTCTCTATTCACCCCAAAGGAAATTAAATCTGGAGTTCCATAGGGTTCTGTCCTAGCACCCGAACTATATAACTTTTCCTGGCCGATTTCTCAACACACCCGTCAACCAACCAACCGTTTTTGCAGATGATGCCCTCATCTACTCGCGTTCTTATTATGCAAACATAGCTAGAGCGCACATCTGCAACCAATTAAGAAAAATAAGCCCATGGCTGGAAAAATGGAAAATTAATTTAAACGAAAACAAGTGTGAAGGAATAGTTATTACTAAGAAGTATACAAATATAAAAATAAATGACCCAATAAAAATTAATGACAACCAAATACCTATCAGAAATCGTCTGAAGTAACTGGGTGTCATTATTGATTCAAGAATGAAATTTCACTTGCACTTCAATTACATATTGCAAAAAGCCTTCGTTGCTATGCAAAACTTATGGGCCTTAATAGCACCTAAATCTCAGCTCAGCTTTCAATAAATTGACAATACACAAATAATAAGACCTGTGTTGATGTATGTTGCACCAGTATGGTGCAGCATATCAGATACATAGGTGGCTCGAATACAACGAATGCAGAATATGATACTCAGATGTGTAGCCTTCCCGGGAAGATACACCAGAATAGACGAACTACATGACGTAACTAACACACCAAAAATAAAACAATATATAACTGACGTATCAGACAAATTCTACAGACATAAAACACAAACATCAGCACTGACCCACGCCCTCACAGTAACTCGCGAGGCGCATAATCCGGTACACAAGCTGTTGTATTCAAAATTGTCAATTTATTTTGAACACCTGCTAAACAAAATTAAAACCAGTCCAGTTTACACGCGAAATTAATAAAAGCGTGCCGGCGATTTTGCCTGTGGTTGGTGCCTTTTTAAGTGTTCCACAGATAAAAGTTCCCCGTTTCGAACTGCCAAAGTGAGAGGGCTTTGCCTTCCCGAGAGAGGCGACAGTCATGTCGTAAAGTTTTTTTTATTCAATTTATTATTTTCCGAGTCGAGGTTTGAACTGGGGTTTCTGGCCTAGAAAACAGACACCTTACCCACTACGCTTTCCCCGCCTTCATAAATAAATAGCTTAGCTAATTACTTTATAACATAAATTAAAATTTCTTTCGTATTTGTCAACCATTATAGTCTATATTTCCAGAGATCCTTGTGAAAAATAATCGTTATTCTTGTCTCATGCGGCCATATATTTAGTAAAGTATCCTAACGGGCATTACAAATTATCAAACGGTAACTTAGAGAACGCTCTGTATAATTAAGTATTTATCTTTGATCGGTACTTATGACAAATCCTTATTTATATTTTCACATCCTTTAGAAGAATAGTAATAGCAAAAGAGACGATTAGGTGCAAGTTGGTGGTGGAAGATAAACCAATAGAACAGGTGATTTGAGGCCCAGGTCGATTACCTGGGCCTCAAAAATCGAGGAAGAAATAAAACATCAAGTTAACAAGGCTAATAGTATTGCGGGATGTCTCAATGATACTATATTTAGAAATATATCCTCCCCATGGAGACCGTGGATCCGATACAGGTATAACACAGAGGACGCTGGAATTAACTGAAATGAGAATACTTAGGAAATGTACAAATAAGAAACTGAGGGATAGAGAAAGGAGTGAAGACATAAGACGCACATGTAATATAGAAAATATCAACCAGTGGATAAAAGGAAGAAAAGTGGAATGGGATTAACACATAGAAAGAACAGCAAACAGCAGGATAGTACGTACAGCAAGAGACAAGTCACCAAATGGAAGAAGAACAATGGGACGTCCAAGAAAGAGAGGGAGCGACGATCAATAGCGCAGGGAACAAAGAAAACTGGCAATAGTGCATAGCTATAAGTCGGAAGAAGAAGAAGATCCTGTAAAACATGTTCTTATCGCTGAACATTTAGTATTTCAAACATCTGAAAGATATAGAAAGGCTTGCTGCTGGTAGCGGTAAACATTGCTGGTAGTGAATGTTCGATTTTTTTGGTCTAATAGGGTAACTTATTTTAAAAAATGTAGTGTAGCTTCCATTACTAACCCTTATTATAATTTTGATTTCAACTTCAAATGTCCCTTGACTAGAATTAATTTCTCGGGTCAATCACTACGTTCATCTGTCTCCTTTATCCACCACAAAGAGATACTTCAGGGCTCTTCCATTTCAAACGCCATTAAGTTTACAAATTAACTATCCAAGGGTGGAAATTGTAATCTTAGGAGATTTAAGTGTCCAAAGAAGGTTACAAAGTTGAAAATTTTGAAGCCAGTTTGTTGATATAGGTTTTCTTATTATTTGTTTTCACTCGGATGAATTCTTTGTGTTAAATTTTCTCTAGTGTTATTTAGGCTCGCGTGAACACCTCATTTCCAATTCGGAAAAATATAAATAACATTTTGTTTCAGTCAAATTGCATCTAAGCATATCTATAAACGATGATATGAAAATCTTAAATCTCAAGGGCTGAATGGAAGTATTTTTAACAGAGTTTTCAGATTAGTTCAGAATACAAAATTTTCTAAAGGCATTACGTGGTAATTATTCTATATTGTCGGGAGTTACGCTGTTCTTTTAATATCGTCATACCAACGTTGTTGAGGTCTGCCAGTACTTCTTTTTCCCCCCATGGTCTCCATCTGGTCACTTTTCCGCCCCAGTTATCAGTATTTCTAGGCACATGACCAGGTCAGTTTTATCGTTTCAGTTATGAAGTGGACCCCTGTTTTTTTCCTGATTCAGTCATTTGGTTTGCAGTCCCTAAGATTGATCAATTGATCTCTGGTGAACTTGCAATTTTCTAATAAGTTTCCGTGTCAGAACCCAAGTTTTGCTACCATATGTTACTGATAGAATGCATTTGTTATATATTTTACTTTTAAGTTTTAAAGGCAGTTTGGATTGAAAGACTTGCATCATTTTATCGTAAGCCGCCCATTCCAGGTGTATCCTTCGATTGACTTCCAGTTCTTATATCACTTTTCCGGTTGTTACTTCGTGTCTCAAATATACATATCAATCCAACCTTTCCACTTGTTGCCCGGGTATGGATATTGCGTCATTAATGGTTGTTTGTTCGTTCGTCATGAATTTGATTTTATGATGTTCATCTCTACTAACTTTTTTGCTTCAGCTTGTAACCCTTGCAGGATTTCTTTTAATTCGATTTCGTTTTCGGCAAAAAGTGCATCAGCAAATCTTAAGTTCCCCTGTTTTACCAGTGAAGGCTCTTGAAGATATCTTCTAATACTAGCGTGAATATTTTGGGTGATATATCACCCTGTCTAACACCTCTCTTTATTTTTACTTCCTTGGTATCCTCGTGTAATCGCACTTTCAGTGTTGATTGTTCATTGTTTTTTCTCAGTATGTTAATATATCTTCGATCGACTCTTTCGTTTTTCATCGCTTTTACAATTGCCCAGTATTCCACTGTTTCAAAAGCTTTTCGGAAGTCAACAAGTGCCATCCAGGCTGTGATATTTTATTCAGTTTAATTGAATACTATATATATATATATATATATATATATATATATATATATATATATATATATGTATGTATGTATGTATATATATATATATATATATATATATATATATATATATATATATATATATATATATATATATATATGTATATATATATATATATATATATATATATATATATATATATATATACATACATATATACATATATACATATATATATATATATATATATATATATATATATATATATATATATATATATATATATATATATATATATATATATATATATATATATACATATATGTATACATATATATATATATATATATATATATATATATATATATATATATATATATATATATATATATATATATATATATATATATATATATATATGTATTCCTAATAACAACGAACCTTAAATCTGAAAATGACCCTGCAATGCGATGTTGTTAAGGATTGGAAAATTTACGCAATAATGTAAAATTTGTGGTTTGCTGCTTTTACTGCCAAAACTTCGACAATAGGCATGATGACTAATTTTGAAAAACTATTCCACGATGTTCTTACGAAACTACTATTTCCAAAATAATAATATATATTTCTGGAGAAATTACAGGTTTCCTAGCATAAAATTGGCCTTTTTTAAACTAATTTTGAATTTCACGCCAAAACGCTCGCAGGTGACATGGCGTCTGCTTGTGACGTCACGCCTTTGTAAAATCTATGTCAACAACAGTGAAGTATACAGTGTCTATACAATAATTCTGTTATTTTGTGTCTTTAAAATGAATTTTAAAGTGTATAAGTGGCGTGTGGTCCCTCAGTGTAAAAACATATCGATAAAAACTTCTAACGAGTTATTTGTTTACGTTCCAAACAATAAGAAATAAGTGGCTAACTCTGGCACGGAGAGACCCAGCAGTTATTTCTCCAAATTTTTCAATTTATTTCTGAAGACCATTTTGATATAAGTTTTAACTTAATATTTTATTATTATATATGAGGTGTGTCGTAATAGTCTTGTTTGAGAAATTGTTAATTACCCAAATAATACCTTTAGACAGTCACATCACTATTGAGGCTAGGTTTTTATTTCTTTAATGTTATTATCCACTACTGTTTATTTAATGGATACTTTGTTTTTGTTCCAGTTGCTAAATGATATGGAGAATTACATTCAGTACCATATGATGGATTCACGGTCACAAGTGCGCATGAAACCAGAGTGTATTCCCACTAGATTTGAATGCCAGTCCGATCGACGAAAACGAACATCTAACACTATAGAACAATCATATATTCAGAAGAAACAAAAAAAGATGGTAGTCAAAGAAAGTGAAAAAGATTTAGAGAAAGAAGTACAGTTACAAAACAGTTAGAACCTGCAGAGACTGGAAGTTCAGTTACTTATTTCTTTTTTCAAGCAAAACTATAACTTTGCATGATCCTTATGTTCTGGGCAAATTTTACATTTCACTATGTACATTTTTTCATCACGTTTAAGCTGTACATAGCTTACAGTGTCATCGTCATACGATGAGCGTGAGGACCTAAAATAAATAAAATCAATTAGTATGTACTTACTCATACGACATATCGACATTTTCATAATAACCATAACCTAACCTAAAACTAATAAAACCATGACGTAGAAATAAAGTGCAGTTTCCATGGGTTTCTGAGTATTAAATTGTAGTTTTAATACAGATTACTTATATACATGATGTTTCTAAACTCTGCTGAGCAAAAGTCTTTGTTTGACGCAAGAAACTCTCCAAGCATCAACAAATCAATTCTAGGTAAATTAGAGCTATTTGCCTTGAAAAATCCGTCTTTCGTCGCTAACGTTTCTTGGTTCTAGTTTTTGTAAGACAAAACTAGGCAATTCGGTAGTTTAAAACAACAAATTAATTGATAAACGGTGCAGAGATTATCGTTAACACAAGAGAAGTTCGACCGAAATAATATTTACTTAGGCGTGACGTCATTCGTTCTGATTGATGTTCCACATAACATGGCGGATTGCTGTATTTTGTATTGTTATTTTAACAAAAATAATATTAATCTCACTTTTAGTATATAAATAAAAACATTTTTTAGGAACTTTTTAATCTATTTCATTATTTAAACTCATAATTTCGGCGATTCATTGTTACTGTCATCACGCCTATTTTATAGATCCAGTAAATTTCCACAGTTATTTTGTGATTTATTTTTATAATTTTGTGGCATAACGGATAACGAAATGATATCGTGATGGAAGATCGCCGCATTAAGCTTCGTGAAATTACTGAGATGGAAGACATCTCATATGAGCGGGTACATAATTTCGTGCATGAAGTTCTGAAAATAAAAAAGCTTAGTGCGCAATGGGTGCCGCGTTTGTTGACTCCAGATTAAAAACGCACGAGGAAGGACATTTCAAAATCGAGTTTTTAAAAGTTGCAGCTGGCATCCTTCTGTGATTGTAGACGAAACGTGGAACCAGTACAGCCCAGAGACAAAACAGCAGTCAAAATTCTGGGTTGGCGAAGGACAGTTTTATCAACAGAGATAGCAACTGTTTTTTGGGACACACAGGGTATCATCACGATTGACTATTTGGAAAAGGGTAAAACAATGACTGGCATTTATTATGTAGCGTTATTGGATCATTTGCATAGTGATCTCAAGTAGAAGCGTCCAAGATTAGCGCGCAAAAAAGTGCTCCTTCACCAGGACAATGCGCCTGTTCACACATCGGCCATTGCAATAGCGAAAGTGTACGATCTCGGCCCCAGAGTTAGCCCTAAGTGGTTAATTTTGTTTCCTAACCCCAAAAATTGACTTGAATGATAGACATTTTTGCTGAATGAAGAACTTATCTGTGCTGTAAACGAGTATTAAGCACAATTCAAAACAATTTTTTTTTCTGATAGAATAAAATAATTGGAATCTCGATGGACCAACTGTATTGACTTCTCAATCTATCTTCGTAAATTGATCAGGGTCTGTAACCTATAAATAGTTGTGTTTTTGTCAATTGCTACGATTTTGATCAGGTCGTGAATTAGATCGGGTGATAGAATCGTTCATCAGTGCATACCATATCACCTACTCCTCTATTTTTACTACTATATAAACCAACAAACCAATCTATTTCTATGTTCTTCTACGATTATTCTAAATTACCAATATGACGTATTTATATGAGAAAATGGGAAAAACATACTATTATGACTAACGTTAGTAAAAATCCCTCAGATCTTTATTTATGATATATGTGTCATTATACTTAAAAAAAAATTGACTTTTAACGTAATTTCCACAAAATAAAGATGATTTTTATTTTAGTTTTTATAACTCTTTTTATTTTTGTTAATTTTTCAGCATATTCTAAAGATGAGTTTTCTATAACTTAAAAGGTGGAAGGTAAACATAAAATACATAAAGACGTGTTTTTCATACACATAGAAGATGGACTGAGTGTTCTGTATCCCGCTGTGAAGTAAATATGGACGCTATGGACACAAAAGTGTGAGAGAGACAAAGCGAATGAGCGGCCAGTAGTTGTCTTTTTCTAAAATGCCGTTAAGCTACGGTGCTCTTGGAAATAATATTTCTGTGTGTTCTGAGTGTTCTATTTGAATTAAAATCGGGTATGGGCTTTTCTCGCCTTGAATTCCGTCTTGGGATACTGCGCCTTGTTTATTACAAGCCTACAGAAAAGACACATGTATTGGCCGCACAGTTACTTTGTCTCTTTCCACAGAGTGGTTAATTTTGTGAGGTTAATGCTCAGTCCATCCTCTATGTCTATGATGCTTTTAATCGCTATTCTAAGTCATGTCTCACTAAACCTGATACAGTAGCGACAATGAGCTTAAAGTTGGTGACGAAATTTTGACGGCGCATGCGTCGACGGGTCCCTCTTTCAAAATGGCCGCTCAATATTTACGTCTGATCTCGGAATGTATCTTTTGAAATGTATTAACGATTTTTTTTTAATGTGACTGCAGTTTATATGAATTTAAAGAAAGAAAGAAAAAAAGAGTTTATATAAAAAGAGAATTAAAAACGTTGATAAGTGAAGAGAATCGAAAAGGTTGACAAACTATCTATATAATCATGGGGAAAGGAGGGTTTTCTGCGGCTGACAATTGTAAAAATAATTCAAAAAGTACGCCGGCAGTGAACTTCTTCTTCTTCCACAAAGATGTTGAAATGTAAGTGATTTAATTAAAGAATATCAATTGCGTAAGAAATCGTACGCGGATAAATTGAATAATTCTGAGAAGCTATTTTTCTTATGACATTTCTTGGTTATTAAGCAAAGATTTGGCTTGCAGCAACCAAATGCGTCTTCAATTGTCCAATTGAAAAGATATATTTTTGTATAAACTAGGTGTACTCAATTACTTTTTATTTAAAACTATTTATATTTGTGTAAATTGTATACTTTTGATAGGCTTCTAGACTAGAGAGGGCACCGATAAAGTCACTTTTCAAAACATATTTATTAGAGTGGTCAAGAAAATTTTTTTTTTTCAAATTCGTCAGCATAGCTAGAATATAATTCTACCTTTGAGAAAAGTCTAATAACATAGGTAAAGATCTTTATAAGAGTCGGATTTTATTGTAGCTACAATGAGGCCTAATCAGGCCCAGAAATATTCCATTTGTATTCGGACATAAATTTCCTTGCTGAATTCAAATATTTATTTAAAAATTTTGGTTTAAGTTTCAGTTTTGACTTTTGGGCCCTAAAGAGTCTAACAAAGTTTTGGGCCCAAAATCTGATATGCCTATTCAATTCCCTGGAGAAAATGCTAGAAATTTGTCTGCAACATTTTTTCTGAAAATGCCTTCCTGTCAAGTTTTTGACTTGTATTCATCTCTTTTCTAACAAAGCACTCCATTCTTTTTGTTTTATTTTTATATTACTCATGTTGCATAAACTTGATATTTTATTACATCAAAAATTTTCAAACATTTGTATAATATCTATGATTTTGAATGATAAAACTTTGCACAATAACATTATTTCTATTTAAAATTTCCCGCTGGTCTCGTTTTTTAACATGGTGGAGTGCCACGTAACTTCTTGAAAACTGAGGCCTGATTTTCCTGTACGGTAACCCCTGAGCTTCGCGACGGTATTGGGTTTATTGTGGTCATGTTCGCTAATTCACGTGGGCGAGGCGGCGAACAAATACTAGGTCTTCGGTAAATCAGGCTTTTATCTATCTTGCATTATAAGCTGCCAATAATATACACGAAGGGTTGGTAAAACAGCAATATAGCAATTTAATTAAAAAATAGTATTATTAACTACTTTCTTTTTGTCTCCTACAAAATTACTATTCATTTGATTAATTATCTTACTCTTTAAAAAAGTAAAATGGACAAATCTTTAAATGTTGATTTTTTAGAATGGATACATACCTATATTATTATTGAATTAGAGAAATAAATTTCTGGAGAAACAATATTCTGTGTTTTGAATATAAAAAATAAGAATTTTTTAATACAGCAATTGCGCCCCAAATCAAGCTCCATGATGAAGTTAGACCTGTATTATGGCATTTAGTTATAAGTTATTACCACACTAACAAAATAACTTATCGTCGTCTAGCAACGACTTCATTAACACTCACTTTTCACCAATTGTTGCCTCTTTTTGTTAATGTATCTGAGACGACAATTTTCTTAAAAATTGTCTCAATTTAATTTCCGTGCAAGAGCACCGAAAATAAAACTTTAGAGGTTAAATTTATAAAAAGGGATTCAAATTTAGACCCAATCTCATTATCATGGAATTTGTAGTTCAGATTTCATTTATTGCCAACTAGCTAGTCTTTAATTATAACTATTTTACAATGATATGATAGAACATGAATAACAATTTATATCTTAAGCTATACACATGGTAGGGACCTAATTAACTTAGCCTAGGTGAGGAATTTATATATTGAGAGAACTTAAGATATTTCAACTTAAGATATTTCATGAACATAAACTTAAAATTAAACTTAATATTAATTAAGGTTAACTTAAGCTAATCCGGAGGCAGGGGGTTCCTGGGTCTTAGCAAACGGCGGCGAGCATGGCGTGGAGGGGGGCGATAGGCGGTCGTGACTGTGAGGTTGGGGTGGTGGGTGGCTTTGTCGAGGAATTTGGTCAGGGCTTTGCTGATAAATTCACGGATTGTGGGAATTTGGTGGTCTTCGTGGAGTTGGGTGTTGCAACCCCCTGCTAGCGGCAAAAGGCGGCTTTATCAAAGGAAAGCGCGGTACTTGTCAAAGAAAAGCCGCTTTTTTGATTCCCGCCGATTTTTCTAGAAACTTCGGGCGGCGTCTTTGACGGGAACATTCGAGACTTCGTTCGCGTCGATATAAATGTTGCGCCTGCAGGAATAGGAGTCAGTCTGAGTTGTAACTTGAAGGCGATATATCGATACAAAGTTTATTAATAAATAGTCCAAAATGAGTGCGGCGAAGAAAAGTAAAACTTATCATTTTAATAACGATTGGGAGGAAGAATTTTTCTTTTGTATGGTAAAGGATAAGTGCATTTGTCTCATTTGCCGTGCGGCAGTTGCAATACCTAAGCGTGGGAACTTAGAGAGGCATCATAAAACGGTTCATAAAAACTATGAAAAGGATTTTCCGTCCGTGAATTAAGAAAACGAAAAGTACGTGATTTGATAACTTGTTTGTAAAAAGAACAAACCATGTTCACAAGACCAGCCAAACAATCAAAAGCTGCAACGATCTCGTCATTTAAAATATCTCATATATTGGCGAAACACAAGAAACCATTTGATGGTGGATTTATTGAAGCGGGTGAGACTTTATTTGGAGATTTTAAAAATAAAACAGAGATTATGTCTGCTATTAGAGAACTTCAGTTATCTCGTCCGACTGTCACAAGGCGTGTTGAAGTCATGAGTCAGGACATGGCAGATAAACTAAAACATGATATCATGGAATGTACATACTTTTCTTTACAGTTCGACGAATCCACCGATATGACAGACACTGCCCAGCTGTGTATTTTTATTCGAATGGTATTCAATGACATGCCGGCTAAGGAAGAGTTTTTGACAATGATTCCTCTGAAAGGAAAGACCCGTGGCGAAGATATATATGACGTTTTCTTCAATTTTGTAACAAACTACAAGCTACCAATATATAAACTAGTGTGCATTACAACCTATGGAGCACCAGCAATGACTGGAAACAAAAACGGTTTTGTGGCATTGTGTCGAGCTAATGATGATTTCCCTTCATTTTTCTCCTTCCATTGCATTATACAATAACAAGTTTTGTGTTCAAAAGTTCTAAACATGGAGGAGATTATGGGCATTGCAATAAAAATTGTGAATTCTATCCGTGCACGTAGCTTGCAACGACGGCTCTTTAAATTGCAGTTCGAAGATAGTGAGTCAGCTGAACACACTGATTTAGTTCTTCACATGGACGTCAGGTGGTTGAGTCGCGGAAAATTCCTAGAACGGTTTCGAGAATTATTGCCCGAAATAACAGCTTTTCTGGACGAAAGAGGTGATGACACTCAGATGCTGAAAAACGAAAAATGGCTGACTGATTTGGCATTTTTGACAGACATCACAATGCATTTAAACACCATTAATTTGGAGCTTCAAGGTAAAGGAAAAACTATTATTGAGATGATTAGCGCAATAAACGCATTCAAAAGTAAATTGCAATTTATGATAGATCAACTGAAAATAAAGGATCTGAAAAATTTTCCGTCTTTGAAAGCAAGGATTCCTCAGTTGAATTATAATATTTATGAGGCACAATTATCAAATATTTTGGGCCAATTCGAAATACGTTTTTTATGATTTCAGTAAATTGGCAAATATCGCATCATTTATGAGTTATCCTTTTTCGTGAGGAATTAGCTACTGAAATAGCAAGTCAGTTTAACATGGACTCATTTTCTGTTGAAAATGAGTTAGTGCAGATTATATCAGATATACATCTCAAAGTCACAGCATCTGATACAAAATTCTGGTGTTTTATATCTGAAGATAAATATCCGAATCTAAGGCAAATCGCCCTTCAACTGACGGCAACTTACTTGTGCGAGTCTGCATTTTCTGAAATGAAGATAATTAAGTCAAAATATCGCAACCGACTAACTGACGAACATATGTCATCATGCTTACGATTAGCACTCGGTAATTACGTACCATCTTATGAAAGGTATGCTGAGGACATGCAGTGCCACGCTTCAACATCCAAAGTCACTCTTTAGTTAAGTTTAGACACTAGAACTCGTTTGTTTTGTAAGAACCAATAAACTCGCAATTTTGAATAATTATGAGTTTTTTCATTGACATTTTAGAGCAGACCTACACTTACCTTGACTAAAAAAATGCATATTGTGCGGAAAACTAATATCTATGCCACGATACACCCTACCTAGACGACAATCCTACATCACACTTACTTGCAGCCTCTCAGAGTCGATCGATCGTAGTCTAACAATATTGAGGTAGATCGCCAGCAGTGCAAGTTTGAGCACCCCTGGTCTGGAGGGTGGATTTGAGGGTGCGTGACATGGCATCATGGTTGGAGTAGGTCGGTTTGGCTCGGATGATCATCTTGTAGGTTGTCAACTTGTTGCGAGTTGACAATTTGCTAGGCTTGAGTAAAGGGTAGAGCTTGCCGAGGAGTTGGTTGGCTTTCTTAGCAGAGGCGGTAACCTGGTTCTTCCATACTAGCCGGAATTTGTAGTTGTACAGGTGATTCTTATGTCTTATACTGTTAGAAACCTTTAAAAGAGGTACAATAATATTTGTACCTATGATTTTAAAATAATCTTGCATTTTATTGGTACAATTATTATTAAAAGCGATTTTCTTATCTCACACTGGTCAGTCTCACAATTTTATTTGGCTTACTGGTGCTCTTGGCAATTTGAACTTCTAATTTGTAAATTAAACCGGTTTTAAAATTAATGTTTTTAGTGAGGAGTTACTACTTACACACGGGCCACCATGTCGCACCACTGAGTGAGTCCTATTTAAAACCACTGTTTCTGACTGAATGCTTTTCGAAGGTGTCGCCTGTTTGAAACCTCTCACTCGAAAACAATGGTTTTAAACGGGACGATGTCTTCCAGCGACCGTGCATTACCAGTCAGTTTTGTAAAAAAGTGGCCTATGTGTGAGAACACTAGATCTCGTTAAAATACCGAGCTCTTATAATTGAAATATTTTTTTATGAGGAAAAAATCAAATTTTTTATTTTTTTTTAACTTATATTTCAGAGGGAAATGTTGAATAAAATGAGTTTACGAATTTTTAACTTCAATTTTTTAATTTTGCTTAAATATTGTCCTTCAAAAGCAGTTTAAATTGCATCACAGTTGTTCCATATGCCCCAGTTTCCGTTCTCTCGGCCAATCTCGCACCGCGGCGCCGGAGATGCGTCTGGGCCAGTGGCGTCAGTCTGCGTCCCGACGCCATTAATTCGGCAAACAGTGCCTTAATGATAGAATCAACAGTGTGCTGCTGCCTTTTAATGTTCCTTTTTCTCTTATGTCCGTATTTTTCCCCGAGTTTTAGCCTGTAATTTTCAAATATTTCAATTTTCTTATTTGAATATTTCATTTCATTTGGGAATGTTTTTTGGATATTTTATGAAGATTTTATGATACTGTGTGCTTAAATTAAAGATCAGGGTATCTCGAATATGCTTGGAGTTGATTTTTATTTTTTATCAAGGTATAATAAATCATGACTTTTATGATTTATAAGTGTTATGTGACAACAATTTCTATTTTTTGTTGTTAGCCATACGAGTTAAACGTAATATATTGAATTTTTTCTGGCGGATATATTGCGAACTTCATTGGTTCTCTTTACACATTCAACCCGT
Source organism: Pachyrhynchus sulphureomaculatus (assembly GCA_019049505.1). Taxonomy (NCBI): domain Eukaryota; kingdom Metazoa; phylum Arthropoda; class Insecta; order Coleoptera; family Curculionidae; genus Pachyrhynchus; species Pachyrhynchus sulphureomaculatus. The sequence continues at coordinate 79,186,035 of CM032448.1, read as the reverse complement.
TTACCCGACCGGAAAATGTTATGGCATTTTAGTGAAAACAAACTATAATTTACTATTTTAAAAAGCAACGATTTCATTGGGAAACTGCTCACGTGTTCCTATACAATAAGTTTTATGTTTTCCTAGTTTTCTTTCGTTATGGAGCAGCTGTACGTCTGATGCAGAGTTTTCTTTTTTTGCGTGGCTAATAGTGGAATATAATAATTCCACGATCGACAATTTTATTGAAAAATAATAGCTTTCTTAGGGTCACTGCCTGGGTTACTGCAATAGTTTTATATACACTGGTGGGCAAAAAAATCGACTCAAACTATTTGGCTTCATTTAACACGGATCCTAGAATTTAGTGTTCATATATTTTTAATATCATTTCTATTCTTTTTCTAATGATACCAGCTTCCATAGCATACCTCATGCTTTTTACTGATTAAAATGATTGAAAGGAAAAACAAGAAGATTGAAAATAGGAGCAAGAAAAAGGAAAAATTAAACAAGTCTTATTTTTAACAATTAAATTTATTGATAAAAACCAAAATCAATATTTTGCATTACTCCCCTAACCCTTATTACTGCTTACAGACGGTTTTTCATGGAGCGAGTGAGCTTTTTCACCACTGTCTGCGGGATTCTTCTCCTCTCTTCCGCCATCGCAACCTCTAAGTTTATCAGCGATGCAGATGTTGGATTTCTGGCTCAAACCCTTCTTTTGAGCTCATCCCACATGTATTCAATTGGATTGAGATCAAGACTTCGCGCAGGTCAGTCTAATGTGGGTATTCCCACTTCTACCAGGTATTGCCGCACCGATGCAGCAGCATGTGGCCTCGCATTGTCGTGCATTAGCATAAAACTATCGCTAACAAACCCAGCGTAAGGAACGACATGTTCCTGCAGGATCTCCTCGATGTAACGGTGAGCAGTTAATCCACTGCGAGGAGTTCCAGCAGTCACCGAAACCACATCGGTTTTCCTTATCCAGTGAGATGCCTTCCCACACGATAACAGAACCTCCTCCGCAGCGACCGTTTCAGTAATGCAGCACTGCACATAGTGCTCCCCAGGCCTTCTATAGACTGGTCTTCTTCCATCATTGCCATGTGGGTACATTCAGGACTCGTCGGAGAATAAAACGGAGCGCCATTGCTCTAAGGTCCAGTCGACATGTTCTCGGGCAAATCTGAGTTCCGCTTGTCGATGGGCTGCTGTCGATTTGGGTCCGTTAGCTGGTCTCCTCGAAGTTAAGTTAGCTTCTTTAAGGCTTCTTCTGATTATCCAATGACTGACAGCCCTACCACGAACTTGTCGAAGCTCTTGCTGGACCTGAGCGCCGGTCAAGTGACGATTTCTTAGAATTGTGTTGACGATAAGCGGTCGTCTCGCTCCGAGGTAAACCTTCTTTTTCCTGATCCTGGTCTTCGTGTAAAGTCGCCAGTCGCTTGGTAACGTCTGTAGACTCTGAAGATAGCTGACTGGCTCAGGTGCAGTGTGCAGCGACTACACGCCCTTCTTGCAATAGGGGAATGACTTGTGCCGTTTCTTCCGAGGTGGTATCCATTTTCCGATGACGTAATTATTGAGCAGGTATAGCAGATATGTTGTCGGTTCAAGTTCTGATAAAGAAATGATAGGAAAATGCAGTTGCATGTGTTTTTATACGGATGAATAGCGCACAACGAGTACGTAGCTGAGCGAGCAAAAACGGATCTATTGAGTAAAACCATTTTAATTAGTAAAACGTTTTGAAAATCCAAATGTTTTTGGTATTATTGGAAAGAGTAGAAAATCGGCATTCTAATGATACCAAAAATAATACCACTGTTTGAAAATTAAATTCAATGAAGCAAAATCGTTTGAGTCGATTTTTTTGTTCACCAGTGTACTTGTTAGGAATACCTTTTCTGTTTCTTAAAGATTACATATTTAGTAAGGATCCTGTAAAATAATAAATTACAACCGTAGAATAAAACACCAAAAAGTAAAATGAAAAGTAATATTTTGCCCTTTTTTATATTAAACTGGTGAATGTAATAATATAGTGAAGAAATAAAGACGTATTATGCTTCTGTAAATTAATAAAAAGGACATTTGTCACTGTATTAAAAATACGAGGACACCAAAAATAATGAACCCACCCGACCACGTTCATTCGCCACAAACCAAACTAGATTGGTTTTCGGTCTCTTGGATTTCATCGGGTGAATTTATTCCAGGGAGGATCGAGCGTTGTGCAGTGATCATGCGACAACACCGAAACCTTCCTCCTCCTCAGTTCGAACCTTTTAGTAGAGGTGTGGTGACTGTGAATGACACTAATCATTATGGCGGTGTTCATGGGATGTTATAATGTAGTGGGCTCCCGGTTTCTTCTACATCGTAGTTCGACAGCCATTTTAGAAATATATAACCGGTTAGAAGCATATGTCCTCAGCGCTTCAGACCAGTAATGATGGATACTGCTGCCCTCCATCATGTCAGGATATGAGGGTGGGGGATAGATAGGTGTTTAGTGGAGAACGAGGGTTGGTAATGATTTCTTGCTGGGGTAGGTACGGGGTACGGGAAGAGAATTAAGGCTTGCGTTGGCAGGGGTCGTGTCCCTGAAGTAGATCTATCCTTCGCCGGGATCGTAAAGGACTATCTATCCGCTACCACACTGAAACCCTACACACAAACAAAACATAAAATAAAAATGTTCACTTTTTTCTTTTTTTTTTTAAATTTAATACATTCTCCTCTTAATTTAACGCACTTTCTTACAACGATTTTTCTAGTTTATTTTGTGGGATTTCTTGCAATGCTTTTTAATGGACTATTTGTCATTGAAAAAACATTCTTTTAACTTCAATTTAAATTTGGAAAATTTTGAAAAGTCATAGGGTGATAAACCAGGCGAATAGGGTGAATGGTGCACTATATACAAGTAGATTTGATTTCGAGTCAAACACTGACTAGCGAAGAGGGAAATGCGACTTGGAGTATTTTTGTGTAACATGCAGTAGCTGTTTGGATAACGATATTCAGATCGGTCTACCATGAATTCTATTCCGTTCAGTGTTTCCAAATAATACTTGTCAATGACAGTTTGACCAGTTGGAACAAATTTAGTAAATGAATGAATAATACATTTGCTAGAAAATTACACAGGCCAATGATGAAAAAACTTCTTTAATAATTTTAGCTTATTTCTATGTTTTTTGGTGTGCTGAGTCGGAAAATAATAATAAAAAAGTCGTATCACCCACCAATTTTTCACATTTTAATATTCAAAATGTGAAAAGTTTATTTTTTATCATTGGAATGTTATTAGGTTGGCAAAAAAAATCAGAATTTTGTAAGGTTGGCAGTAAAATCAAATTTCACAGCGGTTTGTCTTCTTCCAGTTAATATAACCTCGCATTGCAGTGTTTAACCCATGTGCTTTAATTCACACTCAAAGTATGGCTAATCGTGGTTGTAAAAACTTTCTCAACACTTTTTGTTATATATGTGGTGAGTTTGTAGTTAAAAAACATCAAAGAACCATTACTGACTTTGTAAAAGAAGTATACTTTCCATATTTTGGTGTAGAAATCGGTAATCAAGAAAAATGTTGGGCTCCTCACAAAGTACGTTATGTTTGTGTTGAGGATCTTAGGAAATGGTATAAGAAAGAAAAGAAAGCTTTTAGATTTGCAGTACCCATGGTATGGAGAGAGCAAGAAAATCATTCAAATGATTGTTATTTTTGCGGCGTTCATGTTTCTGGATATAACTCCAAAAATAAGAAAATACTTGTCTATCTTAACTTTACTTCAGCTAATCGGCCGGTAGGACATGGACCGGGACTTCCTGCCCCTGAGCCACCTCATTCTATTGATGACGTTTTACAGTCCAGTCCCGAATTTAATGAAAGTCGATCGGATGATGATGATGAGTTTCAATGTTCTCTAGAAAATTTAAAACCACAGTTGTTTACACAAGCTGAATTAAATGATTTAGTGAAAAGATTTGGGTTTGACTAAGGAAAAAGCAGAATTGCTTGGTTCTAGGCTGAAAGAAAAACATTTATTGGAATCTGGAACATCTATTTACCTTTATAGAATAAGAGATCTCAAATTGTAGCCTAATCAAATAAAAGTACGGTTTAAGTTTTTATTTTTTATGTATCAAATTTTCCCTATTTCGAAAATTAATCGATCTCATATTGTGAGAAAACTGTGGGTGATACAAAAAAAAAAACTGTGTAATTAGTGCATTTAATATATGTATATTAGAGGCTGCATGGATTTTCAAAAGATAAATATTTCTTTACTGGTTACAATTTTTAAGTATTTAATAATGAAATTATTTGTTGACGTATTTCTCTCCCTTGACATAAGTAAAATATGAATACATACTCGTGTGTTAATATTGTTTTGATTTTTACTTTCATTCTGCACTTATTATGAGTCATATTGAGAATGCCCTATCACACTAATAATAATTGGTTTCAGGAAGATTGGAATATTTTAGAGGCTTTTAGACTACTATCAACAACTTTTGATTTTAATTTAATTTCAACCGTTTGTTTTGCAGCATCGTCTGTCAAAATCGTTCGAATTGTTTCCATGTTGATGTTGAGCGCTTTTTCTTGATCTTTAGTGAATTTTAAGTCAGGTTTTTCAACCTGGCCTTTCAACTTTGTTTATGCATGGACTGGAACCCTCGTCAAATCGTGTGCCTGCGATCAATGTTGGCGGCTTGCTGACCATTCTTCTGTCGGCTTGCAACCGTAGTCTGCTTTCGGTTGAGGAGCAAATATGCGTTTCAATTTTAGGTAAAATTAGTTGTATCTTACCATGATATTACGGCAGTACGGGAATAAGTACTAGAAGTTCTATACTCTTATTTGTCGATCCTAGCTCGACTGATGAGTAGTCATACGGTGAAACGCGTCTCAAGATGGATTGATAAAACAGAGAACAGTGGGCAGACTGCTGAAACATTGGCTTAGCTCAGCTTATATATATATATATATATATATATATATATATATATATATATATATATATATATAAATATAAATATATATATATATATATATATATATATATATATATATATATATATATATATAAATATAAATATAATATATATATATATATATATATATATATATATATATATATATATATATATATATATATATATATATATATTACCAGTGCCCTCTTACTGTCCTTCCTCTTTCTTCTATATATATATATAATATATATATATATATATATATATTTATATATATATATATATATATATATATATATATATATATATATATAATATATATATATATATATATATATATATATATATATATATATATATATATATATATAGAAGAAAGAGGAAGGACAGTAAGAGGGCACTGGTAATAAACAATCGGAAGTTTAATTACTGGGAAACGCCCTTATAAGGAGAAGAGATGAGCAATCAAAGATCTAAAGGCTCTAGTATCTGCTTTTTATTTTTGTTATCAAGCTTTCGCTGCCTAATAGTAGCTTCATCTGGATTCTAAAAATGCAAACAAGGTACAGAGAAATAAACTTAAGACGTTCGTTTTTGAAATGTGATTCTATAAATTATAAGGTTGTATGAGAAATTACTTACAAAAATTTAGCAGTTAATTCATCTCCGTGTGAAAACAATAAAATTTGCATTTTTGTTGGCCAGGTAGTAGGTATGATCACAAAAAACATGATAAAAGGACACTTAGAGAATTACACAGGTATCAAAATAAAACGTTGTCAATAACATTACTTAGAAACACTTTTAAAGACAGAACACAACTGTAGGAAAGACCATGATGTTGAAATGGTCCTCCATATTAAATTTTTTGACATTGAGTTTAGTAACTTATTTGGTACTATTTGAGTCTGAATCGGATATTGTTGGTAGTCTATGTCGTCATCAAGTCGACAAAAAACCCAAAAAAAACATTAAAGTTAGGGATGCAGTAAATTTTTGTGGATGCTACTATTAGACAAATTATTTATTATTAATTATATTTATTCTATAATTTTATAACAAAGGGACTTAAATTTTGGTGGATGCTACTATTAGACGAGTTATTTATTATTAATTATATTTATTTTTTAATTTTATAACAAAGGGGCTCATAAAGTAATTTAAAGTATTTACAGTATTTAAAAGAGAATGTTATTGTTGGAGGTTATTTATTATTTATCACATTTAATTTCTATTTTTTAATTTTATAACAAGAAGACACAAAAAGTAATTGGGAATATATGAAGAGCAGGAATAACAGAAAAGGAAAAACGTCAACTTTACTGGAAACTAATTTTTTCATAAAAATCGTTCTTTTTTATTGGTTTGGTATGATTTTGTGTTAGTAAATAGGTATAAATAGAGCTCAATCCTTCTATGTCTTTTTTGTGATGGAGATTACTTTTACAAGTTTATATGTAACATATTTCCAAGAAACTTCTTCTGAAGTAATTAGTCTCAACATCCAGAATGAAGTTGTTGTTATATTGTACTCTGTGATCTATATTATTTACGTGTAAGCTCAAGCTGATTGCGTGTGGCTTATGTTTGCTGGCACTTTTGTGTAACGCTAATCTCTTAGGGAGCTTTTGTAAAGTTTGTCCAATGTAGACCAAACCACATTGACAGGGAATGCCATAGATTATATTAAATCTTTGTAAAGTATCGGTTTTATCTTTTAATTTAGTATAAAAACAATTCATCTTTTTTAAATTGTAGTTAGCAATCTTAATGTTTGTATTTTTAAACAGAGAAGACAAGAGCTTCTATGTATTGTAACTTTCCTACTTTAATGAAAATTCTGTTTAATTAGAGCCTTCGGATAGTAATTGTCCAACAAGATGTTCTCTAACAGTTTTACATTTTTTCTTTAAAAGAGGGGTGGCAAATCTTATCTATTCTGTTTTTTAATCCTCTGATAATGTTCAGTTTTTGTTTCATAGGGTGATAAAAATGGAATGGGATATATCTACCAGAACTTGATTTTTTCCTATACCAGTCAAGTTTGACTGTATTATTTTCAGAGCGTACAACCCTAGTATCCAAAAACGGAACAGCACAGTCAGTCTCCTCTTCCACAGTAAATACTAATTTATGATTGAAAGAATTGTAAATATTAAGAGTGTCTTGTACAGTTCCGGAAGGTAAAGCTATTAGCAAATCATCTAGATATTGAAACAGAAGGGGAAATTCAAATTCCACCTGTAAAATGACAAAATAAAGAAGTTTATTCATAACGATTTCGGCCAGAGATGGCGAAATAGCACTTCCCATTGGGACGCCTATTTTTTGTCTGTAGAATGTACCAGAAGGAGAAAAATGTATGTTTATATGAATAAGTAATGATTAGTAGAAACTATTCTTTAGGAATATTACATATCTCTTCTATTAATGTGAAATGTTTATCTAATATTGATATAATAAGATCTAAAGTAATGTTAGTAAAAAGAGAAACTACATCGAGAGAAGCAAATACAAAACCCTCTGGCAAAACAAAGCCATTAACCTTCTCTGCAAATTCGAAGGTATTTTTAGTTCTGAATTTGTTGAAAGTAGAACAAGCTGTTTCTAAAATACAGGCTATATATTTAGCAAGTGGTTGTGTAGATGCTCCTACATAGGAAACAATTGGTCTCAGAGATATGTTTATGGGTTATAGGTTTATGTATTTTATGTAGACCGTAATATTTGGGGCAAATCCCATTATATATATATATATATATATATATATATATATATATATATATATATATATATATATATATATATATGTATATCTTCTCCTTTTCAAGTATTATATCCTCGAAGGACTTTGGCGATCATCAGCGTCGTTTCCAGTCATGCTGATGCCGTTAAAACCAACATTTGGTTGTCGCCTTTAATTGTCTGGAATCAAGCCTATGGCGAAATACTAGACTTACCCCCACAGATTCGACCTAGTAATGATATAGCTGCTGCCTTATACCATATTCTCAGTTGATCCAAGGGTGTTTATTTGGCTAAACTTATTCACACCTATCCTATATCTGATAATCCTTAATTAATTTGTTTATGGTATTCTTCCAGTTTAAACGTTTAACGACATAAAGTCCAAAGTATTTGGTTTCCGAGTGCCAATCAATTTCTTGATTGGTTACTTTGACTTTTGTTAAAGGTAGATGCTTAGTTGCTTCACGAAAGTGTATCGTTTTTGTTTTATTGAAATTCAACTTCCAGTTTCAGAGTTCAAGTATATTTATGTTTTGTTTTATTTTTCTTATCACTATACCTGTTTGTTCATATGTAGCTGTTATGGCTGTATGATTTGCAAATAGGTACAGACAGTTTTGATTAAGGTGATTTTGGCTAAATTTTGACAAGTCAGTAAATAAATAATAGTGTAGGTGAAAGGGAGAGAAATTATTCTATTATTTAAAAACAGCGGTCATCTGTTACGAATTCACTAACTTTGATTAATTTTTGATATTTGAATTCATATTGGCCTTCTTATATATAGCTTTAGGCAATCGAAAGAAAAATTAAAATAAAAAGATTGCTTAAAATGAACTGACTCCAATTTACTAGTCTAGTGAGTAAAGATACAAAACTGCTACTTTAGTCTTCATAATGGTACATTTTATTTAATTGCCTTCACTTAATGCAAGAACGTTTTCCATAAATTTCAAAGTTGGAAAATTTCGTGTAATCTAGTGGAAATATTATCGGATGTTATTTTTTAGTGTCAGGTTTTGTTATGAATATCAATTTGTTTAAAATACAATGAGTACTCATTAACAGTTGTTCATAAGCAGTTGAAAAGAAATCAGAAAAACTTTTAGGCAATGGTAATAGGAAAATCAGCGCTAGATTTTTTAACAAAACTGAAAATATTTTCCTGGACTTGTAAGAGTTGATACAATATAATCTTTCAGCCTGTTGTGTAATAAGGCAGGGCAGAATATGGAAATAAAGGGCATTAGGGAAGAAAAGAGAACATTAAAAGCGAAGCTACTTATCAGGGACGGGGACGAAAAAATTATTAACCGAGGCGACAATCTCTAAAAAAAACCTTTTATTATAAATAAATGAGTACTGCACTTTTTGTGGAAAATGTCAAGGTGTTATACAGTCTGTCAAGTAAGAACGTGACCGCACGTATCCTTGAAAAAATGTGTTTCCATAACATTTTTTGGCATCAATGTATTCTTTGGTGTGCTAAAAACGGCGCAATTATCTTACTAAGTTGTCCAATCGCCTTCTTCATCAATAATTGCCTAGCATCTTCGAAGCATGCTGCCGACGAGATTTTCTGCATACTCTGCAAATTTTTCGAATCTCACGAGATAACTAAGTCAAAGTCCTTAGAGTCTTTGCTCTGAGCTTTCTCTTTACAAGGGATCAAACGTTTTCAATAGGGTTGGCGTCCGGCGATTGTGAAGGCCAATCTAGTATCTTAGTGAGCCCAAGAAAGCCCCTTCGCGACGTGATATTCACCCAGTAAAGGTTTCTTTAATGTACTTCCGAATTTGACATCATGAGCACAAAGATGTTGTCGAATAGTTTAATGGAATACATTCAAACCCCGTCAACGTCAATTTCGGGTCGGGTCCGGTGAAAACAAAGATACGATTCGTTTTTCGATTTTCGGAGTGAGTTGGCCTACCGAGCCATGTTTCGGCAAATCGTCGACATTTTTCATCTCGTTAAAATGATTTACCCACTTCTTCATAAACGGCACCGACTTTTTAATATATTTAGCGGTTGCGGAACGTGTCATTTTAGGCCCCGTTGGATGGGAACAAATAAAGATTGCCTCGAATCGACTCTCAAACAAGTGACTCATTTTGGATCTTATGTGATTTCGACGAAAATTCGGAATCGACTGATACTTTTATTAAAATGCTTCGTAGACAAAGGTGCCCCGTACCGATTTTTTGTTGAACCGTTGGAATCGCATGTAACAGAAATGAATTATCGCTGATACGTTCTTACTTGACAGACTGTATATTAACTGATGTTCATGTTCACTGTTACTGTTGACATTATCTGCTAATATGTTAGGGACATATAAGGTTACATTAAAGAAAATTCTTGTTATACGATTATCTCGACTCTAGAAGCATTAATGAACTACGATCTAGTACTAACGAATATTTTTTTGATCGACTTCGGGGGTGTTTGCACAGGTGTAAAAATATTGTAGGTAAAAGCTTGGAGTCCAATGATTTAGTTAACTCATTAATAAATTGGAAAAGAATAAAACGAAATAGCTCGAGTAAAAGTTTTTAGCAGTGTTACAATAATAACAAATAAATGTAGTAAAGTTATTACTTTTACAATAATAAGATTGAATTGGTAACAACTGGATTTTGTAAATGAACGGATAACATACCTGCAACAGCTGACCATAATTAACAATTACTTAAATTTAGAAATTTGGCTATTATTGACTACAGTCTGGAATCTTTTCCCAACAATTATGAACTTTGAAAAAAAGTGTAATTATTAACTCAGTATTAGATTTCATTCTATATACAACAATTGAACACTTTGGAGAATCTCGAGCGGTTGCACATGCGACCGTGTTTGACACGTTGGATTGCTGGCTAAGCTACGCGCTTATGTTATGTTTGAAAAGTTTTGTTTATGGGTCTTGTGTTTCCTCATAGAGCCTTATTTGCGAATCGCAGTCGAAAGGATCAGGAATCCACTCTACAGCTTTGAATATGACAGAACCCTTATTTCGTCATTCACTTTGAACGCTCTAACATCGGCTACTCGTTCAAATATCTGCAAACAGCAAGCAGTCGTTCAACTTAAGAAGAACAAAGACCTGGAAGAAATTTTATCTTGGGGTGACAGTAATTAAGTGGAATTTATCGCTACAAAAGTCCAGGCGGCAGTTTTTTCTAATAAAGTTTACGTTGCTGAAAATGACTTAGTTGTGCGGAGGCACTCCATTCCTCTAGCGTCGTCACTCAATTTGCTGTTCGTTAATTTGGGAGCAAATATGTCTTAGCATGAACATGATGCGAGCATATCAAAGAAAATTTTTCAAAAGCTGGGAATACTATTTCGAACTAGAAAGCGTTACATTACATAACCGTTAATTCTGTAAAAAGCTCAAAAATGGGCAACGATGGAATACCGCTCCAATGGTTGGGCTTCTGATCTCAAACATACACTGCATTTGTTGGATTCTATCCAGAAGAGAGTTGTTCGCCTGATTGGAGCGTCAGAACTGACCAGTAACCTTGATTCCTTAGAACATCGAAGAATGGTTAACGACTTGTATATTTTCATGGGAAATGGTGCATGCTAGGAATACATGTCGCGCTACTACTTCACATTCGTATGATGTTCAGTTTCTTACACCTCGTACTCAAGTAGTCTTCGATATGGAGAACTTCATTCCTTTGAAATGATTTGTCCAGGATTGGGTTTCCCACCGAGTACAATTTACAGCGATTTAGGACCAACGTGAATCGCTTTTCCGTAAACGCATCGCTCCTGTAGCGACTATCAATTGACGTCCTTTGTTTAACAAGGAGCCCAGACCAAATTAGTGGTGGGACTGATCACCCGTCATTGTTACCTGAGGTAACATTTACAAGAAATGGGTATCCATAATGATTCGACGAGATGCAGACTATGGGGTGAAGAGGAAAAAACCTGTGTATACATTCTATATGAATGTGCGGCTTTAACTCGCAACAAACATAAACTGTTTGTAGATCTATATTGTAGCAATAAATTACTACACGAAGGGCTTGCTCATGTAACCAAAAGAAGGAGCACAATAAGCCAAGAGGATGCTGTGTACAAACAGGCACCATCGCCTTTCCTGCCTACCACCAATCAATCAACTAACCAATAACGATATTTATAATGAATAATGATCACCATTTTTTTCTGTATTTTTCCATTGTATACAATTTCTGTATCTTCTATAAGCCTAAATTATATTTACAAGTTTTCTAGTTATTTTTCCTTTCTCTTGAAACATGAAGAAATACAAAAATCTCGGAGTACGAACTTTACCCTAAATTTGATTAGAAAGATAACTTATTACAAAAGAAAAGGTCGTGTTATACGAGGCTGGTTTGGAAAGTCCGTGCAAAGTCCGAGAGATGGCACCACCGGCGCGTATCGAGGTCATGTTTAGTTAGTAGCATCTCTTGAAAGAACGCACACCAAGTTTCAGCCATATTGGTCTATTTCTTTGTGTTTGGCATTCGTGTGAATCAAGGAAGTCGAGCGATTTTCAAGAAATGGACGAAAAAGAATTTCGTGTGGTGATTAAACATTACTTTATGAAAGGCAAAATGCCTCAGGAGTTTTGCCTTTCCACCTTTCCACCAGTTGACTATTGTTTTAAATTATATTGTAATTGTCACAAAATAAATATTTGTATAAGAAAATTTAATATAAAAATTTAGAATTAAGAGCTTGGCATAGGTGGGAAATGAAACAGTTTTTAGAACGTAATTTTTCACTTTCATCGAATTAATCAGAGAAGCTTGATAAACATTATGGTGACTCTGCACCTTCGATTAGAACAGTTTATAAGTGGTTTCAAAATTTTCGGACTGGCCATATGGGCACAAGTGACGCTGAACGTTCAGGACGGCCTGTGGAGGTTACGACTCCAGAAATCATTGATCAAATCCATGATATGGTGATGGATGACAGAAGAGTTAAGGTGCATGAGATGGCTAGTGCTGTGGGCATCTCGACTGAACGGGTACATAATATTTTGCATAAACATTTGGACATGAGAAAGTTATCCGCAAGATGGGTGCCGCGATTGCTCACGCTTGACCAAAAACGGAATCGTGTGAAGTGTTGCAAAGATGGTTTACAGCTGTTCCAGAAGAATCCGGAGGACTTTAAGCGTCGTTTCGTCACTGTGGATGAAACATGGATACATTACTATACTCCTGAGACCAAACAACAATCTAAACAATGGGTTACCAAGGGGGAATCTGCACCAAAAAAGGCGAAGACCGTTCCTTCGGCCGGAAAGGTTATGGCGACTGTCTTTTGGGATTCGCAAGGGATAATCCTCATCGACTATCTGGAAAAGGGTAAAACTATTACAGGTTTTTGGACGGTTTGAAAACCGAGCTGCAAGAAAAAACGCCCGCGATTGGCCCACAAGAAAGTCCTTTTCCATCACGACAACGCACCAGCACACACCTCAGCAGTTGTGGTCGCAAAATTAATGGAAACAGGATTCCAACTCGTTTCATATCCCCCTGTTCTCCAGACTTGGCTCCCTCGGACTACTATTTGTTCCCCAATTTGAAGAAATGGCTGGCGGGACAAAGATTTTATTCAAACGAGGAGGTGATTGCAGACACTAATGGATATTTTGCAGACTTGGACAAATCCTATTATTCGGAAGGGATCAACAAACTAGAACATCGTTGGACGAAGTATATAAGCCTAAAAGGAGACTATGTCGAAAAATAAAAAAGGTTTACCCCAAACATATAAGTAGTTTTTATTTTTGCACGGACTTTTCAAACCAGCCTCGTATGTATTAAAATATATAAAAACGAAATATTTATGCCCATGGAAAATACTAAAATCTAGTTAATGTTTTTATCTAAAAACAATTAGAAATTCTTATAACCAGGAATTGAAAAAATTAAATTAAAATGTCCTTTTTAAATTTCTAGCCAAATTCATTGTATCGATGCCATCGAATCTAAAATCTCAGTCAAACCAGTTGACTATTGTTTTAAATTATATTGTAATTGTCACAAAATAAATATTTGTATAAGAAAATTTAATATAAAAATTTAGAATTAAGACCTTGGCATAGGTGGGCAATGAAACAGTTTTTAGAACGTAATTTTTCACTTTCATCGAATTAATCATTAATAAAGCGATTTTTCTAGGCTGATACTGAATGGCCTTATAACTTAAGCTGGTTTATTGGTTTTCTTGGCATCTTAAACATCTAATTGTCAAATACAAAGGCTGCCTTGTAAGTTTTTACAAACGACCACTAGATGGCTCTATTGAGATGTGACATTACCATTATTGTAAAATTAGATATTTGTTATAGTGGTACAATAGCGGCACCTCAGAAATTGACCGAGTAGTTTATTTACAGTGGGCGTTAAAAAAAAATCAGAAATTTCATGTGAAAGTTTTTGTTGGGTGATTCTTTACACTTTTAGTAAAGGTCTAACTCAACAATAATGCCTCGAATCGCTTCGTTCAACTTCTGGTAATAAATCACTATCAGAAAAGACTGTTTACAATTTGTTTGTAGAATTTCGTCATGGTCGTGCTTCCGTCAGCGATGAATTTCGTGAAGATCGACCAAAATCGGTTGTTGTTCCAAAAAACATTGATGCTGTGTGCAATATGATTGAAAAGGATCGGCATGTGACTTGTAGTGAGATAGAGGCATTCTTAGGCATATCAAAGTCTGCAGTATATTCGATTTTGCATTTACTTGTGAAAAAGATCTGTTCCCGATGGATTCCGCATAATTTGACCGAATTTCAAAAACAGACTCGTGTTAGTTGATGTAAGGAAATACTCAAAAAATTCGACCGAGTACAACATCGTAAGAGGAGACGGAATTTGGATGTATTTGAAATTAAACAACAATCAACTGTTTAAGTGTTTCAAGATGAACCGAATCCAACAAAAGTGGTGCGTTCGCGAAGCACTTCCAAGAAAATGATCGCCTGTTTCTTTGGTTATACCAGACATGTTGCAACCATTGTTTGAGAGGATCGAAGAACAGGTAATGGTGATGGTATACAACAATTTGTTTGCCGGAAGTCATCGATGAAATCAGGAAAAACAACCGAAAACGTGGCATCATGCTTCATCATGACAATGCCAGCTCTCATACAGCACGTCAAACAATTGATCATTTGACGGAGGAAAACACCGAATTAATGTCTCATTGTCCGTATTCACCTAATTTAACAACTTCTTTTTGTTTCAGAATGTTGAAAAAAATGCGTGGACAACGATTTTCATCACCTCAAGAAGCTGTTGAATCGTTCCAAAATCCTGTTTTTGAGGTATCAACTTCAGAGTGGAAAAAATGTTTCGAGAATTGGTTCGAACGCATGCAAAAGTGTATAATGTCAAATTATCAACGAAACCAAGGAGGCACACAATCAATGCATTAGAAACAAACTTCTCGCTTGTCCCAACAATTCCAGGTCATTTTGGTCAGTCGCTACGGCAGTTAGCCAAAATTTCATCAAATCCATTATACCACCACTCACAAGACCAGATAATTCTTTTGCAACAACACCGAAGCGAACTTGTTGGCTGAACTCTTTACTTCACACTCTACTGTCGATTTCCAAGGAAAAACACCACCATAGTGTAGTCAAGAATGCCCGATATTGTCTTCATACAGCGTATCATAAAACGAATTTTAATGAAGCTAGACACCAAAAAAGCGCTGACGGAATACCTGCCATAGTACTCAAAAACTGTGCGAGAGCACTAACACCAGTTTTCTCTAGACTTTTCAACATATCCTTTAGAAAGGGAATATTTCCTTCCTGCTGGAAATGTGCCACAGTTCAGTCGATACCACATGTTTGGAACAACGCAATTGAACACCTTGGAGAATCTCGAGCGGTTGCTCTTGATATATCCAAGGCATTCGATTGTCTTCGGCACGATTGGCTAAGCTACGCTCTTCTGGTATGTGTGAAAAGTTCTGTTTGTGGCTCTCATGTTTCCTCAGAAAGCGTTCTTTACGAGTGGCAGTCGACGGATTTCTTTCTAATACCTTCACTATCAATGCCGGGGTGCCCCAGCGCTCCATACTATCTCCTACTCTCTTTCTCATTTACATAAACGATCTGCTGGAAAAGACCGGGAATCCAATCTACAACTTTGCAGATGACAGTACGCTTATCTCTTCGTTCCCTCTGAATGCTCGGACATCGGCTACTCAGACGAATATCCGCAGACAGCAGGAAGTCGTTCAATTTAACAAAGACCTGGAAGAAATTTTACCTTGGGGTGTCTGTAACCAAGTAGAATTTAACGCTACAAAAACCCAGGCGGCAGTTTTTTTCTAAAAAAGCTTACGTTGCTGGACCCGTCATAGTTATGTCAGTTCACTCCATTTCTCTAGCATCGTCACTTAATTTGTTGGGCGTTAATTTGGGAGCAAATATGTCTTGGCATGAACATGTTGCAAGCATAGCAAAGAGAGCTTCTCGAAAGCTGGAAATATTATTTCGAACCAGAAAGCTTTACACTCCACAACAACTGTTAATTCTGTAAAAAGCTGAAATTCGACAAACTATGGAATACTGCTCCCATGTTTGGGGCTCTGCTCCCAAACATACATAGCATTTG
Organism: Pachyrhynchus sulphureomaculatus; assembly: GCA_019049505.1. NCBI lineage: Eukaryota > Metazoa > Arthropoda > Insecta > Coleoptera > Curculionidae > Pachyrhynchus > Pachyrhynchus sulphureomaculatus. The sequence continues at coordinate 79,169,673 of CM032448.1, read as the reverse complement.
CTGGATTCTATTCAGAAAAGAGCTGTTCGCCTGATTGGAGACCCGGAACTGGCCCAGTCTTGATTCGTTGGAACGCCGAAGAACGGTTGGCGAGTTGAGTCTATTGGACCAGTATTTCCATGGAAAGTGTTCGCCCGCTTAATTCCCCCTAGAGAGGTGCATGCTAGAGATCCACGTCTCGCTAATACTTCACATTGGTATGAGATTCAGCTGGTTACTCCTCGTACAACTCTTTTCAAGCAGTCTTTTATATGGAGAACCTCATCCCTTTGGAATAATTTGCCCAGGACTGTGGTCGATTCAAGACCAACGTGAATCGCTTTTTCCGCACACGTGTAGCTCCTGTAGCGCTTTAGAGATTTCCCTGCAGCACATTTGCTAGACCCATAAAAAAATAATAATATATAAATCCTAAAGGCGAATATTTTAAGAAACAAAACGATTTGTACCAACATTTTTTTTTTTCATTGTTTTCGTAAAAACTTAAAAGGTAGCCCTCGTACAAGTAGTTTTAAAGCTAGTCCTTTTTAGTGACTCCGACATTAAATCTCTTAAATCCTGTGTGCTCAAATTTAAAATCTTGCAAGCATTTCATAATAATTCTTATGTGTTACGGTCATAAAATATAATACGCTTAGTATATTTGTTATTGCTGTAATATTTTAATTTCTAATTCCATAATAAATTAGCTAAAATAGAATTACATCGATCCACTACATCTGCTAAAATTATTTTGCGGAAAGTCACTAAAAACATATTTTTCCGGGGACAAATGTATGTTCAGACGACATGTCGCAATCCGAAGCTGTCTTCAAAGTTATGTAAATTTGTAATAAGAATAGGGGCCTCCGAATTCGGCTTATATACAAATTATGTACTGCGTAGTACATGCATCTCGCATATTTTTTAGTCAACTTATTTTTTATTTCTTATGGTGAATTTATCTAAGTAAGATTTTACTGAAACGAATATATCAAGTTGCAGACAAGTAATAAAATTTGATGTGTTGCAATGAAATGAATATTCTGGAATATATTTATTGCTAATGATAAGAACATAATTTTCTGCATTAACAAATTTATGATACCAAGACAGTTTAGGATCAGTTTTCATACTAAAGGATAAATTTATTTTGGTTAACCGTGACAGTGTACATGGGTTCAGAGAGTGTAAAATTTAAATAACTTTCTGATGTTTTTCCTACGATTGCAGAGATCTTTAATGTTCAAAATGAGAACGTTGAAAGAACTCGGAGAGGCACAAGGAAATTATTTACAAAAATAAAATAATAAGAATACGTTGGGTTTACAAAAAGTTCGTGCACTCAGCTAAAATTAATAAGGAATGCGAAATACCTTCCTTTGGACAGAATGAACTGGGTTCAACGTTCTACGATCCTTAAAAACAGTGCTGCATATCGTCTGTCTTTAATATCTTGAGGAACGTCGTCGTTTCTCGTTTTATGATCTCAACAACCCCAAAATGTCCACCGTTAATATTTTTTACTTTAGCGAATAGGTAGAAGTGCTACATCCGGCGAATAGAGAGGTTGGTTTGTGGTAGTGATATTGTTTTGGCTCGTTGGTAAAACTCTCGGAACAATTTTGCTCACAATTTCTTCTTCTTGAAGTGTCATATCCGATACGGATGTAGACGACCCTCTCGTCTTTGCCTGTGGTTGGTGCTAAAGGGGACCTACAGTTTAATGCCGGTTCCAAACAGCTAAAGTGGGGGGGCTTTACTAGGCATGATACAACGGATGGTTTGCCATTGCCTTCCCGAGAGAGGCGACCGTTACGTTGAAAATTTTATTTTTATTTTATTTCATTATTTATTTCATATTTTATTTATTATTTTTTCCCGAGCCGAGATACGAACTCGGTCGCTGGCAAAGAAGGCAGACACATTAACTACTACACTATTGCCGCCTCTGCATGTTCAAGTCTTCAGGTAAAATTATTACTCCCGTTACTTATTCCTAGTTCTTCTGTAATCATTCTGGGGGTAATTGAGGGTCTGTTTACATCAAATTGTAAACACGCTGGATCTTTTTATCAACCCGCGATGTTGAAGACGCCCCTTTCGTGTATTATCATCGATTCTCTCCCTCTCCTCTTTAAAGCAGCCCACCCATTTGTACACAGTCTTACGTTTCATGGCAGAGTCACCATACACAATTTCTAGCATTTCAAATATCTCTTGGCTGCTTGTTCCGGGTTCGAGAACTTAAATGGTAATTCTTTGGTCGATTAAAACATCTCTTACCATTCCGGCAATACTACCAAAAGTATCGATACAAAAATGACCACCAAATGCAAAGATCTCCCTTTATCGTTACCAAATGTTTAGAAAAGACAGATCACAGAGATATTAGAATAGAGGAGGTAAAGTATACAGCCTGCAGTAAGTAAAACCGTGGCGTCGTTAAAAAAGAGAAAGATATAATATTTATTCTGTCTCTCTTATCAGAGCGAGCGAAGAAGAATACGAATGACATTCTCGCACGGGCACGCTTTCGAACTTAGTTTTGAGGGTGTGCGCTGAGTAAGAGGGACAGAATAACTACTATTATTTCTTTCTCTTTCTAGGAACCCCACGCTTCTCGCGAGAAGTTACCTCCTCTATTCTAATAATATCTCTATGGAACAGCTTCACTCTAGATGTCGCGCTCCTATGGAAATGTACAGCGTTGTCATATTAACAGAAAACAATGTGGCACATGGACTTTTTATACATACAACGTAGTACGGTTACAGACAACATCACCGATGTTTGCAATTAGTTCTTTAAAAAGAATAAGAACATTAAATCGAACTGACGAGATAAGTTACTTCCTACCAATCTTGATAAAATAAAAATATTTATTTCACTTACTTTTTTTACAGTGAGAATATTGTAAACTTTCTAAGTTATCTTGTCCATTTCATTCTGTATAACAGCAATTCTTGCAAGAATAAACATCCATAAAAAGGTAGAAAAAAACTAAGCTTTCAAAATTTCAAAAGCAAATCAAGGTTGATTAAGCCATGACAGTACTCCAAGGATTTAAAAGTGCTGTTAAAAATGTACTCTCTCGTTTTTGGAATGAGTAGTTTATACCATATACGAGGGCTACAGCAGATCGTTAATGTAAATGAGAAAGAGAGTAGGAGACAGTATGGAGCCTTGGGGCACACCGGCGTTAACAGTAAAGGTGTTAGAAAGAAATCCGTCGACTGCGACTCGTAAAGAACGCTCTCGGAGGAAACATGAGAGCCAACAAACAGAACTTTTCAGACATACCAGAAGAGCGTAGCTTAGCCAACAATCCATCGGGCCGAAGACGATCGAATGCCTTGGATATACCAAGAGCAACCGCTCGAGATTCTCCAAGGTGTTCATTGCGTTGTTCCAAACATGTGGTATAGACTGAACTGTGGCACATTTCCAGCAGGAAGGAAATATTCCCTTTCTAAAGGATATGTTGAAAAGTCTAGAGAAAACTGGTGTTAGTGCTCTCGCACAGTTTTTGAGTACTATGGCAGGTATTCCGTCAGCGCTTTTTTTGCACATATTTCCTGCAACAATTTGTTCTCTACAGATAATGAAAAAATTAATAAATTCTAAATTGCCTACTCCCGTGAAGAAGAAACCTAAAATACTTACTGAAATGATATCATTATCTTGTTACACTTTATCGACGATTTAAGTCTATACGAGAGCTACCTTTTAAGTTTTTACAAAAACAAAGAAAGAAAAAAAAAATATGGTACAAAAAAATAAAACGTTTTATTTTTTCACAAAATATTTGCCTCTAAGATTTATATGTCCAGTAGAACCAAAGAAACAAGCGATCATTTTCTTGGAAATGTTTGGCGAAGAAACTATTTTTGTTGGATGTGGTTCATTCTGGTACGAATATACCCAAGTTTCATCTCCTGTTTCGATGTTGTATACGGATTTTGCATGTTCTCAGTCGAATTTTTTTAGCATTTCCTTACACCAATTGACACGAGCCTGCTTTTGAGTTTTGGTCAAATTATGCGGAATCCTTCGGGAACAGATCTTTTTCACAGCTAAATGTTCATACAAAATCAAATGTACTGTAGACTTTGATATGTCTAAGGAAGCCTCTCCTTGACGGTAAGTCACACACCGATCCTCTTCAATCATGTTGCTCACAGCATCGATATTTTTTGGAACAACTATTGATTGATAACAATGATGCTATATATATATATATATATATATATATATATATATATATATATATATATATATATATATATATATATTTATTGTTGAGCAATATTTTAAAAATAATGAAAGTTTGGCAGTTCAGAATTTTCGTACAAAATATGTTCAGAATAGTGATTTAACCTCATCAACTGTGGAGAGATTAATTGAAAAATTCAGAGAGACTGGATCAATTAGTGATCTTAAACGCTCTGGCCGTCCTTCAACAAGTCGTTCGACAGTAAACATTGAAGCAGTTCGTGAGAGTGTTGCTGAGACTCCAGGAACATCAATTTGGCACCGTGGTCCAGAATTGGACATTTCGAGAAGCTCTCTACAGCGTATTCTCACGAAAGATTTGCATCTTCATCCTTACAAAGTTCAATTGACTCAAGAACTGAATCCTACTCAAGGCTCATTTGCATCTTGATGGCTTCGTTAATCGACAAAACTGTCGCATTTGGGGTTCAGGCAATCCACACGTGACTGTGGCGAAACAAATGCATCCACAAAGTATCACTGTTTGGTGCGGATTGGAGGCATCATAGAACCATTCTTCTTCGAAAATGCGGTTGGCCGGGCAATAACAGTTAATGGTGATTGTTATCGCGATATGATAATCCAGTTGTTTGTGCCTAAATTGAAAGATATGGATGTAGACGACATGTAGTTTTAACAAGACGGTGCCACATGCCATACAGCCCGAGAAACAATTCATTTACTGCATGAGTCATTTCCTGGTCGTGTAATATCCCGTTTTGGTGATCAGAATTGGCTGCCCAGATCATGCGACTTAATACCGTTGGATTTTTTCCTCTTGGGGTTTTTTAAAGTCTAAGGTTTATGCCAATAAGCTCACGACTTGGAGGAGGAAATTAAGCGCTGTATCAACGAAATTCAGCCACATTTATGCAAAGCGGTCATGGAAAATGTCTACAAAAAGAGTGCGTATGTGCCAGCAAAGCCGTGGAGGCTATTTACCCGATATGTTATTCCATACATAATTTTATACCGTATACTTTATGAATCAACAAAAAAATTACAATTTTTAATTAAAAACCTGTGTTTTCTATCAAAATTACTTCTTGCGTGAATTTTGGGACACTATATATATATATATATATATATATATATATATATATATACATATATATATATATATATATATATATATATATATATATATATATATATATATATATATATATATATATCGGTCGGTTTCTCCGTCTACCGCATAGTATTAAATACATCTCTACATCATCTAAGTCTAAAAATTAGTTTTTTTTTAAATGATTTTCATTTATTTATAGTCAATCAAAAAAGGAATTAACGAGGTGGAAGAGGAATCTAGCAGTTGCCTTGTAAGTATTAGAGATCTTAAAGACCTTACCGAAATATCAATTAAATCAATACGATTGATTTTGAAGAATGATTTAGACTTATGTTGTATGTTGTCTAGGCTTATTCCAAAACAACAAAAGTTTGATTGAGGTCGTTGAGATGCTTTTTTTATCTGAACTCTTTCAAATACATATTGATTGATATTTTGAATCTAAAAATCAAGTAAATATCGTGCAAAAGATGAACCAAAACCGAAAAAAATACGTCAAAATCAGAGAAAAATCAAGGTAATATTAACAGTTTTCTTGGGTTACAGCCGCATTGTGTATACTTTTAACTGACCGACCAGTTAACAAAGAGTATTATTTAATCATGACGAACACAGGTACACACATGAATATAAATTCAAAGTCGAACATTATATATATATATATATATATATATATATATATATATATATATATATATATATATATATTTAGAACAGAAAATCACCACAAGACCGCATGACAGAAAATTTCTCGACAAATCAAAATATCTTGGACAGCATTTGGCAACTTAAATGACAGCCTTACATTAGAAATACCCAATACTCTAAAAAGAGAATTGTGCGATCAGTGTATTCTCCCTATGTCTAGCAATGGACAAATGAAATTCATCGATGACGGAACCATGACCATGACGCAATTCTACAAACCAATTGTAAATAGTCTTTTCTGATGGTGATTCATTATCAAAAGTTAAACGAAGAGGTTCGAGGTACTATTGTTGAGTTAGACCTTTACTAAAATCGTAAAAAAATCATTCAACGAAAACCTTCACGTGAAATTTCCATTCGTTCACAAAACTGTTTTTTTTAAATGCTCACTGCAAACAAACTACTCTGTCAGTTCTTGAGCTGCCACTATTTTACCAATAACAAATGTCAAATTTTACAACAATGGTAATGTCATATTTCAATAGCGCCATCTAGTGGTCATTTGTAAAAACTTAAAAGGCGACCTTATTAGTACATGCACTTTACAAGATTTTTTTAATAAAAATTCTACGGCTGTTTTCTTAGTGTAATACTTTTGTTTGTTTCACATTCAAGTGTATCTTAGTTATTCTTATTTACTATTATTGTTATTTTAAATATGAGGTAGAAAAACTTCTCCTTATAAACCTTTAGACCTATGTCACACCATAAGTGCTGGTGGGCGTAACGCTGAGTCTTCATTTATTGAATGAGTGTTTGAGCAATCTGTCCAATTTTTTTGCCAGCTATTTCTAAGTGAATTGTCCAGCTAAACTAGTCTTATCTGAGTTCCCGCATTTTTGTTTGGTCTTCATTAAGCTCTCTAGGATTGTAGCAAACCTAATGTAAGTCTGCTTTCTTATAATTTGTATTTATATTTCAGGTTTAATTTTAGAAATAATGTTTCTCTAAATATTTTTATTTACAGCGTTTATAACTGTAGGCACTTATATTTGAAAAAAAAAACCTGCATGTAACCATTTGTCCTTTCATAATTTTAAATTCAAAATTTTCGAACGAATAAATTTTCGGGCAAATTTTTCCGCAAAATTTTATTTAACGGGAATTTTTTAATAAGGTTGGAGACTCTTAGCTAATCGTGAACATAAGTTAACTTAGGAAAAACGAGAAAATAATATCTTAATTAAGTTGAAGTTTCATTTGAGATTACCTGAACTAACCTAAACTAATCTCTGTCCACGCCTAGTCAAAATTCACTTAATCACACTTGTCACTAACAAGGAGGTTAGTAAAATTTAATTAAGGAGACGCTCACAATCGAATTTCTCGGAATTTTTGTTCTTTTCCCTTTTTATTCATTATTTGCTTGACGCTCACTAACATGTTTTTAGACCTGGAAAATGGAAATAGTTGTTGTGAACAACTATCTAAATTGTACTGCGAATACGGATAACTTAAGAATGATTCAAGGTATATAAGGGCTCAGGAATTAATGAATTATATGCTCTTGGTGGGAATTAACAAATTTATCCATGGTGATCTAAGTCAAAAGGATTGTAAAACTTTAAACTCTGTCGTCTTTGTCTAACAGTTTGCACGCCAGGTTCCTTAAACTAATTTATTTTAGATATCTGACCTCACTAGTGTGTGCATAACCAACTAATACTCGACAACTGAAGGTAAATCGTTACCCAAGCTAACGGTAATTCAAATATTTAAACATTGCAAAAACACTTCTTTGCACAAAAAAATCCATAATTTTCCAAATAATGAGAAAGACCTGATAAGCCATACCTCGTTACAATTTGGAAACAATGGGCAACTTTTTGTGATATACCGTGAATTCTCCGTAGTAGATTTCTCCCTCTTGAAAATCGTTTAGAAGTCAAGTAGAGGTTCTATTAGACTAAAACCTTTGTACTAAATCTTCTTTCTTATTTCATACGTTTTTTTTTGGTTCACTACATAAAAGTACTTCGACAGGAAAGATACCTCGGCAACCTCTTAAAAAAAATTAAGTTGATTATATATATATATATATATATATATATATATATATATATATATATATATATATATATATTCATAGTATATATATGTTTTGTTTTTGAACCATTTCTATACTCTTTTAATTTTGAATTAGATTTGTAGGATGCTTTAAAGGTATACTGATGTTTAACCATTGCTTCAGGGTATTTTTAAATTTTTTATAATACTCTTTCCAAGTTTATATATATATATATATATATATATATATATATATATATATATATATATATATATATATATATATATATATATATCCGTCAGAAAGTATTTGCACACCTAGAAATTTCCATGTAACTGCCAAAATTTAATACCTAATTAAAGCCTTTTATTATATTAGGTAAATTTAATTGTTCTTAATAAGTGTCCATCATAAAATTGTTTAGATAAGCCTTTTTGGTGAAATCACAAATTAAAATCCAATTAGAACAAATTTCCAAGTTTTGCGTGATAATCGTTTTGAGGCGATTTCTGTGAATTCCAGTTGAAGTAAGAACTCATTTCAAGTTTCTAAGGATTATGGAAATTCCTGGTGACATTTTATGATAAAAACTATGCTATAAATACCATTTCTCTTTTGGAAATTAATCATTTGCAAACAGTACCTTGTCATTGATACAGGTTCAATTTTTTTGTGAAAATGCCAAAAACGAAAGAAGTTTCCGTTGAAAATCGGGCTCTGATAATTGTGAGACATCAAAATGGTCACTCGAGTCGACAAATCGCGCTGCGGGACATGGAATTCTCAACCAAAAACGTTCAGGAAGGCTTCGAAAAACGACTCCCGCTGAAGAGTCAGCAAGCTATAACAATGTCCAGCAGACGTAATCGCCGCCTAACCGCACCAGATATCACGGCTCAAGTAAATCTGGAGCGGCCCATCCCCATCAGCGTGACAATCGTGAAGAACAGGTTAACAGAAGATGGACTACACGGGAGAGTTGCAGTGAGGAAACCATTTCTTAGGCAAGTGAATAAACGTAAATGTTTAGAATGGGCCCGAGAACATGAAAATTGGACATCAGAACAATGAAATTCCGTCCTTTGGAGTGATGAATCTAAATTCGAAATTTTCGGTTCAAATCGACGAGTTTACGTGCGGCGGTACCTGGAGAGAGGATGTTGGAAGCCTGTCAGTTGCCTACAATAAAACATAGTGGAGTTTGGGGTTGTTTTGGCAACGGTAAAGTTGGAAAAATCTTTAGGATAGAAGGAATTATGCGAAAAGAACAGTATTAAGAAATTTTGCTAACTCAAATATTTCTTTCTGGGAGAGTTATTTTTCAGGGGAAATTTATTTTTCAGCATGACAATGACCCTAAACATTCTGCTAAACAAATTGGAGAACAATGGAAATCCGATGACGTCCTGGAAGTGATGACTTGGCCTCCACAATCACCCGACTTTATCCCCATCGAATTGCTGTGGGACCATTTGGACAGGTCTGTTCGAAAACTCAATCTGACATCAGAAAATCACTTGTGGAAGGAACTTTTACAAGCAGAATGGGTTAAAATAACCGAAGAAACTCTGAGGAAACTATTGGACAGAATGCCGAAACTCTGTAAAGCGGTAATTAAAAACAAAGGAAGTCACACAGATGAGAAAAAATCCTGGAAAATCATGAATATTTCTAGACTGTAAATAATGTGAAAATAAATAATAATTCATTAAAATTTAAAAAATACATAATCTGGGTTTTTGTTGTCTTGGGACTGAAATAACTAGGTAGGCTAATACTTTCTGACTGTAGTATATATATATATATATATATATATATATATATATATATATATATATATATATATATATATAAATATAAATATAAATAGTAGTCTGTAGGTAACTTTAAAGATATACTGATGTTTCGCCATTGCTTAAGGATATTTTAAAATTTTATTCTATATCATTTTCAATTGCCGATCTTTGCTGAGCGGTCTGAACCCAGTTTTTTCCCCGTATGTCACTGCATGTTGTCCCTCCATCTCGCCTAAGGTCATCCAACACTTCTCTTTGTCTCCCTTGGTCTCTACTGCATTAGGGCTTTGGTCCATTTAGAATCACTCATGTTCATACATGTTCCCCCAAAGCCACTTCAATCTGGCCACACGCTCGATGACTTAGCAGGCTCCTGTTCTTCTTATTTCATCGCCTATCCCATTGCCATTTGACAAACCCAGAGGCGATTGGCACAAGTTGTAGTGAGTGTCACTGTCTCAAGTACGTATGTCGCCACTGATAGGACCCATGTGTCGTAGACCTTCCTTTTTAGGTTTACAGGGATGTAGTTAAGTCTCCCGAGGTGAGACCTATTCGCCGCATGATCTCTGCCGTCTGATTCTCTTTCCTAAGCTTCATATTTTATATATATATATATATATATATATATATATATATATATATATATATATATATATATATATATATATATAGAGTGCCCCAGTATTCCATGTACATAGAGTTATTGTGTATTTCTGGGATGAAAATATGACCATTTAACCCAACTTATCTTAGTCCAAAAATTCGTAATTTTTGAGATAAAGGGTGTCAAATTTATAATTTATTTTAGTTTTTCTTAAGTAGCTTTCTTAATAAATGCACTATTTGTACAAGATTCGGTGCTAAAGGGTTTTCTGAGATAAGAAATCGAAATCAGCTCAAAGTTTTTGTTGTAAATTGTAGGGGGCGCCACTTATTGCACTGTGTATACTTTTAAATTGTCATAACTTTTTTTTATACCACTCTGTATGATATTTTTAATTAAATAATCGCATTTTCCGCCTTCCCCTGTCTAAAAAAGCTCTCTCGGTAAAAGTTGCTCCGAGCAACAGTTTCTGAGATAATGGGATGTTTGTTTCCATTGTTTAATTCCATTGTCAAATTCGCAAATGCGTTCCTTCACATTTCAAAAAGGCTTAGGTCTTTGAAATTTGGAGCATGCTTAAAGGCAAACAGGCTAAGAACAATAATAAATTTAAAGACCAACGGGCCAACAACAGTAAGAATGTAAAAACCAACTGACTAAGGCCATAAAAGATTACCCACAAATTGATAAATTCGAAAAAAAAAAACATAAGATAATAGAATAATAAGAAATTTGAACAATATTACATAAATATGTATTAAATTGAAACTCTCTATTTTTTTAAGTCGGCCTCAAAACAGCTTAGGTAATATCTTGTCTTGGTCTTATGTACTTTCTTTTTCTTTTTTTTTTTCAAGCTCATAATAAGATATTAAATAATTTACTTTTATTCCCAGCATAATGGTTCCACATACCTTAGACAATTCAGAGCAAGATCAGAAACCATCTTCTACGACGGAGTCTAACAAAACGAAGGACACCTCCATCCTCATGAATACTCCAGAGAACGCTAGCCAATCTGCCGAAAATAAAATGGTTGTGACCATAATAACTGTCATCGGAGACTTCCTGGCCATGCTGCTTCTGTTGGTTGCACTCGTTTGTGCCATCATTATTTATTTGAAGAGCTAAACAATTTTATGTATCATAAAAATCTAAATATATTTATAATGTAGGTCAATTTTAATAATGAAACATTATTGTATTGTGCTTAAAATATCCAATAAATAAAATTTAAAAAATGTGTGTTTTACTTGCAATGTTCTTTATATATATATATATATATATATATATATATATATATATATATATATATATATATATATATACATATATATATATATATATATATATATATATGATATCAGTTAATATTTTCTTGTGTTAACAAATATTGGTTATTCTTGCAAGAAATTTGAGTTTCTGGTTCAACTGGGAGCAAAATGAAAGACCCTAATTTAGTTTTGGGTGCTTGGAGACAAAGTATTATTAAATCTTTTACGTTTAAGGGTCTTTAAATTACCAGAGACATTGTTTTCCATTTCTGTCAGTCTGTCGGCCTGTCAGTTGGTACGACAGGCCCCGAACGAGTTGAGATATCAATTTCAAATTTGTTATACATATAAAACTTAAAGTAGGAAAGAAACCTACAATTTTTGAGGGATGTCGCTTCAGAGGAAGGAAGTGGAAAGAGTGGGATTCAAAATTGAGAATATAGTCGCAAAGTTTTTTGAGAATTTTTCCTAGTATTCGACTGAACAAACTTCAAGCATAATTACTTTTAGTTCAACATACAAGGGATTAAAGGGATAGAAGGAATGCCTTAAAGGGGTTGGTTCAAATATATCTGATTTTACCTTCTTTTTAGGGTTTTTAGAGTTAAAGGAAATTTATATTATTTTTATTATTTTCAATTATAACACAATTTGTATGTGCAGGGAAGTGCCAGGGAAATTACAATCGTACGTATGTTTAAGGTGTTACATACACCGGGGCGCTGTAAATAGTATGTATAGTTAAAAAAAAATATTTTAAGGGTTATTAAGTGATTAATACATAAGAATGGCCATTATATATCTTCATTGTACTTTAAATTATAAGAACTTTTTTTATACATGTTTTAAATGTTAACATTATTTTTTATCGATCAGAACTCCTCGTTGTCTGTAGGATAACTTCACGAAAAATAATCTGATCTGCAAGAGTAAAAATTAATCTTGTAATCTAATGTAGTAATTAAAAATTGTCAAAGGGTTTTTTTCAAAAATAAAAAATTTACTGTGTTTCAAACTTTAGTATACAATTTTCCACCAAAAAATGTATGGTATTTATAAAAAATCGTTTTTTTTTAATTAGAAAAAATGAAAAAACTCATTTTGTAGCAAAAGTAATCATTAAGATTTTTAAAAAAAGTTAAAAAATATTAAAAATTGACTAAGTAATATTGCAGACAGTGTTGGAAAACAGGTAGCGGTCCCAATCCGACGCCAGGTTATATTTAATGTTATAATTTTGTAATGGAATGGGATTTTTTAAATTTTTTTTGAATAATTCTTGGAACTATAGAGAATAAAAATCAGTAAAATAAATCGAATTTTTGAAAATCCGAGGTGTGTGTAACCCCTTGAAGTCCTTCCTACGCTACTTTGTTTCTTATGACTAATATTTTATCATAAAGTATCTCAATTAAAACATCCAGAGGAAAAGTTTTTTTTAGTGTTTCTTAGGGAAGTACTTTTTTTTTATAGGCATAGCATATACAGGAAAATCCTATAAGCCCTACAAGAGCGACGTGTGTGCGGAGAAAGTGATTCACGTTGGTCTTGAATCGCTGTAACTTGTACTATTTTGTTTTCCATATAAGAGACTGTTTGAAAAATGTTGTACGAGAAGTAACAAGCTGAACCTCGTACGGATATGATATTTTAGCGCGACGTGTATTAATAGCATGCACTGCTCTGGGAGGAATCAAGCGGGATACATCCATCGATCACTCTCCATGAAAATACTTGTAGAACAGACTCAAGTCGTCAACCGTTCTTGAATATGTCAAGGTATCAAGGCTTCTGGTGAGTTCTGGGTCTCCATCAGGCGAATAGCCCTCTTTTGAATAGAATTCAATAAATGGGAGCAGTATTCCATCGTTGAGAATTAACGGTTGATGTGGCGTGTAAAGCTTTCTAGTTCGAAATAGTATTCCAGCTTTTGAGAAGCTCTCTTCGCTATGCATGCGACCTGTTCATGCCGAGACATAATTGTTCCCAAGTTAACGCCCAGTAACTTGAGGGACGGTCCTAGTATATAGCATAATATACTAGAAAAAAATCTGTTAAGTACGGAGCTCATCAAAAAATTAACTTAGGCTTTTCCGAAATTTCAATAAGATCGTCAAATTCATTCAATTTTTTTTGTAACATATTAACACAAGCGAGGATCCATGCTCGTGTCTATACTGTTCGAGAAAACTGCAAAATCATAAAGTATATAGTAAAATTTGGACAAATTTTTCTAATAATATAACTTTTTAAAAAAATGAGCTAACGTTTTTTCAAAAAAACTCGTCTCGAAAATTTGGCAGACCCGTTGAAATTTTCGGTATAATTTAAGTCTATTTTATGGCGTTTTCCTATATTTTACACATTTCCTGCAAAAATTTGTTCTCTACAGATAATGAAAAATAAATAAATTCTAAATTGCCTAATCCCGTGAAGAAGAATCCTAAAATACTCACTGAAATGATATCATTATCTTGTTATACTTTATTGACGATTTAAGTCTATACGAGAGCTACCTTTTAAGTTTTGACAAAAACAATGAAAGAAATAAATTTTTTGGTATAAATTGTTTTATTATTTCTCAAAATATTCTCCGTAAGATTTATATACTTTTGCATGCGTTCTAATCAATTCTCAAAACATTTTTTCCACTTTAAAGTTGGTACTTCAAAAACATGGTTTTGGAAGGATGCAACACTTTCTTAAGGTGACGAAAATCGATGTCCACGTTTTTTTTTGACATTCGGGAACAAGAAGAAGTCGTTAGGTGATAAGTCAGGTGAATACGGCAATGAGACATTAATTCGATGTTTTTCTCCGTCAAATAATCAATTGTTTGACGTGCCATATGAGAGCTGGTATTATTATGATGAAGAATGATGCGACGTTTTCGGTTGTTTTCACTGATTTCATCGATGACTTCTGGCAAACAAATTGTTGTATGCCATTAAGCATTAATTGTTGTTCAATCCCCTAAAGCAATGGTTGCAACATTTCTAGTATAACCAAAGAAACAAGTGATCATTTTCTTGGAAGTGCTTCGCGAACGAATTACTTTTGTTGGATTCGGTTCATCTTGGAACACCCAAACAATTGATTGTTGCTTAGGTTCTGGCTCATAGGAATATCTTCAAATTTCATCTCCTATTATGATATTGTATACGAATTTTGCATGTCCTCGGTCGAATTTTTAGAGCATTTCGTTACATCAATTGACACGAGCCTATTTTTGAGTTTCGATTAAATTATGCGTAATCCAACGGGAACAGATCTTTTTCAGAGTTAAATGTTCATGCAAGATCGTATGTAATGCAGTTTTTCATATGCCTAAGGATGCCTCTAGCTCACGGTAAGTCACATGCCGATCCCCCTCAATAATGTTGCGCACAGCATCGAGGTTTCTTGGAACAACAATCGATTTTGGTCGACCTTCACGAAATTCATCGCTGACGGAAGCACGAGCATGACGAAATTCTGCAAACCAGTTGTAAATAGTTTTTCTGATAGTGATTCATTACTAAAAGTTGAACGAACCGGTTTGAGGCATTGTTGTTGAGTTAGGCCTTTACTAAAATGGTAAAAAATCATTCAACGAAAAACCTTCACGTAAAATTTCTATTTGTTCACAAAACTATGTACTCGGCCAATTTCTGAGCTGCCACTGTTTACCAAATTTAAAATTTTAGAACAATGGTAATCTCGCATCTCAATAGCGCCATCTAGTGATCGTTCGTAAAACTTAAAAGGGGGCGCTTTTATTCAAAATGAAGTTACAACCTTACATTATTACAAATGAGCTAATTTTTGTTTCCAAAACAAGCAAAATTTAAGTAAGCAATATAATCAATTAGGGCCATGAAATATATTTACGTAATTACCTAGTTCCCCAGATCGCCCTCTTTAACTAACAAAAATTTAAAAATATATAATTTGAATAAATTTAGACTAGCGGGGGTCAACCTCACGATTTTTTGGCATTTCAAGATCATCAAATTTATCCAAGTTTTTTTAATAACATAATGATGGCGGTTTGTTAAAAAGATCTGTACGACCTAGAGAAATGGATAAATCTTAAAACATCTAATCACCTGAGGAAGAAACCTAAAAGACTTACATTTTATCTATGATTTTAGTCTTCAAAAGTCACAAAGTTACGTTAACATCTAAATATTTCCACCATCCTAAAAATCTCAGCTCTTCTCTTACAATTGTAATTGTAATGATAGTTAAAATGGGTAAAATTTATGTTTCCGAAACAAGAAAAATTTAACGGAGCAATAGAGAGATTTTGCAACGCTTATTTTGCCGAGCCACTGTCTTTATCTTTATTTGAAGCATGCGCAAATTAAATATAAGGACTCAGCTGTTATCGTTATTTGAAGCATGCGCCCACCGTTTAGAGGATGCACAGTATTGCAACAAAATAAGAGAAATCTTTATTAAGGATACCGGTTTCCCTTATTTAGGAACTTACAAGAGAGGTTATTTGAAGTTCGTTATTCTTATCGCTATTATGGTGAGGCCCGTTTTTTTTTTTCCTACTTAGGTATACAAACCACTAAAAAAATACAGTTAAATTTAAATTATAATCTTTTATCACAAATAACACTGACAAGTGGCAGGCCGTGGCTCGGTGGCGTAGTATTTTGCTATTGTGCAGAAGGTCGAGGTTTCAATCCCGCAGGTCGGTATACTTATTTATTGATTTATTTGGCCTGGCCACGTACATAGTAGTAGTTGTTTGCAGAAATGCAAATAACGTCCGTAGCAGCACTATCGTGATGTTTAAAAGGGCCGTGAAATACAAAAATGTATGTTTCGGTACTTGGACAACGTTGACGGATATTACGATATTCTCGCCGATATCTTTGGGATATGGAAAAAGGGTAAAATCCCTACTGAGGCGGGGAGGTGAGCGATAAAAAAAAGACAATTAATTAGTGTTCAGATTATGCTGGGATTTTGCAATCTTTGGCATAATGGCATTACAGAATAGTTATCACCACTACAACACTACTTTATTTTTGCAACTGACATGCATTTCCCGAACTATGTGAGCATCATCACGAGTGATGACTGCCAATCACTGTTGATAGTGCTAACATGGTTAGTGTAGCATGTGTCGAGTGAAAAAATAAAGTGTTTGGTGCAGTATTGATAACTGTTGTGTAGTGCTAATTTCAAATGAAATTTTATTTATTAGACATTCGTATTAACTTGGAAATATTGAAGAAAGTTATAGAAACTTGCTAGACACAACTTTAATTTAGAAATTTGTGTTGACCAATCAAATACTAATAACAGGAGTGCTTAACTATGAAATGATTGAAAACAAATCTCCCAAGTTTATAGAAGATTAATATTAACATAACCTTATTTTTAGTTTATTTTATTGCAATTCTGCCATAGTGTGAAAGTGCAATTTTTTCGCGTTAATACCGTGTATGCTTGAGATAACGATAAGAAAAGCATGTGAAAAATAAGTGTTGCAAATTCTCTCTAATATAATCAATAAGGGTACCTGGTTCACCAGATCATCCTTTTTAACTGAAAAACTTTAAACATGTATGATTTGAATAACTTTAGACTAATAAGGGTCAAGCTTACGAATTTTTAGCGTTTCAAGTTTTTATGTATTCCTTTTACTTATATAAATATTTGGGAAACACGCTTTTGTATGAAAATTGATGGTCACGTCACATATTACTTGTCAAAACTGACATTTAATAAAAAATGTGTTAAAATTCCGAGAAGGCAAATTTTGACGAAAAGCTCTCATTAAATGTTAACAGGCTGCATTTTGGCATACAAGTAGTTTTTTGAACGTAGAATACGATAAAAAAAAGTTTGCTGCTCTAAAGTGTACGCTAAGCCTACAAAATCGAAAATAAAATGAAAAATTCGGTTTTTCGCAAATATCTCTAAAAATAAAAAAATATCGAAACACTAATAGCACTACCTGAAAAAACGGGAAACTTTACAAAAATATAGTATATACATTTTTTTTTAGTTTTACCGTAATTAAAAAAGTCGCCCTTCAGTTGTGTGGAAATAATGCTTCCAACCTCATTTAGGATTAAATTAACGTTTCTGTGTATCGTTAGATATTTTGAAATAGGCTATTAAGGAGTTTCTCAGAGTGCTGATTTGAAAAATTCAAAATGGCGGATCCAATATGACAGTCAGAAAGTGTATAATTTATTTAATTTCTTCTAGTGATTCAGAATTTTTGGGTTTTCAATAACTGTTTTCTCTGTACCTGGATGTTTAAATGAAATTTAAATACTTTATATTTAAAGCTTAGACATTCATCTTTCATTTCTCATCCTTAAATATATTTTTTTTATTGTAAGTTTAAGCTGTATGATAAAATAATAACTAAAAAATACGTTTATCATGAACACAGTTTTAAGAGCAAAAAAAAAGAGACAGTTTTTTTAAGTTTTTAATAATTTTCTAATATCAAGTATACTTTTAACTGTAACTAAAAAAAAATTATTTATTTTTTTTTGACCATTTCGTACTCCTTTGAACGTAAAATTGCCGGCGGCGCACTATAGCAGGCAAATTTTCACATTTTAAAACTCAATTTTTAAATAACACAGACAATGTGGGTATTTTTAAATTCTTCTTATATTGAAATTTAAGGTATAATAATAATATATGCACAAGGATTTTTTTTTCAATACTATATTTTATTAAATATATGTATGCCTATTAAAATCATCCAAATAAAATTTTCGTTTTAAGTTTTACAAATTATAAAGTAATAAAAATAAAAACTATTAGCATCATCGGAAAGCTGAAAGTCTCCTCTTCAAAAAGCTATGTTCTCATTTTTTTTTTACACTTTGAAAACAAGTAATATCGATTAACCTTCAAGCGGTGCGCGGACTTTCAAATTAACCTGTTTGGCGCGCTACACTTTTTGAATTACCTATCTGAATTTTTAATAAATTCTCAGGCTAATAAAAAATATCTGGAAAAAATCTATATATTATTTTTCTATTTACATCAATTTACAATTTACAATCCATTCTAATTTACTTTTTTGGTAATAAAATGATGGTAATAAATAATAGCCAAGAAATTTTGGGTTTCACGTTAGAAAAAATTAAAGGCAAGCTGAAACTTACACACAAGTTCTATTTGATCTGTTGAACAACATATCAAAAGTTACCTAAAGTCCCCTGTGTATATCACCCTTTTTTTATTCGTTTTCCTAGTTTGATTATCTACAAAATATTGTAAAAATGTACTATTTTTAGGATTTCTAAAATGTGAAGTATATCCGAAGCATCCAGATCGAATGGATGATATACAGTTGCTCCTGATCTCCTAGAAGTTCAAAAAAGTACCCTGCCATGTAATTAACATGTATGACAAATGTTTTTGAAGAGTAATATGGCGCCGCAGTTTACAAAATCTTTTTATTACTCAGAAATTAAGTACATAAACACGTTGAGTACTCCTATTTTGTTCCGCTTTAGTTTTATAGTTCTCTTCCAATGCCTCAAAAGTGCCTGATCATCTGCAGATTGTAGAGTAGCTCTAACAAGACTAACCGCCGTGTTAAGAGGAAGTTATGGTTCAGAAACTTGAACAATGAAGAGAAAAGGAATAACATTTGCTACTCAAATGAATTTAAAGGTTGCTGGTGAAAACGACGCATGCTTCTGCAGTTTGGAAAGAGTTAACCAAATTTCCGGAAAGACCATTCGTAAAGTAATAAATAGATTGAACCAAAAAGATATCAAACAATTTACGCCAATAAAAGTTAACGCAATCTTTGTGGGTGTCGCCTTATATTGCAGACAATAAAACATAATTCAAAGCCTATACAAAAATTCTACCCGAGTTACCTACTGCTGCCGAAAGTGTAAACTGAATAGTATCCAAAACCGTATCATAAAGCTGACACACGAGGTGAATTAAAGTAGACAACGTGCAACATGGTGGTAATAAATCGATTATTAATCACCTCAGACTTTCATGTTTACGTTCAGCATTTAAACTAAACAGAAAAAGGATTTAATTATTGTTATTAATTTAAATATAATTGTTATCTTATAAAATTTATATTATTTTATTTAACCCAATTAGCCTCAACCTCTGAAAAACCTCTGAAATTTCTTTTAACGGCTAAAAGACTACAGGCGGAATTTGATAAAGGAACTTGATAAAACTTCCACATCGATAGCGATTGGACTTCAAATGAGTATGATAACCTTTAGTTATAAATAAATAAATATAATTTCATGTAATTACTGAGTAGTTTGCTTACCTTATAATTTAAGTTACCCAATATCGAAACTTACCCACTAAATAGCAACTAAGACTGAAGAAGATGCTAAAATTAATAAATAAGTAATATTTGACCCTAAACAAACCACTATGAGATAGATTGTAGAATAAGTCAAATAACTAATCATTTCAAATAGAATTTGACAAGAAAATATGTTTGGTCAAACTTTTAGAAAGCTAGAATCTAATTGAATTAACCGGTCAAGTGCAAGTTAAACTTGCGCAATTAGTGTTCCGTACATTGATTGCTTTTAAAATAAAAACATTTTGTTACAGAGGTATAAAATGATCAGTGACTTCATAAAATACACCCCAAATGAGTTTTCAACAAAGTTTGTTTCCAATCTTTACTGAAATCTGATGACCTTGAAATTTTTGTTTTTTTTATATACCATATAAATTATTAAAGGTAATGCACTCGTGATAATTTTCGTTCAATCTACACCCCGTGGAGAATATTCCAGAATTTTTTCGAAATTTTTTGATAAGTACTTTTCGAGATAAGGCCCGGGACAGCGATTTTTCGCGAATTTTTAAAAATAATACAAAGAAAAGTGCGCGCAAGTATAATAATATATATATTTTTTACTCGTGTTTTCACAAGCTTTCATTTGACACCACACTCGGTGACCTAGTAAAAAAATTTTTTTTTCACTTTCGACTTCACCCCCCAAAACTAACCCCTTAAGTCAAAATTTAATTCTCAAAACTACATGGCTCTGATGAGGCCATCAATTCCTATATTATTACCAAATTTCACCTTTCTATGTCAAATAGTTTCGGAGAAAATCGGGTGTGACAGACAGACAGACAGACAGACAGACAGACAAACAGACAGACAGACACCGAAGTGATCTTATAAGTGTTCCGTACGGAACACTAAAAAAAATCATTTGCATGATTATTAATTGCCTTTTGTATGGGGAAAAGTTTAAAGAACAGCATTGCAAAATACCGATAAAATGAAAAAAGACATATTGATAACATCGCAAGGTCCTGACAAAATTGTTTGGAGACTATAATATTGCATAGATGTGCTGTACTATTTGCTTAAGCCGGGATCTACAACCGGGCAAAAATGTCCTAACTTGAAAAACATTCTGTATAGGAAAGAAGTCACTTGGTTGTTACTTCAAAATGTGAACGTGGTACCTCCTTGATTACGAACCTACATTAAAATGTTATTTTTAATTTAAACAACAAAATTGGTGCAGCCTATTATTGTTTAGGTTATTTAACGATGGGTGTGGAAATAAATATTACATATTGCAAAGGTTTATCTGCCTATAATTTGTTTTATTAGATTAACATTTAAATATTTACATTGGTATTATAAGTATTTTAACATAATATAATGTAATTATATAAATAATTTTCAGCGAATTTGTTTCTCGTTATGTAAAATCGGTGATCTAACTGACCTTCCTTTGCTCAGATGCATCTATTATGAAAATATTTATATTTTTTACAGTATCGCTCGCGGTTATACAATTTAAGCTAATTTCCACATATCATGGAAGGTAAGACCTGGAAGAAATTCTGTCTCGAAATCAAATACCCTGAACTAAACAGATAGAATGGAACGTTCTCCAAAAAGTTAACATTACACAATACTGAATTATTAATTGATTACCGTTATAAGTTGTTTATTAGGTAGTTAAGCAAAAATATTAAATACAGACGTAGCATTTTTAAAGATTTTTTATAAAGCTAGAACAGGACAAATCGCGCATCTCACTTTTGACCTATGTTACTAATATGTTAAACTTTTGAAACCTTTTGCACAATGATACTATATGACAGTTATTACCACTACATCAAACACGTTATTTTTTTAACATTTATTTGTTATGTCTTGGACTTTGTGGTTCATTTGCTTAAAAGAAAACACCTTCTTGACGTTTCGCTCTGGAGTTTAGAACATTTTCAAATGAATTTCTTTATTTGGGCATTTGAAAATGCCCTAATCGCCATGGCAAACGAACCACAAAATCCAAGACAACAAATAATTGTTATAGAAAAATGGTTCAGAAAAATTAATCGTAATTTTTAAGATACAGGGTGTCAAAGTTACATTTTCATTTTAGTTTTTCTTAAATAGCTTCCTTAATAATTATACTACGAGGTTGGTTTGAAAAGTCCGTGCAAAGTCCGAGAGATGGCACCACCGGCGCGTATCGAGGTCATGTTTAGTTAGTAGCATCTCTTGAATGAAC
Organism: Pachyrhynchus sulphureomaculatus; assembly: GCA_019049505.1. Classification (NCBI taxonomy): domain Eukaryota; kingdom Metazoa; phylum Arthropoda; class Insecta; order Coleoptera; family Curculionidae; genus Pachyrhynchus; species Pachyrhynchus sulphureomaculatus. The sequence continues at coordinate 79,147,431 of CM032448.1, read as the reverse complement.
GCACACCAAGTTTCAGCCATATTGGTCTATTTCTTTGTGTTTGGCATTCGTGTGAATCAAGGAAGTCGAGTGATTTTCAAGAAATGGACGAAAAAGAATTTCGTGTGGTGATTAAACATTACTTTATGAAAGGCAAAACGCCTCAGGAGACTAAAGAGAAGCTTGATAAACATTATGGTGACTCTGCACCTTTGATTAGAACAGTTTATAAGTGGTTTCAAAATTTCCGGACTGGCCATATGGGCACAAGTGACGCTGAACGTTCTGGACGGCCTGTGGAGGTTACGACTCCAGAAATCATTGATCAAATCCATGATATGGTGATGGATGACAGAAGAGTTAAGGTGCGTGAGATTGCTAGTGCTGTGGGCATCTCGACTGAATGGGTACATAATATTTTGCATAAACATTTGGACATGAGAAAGCTATCCGCAAGATGGGTGCCGCGATTGCTCACGCTTGACCAAAAACGGAATCGTGTGAAGTGTTTCAAGGATGGTTTGCAGCTGTTCCAGAAGAATCCGGAGGACTTTAAGCGTCGTTCCGTCATTGTGGATGAAACATGGATACATTACTATACTCCTGAGACCAAACAACAATCTAAACAATGGGTTACCAAGGGGGAATCTGCACCAAAAAAGGCGAAGACCGTTCCTTCGGCCGGAAAGGTTATGGCGACTGTCTTTTGGGATTCGCAAGGGATAATCCTCATCGACTATCTGGAAAAGGGTAAAACTATTACAGGTGAATATTATTCATCGTTATTGGATCGTTTGAAAACCGAGCTGCAAGAAAAACGCCAGCGATTGGCCCACAAGAAAGTCCTTTTCCATCACGACAACGCACCAGCACACACCTCAGCAGTTGTGGTCGCAAAATTAATGGAAATAGGATTCCAACTCGTTTCACATCCCCCCTATTCTCCAGACTTGGCTCCCTCGGACTACTATTTGTTCCCCAATTTGAAGAAATGGCTGGCGGGACAAAGATTTTATTCAAACGAGGAGGTGATTGCAGACACTAATGGATATTTTGCAGACTTGGACAAATCCTATTATTGGGAAGGGATCAACAAACTAGAACATCGTTGGACAAAGTGTATAAGCCTAAAAGGAGACTATGTCGAAAAATAAAAAAGGTTTACCCCAAACACATAAGTAGTTTTTATTTTTGCACGGACTTCTCAAACCAGCCTCGTATTTTGTACAAGATTCGGTGTTAAGGGGTTTTCTCAGATGAACAATCGAATTGCACTGTACATACATTTAAATTGTCATAACTTTTTTATACCACTCTGTGTGATATTTTTAATTAAATATTCGTATTCTCCGCCTTCTTTTGTCTAAAAAAGGTCTCTTGGTAAATTTTGCTCCGAGCAACAATTTTTGAGATAGTGGGATGTTTGTTTCCATTTTTTAATTCCACTGTCAAATTCGCAAATGAGTTCCTTCACACGTTTCTTCACATTGTATAGTTACTTGGCAACGCTCAAAAATCACTCTGGCAATGATGGAAGATATCATATGTTCTATGACTTAACTGGGTTGTAGTAATACTGACAGAAAGTAATTTTTGACAGATATCAAACAAGTTTTACGAGTATTAACGAGAATTAATCCCTTCTCAACAGTGTTTTAAATCTAGATTATTATGGAGTACACTTTTGGTGAGCAAACTGATATGATTTTAGTGTTTGGTTTTTGTAATGGCAACGGTCGCAAAAGTGCTCGTGTATATCACGAAAGATTTCCGTATCGTCGGACTCCTAACTATCAGACTTTTGCCAATATTGAGAGGCGACTTCCAGAAATTGGCAATTTAAGCCGATCAGGAATAATGCTGGGCGGCTTTCACAAACTAGAGCACCCGATGTTGAAGAGGAAATCCTTGAAATTGTACACGATAATTCTGGAATCAGCACTTGTTTAATCGAATATCAAAAAGTACAACTAACCGGATCATTAGACAACAAATTAATCACCCCTTTCATATAAAGTCCGTCCAGGAACTCTTACCTCCAGATCTTGGATCCCGCTTGCATTTTTCACAAATTATTCGAGCACACATAGCGACTCTTCCGGCTTTTCACACTAAAATCCTGTTTACAGACCAAACACGCTTCATTCGACGTAGTATAACAAATATTCATAATAATCATGTTTACGCTGAAGAAAACCCACATGTTGTGCAACAAAGACAGTTTCTACGCGAATTCAGTATTAATGTCTGAATGGTATTTGTCACGAACTATTTGATCGGGGCGTTTAGATTACCAGATCGACTTACGTGAATTTCATCCATGAAACTATGCCGGAATTATTGGAAAACCATTAATTTAAGTCGCGACATGTTTTTCATGCACGATGATGCACCATGACATTTTGCGCGTAATGTGAGAATTTTTTTGAACCAAAGTTACCCAGATAAATGGTTCGGAAGAGGTGAAGATGCTCCCATTCACTGGCTATCTCGTTCCCCAGACATAAATCCATACGATTTCTTCCTTTGGAGTGCATTGAAATCGAAAGTTGCGACGTATTAATTTATGCATTAACGAAGGTGGCGGCCATATTGAATATTTATTGTGAAACCAATACCTTCTCAATTGAGCGATTAAACTTTTTTCGAATTTATCAATTTGTGGGTAATCTTTTATGCCCTTAGCCAATTGGTTTTTACATTCTTACTGTTGTTGGCCTGTTGGTCTTTAAATTTATTATCGTTGTTAGTCTGTTTGCCATTAAGCATGCTCCAACTTCTATTCTCTTGGACCTGTCCTAAGCCTGGATGATGTGTGAAGGAATGCATTTGCGAATTTGACAATGGAATTAAAACATGGAAACAAAAATCCCATTATCTCAGAAACTGTTGCTCGGAGCAACATTTTCCAAGAAAGCTTTTTTAGACAAGGTAAGACGAAAATACGAATATTTACTTAAAAATATCATACAGAGTGGTATAAAAAAGTTATGACAATTTAAAAGTATACAAAGTGCAATAAGCGCCCCCCCCCCCTACAATTTACAACAAGACTGTGAGCTGATTTCGATTTCATATCTCAGAAACCTCCAAATAGTACAATTATTAAGAAAGCTCCTTAACAAAAACTAAAATAAAAGTGTAACTTTGACACTATGTGTTTCAAAAATTACGAATTTTTATACTAAGGTAAGTTGGGTTAAACGGCCTTATTTTCATCCCAGAAATCCGTAGTAACTCTATGTACACGGAATATTGGGACACCCTGTATATACATATATATATATATATATATATATATATATATATATATATATATATATATATATATATATATATATGAGGCTGTTTTGAAAAGTCCGTGCAAAGTCTGAGAGATGGCACCACCGGCGCGTATCGAGGTCATGTTTAGTTAGTAGCATCTCTTGAATGAACGCACACCAAGTTTCAGCCATATTGGTCCATTTCTTTGTGTTTGGCATTTGTGTGAATCAAGGAAGTCTAGTGATTTTCAAGAAATGGACGAAAAAGAATTTTGTGTGGTGATTAAACATTACTTTATGAAAGGCAAAACGCCTCAGGAGACTAAAGAGAAGCTTGTTAAACATTATGGTGACTCTGCACCTTCGATTAGAACAGTTTATAAGTGGTTTCAAAATTTTCGGACTGGCCATATGGGCACAAGTGACGCTGAACGTTCTGGATGGCCTGTGGAGGTTACGACTCCAGAGATCATTGATCAAATCCATGATATGGTGATGGATGACAGAAGAGTTAAGGTGCGTGAGATTGCTAGTGCTGTGGGCATCTCGACTGAACGGGTACATAATATTTTGCATAAACATTTGGACATGAGAAAGCTATCCGCAAGATGGATGCCGCGATTGCTCACGCTTGACCAAAAACGGAATCGTGTGAAGTGTTGCAAGGATGGTTTGCAGCTGTTCCAGAAGAATCCGGAGGACTTTAAGCGTCGTTTCGTCACTGTGGATGAAACATGGATACATTACTATACTCCTGAGACCAAACAACAATCTAAACAATGGGTTACCAAGGGGAAATCTGCACCAAAAAAGGCGAAGACCGTTCCTTCGGCCGGAAAGGTTATGGCGACTGTCTTTTGGGATTCGCAAGGGATAATCCTCATCGACTATCTGGAAAAGGGTAAAACTATTACAGGTGAATATTATTCATCGTTATTGGACCGTTTGAAAACCGAGCTGCAAGAAAAGCGCCCGCGATTGGCCCACAAGAAAGTCCTTTTCCATCACAACGCACCAGCACACACCTCAGCAGTTGTGGTCGCAAAATTAATGGAAATAGGATTCCAACTCGTTTCACATCCCCCCTATTCTCCAGACTTGGCTCCCTCGGACTACTATTTGTTCCCCAATTTGAAGAAATGGCTGGCGGGACAAAGATTTTATTCAAACGAGGAGGTGATTGCAGACACTAGTGGATATTTTGCAGACTTGGACAAATCCTATTGTTCGGAGGGGATCAACAAACTAGAACATCGTTGGATGAAGTGTATAAGCCTAAAAGGAGACTATATCGAAAAATAAAAAAGGTTTACCCCAAACACATAAGTAGTTTTTATTTTTGCATGGACTTTTCAAACCAGCCTCGTATATATATATATATATATATATATATATATATATATATATATATATATATATATATTATATTTATATATATTTATATATATATATATATATATATATATATATATATATATATATATATATATATATATATATATATATATATATATATATATATATATATAGGATGTTATAAAAAATCATTTAATAACTGAAATCAATCATTGCATTAAAAAAAAAATATTTATAAATATCACACCTCTACAACTAATAAAAAAATTGACCTTGAAGTTTTATGGTTTTCAGAACGTAGGCTAATAATTTTAGTCAGCAACAAGAGACTGGGATTTTGATAATAACCTGTACTGTCACGGTGTTGCTATGTTTAATATATTTTTTTCGATATTTCATGCTATAATCAGTAAACAAAAATTTACCGGTTTAGAAATGCTTAAACTAAAGGAATAAAACCTGCAAAAGGCCGAAATCTAACCTCCACAAATAAATTTCTGTCCAAACTGACATTTTTTTAATGCCATAAATCAATCGTATTTCCGTTAAAAAATTGTTTAACTTTTATTATAGCCTCATAAACGATACGATAATGGTATGTTAAAAATCGTTTTTACAACTAACCGCTCAATCTATTAGAACATAACATGTGACGTAAATTATGGAAAGACGAAAATAACAACAATTTTGACATAAAATAAGTATCACAAAGTTAACTATTCATTTGTAAGGGTATAACATAATAAAATTATTATTTATTTAATCTTGAGAAATCCCCTACTTCCTCGGGTACCATGACCGTTCAACGATTGGTGGTTATCATGTTGGCTACCATGTTGATGATGAATGTTTTATTGACAGCCGGTAGGAAGAGGTAGACTTTCCGTATCATTGCTTCAAATTTTTCAACCACCATGTTTTCCTTCTCCCTAGACCACGTCTGCCTAAAATCTTTCCATCTACAATCAGATGTAAGATTTCGTACTTTTCTGGATGTCTCAGAATGTGGCCAAAGTATTCTAAATTGCGTCGCTTTCAGGGCCTTATCCATGCGAGTGTTATTATTAATTCTGTCCATTCAACTGATTTTTAGCAGTAGTCGATACACTCACATCTCGAATGTCTCCAGACGTTTAAGCATTACTTCAGTTAGCGTCCACGCGTCCATGCCCTACAACAGAACCGGAAAAATATATCGGCGTACCAGTTCCATCCGTAGTTTCAATGATAGGTCATGACTAGTTAAGATTTTTTTTTTTCATAAATGCGGCTCGGACCTTCTCTCTTCGAATTTTGACTTCCACAGTTGGGTCTCAATGGTCGTTGATATTGCTACCGAGATACATCAATTTATCAACTCTCTCTATCTTTATGCCACTGACTCTAATAATACCATTTTCAATATTAGATTCTTTGCTTATAATTTATATATTTTGTTTCATTTGCTTTCAGTCATAAATTATTCTGAAAAGCCCCAAATTTCCTAAAAAGAACTGTATCGTTTACCGACAAAACTTATAGAGTTGTCAACTGTCACGATAAAAGCTGTTGCAAGTAGTTTTTCTTGTAGTAATTATAAATATCACGGCACAGTTCCTCATTCGGATTCATGACGTCATTGCGTGTAGTCTCATTTCTATCGTTTTTATTCATATGTAGATGCAAGTTTTTTACAAATATAATAAGATTTGGGTGGTGTGTTGAGACAGACCTGTAATTTGATTGGTTCTTCAGTTATAACTAAATGACTTAGTAGTATAATATTTGAAATATATTTAACAAATATGTAACTTAAAAAAAAAAAACCTATTTATTTCAAATAATCAGGATAATTATTAGCTTAATAACACAGCCCCACAAAAAAAAAGTGGGGTATACTTTTGATGCGATATATACCAAATTTGGTATACAGTTGGGGAATTCTCAAACCTGATACTCTTAAACCCTAAACCCTGAAACCTTAGACTCCCACACCCTGTAACCTCAAAAAATAGACCTCAATAACCCTGTAACTTTAAAAATGAGACCCAATAAACTCAAAACCAGAACTTTTAAACCATATACTCTCAAATAGTAGACCCTTAAGCCCTAGAATTGCGAAGGTTAGACCCGCGCCTAACTTTCCTTTTTTTGGCTGTATCTTGTCTTTTTTCCGCGAATGACCTATTCAAAGGCTTTCTGCCCAAACGCTTTTGAGGACTTGTTTCTCTTTTTAGCGACCAGCAATAGTCCGCTAGCATATGGTCATCCCATCGTCCTTGATACCGATTTTCTATGATTTTCAGATCTTGGTGAAAACGTTCCCCTTGCTCCTCACTGTAGTCACCAAGATTATAATCTTGCACTATATCTGTCTGATTTATTGAGGTTAGAAAGAAAACAGAACTGTATGGCTTAATCCAATCGATGAATATTAGCTTAGCGTGTCCGAATACATATTAATACATCTTTGGATTCATGAAAAAGCTTGAATCAATTTTTTAGGAGTATATTTTTCTTAATTTTTACTAATTTTTACCTATTTTTTGAGGTTAGAAAAAAATTGAGATGTGATGGCGATATTCTGACGTCAGATTCGTGATCAGCGGGCAAAAATACTACGGATCTGATATATCGCATCAAAAGTATACCCCACTTTTTTTTTTGTGGGGGCTGTGTAATTAACACATCATTAAAAATATATAAATAATTTAAATAGGTATTTTTATATATGTTTAAGTCTACCTAAAATATATGATTTTAAGTTCCTAGTAGCGCTGAAACATATTTTCGTATATTTTCTGTTTCCCAAATTCTCTTTACTTATCAGTCATTTAAACCAAATTATGTATCTTTTCAATATTCTTGTAAACAGATCGAAAGTATTCAACCCTGGAGCACTGGTGGTTCATTATATAAGTTAATACAGAACATTTCTATATTTTTCATTTACAAAAAAGGTAAGTATGGTTGTCGCTAAAATTCAACACCATTATTTAGGTTTAGAGTATTTGTAAAGAATTTGTTTTAATTATTTTTCATCAGTTTATGATTTGGGGTACAACGGTCTTATTTCTAGGTAACCTCTTTTACAGATAAGATTTTACTTGTTAAACTTGACGTAAATATTATTTCAAAAGTTTGTTATACATATTTGGTTGAAACAGGAATATGTTTTTAGGTAAATTTTATCTATTTTTATTATATTAACACAACAGATTTTTGTATTTTTAAATTGAGAATGTCATGAGTCCCACGTAAGTTACTCCCAGTTAGCTCGATCCTAAGTTTCATCTATAAAGTCATGCATTGATCTTCCTGTTAATGATTTTGGCTGGCCTCTCCACCTTGTCGGAGATCGACCGCGTTGTCTTCTACCCTCCACTTTACCTTGGGTGACCAGCTTTTCTAAATTTTCTGGACCTCTTCTTATAACGTGTCCAAAATATTTGAGGGTTTTATGTTGGATCATACTGGATAGTCTTCGTTAGATGTTTAATTCTCTAAAAATCAACATATTTATTCCGTGTTGATCTCATGTGATATTCAGCATTTTTCTCCAGCAAAGCATTTCCTTTGCTTCTATCTTTTTCCTCTCCTTTTGCCTCAGCGTCCAAGATTCGCACCCGTACATTCGTATTGGAAAAATGAGACCATTCATCAGTCTCACTTTAGCTTGTTTGAAAATTTTGTTGTCCTTCTAGAGTATGTATATATATATATATATATATATATATATATATATATATATATATATATATATATATATATATATATATATATATATAGAACTCTACAAGCGCAGACTAGATAAAAAAATTAACAGATTGATTATGGCAGTTTAGAAGAAACATACAAGCACGTCCAAGAAAATATTAAGGAAGCCGCCTACGAAACCTTAGGAGAAGACGACAAGGAAACAAACAACGCATCGACACATGAAACAATAAAAAAATGCCATCGGAGAAAAGAAGAAACTCTATGAGAAGTGGATGAACACCAAGTCAGAGGAGGATTTAAGAAGGTATAGAGAGAAAAATAGAGAAACGAAAAAATTAATAAATGAAGACAAGAACGAGAAATCGGAAAAAGTATGTGAAAACATCGAAGACTATATAGGTGGAACAGGAAGTACAGAGGCATGGAGAACGATTAGAGCTATGAACGTGAATTTCAAAGAAAAATCCCATAAACAATACATTCAAGGAAGTCAATGGGATAACTACTATAAAACACTACTGACAGAAGACAAACCAGGGCTCTTGAATAGAGACGTAGATGACGAACAACAATAAAACGAAAACGAGGAGGTAGAGATAAAATATGAGGATATAAAGAAGGCCATAAAATCATTGAAAAACCGGAAAGCGGCTGGACCAAGAGGAATGAACAATGAATTTATCAAATACGGATTAGAAAACCTCCACCGAATAATAAGAATCATGTTCCACAGGGCTATAAATGGAGAAAGTATACCCAATGAATGGACCGAAGATAGAAGATAATATAAGGGGGAGAAGTCCTGTATTGATCACATATATACAGTCAAGCCACTGATGGAAAAGAAACATCCGAAGAAGAAATGAAATCGAGACTGGGAGAAGCGAGAACCTGTATCAGACAGTTAAACTCAATATATAACAAAGTCAGAATATACAAAACAATCATTGAAATTATCATGACATACAGTCAGAAACATGGACAATTAACAAGAAATATAAATCAAAAATAAGCGCGGTAGAGATGGAAGGATTGATATAATTAGGAACGAGGAAATAAGAATGAGAATGGGAATAACAAAAGACGCAGTACATGCCATAGAAGAAAAACGATTGAAATTGTATGGTCACGTAAGAAGAAGCGACGACAGAAGGTGGATTAAGAAAATCACAGAGCGGAATCAAATTGGGAGAAGGAAGAGGGGAAGATCTAGGCGCTCATGGCAGGATGACGTCGATGAGGCATTAGAAAACAGAGGGTTACAGGAAGGAGACTGGGAAGATCGGAGAAAATGGAACGAGAGGTTGAGAGAAGGGAAGTACTGTCAGCTGTAACATACCCTTAAATATATATATGTATATATATATATATATATATATATATATATATATATATATATATATATATATACATACGCATCCACAACTTCAAAACGATCTAGTTGCTGTACATTTGATTTGTTATTATACTCTCGGTCGATAACCATTATATATATATATATATATATATATATATATATATATATATATATATATATATATATATATATATATATACATAATATCATGTTTTCTGACTTTACAGAAGTTGGCTATGCACGTTTGATAACAATAACACATATCGACTATGCTAAGTTAAAACTAATCATTGGTATAAAAATAGGTTTTTTTGCAGTGAAAAACGGGATATATACAAAATATTATTTATTAAAAATGATTACACAGACTAACAAAAAAATATTTGTAAAAACTTTTTAAACCAATACGTTTAAGTGTTATTTATTTTTGGGTGCTGAAACCGTAAATGGTATCAGTTTTTTTTTGGATCACCTACAGTTCTCTAACAATATGACATCGATTAAATTTCAAAATAGAGAAAATTGGATACATAAAAAATAAAAACTTAAACCGTACTTTTATTTAATTAGGCTACAATTTTTACTCACGATAACATATTTCACTTCAATGTGAATATTTTAGGTGCTTATTTTTTTTGTATTTCCTTTCCCTTTTCTTTGTGAAGTTTCTTGTATAGCTTTTTCTCCGATCTGATTTATTGTTCTCTATGAAGTGACCAACACTAACCACCCATCATGTTGATATTCCACAATCCCTGGTACCATTTCTCTATTTCCTTTATGTCCTGATGGAACCGTCCCCCTGTTCTTCACTTACATCGCCTAAGGTTTTAGGAAAAAAGTCAAGAAGGTTGTGCGAGAAGTGGACTTTAAGGCTCATCAGACAGATTTTTAACCTTGTCTATCATATTAGCTACGATAAGTTCATAGTTAGGGTCTTTCACATTGCCAAAAAAAGTGACAACTTCTTTAAATGATATCCAAGCCTCCTTTTCCTTTGTAATCATCCTTGCTTCAAAGTTGGAAGCGAACATCATTTTACGAATAGCAGGCCCAACGAAAACCCCTTCTTTCAGTTTTGCTTCTGATAAATGAGGAAATCTTTTACAGAAATGTTTAAAACATTCACCATCTTTAGGTAAGGCTTTCACAAATTGTTTCGTTAAGCCTAATTTGATGTGTAGTGGTGGTAGAAGAATTTTTTTTGGCTCTACTAAAGTTTTTGGTGTGTGTTCTTCTCGCCAGGTGTTAAAGTTTTTCTTACGACCCATTGTTTTTTGGACCAATGTTAACAACTTTTAAACCTCCACATAGCATCCAATCGTGAGCTGGATAGTTAATCTACTGTAAAATCATGTTAAGATTTTATTAAGTTTCTTTCACATGGACTGAATGAGCAACAGGCAGTGAAGCATAAGTATTTCCGTTGTGTAACAAAACACCTTTTAAACTAGTTTTTGATGAGTCTATAAAAAACCTCCAATCTTCCTTCTTGTAATCAATGTCAAATTCGTTCATTAGACTACCAATATCATGGCAGTAAACCAAATCCTCTTCCTGCTTGAAAAACTGAGCGAACTGTTGATCTCTTGTTCTATAATGGTAAATAAATGTTTTTCTTTCAGCTTGGAACCCAGAAATTCTGCTTTTTCGTTAGTCAAAGCCAAATCTCTCACTAAATCATTTAATTTAGGTTGTGTAAGCAACTGTGGTTTAAAATTTTCTAGAGAACATGTCCTACCGGCCGATTAGCTGAAGTAAAGTTAGGATAGATAATTACTTTCTTATTTTTGGAGTTATATCCAGAAACATCAACGCTGCAAAAATAACAATCATATGAATGATTTCGTGCTAAGATCCTCGACACAAACATAACATACTTTGTGAGGAGCCCAACATTTTTCTTGATTACTGATTTCTATAACAAAATATGCAAAGAATACTTTTTTTACAAAGTCAGTAATCTTTCTTTGATGTTTTTTAACTACAAACTCACCACATATATAACAAAAAGTGTACTTTGAGTGTGAATTAAAGCACATGGGTTAAACACTGCAATGCGAGGTTATATTAATTGGAAGAAAACAAGCAGCTGTGACATTTATCGGAACTGCCAACCTAATAACATTTGATTTTACTGCCAACCTTATAAAATTCTGATTTTATTGCCAACCTAATAACATTCGAATGATAAAAAAAATAAACTTTTCACATTTTGCATATTAAAATGTGAAAAATTGGTGGGTAATACGACTTTTTGATTATTATTTTCGGACTCATAACACGAAAAAAACAAAGGAATCAGGTAAAATTAATAAAAAAGTTTTTTCATCGTTGGCCGGTGTTATAATAAAGGGTATGCACAACGAGAATACTCAAGACCGTATGAAAGGCAAAGAAAAATTCCTAGCTTAAATACATTTTCAAGAATATATAATCTCGTTTCAACGGAACCAACATACAAATAAAGGAAAATAACCAACAGGTGAAACCTATACACAAACTGAGGTTATTTGCTATTATTATTATCTCGAAATAACTAAAATTAATTGTATTAAATGCTCGACATGTCCGCCACTTTGTTTTCGTTTTTTCCTTTGTATGGCTGCTAAAATAATTCCTTGGTCTTGGTCATTTAAAGTTAGAGTATCTCTTAAATAAAGGTATCTAGCACAGTGAAATTTGAGCTCTTAGGCTACCATTTTTTTCTTTTAAACCTACCATTTACTAAAGGGAATGTTTCATTTTGAAACCGATTGCAAGAATGCTGTGTAGCTGACTAGGAGAATGTTATGTAACTGAGCACCGTCCTACTGCCATATTAGTACTTTATTGTTATGTGGTAACAAATTTTCAACAATTTTCGTTATTGTTTCCAAGTGTCTTGGTCCATTTAAGTTTCAATTAAAAAATACTGGTCCTATTACTGTTAGATATATCGGATCAAAGTCGGAAAGATTGGTGGCCAGTGTGTTTTATTTCTCGTGTCGCTCGAGGATGTTTGTAACCCAGAAGTGCACGTTTCTTGTATAAAAAAACTTTGGCTATTTAGAAAACGGACTGATCCTTCCCAAAATTTCATTAAACAGTCACGTATTTTGTTCGATATAGTGTATGAACCTCCTGACAAAAGTCTAAATGTAATTCTTTAGTTTTCTAGGTTAAAATCTGCTCTGTTAAAACTTTATATCAATGATAACCACATTTCTGGAAAGTATTTTGAGTCCTGCGATACCTTTGCCGAAGACTGCTGTTGTTGTGAATCGTTTATTTTATTTCTTGACACTTGACATCCAGTAGTTGTCTATTTTACCTAAAGTAACAAATTACCCGAGGCCTATGTGCCTTTTATAGTCTGTCCCAAAATATAAGATTCTGATCTTTTATTTATGATAAGTTACAGAGATAGATTTAAGAATTTTATTCATTAATGCAAATAAATAAAATTATAAGTGTTTTTGGAGATGTTTATTTATAGATGCATGTAAAAACAAATGGATAGGAAGTACAAATATACAGTTTGAATGAATGGGGTTTACAAGAGGGGACATATTGTATAAATAAAAATATATTTTAACTTAAGCCTAATTCGGTTTCACTATCACTGTCATCAGCTGAGGTAATTATCAGTGGTTTTATATTATTTACATAAATACATGAATCTTCAAGTTTAACAACTGTTGAATGGAATTCTTTCAGGTTTCACTAGGTATATCATTTATAACTTTTTTTACTAATTCAACCACTGACACGCTTAAAGTAGGAGAAACATTTTGTGCCCTTATTTTTGATTTAACTTGATGCCAAATATGTTCAATTGGATTAAACACACAATAATTCGGAGGAAGCCGCAAAACAATGAGTCCCATTTTCTCAGCCATACTATCAAAAAATATTTTTTTTTTCAATTTATTGTCTTTCAAAAAGATCACTTTTTTTTATAACTAAAGTCAAAATGAATTCTGTATTTCCGATTTGGTGTTGGCTGCATTAGGAACCTTATTTAGTAGGCGATTATGGTAACTTACATTGTCCATAACTATAATACTCTGTTCGGGAACATTTGGTAAAAGGGAATTTTGAAACCAATTTTCAAAAAGTTCTGCGGTCGTGTCTTCGTGGTAGTCCAAACTAGAATCTTTTATGTTTTTTGCAGATAATAGACAATTTGAAACCCCGCCCTTTTCAGATCCAGCATGCAAAATGGTTATTCGTTTACCTTTATTTGAAGGTGCGTTAATCTGACATTTTAGTTCTGCTGTCAACCCAGCCTTTTTGCACAGTGTCATGGGTATCGAATCATGTTTGGTCAAGGTAAATTACTGGCCAATTCTCTGATCGATACATTTTAATTTCTTGTAAATAAGTATATCGCAAGATTCGTAATCTTTGTGACTCCATCACTACTTGCCTTTTGTTGGTTTGCCGGAACGTGAATTCCAGTCTTAAGAGAATTTTGTAAAGGGTTGATCGGCCACAATATATATTGGTCCTGCATCAGTCTTAATTTTATTTTTTTTAGTGTCGGCACCAACTACTCTTCATACATAGAATATATTTTTCTCCTGATGACGTCTTTTTCACAATCGTCTACATGATGCATTTTAAAATCTTTCCGTTTTTTCCTGTTCCTGAGTGATAGTTTTCCTACAATACCCTTAATCGTAGGAATTCGGGTTTTTGTTAGTTCACTGGTTTCTTGCAAAGCTCTTCGTTTATTCAAATTTCTTTTTACTAAACTGTCGTAAACATTTTTCACTATTTGTTTAGCGTCAAGTGATAAATGTTTTCTCTTGCGATAGCCATTATTGCAATTTTCCCACGGATGCAACATAATTAAAATAGAACCGTTACGTTGTAAGTTGTAAGTAAAACTAAAAATAAAAATAATAAAAAGTATCTTTGGAATTTTAATGGGGACCTGTGGTCATTAGGCCTATATTATGAAATATTTAAAGGGCTTCAAACCGGGTTGCTAGGTAGTAAATATATAGGTAAAAATAGATCCAATATGATTGTAGGTGCAAGTGAGGGCGGTATACAAAGCAGGTAAAATAAAAATACGTTTATCGTAATACCCGGAAACTATGCACAAAACCATAATGGGGTCGTTTATTGCCCATTGAAAAAGCAAAAAGGCAGGATCTTATATCTTGGGATTTACTTTACCAGGCTAATTAAAAGGGTAGTGTTCGAAAATTAACGTATGGTGAAGTTAATTGATTGTCAGACGATCAATAGAAAATTGCTATCAATTTTTTGATTTTATAACAGCGAATAACCTACTTTTTGACCTATTTTTCACAGAAACTTTCAATGTAACTAAAAAATATCGACAGAACTATAAAATTATTCTCCTACACTTCATTAAAACTTTTAATACGAATAACACATTTATTTGTTTGTTATTGGACATTAGTATTCTCAAAATGCATTTAAAAGAACATTATTTGATTCCACAATGTACCGCTAAGCTAATAAAATGCAAATTTAAACAAACATTGTCAATTAAATCCCAGAGGAAGTTCTGTCAATAAATAATAATTGCATTCTGTTGTAGTTTTATACCATTCGCATTGGCTTTGTTATAGTCTACCGTTCAAGAGAATAAAATCATTAAAATACATTTTAAGTACATTTATAAGAGTATTTGCGGCCATGTTGGCAAAGTAATAATATGGCTGATAGAAGAAAACTAATAAAAAAGACATAATACTGTCATAAATAACATATGATATAAAGTTCTTTGTGCAGGCAGATCGGAGTATTCTTCACACCGTGTGTGACAAGCGAACTAGCACCAACGTGGCGAAACTGAGTTTTCAACAGTTTCTTGTTCCATTTGGATGTAATATATAATTATCACAGTTCTATTCAATGCTGGATGTAGACCTTTCCCTTTAACTCCCATCTTCATCTATTTGCACTTGTTGTCATCCATCCAGTATCTGTAACCTTATGTATATCGTCCCGCCATCTTGTTTTGGGACATTCTACCATCCTTTTCTGTTTTCGTGGACTCCATTCTCCATTGTTCGTCCATAGATCATCAATCGTGCGTGTCACATGTCCAGTCAATTGGCACTTTCTTGCTCATGTATCCACTTGTTTTTTTTTTCTATCTTTAAGTTTCATCTCGATCATCTGCTTGTTGTGTGCTCTTTGGCTTCGTGTTAGTTTTTGCATATGGGTTTTATGCAGTGTCCAAGTGTATTTCAGCGTTTTATGCGGCCAAATTATTTTTTTGTTTTTAGATATTTTAAATCGAGTTTTATTTCTAAATATAGCAGTGAAAGCTTTTTGAAGTGCACATTTTGGAGAAAAATATATGGAAAAAGGGTAAAATCCCTACTGAGGAAGGGAGGTGAGCGATAAACAAAAAAAAACAGTATATTGAGAAAAAAATATGTTGATTTAAACAAAAATTACAAAAATAATTATTCACGATGAAGCCCACGTCTCTTCGTCCGTACCCGAGGTCAATTCCCCGGCTTCCTCTGTAGATTCCTTCGCGGATTTCTCCTCTTCTTCGGAACTTTCGTCGTTAATATTGGATTCAGCAGAAACAAGCATTTGTATTGCTTCTTAACTAAACGACATAGATCTTTTTTTGGGTTTTGGCCTTTTGGCCTGGATTAGCAAAAAATCTCTACCTCTGTATTGCCATCATTGGTGTTACCAAATTTAGCTTTTGGCACATTTATGATTAAGCCCGTTAAGCCCTCTGAATTTTGTCTGTATTTCTGCCTTTTTTTACTTGACAATTTCTTTGTCACTGTTAGATCTTAGCTGCCACTTTTGCACAGGAAGCTTCTATGGCAAAAGTAGAATACTTTCGAATAATGGGATCCTAGCGTGTAATACAGACAGGTCAAACTGGAACGCATCTGTGCCGACGTTATTTTTGACCATAGTTAGCGTTATTATATGTTTCATAAAAAGAGATAGATGTCTCCTTGTACGAATTCGCTGTTTACCAAAGCACTTATGGCATTTTCTATGTAAGTAATTTCAGGATTTGTAATATCCACTGTTTCTTCATCAAATGTAATCCTCACTGGTCGACAGTATCGTGGCGAAGAGGGAGTTGGATTCTACCAAATAACTTTCTTGTTTGTCCCACAAATCAATTGTAGTACAAAACAAAGCAACTTTGAAAAATGTTGTTTTCAGTTGCATCTTCTTGCATTTTTTGCTTAAATTGTATTTGTTGTGATTCCTCACATCCCCATTTCGAAATGAATGTCAATGATTGATGCTCTCCTAAACTTAATTCTTTTAGTATATCCTCCAAATATGTGGCCAAACGTTTAGTCATGTGATCCAATTCATGTTGTAAGTAAATTTCAGCACATGTTTCAGTTACCCGATAAGCCTCTTTCGTTGGATAACAAATCCTTTTTGCGTGCTGTAACACAGTGTAACTGGTATAATACTTTTTGTTACTATACCTTATTATTTCATACTGTGTCCTTGAGAGGTCAGCTTCTACAAACATTGAGAGGGCGCCTAATGCGTTTAGTTGTGACTGTTTTTCATGCTACTTTGATATTTTATATGCCTTCTATCATGCTTGGGCTGTCTGGGGAGGGTTAGGTTTTGTCTTTTAGAATACTGGATGCAATTCTCTCGAGAACTTTGAAGGGTTGTTTGAACATCACACATTATTACTTCTTTATCTACAGCACTGCCTACTTCCTCTGTTTTTCTACGTTTGCTCCTCTCACTTGATTCTTCGAATGACTTTGTTGGTCGACCAGAAGAACGGCGTTTTATCCCAGATATTTTAAATGTTCCTTGTAACCATTCGCCATTCTTTTACTAAAAACTTTTGCGTTTTTTTATACGCTTCTGTCCACTTTTTATGAACTGTGATTTCAAATAGGAGAACTTATGCTTCACTTCGTTTTTTTGCACATCACAATATGTATTTATTTTGTGATAAAATATATCAATTTGTCTTTAAAATAAGTTTTGTTCCTGCATTATGCCAAAAAGTAGTCTTCGGCGTTACTACTCAAGCACCTGAACTACCCTCGGATCCTAGAATAAAATAAAAACTATTTAAATTAAAATAACCGGTCAAGTTCAAGTTGGACTTGCGCAATTAGTGTTCAGTACGTTGATTGCTTTTAAAATAAAAATTTTCGTTAAGGAAGTATAAAATGATCAGTGACTTTACAAAATACATCCCAAATGAGTTTTCAACAAAGTTTTTTCCGATCTTTAGTGAAAACTGATGACCTGGAAATTTTTGTTTTTTTATATACCAGATAAATTATTAAAGGTAATGTACCCGTGATAATTTTCGTTCAGTTTACACTCTGTAGAGAATATTCCAGAATTATTTCAAAATTTTTTGATCAGTACTTTTCGAGATAAGGTGAGGGGACAGCGATTTTTCGCACTTTTTTAAAATAATACAAAGAGAATTGTACGCAAGTATTACATTATATATTTTTAAATTCGTCTTTTTATAAGCTTTCATTTGACACCCCACTTGATTACCTGTTAAAAAAAAAATTACTTCCGATTTCACCCCCAAAACTAACTCCTTAAGTCAAAATTTAACTTTCAAAACTCTGATGAGGCCAGAAAATCGGTGTGACAGACAAACGGACAGACAGAGGGACACCGAAGTGATCTTATAAGTGTTCCATACGGAACACTAGAAATAAATAAATACAAAATACCACATGGTTTTCACCATCTCATTTAAAGACGGTGAAAACTTCGATTTCATGGAAAATCACGGCTAATATTGATATAATTGATTACGTAAATACTCTTTTTTCTGTTAAAATCAATAAAATCACTAGGACGCACCCTGAAGTATAACAAATACATTTTTAAATACCGAAAAACGGGTTTTCGTACAAGAATTTCGAGTAACATTTTCTACCTTCGAAACATTACTAATTATTTTAACAAAAATATGTTACATAAAAATTTCAGACTTTTCTTCAAGATAAACTCCAAGAAAGAAAAATCATTTTTTTAAATAACTGTTTTATAACGAATGCTGAGACGAGAAATGAACACTCAGAGTGACGTTCAAATTACGGCATTTAACGTATTTAGGATGTATTTATCTTTGAATATATAACTTAATTTTCCGAATGCTTACCATTCTAGCCCGATTCTTCTTGAAATTTCTTCCGAGACCTTGTCTTTCGTCTTAGTAATTTTTGGCCCTAGATAAACATCATCATCATCATCATCATCTTTAGCTTAGTCCATCCATAGCCGGATGTAAGCCTCCCCAAGTTATCTCTAATGAGCTTTGCTGTTTGCCAGATAAACATACTCCTCATTAATTTCGAGAGCTGTTTCTTCCAAATTTACAAGTATATTGTTATTAGTGTTGGTTAATATTTTTGTCTTATTTTTATTCGTTTTAAGACCAATTGTATTTGAGTGGTAATTTATATAACTTATTTATCATTTCTTGTAACTCATATGGTTTACCACTGATGATTATAAAATCGTCTGCGAGCCTTAAATGACTCAGATATACACCATCTACCTTAAGACTCTTCTTTGTCCAATTTAGTCCGCGAAATATGTCTTCCAGAGCTGTAATAAATAGCTTGGGAGGGATTGTATCTCCCCCTCTTATATTTCTTCTTATAGGTATTTGTTCTGTACTAGGTTTTATATACATCCTTGCATTCTCATATATAGGTTTGATTAGGGTAGTGTATCTACTTGTCCACATTTCAACAGAACCAGAAGCCTTCTCATAGTCTATAAGAGCTATGTTGAGTTCCAAGTTGTACTCAGTAAGTAATACATATTATTGTTTATTATATTTCAATTGGTAATTTTTGTATCAGGAGGAGATGTGGGAAAATAGCTTCGCTATCACTAATGAGGAAAATCGACTTAAAAAAATTTGTCATTTTTCAGTATGTGCGCCAATGAATGTAGCTAGTCGACATAAAAAAAACAATTGAATCCAATGTGGATAATAACCTGGTTTGTTGAAACATTGCCTAAAATTAACAGTTTGTTACTTTATTTTCATAACACATTAAAGGAATTTTATCACTTTGTGTTAAAAAAGAAACAACTGGTGCTGAAGAAACAACTTACATTTAAAGTTTAGTGTTTTAAAAGAAACATATTTCAACAGTTTTCTATCTAAAGCTGACATTTTTTACTCCTATTAATAACCATTACAATTTTGTTAAAAACATTGTTTAACTCTTATTAGAGCTTCATTGAGGTCGCAGTGTAGACAATTCAAGATATAATTTTTTAACACTGATAGAAAATGGCTGTTCCAATAAATAAAAGGTTTTCGTGTTAGTTTCATATGCTTTCCTTGCAATTCACGCGCACGTATTACCTAAACCGTTGCTAATCATATGCTACGCGATGGTGTGCGTGATAATCTATATATTGCTAATAGTTTAAAGCCAAATCGCTTTAATATCGACATTTGGTTAGTGACGCCATCTTATGCATATTTTAGGACTTATACGCAATTGTATTTTGAGTGTTTCTTCCAGTAGTATATTGTGTATTTTCTTAAAACTTTGTTGAGAGAACAATAATTATATATATATATATATATATATATATATATATATATATATATATATATAACGAGTGTCAATTCATTTTGAGGGATTTCTAAGAGAGGGCGTTACATGTATTATATCGTATCGGGACATACTGTTGCTATATTCATGGTGAGGTACAATCATTAGATTTTTATTTTTAGTAAATGTTATTTTTGTCGAAGTGTAAACAACATATTTTTTTTGACCATTGAATATGTCGAATTACGTGCTAACAAAACACCAAGATGAAGAATTGGAGGCATTACTCGATGGAAAAAGCACTTGCAGAATTATTAGGACAACTATTTCCAAGTGCTTACATGCACTAGGAATTATCCAAAACAAGGACATTGGGTGCCGTACGAATTGAAACCGAGAGGCGTTGAAAGGCAATTTTTTACCTGAGAACCACTGCTTCAACGGCACAATCGGAAAGGTTTTTTGCATTGTATCGTAACTGGCGATGAAAAATGGCTACGATACGATAAGCTCGATGAACCATCAACATCCTTGCAAAAGCCAAATATTCATGGCTCCAAGCTTATGCTGTGTATCCGGTGGGATTATCTGGGTGTAGTGTATTATGAGCTGCTCCAACCCAACAAAACTATTACTGGGGACGTTACCGACAACAATTGAAAGGAAAAGCGCTTGAATGGAATGTCCTACCTCACCCGCCGTACTCACCAGACCTTGTTCCTTCTGATTATTACTTATTCCAAGCGATGATGCACGGCCTAACCTGACCTAACCTGAACAGCGCTTTCATTTTTATGAGGATACCAAAAAATGGGTCGATTCGTAGAGAGCCTCAAAATATGAGTCGCTTTTTCAACGTGGTATTCATATGCTGCCACAAAAATGGGAGAAAGTAGTGGCTAGCGATGGACAATATTTTGAATAATCAATTTATAACCATTTTTTTACAATAAAGCGATATTTTTGCCGAAAAATCCCTTAAAATTAATTCATATATATATATATATATATATATATATATATATATATATATATATATATATATATATATATATATATATATATATATATATATATATATATATATATATATATATATATATATATATATATATATACTAGCTTTTACCCGCGACTTCGTACGCGTAGATGATGAGGCAATATAACTACTCATTGGTGGAAACAGTGTACTTAAATGATGATGTTTCTTAGTGTAAAATTTCCTACTGAAGCTATGGAATTATACAAATAAACCTAGTCAAGAAATGTTTAAGGTATGTTCGGTGCGACGGAGGGGTAGGGATGACCCATTACGGATCGCGACACTATATTTCGGTTTATGCGTTTTGGCGTTGATGGGGGACGGACGTGTCATCAAGTAGGACTACATACAAAATTTAGATCTCGATTGTAACTTCAGGGAAGTGATTAATAGTATTTATACAAAGTTGTAAGTTAAAAAAAAATACTATACGGGGTGGAAATTGAATAAGATACCAATATTGAAATATTTTTGAAAAGTCGCTTGTTTGAGCCGGGAATCGACCGGCATAAATGAGAAATATATGAACCAAACATTCTTTTCAGAAATATTTTTTCTTAAATTCGAAGAAAAACCATGAAACGTGAATTTCCTCTAATTAAAGGCATAACATTTCTCAAAAATATTTGATCCTTATTATTGTGTCTATCCATTAATGCCATAAAAGGCAGGATCACTTATTTGTTGTCATTTAGGCCGGTTCGATTCCCTGTTCAAGCAAGCCGTTTTTATTGAAAATG
The DNA here is from genome assembly GCA_019049505.1 of Pachyrhynchus sulphureomaculatus. NCBI lineage: Eukaryota > Metazoa > Arthropoda > Insecta > Coleoptera > Curculionidae > Pachyrhynchus > Pachyrhynchus sulphureomaculatus. The sequence continues at coordinate 79,125,448 of CM032448.1, read as the reverse complement.
CATTTTTAGTGATATTTAAAAATAATGAAATGTTTTCTTCGCATAAAATTTGCTCAATATTTCAAGTATTTCCCCTCCACCGACCGCTTCAAATTTCCACCCTGTGAGTATATAAACTTTGCAACTTAATTTTAACCTTTAGGAGGCTAATTAAAAAGAAAAACAAGTCTAATTATTTCTAGAATAAGAATATTTATTCAAAGTTTCAACATAAATATTTCTTTCTTACATACAAACTCCGTCAGTTTCTATGCGTGTTCTGTATATTTTTTAGGCAGATCCGTGAAAGTTAGATATATTTTGAGAAATCAACCCTTAAATTAGTCAAAACGTATTTTTGTATTATTTACTTTCGAATAGTATTGAAAAAAGTTTTAAAATCGTACCTTGAAAAAATAATTAATGTTTCTCCATTCAAACTTTGCCACTACCGTTCACTCCCTTAGGAGATGTATTTTCCAAAATAATGAGACGTGTTATTTTATTTCTTTTGAAGAGTATATTTAGAAAGTGTCATCATCGTAACTTTAAAAAAAAAGTTTTTTCATACAAACTTTACCATCCCTTTTCACCCCTTTAGGAATGCAATTTCAAAAAACCCTTCCTTATTGCAACCCTAGCGTACTCAAAGAATATTTCCTCCAAATTTCAAATCTATAGGTTCACCGGTTTAGGCTGTGCGTTGTCTGTCCATCAGTCACGGTACTATTTTATAGGTGTATATATGGGTTACAGGGAAAGTCGTCCTAGATAATTAAGGACGTTATAGTTTAGGTCATTTCTGAGCGATTTGACTCTATGACATGATGTCCTAAACTTAACCGTTTTCGAGATATTGAAGTTTAAAGATTTTCTAAAAAAAAAAACATGTTTTTTTTGCTTTTATATCGATTTTTTTATTAGAGGTTCTCGCGTGCGATTTTTTGGTTATTTTTAGTTAGTCTGTATGTCAAGTATCAAAAATCATCAAAAAAATTTGAACTAGTTACTAACAGTTTCAAATGGCGGCTTGTTAATGTTTCTAAATTGCGAATTTTTACCAAGTGTTTCCTACTTTAAATCAATAAAGAGAAAAAAAAATATATGGAAGTTATTCTGCAAATTATTTTAAAAACTTTTACGTCTTTTTAGCTATCTAAAACGGTATAATATCTACTGGTTCTATTGAAAATTCTAAAAAAATGAGATTTCAATAGGCCCAAATGTAGAGTAACATAATAATAGAATTTAGATACTACCAATTACCGGTTTACTACCTGCACCTTCAAACAATAAAAAGGGTTGGGTAAGCATTTTTTCTGGTCGGGGTACTCTCTGTGCGAGTGACATTTTCTGTTCACTAAACATTATTGAATGATTTTTAGTCTGCTCATGCGATTCGTCCGTGGTAGATGTGCTATACTGTGCTTTTCAAAAATATCTGTGTTTCATCTTCTGACTGTGTAAATTGGCTCGTAACTGGATTTTGATTTCTGCTTGTGAATATGGCAACGTATACCAACAAGAAATATGCTGACATCCTAATGTATTACGGATTTTGCGAAGGAGTGTCGTCGCGTGCACGTGATGAATACATACTGCGATATCCTACTCGTCGTGTAACTGATGTTAGCGTATTTGATGGAACTTATCGAAGACTACGAGAAACTGGTTCCGTACAAAGACGGCGGAATGACATGGGACGACCACGTATCTTTGACGAAGACGAAGAAAACGAAATACGACGTCTCTTTGAGGTGGACCCAACCACATCTAAAAATGTTGTCGCACAACAGCTTGGTATTTCGCAGTGGAAGGTATGGTTTTTAATGCATACTGTTGGGCAACACCCTTACCACTATACGCCCGTGCAAGTCATTAAAGAAGGGGATACGTTGCGACGATTAGAATTCTGCAGATTTATGCTCAATACCGATGTCGAAGATGCATCTTTTTTAAGAAAATACTATGGACTGACTAGTCCAAATTCGACAAAGACGGTCTTACAAACTACCACAATGCTCACTATTGGGCTTCTAAAGAGGAAGGCAACCCAAACAAAAAAAGAACGAAAGGATCACAAACAAGATTCAGCGTGTGGATGGGTATAATTTCAAATTATTTGGTTGGGCCATTCTTCCTGCCAGATAATTTGAATGGCGAGGAATGCGACAATTTTTTGCGGAACGATTTACCTAATTTGATGGAAGACCTACCTATTGGTTTGAGACAAAACATGTGCATGGCTCAATGACAATTATCCCAACAAATGGATTGGAAGAGGCGGACCCATACCTTGGCCGGCGAGAAGCCCAGACCTAACACCGATGGATTTTTATGTGTGGGGTCACATGAAAAGTCTCGTGTACGACCAGATGACTCCTATCGAAAACGTAGATGTCCTAAGACAAAAAATAATTGATGCGGCTGACGAAATAAGGCAGCACCTCACAACCAGCGTTGTGAAAAGTAATTTAAGAAAAAGAATGAGAATTTGTGTTAGAAATAAGGGCGACCATATAGAACATGAATTATAATTAATAAAAAATATTAAATTGCAAGGTGTTTTGTTTTATTTGTGTATTTTTCGTATTTTCACCTAGAACTAAAAATTTACCTTTTGCTACCCGAGCCCGCTTTAGGTGTCATTCTGTGTACAGTTTTCCTATTAAACTCCTAGTATTATACCTTTTTTGATAGCTAAAAAGACGTAAAAGTTTTTAAAATAATTTGCAGAATAACTTCCATACATTTTTTTTTCTCTTTATTGATTTAAAGTAGGAAACACTTGGTAAAAATTCGTAATTTAGAAACATTAACAAGCCGCCATTTGAAACTGTTAGTAAATAGTTCAAATTTTTTTGATGATTTTTGATACTTGACATACAGACTAACTAAAAAATAACCAAAAAATCGCACTCGAGAAACTCTAATAAAAAAAAAAAATCGATATAAAAGCAAAAAAAAAAACATGTTTTTTTTAGAAAATCTTTAAACTTCAATATCTCGATAACGGTTAAGTTTAGGACATCATGTCATAGAGTCAAATCGGTCAGAAACGACCTAAACTATAACGTCCTTAATTATCTAGGACGACTTTCTTTGTAACCCTGTGTATATATATATATATATATATATATATATATATATATATATATATATATATATATATATATATATATATATATATTGAAAATATAAAAATCACTGTAAAATATAACCTTTCAGCAATTTAACACGTATAATTTAGCATATTTTTTCATCCTGAGGGTAATGAATCTAGTAATTCGTGCTGCCCCCTTAGGTTACCAACACACAACGCGGTTTATCAAAATGAACTGCAAAATACTAAGACAGATTAATGTGAGAAATTTTATGGTAATTGCTATGGAATAGGTACCCTACGATCAATTGCACTTTATTTATAATGTGTCTGCGAATAAGAACAATCAGTGGCGTACCTGCCTATAGGAGACGAAATCTAGAAGATTTATTTCGGTCAATGAGATGTTTTAGGTCAAGCATTTGGCGTTTTCCAATAACTAATTTACTAAAAAAATTTAAAATCAAATCGATAGATAGTAAATCAATTATGATCAGATTAGTATTCCTGTTTGATCTACATTCTTGGAGATCTGATTAGAATGTATTATGTTTCTCGGAATAAAATCAATTTTATTAATTACTACCACATGTTTGCCGTTCTGTCGGTGTGGAAGTTATAATTTTCATCACTGAAGTTATAGTCACAGATGTCCCACTACCTGAACTAACTTGAATTACTAAGATTAGATACATTAACCTATACAGACCCTGTACTGCTTATTATGGAAGCTTGCTTGGAACTGTAAATATACGCAAAATAAAAATAACGAAGAGATTCTCTGAATGCGATAACGAATCCATCAAGTTAAATGTAATGAGACAGAAAAAGCACGTTACATATTATAAAGTTACAATTGGAACAACGCCATTAAAGACTTTGGAGAATCTATTGCTCTTGACATATTCAAGGCATTCGACCGTGTTTGGCACGATGGGCTGTTGGCTAAGCTACGTTCTTATGGTATGTCTGAAAAGTTCTCTTTGTGGCTCTCATGTTTTCTCAGAGAGCTTTCTTTACGAGTGGAAGTCGACGGATTTCTTTCTAACACCTTCACTATTAACGTCGGTGTGCCCCAAGGCTCCATACTGTATCCTACTCTCTTTCTCATTTACATTAACGATTTGCTGGAAAAGACCGGGAATCCAATCTACAGCTTTGTTGATGACAGTACGCTTATCTCTGCATTTACTTTGAACGCTCGAACATCGGCTACTCAGGCGAATATCCGCAGACAGGAAGAGGTCGTTCAACTTAACAAAGACCTGGAAGAAATTCTATCTTGGGGTGACAGCAACCAAGTGGAATTTAACGTTACAAAAACCCAGGCGGCAGTTTTTTCTAAAAAAGTTAACGTTGCTGAACCCGACATAGTAATGTAGGGGCACCCCATTCCCCTTGCATAGTCACTCAATTTGTTGGGCGTTAATTTGTGAGCAAATATGTCCTGGCATGAACATGTTGCAGGCATAGCAAGGAAAGCTTCTCAAAAGTTGGGAATATTATTTTGAACCAGAAAGCTTTACATTCCACAATAACTGTTAATTCTTTACAAAGTTCAAATTCGACCAACTATGGAATACTGCTCCCATGTTTGGGGCTCCGCTCTTAAACACACTGCATTTGTTGGATTCTGTTCAGAGAGAAGCTGTTCGTCTGATTGGAGACCCGGAACTGTCCGGCGGCCTTGATTCGCTGGAACATCGAAGAACGGTTGGCGACTTGAGTTTGTTCTACATGTATTTTCATGGAAAATGTTCGAAGGATGTAGCCCGCTTAATTCCTCCCAGAGCGATGCATGTTAGAAATACACGTCGCGCTAATACTTCACATCCGTATGAGGTTCAGCTTGTCACTCCGCGTACAACACTTTTCAAGCAGTTTTTTATATGGAGAACATCATCCCTTTGGAATAATTTGCCCAGCGCTGTGTTTCCCACCGGGTACAATTTACAGCGATTCAAGAACAACGTGAATCGTTTTTTCCGCACACATGCGGCTCTTGGAGCGCTTTAGGAACTTCCCTGTAGCACGTGTGCTAGACCCATAAAAAAAAATGTAAAGTTTATCGATACATGGTACGTTTTGCCATCTCTATCGTATTTGAGTAATTTTTGTTACAGGCGCATTTCTGTTTGTCAATTCGCAATAACTTCATAAATTTATACAACATACAATTATATTTAGATGATTTTTGTGACTTTTAAAGAAAATTCCTTTAGTATTTTTCCTGTCATATTTCCCTTATTTATGAATATTTTTATATAGTGTAAAACCTGCCCAGATAATATTCCTACATCTACAGTCTGTCAAGTAAGAACGTGTCCGCAATAATTCATTTTTGGTAGATGCGATTCTAGCGATTCGACAAAAAATCGGCAGAGGAAACCTTTGTCTACGACGCATTTTAGTAAAAATATCAGACTATTCCGAACTTTCGACGAAATCCCGTAAAATCCAAAATGAATCACTTGTTTGCGCGTCGGTTCGAGGAAGCCTTTCTTTGTTCCCATCTAAAGAGGCCTAAAATGACACATTCCGCGGCCGCTAAATATTTTAAAAAGTCGATGTCGTTTATGCAGAAGTGAGTAAATTATTTTAACGGGACGAAAAATGTCGACGACTTGCCGAAACGTGGCTCGGTAAGCAAAATCACTCCGAAAGTTGAAAAACGGATCGTGTCTTTGTTTTCATGGGACTCAAAATTGACGCTGTGTCAAGGAGTGGTTGGAATGTGTTCCATGAGACCATTCGACAACATCTTCATGCTCATGATGTCAAATTCCGAAGCACGCTCACTTGGGCCAACGATAAGATCCTAGAGTGACCCTCACAATTGCCGTACGCCAAACCTATTAAAAACATTTGGTCTCTTGTAAAGAGAAAGCTCAGAGGATTTTGACTCAGAGAGGGAGTATGCAGAAAACCTTGTCGACAGTATGCCTCGAAGATATCAGGCAATTATTGATGCAGGAGGCGATTGGACAATTTACTAATTTAATTGCACCGTTGTTAGCACACCAAAGAATACAAATGTTGAAAAAATGTCCTCAAGAACTGTAAAACAAAAATTGTATAAAAATTGGATTATTCGTTATCGATCTATATCAGAACATACATCCGTATATACAAGTATATATACATAAAACAGTTCAGTTTTATATAATAGAGATGCAGAAGCATTAATATTTTTGTTTTATGTTGTCCAAAAAAGCTGACAAGGCTACTTATCAATTACTATACCTACAACTGAAAAATATAGAAGATGCCTAGTTTGAATATTTTATTTTTTTTACCCTTATTGCAGTTGACGAAGATGTACCAGTGTCATTAAAAGTAAAACACCATGTTATATCAGGGAGCGCCAATCCTATCTATGAATGGACAAGCAAGGCTTCAATCAGAGGAAGAATACAGGAACCACGTCGCGATTTGGTTACCAGTACCCATAAACTACTAGAACTTAATTATCTTCTGTTCTAGAACACAATACCTTCGAAACCTTAAATTAAATTATAAGAGCCCAAGCACGGAAGATTTAAAAACAAATCATTCAGCAGTAAATAAGAAAGTTAGAAAGTTTGTTGAAGCAGAAGTTCGGCAGCAGAATAGAGTTGTTAACCTCTGCAAAGGACAGAACGGCGCCTAACAATATTTCATTAGAATAAATATTCTCCAGTGTTGAAGTGTCGATTAGGAAATTACTATCTGACCAGATTCACGTCATTCGGTGTGAAATAGCCACATCGAATGACTACTTTATAAGACTTTATCAACAATAAGTCCATATAATTTAACACTTTACCTAATATTTATTGACTATCAAAAGGCATTCGATAGTATTGAAACCTGGGTGGTTGAAAGGGCTCTAAATAATAATAAAATTGACTATAGATACACACAGCTAATAAGATCGGTATATAATAATACGAAGATGACAGTAGAAGCACGCGAAAAAAACAAAACCTATACCCATAAAACGACGAGTGCGACAGGGAGACCCAATGAGCCCTAAACTGTTTAATGCCGCATTGGAGGATATTTTTGGAGATCTTGAGTGGGTTAAGATGGGAATAAATGTAAATGGAGAAAGGCTACATCACTTGAGATGTACCGACGATGTGGTAATAATATCTAACAATGCAGAAGATATACAAAAGATGTTAAATGATATTAAGGAAAAATCAGAAAAAGCGGGATTAAAATTAAATAAAAAGAAAACAAAAGCCATGACAAATGACCATAACCCGCAAGACATAAGGATAGACAACGAAAGACTTGATTATGTAGAAGAATATATATATCTGGGACAAATGATACAATGCGGTAAACTCAATCAAACCGCATAAATACAAAGAAGAATCAGACTGGCATGGGCAGCTTTTGGTAAACAAAGATACATCCTGAATAACAAGAAAATTCCTCTAAGACTAAGAAGAAATGTATATAACCAGTGTATCTTACCAGTTCTTACTTACGCAGCACAAACTTGGACACTGACTAGGAATATAATGGATAGATTGGCCAAAACACAACGAGCAATGGAGCGCCAAATGTTGAATATAAAGATAAAGGATAGGATACGAAACGAATATATTAAGGGAAAAACCTAAACTAATAGATGTAAAAGAACATATAGCAAGCCTAAAATGGAGATGGGCTGGACATACAATGCGACAACCGGACAATCGTTGGAATAAGAAGATGCAGGATTGGAGACCCTGGTTGGGAAAGAGATTAAGGGGCAGACCTCAGACCAGGTGGAAAGACGATCTAAAACTTCCAGCCGCCCTAGCGTGGATACGAGAAACACAGGACCGAGATAAGTGGAGAACAAAAGGGGAGGCCTATGTTCGACAATGGATGTAAAAAGGCTATGAAGAAGATGAAGTCAATACTTCAGCTCACCAAGAAAACGCAACAGTAATCATGGACAAATATGTAAAGAAGGTTAACGAAACACTAAGTGATCATACCTATAGGATAAATTAAACTGACCCTACCGGTACAATCGAGAGACAAATTTGTCGACCCCTGAGGTCTTTCTTGAGGTGTGAAGTTGGAGGGCGCTAAATCGTGGTACATGGAGGCCGATAACTTATACACATGTTCTAAATTTCAAGCAGACAGCTTAAGTAGTTGAGTTGACAGATCAACAGATAAACACACAGATTGACGGGCGTATGAGGAATACTATGTAAGTAGGTATGCAACCTTATCTTTAAAAATATCCAAGAGATCCGATTCTAAAATACTGATTACCATACGAAGGACACATTGCTTAAAACAGAACCCTCGATGCGTGAGGCTCGATACTTGATCGACTTTTTTCATGCACTTAGTATAGAAAATAATTAAAACAATAAAGACAAGTGAAAGGATAACACAGTGACAACTTCACATTTTTTGTATAGCAATTCTTATAATTAAAGTACAATAAAAAGATATAATAGCCATTCTTTTATATTGTTCACTTAATAACCTTTAAAATATTTTTTTTCTTAAATATACATACTTTTGCAGCGACCAGGTATGTAATCACACACATTTTTCGAATGAACGCAAGGAGCAAATATGGATTCCGTTCCAGGTTAGAAAAAATTTACTGTTTGCTATCTATATGGCAGCATACTTAGGTATGCTGTCATCTAGACTTTAAACAGGTCTTGTTCTCCAATTTTTAGTTTTAACTGACTGATCGTACTCTTTTTCATCTGCTACCAAGCCTCAGTCAAATTAATTCAGTTACAATGCTCTAATTTACATATTTCAAAAAGAACTTAAAGCACATGCGTTCTAGTCCTAAAAAAGATCAACCCTAGCGAAAGGGCTTCTAAGTCCCTGATTTTAAAGGAACTGTATTTAGACGAATATATTTGAGGCATATTTGAATATTTAACGCGGGACGATTTAACAGAGAACAACTTGGCGGGCAGGACAATTTGACCGAGGGGACAATTTAGCAACTAGAAAATTTCACTGAAGATAATGTGACAAGGAATGAATTATTTGGCGAAAGACAGTTGACAAAGAAAATAGATTAACAGGTGGTCATCTTGGACGGTGGGGGGAGGGGAGCAAATTTGGTTGAATATGTAGTATGTAAAATAAACGGAAATTAAAACTAAAAAATAAATTAATTTACTATGATTAGTTCCGTTTAAACTTACAAGTATCAATGAAACTAACCTATCCGTCGCTTGCCTCATTTCGCCTAAATAAACCGATACATGAATTTAAATTTAATCACGTAATAAATAGTGTTTTGTGGCGGCCCTAGTTCTGTGGCGTAGTACCTGCCTATGGTGCAGAAGGTCTCAAGTGCCAATCCAGGCAGGTCGGTATTCTTATTTATTAATTTATTTAAGTATATTTGGCTTGATTTCATATATAGGCAGTAGTTGTTGCAAAAATGTAGTAACGTCCGTGGCAGCACTACCGCGGTGTCTAAAAGGTGCCATGAAATACAAAAATGTATGTATCGGCACTTGGAGAACGTTGGGGTAAACCTCTATTTAGGCGGGAAGGTAAACATTAAAAGATATTAATACCAAAGAGATTTGGGTAAAGGAAGAAATTTAGGGATTCAGACAGAACCAAAACCTGTCATTTCCCTTAAATACTATCTATTAAAATTGAAAATACCTGAAAAGGATTACGATATATACGAGGCAACCCCTCTACCTCAATAACCCCTTCCATGTTTCAACGATTGAAAATAATAAAAAACTAACATTGTACAATTCTTTGATTTCAAGAACATTAAAAAAGACATACATTACGACATATTTGATTCAGCTAGTCTAGCCCCCTTTCGCTTCACGTTAACCCCTTACCTGTTTGACTATAAATAATTATGTTTGTATTTGGCTCGTTACCTCAAAAAATCTTATACCCATATTAAAATTAAATTTGCTGATCCTCGATCATTTCACTCCCTTCATCTAAGGCGACATCGTTGAAAAATTATGTGTTCTATCCTTACTAGAAGTAGTATTGAAGGCAGCAGTATTATATGTGTTTCAAATTTGAGATCGATAGCTCATTTCGGTTAAGTCAGACTGACGGAAATAGGAAACCATTTTTTGTGATCTTTGTGATCTAGAGACCGTAAAATGTGAATATATGCAAAAATATGGGTAGTAATTTTTTCAAGAATGCAATAATATACTCGTAATACAATACTTACCTTTAGCAAGGAAAATAAGAATTAGTACTCTCCTCGCAAACATGTGATACCAAAAAAAAATAGTGAATTTGATTTTCTCTTACTAAAGAACAATTTAATCCAGATATTTTAACTTGCTTTTTCAAATGATCGGTAATTATGGTTTATACTACAAAAAGTTAAGCAAAGGAAGGTGTTTACTCACCCAAATTTAGGGAGAATGATATATATAATTAAAACTGAATAAAATTTTTCAACCTCCACCCCCTTCATTCAGTTTTTCCTAAGCTATTTTGCTTAAAAACGATAAGTTTCTTAACTATATCAAGTGTAACAACACTGTGTACCAAATACGAAATCAGTACCATATTTCATAACAACCATACAAACAGGCAGGTAGATAGTCAGATAGATCGACAGAAAGATACAAATTGAAAATTTGTTTCTTGTGATTTAGGGATCCAGAAAGGTGAAGAAATACAAAAATCTTAGAGAATTATTTTTCACGACTGCAATAACTCTCTTAGGAAGAAAACAATTAGAAAGGAATTATTCAGAAAATTAATATTTAGTATTAGCAGAACAAAATTAAAAGCGTTATCCTATTTTAATCGGCCCAATTGTCGTCAAATTGTTATTGAGTCAATGTTCTTCTTCGTCAAACTATTCTCGGTCCAATTATGTACGACTAGATTGTCGTTAAATTGTCGATGTTACTAATTTACGTTAAAATATTTCAGATCTTAAAAAAAATTACGTGACCAATATGTTTAAAATTCTGGGGGCAGAGATATGTTAGTATTAGTTTCACTGCTTTTCGCTCTCGGTATTGGCAATATGTATTTTTACATCATCCCAAATAATAACTATCGTTACATGCTTGTTAAACAATAAACTTGAAAAGATACAACCCAAAGCATTATCATGCCCCCACGTTTTTGTTTCAAAGTTTGTGATTTTAATCTAATTGGGGTTCTTAGTCCACAAAACCGAAAATCGGAGAGTTGCCGGTATTGTTTTTGTGTAAATATACAGAAATTTCTAACAAAGAGATAAACTAGAATTTAGAAAGTGTCTATTTACTATGTTTAAATGGGGATCTATTATAATTATAATGATGCTTATTTGTACAGCTCTAGATGTAATTGCTAACTGGAGATCAACCCCTTTATAATTTTAATTGAATTGAATTATTTAGCGTTCAATATGAAACTGTAAACTGATTATCTATAATATATATAAAATGCAAAGTCTCTCTGTCTGTCCGTTAGTGTGCTTATCACTCGAGAACCACTTATCCGATTTACGTGCTTTTTTTTTAAAACATGCATATGTTCTCTGGCCAGGTTACAGGATATACTTTATTACGTTAGGTAACATAAGGAATAATCAGTGACGGTAGAATCAAGTCGGAAAAAAGTTTGCCGTTAGAGCGTTCTCTTGCAATACACTACCTAACCTTTAAATATGGAACAATATCATGTAGGAAAGAATATAATATATATAAAATGCAACGCCTCTCTGTCTGTCTGTTAATGCGCTTATCACTCGAGAACCACTTATCCGATTTACGTAATTTTTTTTAATTCATACGTATATTCTCTGGTCAGGTTATCTATAATATATAATATATCATATATAAAATGCAACGTCTTTCCATCTGTCTGTCTGCCTGTCTGTCTATCTGTCCGTTAGTGCGCTTGTGACTCTAGAACCACTTATCCGATTTACGTGCTTTTTTTAAAACATACATATGTTCTCTGACCAAGTTATAGGATATATTTTACTACGTTAGGTAATATAAGAAATAAGCAGTGACGATAATAGTGAATCAAGTCGGAAAAAAGTTTGCCGCCAGCGAACTCTCTTGCAATACCTAACAAAACCGTTATATATGGAACAATATTATGTAGCAAGAATTGTGTAAAAAAAAAATCCGCGGTAGCATATCTCTGTCTCTAACAAACACAACCTAATAAACGTTTTTACCATTTAATTTTTCAATAAATAAATACGTAAAATTCAAGCTGTTTTTCCCTATTTACATCTTAATATTTATCAAAACAAAATCTATCTATAATATATATAAAATGCAACGTCTCTCTGTCTGTCTGTCCGTTAGTGCGCTTATCACTGGAGAACCACTTATCCGATTTACGTACTTTATTTTTTTAAACATAGATATGTTCTCTGGCCAGGTTATAGGCTATATTTTATTACAGGTCGCATAAGGAATAAGCAGTGACGATAATAGTAAATGAAGTCGGAAAAAAGTTTGCCGGTAGCGCGTTCCCTTGCTATACACAGCCTAAACCATTAAATATGGAACAATATTATGTAGCAGAGAATATCTATATTCTATAATCAGTGACGATAATAGTGAATCAAGTCGAAAAAAAAAAAATCAAAAAAAAAAAAGGCTACCGTTAGCGCGTTCTCTTGCAATATGCTGCCTAAACCATTAAATATGGAACAATATCATGTTGCAAAGGATATAATATATATAAAATGCAACGTCTCTCTGTCTGTCTGTCTGTTAGTGCGCTTATCACTTGAGAACTGCTTATCCGATTTACGTGTTTTTATAAATTTATACATATAATATGTTCTATATAATTCGATATAAGCCTAAATAATGGGAGATAATGTGAGATAATGGGAGATAGGTATAAATAATGGGAGATAAGGAGAAATAATGGGAGATAAGCAGAAATAAGTCTAAGTAATGGGAGTTATGGTGAGATAATGGGAGATAAGGAGAAATAATGGGAGATAAGGAAAAATATTGCCAGATAAATCGAGATAAGCCTAGATAACGGGAGATAAGGTGAGATAATGGGAGATAAGTATAAATAATGGGAAATAAGCAGAGATAAGTCTAGGTAATGGGAGTTATGGTGAGATAATGGAAGATAAGGAAAAATAATGGGAGATAAGGAGAAATATTGCGAGATAAGTCGAGATAAGCCTAGATAATGAGAGATAAGGTGATATAATGGGAGATAAGGAGAAATAATGGGAGATAAAGAAAAATATTGCGAGATAAGTCGAGATAAGCCTAGATAATGGGAGATAAGGTAAGATAATGGCAGATAAGTATAAATAATGGGAGATAAGGAGAAATAATGGGAGATAAGCAGAGATAAGTCTAGGTAATGGGGAGTTATGGTGAGATAATGGAAGATAAGGAGAAATAATGGGAGATAAGGAGAAATATTGCGAGATAAGTCGAGATAAGCCTAGATAATGGGAGATAAGGTGAGATAATGGGAGATAAGAAGAAATAATGGGAGATAAGGAGAAATAATGGGAGATGAGCAGAGATAAGCTTAGATAATGGAAATTATGTAGAGATAATGCGAGATAAGGAGAAATAACGGGACATAAGGGGAAATAATGGCATTTTTTTTTTACGTTAGGTAACATAAGGAATAAGCAGTGACGATAGTAGCGAATCAAGTCAACGAGAGTGGAGCCGCGGGCACGGCTAGTATAATAATAAAATTAATATTTTTGCCTAATTAATTAAACCAAAACAAAAACTAATTACCACTTAGCGTTCAGATGTATCAACACAATCATTTAATTGACTTTTTTTCGATAGAACTATTAGTTTTTTATGAATTTAATTAACCACATAGGCACGATGTAAAAAAGCAACATATTGTTTGCCTCCCCGTTTGAGTAGGGATTTTACCCTTTTTCATATCCTGAGGATATCGGCAGGGATGTCATAATACCCGTCAAAGTTGGCCAAGTGTCAAAACATACATTTTTGTATTTTACAGCAGCTTTTTTTAGACAACGAAGTAGTGCAGCCACTGACGTTATTGCGTTTTTGCAAACAACTACTACCTATAAACGTCGCCAGGCCAAATATACTTAAATAAATTAATAAATAAAAAATAATGACTTGTCGGGATTGGTATCCGAGACCTTCTGAACCGCAAGCAGTTACTACGGAGCCACGGGCCGCCACAATGGCAGTTGATTTAACAGTACAGATGCTTTATTTCTTCTAATTAGCTCAAACTCTTGAGAGCGGCATGCGTAAATCCTATGTTTTAATGGTTAAATTTTTTGTGTACGATAAAAGTTTTTTAATTTCTGAAGAACACTTTTCGATAACGGCTGTTTGCATCACGCTCATACAACCCGTGTTACGTAACGTCTATTTCATCCACTGTCTAGTATTTTTTCGATACACTCCGAGTCTAAGGTAATCTTTAATAATGTAAGATAAAGGCCTGGGAAGGATTTCTCTAGGTCTGCCATCCACAGAAAATAACTCGTTGTGTCGTTTTATGGTTTGATTTTGCAACAGCAAAACCTTTTCACTGGGGTTTGATTGCATTTATGTAATGCGATTATAGCAATACAAATCTCTTTGATACTCAACTCTACAGTTACTGCTGGTATTCCTAAAAAATTATTTTTTTGCCATCGATGTATTCTTTGGTGTGATAACAACGATACAATTACCTTAGTAAGTAGTCCAATAGCCTCCTGCACCAATAATCCCCTGGCATCTTCGAGGCATGCTGTCGACGAGATTGTCTGCATATTCTGCAAATCTTTCGAATCTCGCGAGACAACCGAGTCAAAGTCCTTAGAGTCTTTCCTCTGAGCTTTCTCTTTATAACGGACCAAACGTTTTCAATGGGGTTGTCGTTCGGTGATTGTGAGGAGCCGCCGACATGATTCTCGCCCAGCAAAGGTTTCATCAACGTGCTTCGGAATTTGACATCATGAGCACGAAGATGTTGTCGAAGGATCCCGTGAAACACATTCAAACCCGATTTTCTTAATTTTGCCACTGCTTGACCAGCGTCAATTTTGAGCCCCGTGAAAACAAAGACACGATTCGTGTTTCGACTTTCGAAGTGACTTTGCTTACCAAGTCAGGTTTTGGCAAGTCGTCATTTTTTACTTACTTACTTACTTAATCCTTATGCCTTTCTACCCCTCTTAGAAGTGTAAGGCCCGTAGAGTTGAGTTATTCTATATCTGCCTTTTCCATATTTCCTTCTATATCCTTCCATCCTGTTTAAATTGCTGATTGCCTCTTTTGTGTCTTCTATATTAGTTTCTTCTGTTTGTATGAATTCTGGATCTTGTTCCGGTATTATGTCTCTACGTTGTTTTTTGTATGCTTTTTCTTTTAATTTTTTGCATCCATTTCCTTTCCTCTCTGTTTCAGTGATTCCTACATAGTGCATTTGTTGTTCTTCTGTCAGTTCATCCTCTTTTCCGTTTATACCCCTATTATTCCGTGTTCTCAATTTAAAAACTAGATAATTATTTCCCATTTCTTTCTTCCTATCTATTTCTTCGATTATCTTCCTATTTTGTATTCATTTTATTAGTCTTCTCTTCCGTATCTTTTATCTTTGCGAGGGTCGTCGTCAATCTCTCTCCTTTTTCTCAGTTTTTTGACTTGATGGTCGTAGTATTCTTAGTTTGTTCTTTCAGTTTTTCTTCCTCAATGTCCCATTTATATTCTCTTTCTTCGATTATGATTTTTTGATATCCTATTATTTTCACCCTTTTTCCATTCTTTCTCTCGTTCTCTGTTATATGCTTCAATTTCTTTTGAATTTCGCGTTTATCTTTTGTTAAATCGTTTTTTATATAAACTCTCTCTCTTAGGTTTCTCAGTTTATTTTTATTTTTCATTACAGCTTCCTTATCTCCCGTGTTTCCAAGTTCTATCTTGTATATAGCAGCTCCCATTTTAACACATCTTTAATCTGTACTTTTGTATCCATACTCCTCTCCATAAAAAGTTCTACACCTATTTTCAGATCTGGCTGGCTATTCGCTTCAAAACTCATTCCCGATATTACAATATTATTCCTTACGTTATCTTTTTCCAGTTTACTCATCTTCAAATCCATACTTCTCATGTTTTCTCTAATTATCTTATTTTCCTCTTTCAATACTTCATTCTACTTTCTTAGTTTCTTCAACTCTTGTTGGTATCTCTTCTGATCTTGTTTCATTTCCTTCTTATCTGACATTAGCTCTCTGATCATTTCTATCAAATTGCCTATCTTATCTACTCTTTCGTGTTTCTCTTTCTGTGGTGTTCTTATCAGCTCTCCTCTCAGTATCTCAACTCCTCTTGAATAATCCCATTTGCTCTTCTTTTTCTTCGACTCTTTCTCTTTTCGAATCTCCTGAGGTATAATCATCGGTATCTATTGCGCTTTCTGTTATAAAAACTTTACGTGTGTTCCTCGTATACTCCATTTTCAAACACGGGAGAAAAAGAAAAAAAATTGTTGTTATATATTTCTTATCACTGTAAACAGTAAAATGATCAAGGTCGTCGCTTATCGTTTCGTTATCTTCATACAATTTCACAAAATTATTCTCATAAATCTCCAAATTTTTTACTTATTGTCTTAATCTAACACTACACTTTGCTTTATTTCTAGTCCATCTCGTTTGCAATCGACAAAATAATTAAATAGATTGAAACACTACCGTAATAATGCTCGTTGAACGAATTGACTGTTGCCGGGCGTTCGATTCACGTCATTTTTCTGTCTTCTTAAAATGATTTACCCACTTCTTCACAAATGATACCGATTTTTTAATATGTTTAGCGGCCGCGGAATATGTCATTTTAGGCCCCTTTGGATGGAAACAAAGAAAGACTGCCTTGAACCGACGCCCAAACAATTGACTCATTTTGGATTTTATGTGATTTGGATGAAAGTTCGGAATCGACTGATATTTTTACTAAAATGCGTCATAGACAAAGGTTCCTTTTACCGATCTTTTGTTGAAATTCTAGAATCGTATCTACTGAATTATCGCGGACAGGTTGTTACTTGACAGACTGTACGTGTAATATCAGCTGAAATGGTTTGTTTAATTTAATTCGAAACTTATATCAAATAAGAAATATTCAAGTATCACTTGCAAGTCTTTCTTGATACCCTTATTAAGTAAGGGCAGACTTTATGTCAGTACAACGTATCTACGCCACTGAATCATTAAGGTAACAATTGAAACATGAACATTTCACCTGATATTTCTCCATAAAGTACTACAGCTACCAAGGGGGTCCGTAACAAATGCTTCCATTGTTTGATTGTGTAAGATTTCTACGAATCGTAAATATGGAATTATTACCGAAACGTTTGAAATGTTTACTTAATGTAGTGTGTCTAGATATGTAAGTTTAGATAAATATCACAGTTATCAACGTATTGGAATAAATAGTGTAAAATATTAAGGCACAGAATAAATAATGTTATTGTTGTGGTAAATCAAATAAACAAATAGGTATTTGCCATGGGGCGTCATGATCATGACTTTTCTTAATTATTGGTTTAGATCGTTGTAAATGGTAATTTAATTAAAATGAAATTAAATTGAACAGACATGCCTGATATATACATACACAGCTTTTGAGTTTAGATTCGTTCTCACCGGTAATGATCTGCAATTAAACTTAACTTTAATATATTGCATAACAAATAACGATTTTTCGTCGATCAGATTCAAAGTAATAACACAGGATCACAATTTTTTTTTGTCAATGTACTTTGACTACAATAGGTCAAGGTTATGTTTTTTGGGTCGTTGATCACAAATTCGGGGTCCGTTTTCATCCAACACATCTGGATTTTGCATAAAATAGCCATAAAATTGGTAAAAAAGAGCTCAAAATGAGATTTTCATGGTTCCAAAATGATCAAATTCGCCATACACCCGCCATTTTTGGAGGTATTACTTCAATGTCCCAAACAGGTTTTGACATTGACCATATGTTCTGCAGCTGTCAAGTGTCAAAATGCCTTGACGAAGAGATTCTATATTGCTAATGCAATCATGCTACCTGATGCTATTAGCGATTCTGATCAAGATGAGAGAATGCAATATTTCATTTAACAGCTGTTAAGTTTACTTTGGCAGCTGCCAAGTTTCCTTTGACAACTGTGAAGTTTACTTTAACAGCCGTCAAATGTCGAATGAAATTGTCAAAACAATGCGAATATTCTATTCAATTGAAAAATCGTGTTACTATAATGGTTGGATTGATTATAGTAAGGAGCCTGATATAATATGTTAATTGACAGCACTCAAGTGCACTTTAACAGCTGTCAAATGATAGACAAAGCTTGCAAACCCGTGAGAACTTTCTAAATTGTTGCCAAGAACATTATGCCTTATGCCTTCATCGGCGCTGTTCCAGTCCTGATATCCACGCAAGTTAATTGGCAGCTCTGAGTATAATTTCACAGCTACCAAATGACAGTCATGATGATAGGATTATTCTATTTCCTTGAAATCTCTGTATACTATATGATCTTGGTGGCTCTGGTAACGGTCCTAACATATAAAATGTTATTTGACAGCTCTCAAATGTACTTTGACAGCTAGCACTGCTGATCAGAACTGTCAAGGCGATGAGAATATTTTAATAGTTTAGATTTTTGAGAAAGAAACTACGCGTTATGTTTTCATCGATTTTGTTCCAATTCTGATGTTCACGTAAGCTAATTCGCAGTTGCAAGTGTAATTTGACAGCTGTCAATATGAAACTTTCAAGTCAGGGCGAATACTCCATATTGTCGAAAGGGTCAATATTCCTTATACTATCGCCCCCTCTGTGATGGCTCTCAAAGTAAACTTCACAGTTGTTAAAGGAAACTTGACAGCTGCCAAAGTAAACTTGACAGCTCTTAAGTGATATTTTGCATTATCTCATCTTGATCAGAATCGTCAATAGCATCAGGTAGCATGGTTGCAGTGGCAATATAGAATCTCTTCGTCAAGTCATTTTGGCACTTCACAGCTGCAGAACATATGGTCGCTGTTAAAACTTATTTGGGACAATGAAGTAATATCTGCAGACCTCAAAAGTTACGGGTATATCGCGAATTGGATCATTCCGGAATACCATGCCCTTTAAAACGATGAAAATCTCATTTTGAGCTCATTTTTACCAATTTTATAGCTATTTTATGCAAACTCCAGATGTGATTGACTAAAACGACGCGCAAATTCATGATCAACGACCCAAAAAACATAACCTAAACCTATTGTAGTCAAAGTAAATTGGCAAAAAAATTTTTTTTGTGGTGTTGTGTAATCAATATAAAAAATACTTCTGTTCCAAGTTAAAAACTGGCCAAGCGCAAGTCGGACTTGCGCAATTAGTGATATTGCTTTTAAAATAAAATAAAATTATATCTCGGTACAAGAGCGACTTGCGACTCGGTTACAGTTACCTTCACCATACGTCAAGCAACATAGTTTTCATAGTTTTTTTTTATACCAGATAAATTATATTATCAAACGTAATGCTCACGTGATAATTTTCGCTCAATTTACACTTCATGGAGAATATTCCAGAGTTTTTTCAAAACTTTTTGATCATTAGTGTTTGAAAGGAACGGACGTCGATTTTTGGCATTATTTTTGAAATAACACAAAGGAAAGTGCGCGAAAGTATTACATCATATATTTTTTAACTAGTATTTTTACAAGCTTTCATCGAACGCGCGACTCTTAGTATTTTTTTTTAAATTCCGTTTTTACCCCCCAAAATTGACCCCTTAAGTCAAAATTTAACTTTCAAAACTACAAGGCTCTGATTAGGCCATTAATTCCTATATTTGTGTCAAATGTCACCTTTCCATGTCAAATCTTTCTCGCATCGTTGCTTGGCTCCTATTTCATTGTTACACAGAATTTATAATAACCCTCCACGCTTCTCTATCTAAACACTTCTCATCATCTCTGGTAACTTCAAGTGCATTGTAGACATGATCTGATCGATGTATCTGTTGGAAGATCTACCTCTTTTTCATCTACTATCGAATTTCCCCTAGATCAGCAACTTTTCCATGCCATCCCTCTTTATTAAGTAACCAAAAAATGATGCCATTTTTCTCTGAATCGATCATAACAGCCGGTAGTAGTATATAATATCTGTCTTCAGTGGTTTATCGTTGATTTTGTTAAGAGGAGGCAAAATTTTAGCTCGATCTACTCTAAGAAGAGAACATTTCTTTCGATTTGAGTTGAGTTTGAGACATATTTCTGTTACGAGAGCGTCGAGATCGCTACCGCACTCCATTCCTGGGTATGTTTTTATATTTCTTATTGATGTTTTCCATCGGCTTCTGACTATAATGTAGTCTATCTGATTGCGTGTTTTACCATCTGGAGATTCTCAAGTGTATAAGCGGCGTTTATGGTGTTTGGAATTTGAGTTTGAATTAGTGTGTTTCCTCTCTCATTTCGCTCTCCTAAACCGTAACTGCCCACAACGCTTCTTATGTCATTATCCTGTTCCGTTGTGCCAATCTTTGCGTTGAAATCACTAAGGATTAATAGAACTTCTCTGTTAGGAAACCTTTTGATAGTGTCACTTAATTGTCCACAAAAGTTATCTCTGTCCCCTTCTGGTACTTGAGCTGCTGGAGTATAAACCTGTACAATATTCAAGTTTACGGGTGTTGCTTGAATCCTGGCTATTATAATTCTGTCATTATCTGCCTCGTAACCAAGAATCGAGTGTTTTATGCGTTTGTTTACTATTATAGCCACTCCATTGCAAGATGTTTTTTCGTTACTCGAGCAGCTTATGCTATGCAGATGAAGATCCCAATACAATATCGAAGTCCTATCGTTTGTGACAATTCGCTAAAAATAATTCTCGTCGTTCTCTAAAGCAACCAGAGAAAATTCTTTTCTCACCAGTTTCCGCTATGTTGTAAAGAGTCTGGAGATTTATCGTGCAGAAATTTTTTAAACTCCAGCTCCAGCTTCTTTTCCAAACACTGTGATCTTCTTTGTTAGAGCTGACAGCAGCAAGTCCTCAGCAAACTTCATGATTTAATCAGTTCTTGCCTCAGCCGGTCATTCTGCTCATCTCGAATTGAGTTTCAGTCACATTGAAACTGTTTAGACCAAAATATGAGTTGAAAATACGATTGACCCTCATTGAATTACATCTGGGACATTCTTTTATGAATAACTTTTGCTTCATCTTCATCCTTAGTGTGAAATTTTATTACTGGGCGATGTTCCAAATTAATTTCACTATAAAAATCGTTAAAACTACAAAACACAACAATAGGCAGTAATCTGACAGGTGAGCAATTTTTGTATTGTTTTCATAGTTAAGTAGATAACTTTACAAAACGCCCTCGTACTAATACATGGATGTAATTTACGTAATTTTAGCATTTTTTTTTTAAATTTTTGTCGGTAAAAATTATTATTTATGTAAAATTTGATACAAAATTAAGCCAATTTTTTTCATGTTTTTCTATATAGTTTTTACTATGCACGATACTGTTATATAGAGATGGATTGATAAGTTTGGTAAATTTGTACGAAGTGGTGGGAAATTTTGTTAAGCGTTATGACTGTTGGTAAGCGTGATTTTGGGAACGGCTATGTTCAAGGTTTTAAACAGATATAACTTGCAGTTGTTTGTTGGCAGCTAACATAAGGGATCTGTGTTACACGTTTCGTACAAACGGATAAAGCCATGGATCGTGCAGTGATATAACATTTTTATTTAAAAAAGTGGACTGCAGCCCAATTAAAAACTGAACTGAAGGTTCAGTTCCTACCTGGGATTTTTGCATTAGTAGTCAAGATCATTTACAGTTTGTCAAGTAAGAATGTGACCGCTCGTATTCTTAAAAAAATGTGTTTCGAGAACATGTTTTGCCATCAATGTATTCTTTGGTATGCTAACAACGGCGCAATTACCTTAGTAAGTTGTCCAATCACCTCCTGTGTCAATAATCGCCTGCATTTCTGCATTTCCCAATTTTTCGAATCTCGTGAGACAACTGAGTCAAAGTTCTCAGAGTCTTTCCTCTGAGCTTTCTTTTTACAAGGGATTAAACATTTTCAATAGAGTTGGCGTCCCGCGATTGTGAGTGCCATTCTAATATCTTAGCGTAGGCCCAAATGAGCCGTTTCGCGGCGTGATTTTCGCCCAGCAAAGGTTTCGTCAACGTGCTTCGGAATTTGATATCATGAGCACGATGATGTTGTCATATCGTCTCATGGGATACATTCAAACCCGACTTATTTAATTTTGCCGCTCCTTAAAGCAACGTCAATTTCGAGTCCCGAGTCAAAGACACGATTTGTTTTTCGACTTTCGTAGTGACTTTGCCTACCGAACCACGTTTTGGCAAGTCGTCGACATTTCTCGTCTCGTTCAAATGATTTACCCACTTCTTCATAAACGATACCGACTTTTTAATATATTTAGCGGCCGTGGGATATGTCATTTTAGGTCCCTTTGGATGGGAACAAAGAAAGACTGCGTTGAACTGACGCGCAAACGAGTGACTCATTTTGGTTTCACGTGATTTCGACGAAAGTTCGGAATCGACTGATACTTTTAATAAAATGCGTCGTAGACAAAGATTCCTTCTATCAATTTTTTGTTGAATCAACCATACTTGACAGACTATATTATTGGATAAATGAGTTTAAACGTAACCGTACGAGCACTGCAGATGCTGCATGTTCAGGACGCCTGATTGAGGTTTCTTCTGAAGATCAAATAAAAAAGAAGAAAAAATAATAAGATTGCTGAAATGGTAGATGTCTCATATGAATGAATACGTAATGACTGCGTGCACTTGACTCCAAACCAAAAAGTCACAAGGAAGGACATTTCAAAATCGTGTCTGGGAAAGTGTAATTCGAAGGACTTCTGGCATCGTTTTATGACTGTAGACGAAATGTAGGTCCACCATTACATCCAGAGACCAAATAGCAGCGGAAACAGTGGGTTGGCGAAGGAGAAAGTACACCGGAAAAAGTTTTATCGACGGGAAAACTGATGTTAAGTATTTTTTGGAACTCCTTGGGTATCATCTTGATTGAAAAAGGGTAGAACAGTGATCAAGATTAGCCAAAAAGTGCTCCTTTATCAGAACAAAGTGCCTGCTCACACATCAGCCGTTGTAATGGCAAAAGTGTACGAGCTGGGCTTTTAAATAGTTCCCCACCCACCCTAGTTTCCCCCTCCTTGGCACCAAGTGACTTTGTTTTTTTCCTAATCTCAAAAATTAGTTTGGGAAGAAGAAATTTTCATCGAGTGAAGAGGTTATTCTGCTGTAAACGAGTATTATACACAGTTCGAAACAATTTTTTTTCCAAGGGAATAAAAAAATTGTGATCTCCCTGAAATGAATTTTTATTTTTGCAAAAAAATCTTGTTTACCTTGTTTTTACAAGCTTCTTTAATCCACCCTCGTATACTCACATTACAAGGAAATATAAAAAAAAACGAAGTTAAAATAATTACATAATTTAAAGAATACTATTAGCCTAACCATTTTTTTTGCTACCAATATGCATATTAGATAAGCGAATAATTCTCCACATTACAAGTAGAACGGAGATACAATAATTCGAGGGATTTTCATTCAACCAAGTTTTCGTTTCCATACTAATTTAGGCTTTCGGATCTGCAGAAGGGTTGCCGGATTGTTCTCGGTATTGTTTTTGTTTAAAAGCTTAGAAATATATAGCGGGGTTAGAATAGAATAGCTATATTAATCTAGAAAGGTGCTTGTTTTCAATATCCGAAAGGGAGAGGAAGAAGGATATTTAATGTTACCCAGATGCCTATTGCATTGTTTATCCGTGTTAGGTTATCGCATGTTTTTGCATACGTGGTAATGTACGCGGGATAAAGTTAACTTAAATATGTTTTTAGTAGGTAAAAGTATACGAAAATCCGTTTATATATATATATATATATATATATATATATATATATATATATATATATATATATATATATATAAATATATATAATTATTTTTTGAGTATAGCAAAATTTCATGTTGTGCTGAATCAGGTTAATACACCTAAACATTGAACACGCAGTCGTGTATAAAATGAGTCGAGAGGGACTTGGTGCCTTATAGTGCCATAGGCACAAACTCCTTCATGGAACACGACGAATTCTTCTCATCAGATATTTCATAACATAATATTCGCCTTTGATACAAAGAACAAATTTGTTGTTCTACAATAATCGCAATCGACTTGGTTTTTAATGGCATTTCCGTGTCATTTGGTTTGTCGTGATAATTTTGACTTCCATTTTACGTTTTATTTGTGGCTCGTAATGAAAATACTATAGTAATGTTTTCATCAGTACCAATCGATTTCATTTTATGAATTATTTCTAGAAGCTTGTACCATTTCCCTGAAGTAATGCAGAGTCAAAAATTTTTGGTCTTCCTTGAAAACCTTGCTCAAACCATTTCTCTAAATTTTCTTTTAAAATTATTTAAATTTCTTTACGGTTGACGCTTAGCGCTTATTCCATTATTTTTAATGATATATTGAGTCTGCCACAAATTCACTAACTCTGAATTACGATGGTTTTGTATGATAAGTATCTGGCCTCGAACCGAGATGGCGCTATATTTTTTGTGAACATAACCATTCACAAGAATCCTGTGAAATTTTCAAGTCGCTGTGTGATTTAGTTCCTAAGTGGCAGCCATTTCAATAGAACAACCTTTGTGAATTTACAACAATTTAAAAAACTAATTATCAAGCATTGATATAATATTTGTTTTTGAAAAAGAAAACGAATAATGAGTTAAAAGCGGACCTGAGCGGAGTTTATGGAGACTCTGCACCTTCGTTATCGACCATAAAATTTTGGACAGCTGAAATCAACTTCAAAAAAATGTTTGACGAGGTTAAAACGCAATCGGAATGATTTTTGGCATTAATTCATAACTGTTGATGAAACATGGATTCATCACAGCACACCAGACGTCAAAGAACAGTCAAACAGTGGGTTTTTCGTGGCGAACCGGCGCCAAAGAAGGCCAAGATGACTTTATCGTCCAACAAAGTCATGGCCACAGTGTTTTGGGATGCACGCGGCATAATCCACGTCAATTATCTTGAAAAGGGCAAAACGATTAATGGGAAGTATTTCGTCAACTTATTAGATCGTTTTAACCATGCTGTGAAAGAAAAATCTCCGCATTTGGCGGAGAAAAAAATTCTTTTGCACGCATGCCAACTTGTCTTACCGCCATGGCAAAATTCCATGAGTTAGGATACGTATTGCTTCCGCATCCACCATATTCGCCAGATTTAGCTACCAGCGATTATTTCCTATTTTGAAGGGTTGGAGAAATCGTATTTTTAGGTGGAATACAAAAGATACGAAAATGACGGACTAAGTGTATCAAACTAAGAAGAAATTATGTTAAAAAATAAAATAAATTTTACACATAAAAATGTTTTTTTCTTGTCAAGGCCAGGTACTTATCATACAACCCTCGTATTTCTGGTATTCGAATTCTAACAGTGTGATATTTGATTGACACAACGATCTTGTGCGTAAGTTAGCGAAAGAAGGAAATAAAAAAGGCATATTAATACGGAAATGTTGGAAAATCGTTTAGATCGATGTGACTTTTTCAATACAATACGACGGTGATATCGTTGTGGTGAGATGCTAATGGTATTTAGTAAGAGGTGATACAATTTATCGTCTGAAATCTCAAACCGTATATACAACAATGTTTTAAATAGCTGGGTCGCGCTCTCTCCGACATAAGAACTAACCGTTCGCAAGGTAAGCCAAGAATATGCTGCCGTAAGTCCATTAAAGACCCAGGAGAAGTGTGGCATATGTGCGATTAGAAATTGCATTGGATGCCGCACCACAATAATTTCCCATGTTACATGGCTGCGTGGTTCACTACTCTCCCTATTCGCTAGATTCTGTGATCTGGGGGCAGGGCAGTGCCCCCGCCAAGTCGAGCAGAAAGCACAGCCGTACCATCCTTTTCTCGAAGCCACTTACGGCACTTTCGACCCCCCAGTAACTTCGTTGTGGATAAAGCTAGAAGCCTGAATTTTCAGTGACCAAGAGGACATACTATACTAGCTATATTCCTAAATTATCTACTATTTAAACCTTATAGTTTACGAACTATCCCCAGTCGAAGTTCTTTAATTTTGTCACTGACACACTCACCGATCATCAAAATTCTAAGGTACTTCTAGCAGACACACGAACTTAAAATTTTGAATTTAGTTGGTGTTTAGCCTATAAAGGAAGGAAAAACTGAAACAAAAAAGAGGGTCAACCTCGGAATGAGAGATAATAAGCCGTAAACTTCTATAAACCTTTATTTTGGCATTTTAAAAGTTGTCTCAAAAGTCTCATAAAATCTCGTATCCGCGCCTTAAGATATTCAAGGTCAAAGGTCACAAAAATCGGTTTTTTTCGCAAATACCTCGCTTCCTATGGTTTCAATGATATTTGTATTTATTATAAAAATTGTAGATCATAAAATTCTCTACAAATTTTGTTCTAACCATTTTTTTATACGCTTAAACCGTTTTTGAGATAGAGCGCGGAGATCGCGCAGCGCTTAGCCATACATAGCATAATGCAAGGTCAACCGTGAGACCCGGTAAATAATACGTCGTATAGTTAATTAATCACTAAAAAATCCATAATTATGAATAATTTGTATTATTTATTAATTAATATATTATATTTAATAATATTTTTCATTTATCAAATATATTCGTTTAATAATACTTACCTACTTCGTGTAATTAAAAAATTGTTAAGTGAAATACTTTAAGTATATTTTAATTATAAAAAAGTATAAAGATGATGCTTCCATGACAGCCGGGCTACAAGAGAATATAGTTATTAAAAAGGAGCAAAAGTCAGGTTAAGACGAAATATTAACGTGAGTCTTGGCTTAGTCAACGGTTTTATAGGTATAGTACAAGGAATAAAGGTTGATCCTGAAAATACAAATAAAATAAAAAAAATACATATTACATTTAATAATAAACATCTTTACGAGCTTGGTCCAGTCAAAACTAAATTTGAAATTATTAATAGAGCTTATGTTCATCGCGAACAGTTTCCGATATGTATTACCATACACAAAAGTCAGGGGCTAAGTCTAAACAGTGCACTGATGGACAACGGTTCTTCAGTGTTCACACGCGGTCAAGTATAGGTGGCGCTTTCGAGAGTGACAAGTCTGGGCGGATTACATTTAATTAAAGTCGACTTCGGTAGTATTAAAGCTCAGGAGTCCGCAATCATTGAATATAATCGACTTAGAAGAAAAAAAAAGAGGACTACCTACAAAAAGAAATGAGATCCCATCAAAAACATAAAATGTAAAAAAATGCCAAGTCTCACAAGGCAGTCCTTCCACCACAAAAAGTTGTGAGATCTCATGTAAAACCAAGTCAGTTATTTTAGTTAGTATCTATGTAAGCACCTATTCAATAATTTTGTCATAAATTGTTATCTATTTAGTTACCTACTAACATTTATAGTGACCGTATCAATATTAGACATCTTTATTTCTATAATAAATATAATGACTTGGCAATCGCACGGCAACATAATCACATAAGAATAATCTACTATTTAAAATACTTTATTCTTAAGTGCACACTTAGCAATCGAAATAGTAGATTATTCTTATGTGATTATGTTGCCGTGCGATTGCTAAGTCATTATATTTATTATAGAAGTAAAGATGTTTAATATTGATACGGTCACTATAAATGTTGGTAGATAACTAAATAGATAACAATTTATGACAATGTTGTAGAATATGTGCTTCCATAGATACTCACTAAAATAACTGACTTGGTTTTACATGAGATCTCACAACTTTTTGTGGTGGAAGGACTGCCTTGCGAGACCTGACATTTTTTTACATTTTATGTTTTTGATGGGATTTCTTTTTATTTACCCGTTTCAAAAGGGTACCATTGTGGTACTTTAAATCATATTGAAGATACCATAAACGACAACTGAAAAATGTTAGAGAGGTTTACCTGAATTACAGGTAGCACAAAATATTCCGCAAAATTTCATAATGACTTTTATAAATAAATTATTTAAACCAAGTTGTCCCAGTTTTAAACCCCAATCAGGAAAAAAAAATTTAGGGTAATGCATTGTCAGCAAGCAACCTTTAAAATAACGACAAAATGTCAACGATAATGTAATAGAAGCCCGGCATAAATGGCATTCCTAAAAAGCTCATAACCCGTAAATGTCGTTCATACTGGCCCTACATTTTCCCGTATCAAACAAGGGTGCTTCATGAGCCGAATACAGCACGTTGCTGCTTTTTTTCTGGTAAAAGGGCGTCATTCGCGATCTTTGAAAAAGGGCTCGTCTCTGGGGCCCGAGCGACCTTTCAAACTTTTATATTAATTTAGTGGCGCAGCAGAATGAATACAAAAGGGTAATGGGCCTTTGTTTTTGTGTAAAAGGTTGAGAAATTTATTAGAAACTTTGGAAACCGAACGGTGGATAAGGCAGCGAACGAGGTGCCCTTTGGTTGATTAAATTTGGATGAGATATTTGGAGAAAGCTTTAAGATTAAATATGGAACATTAATTTTACTTTAAGTAAAAGTTTTTTAATATCAACAAATTTGAATAGACGTGTTAAACATTAAAATTCAAGGTGTATCTTATTTTAAATATGGGGTTGTACAAATAGACTACCGTCTTCGATGAGATACAGATATTAACTATATTGTAAAACTAGCTTTTACCTGCGACTTCGCACGCGTAGATAATGAGGTAATATAACTACTGATTTTTATTGGATGAGGGTGATGTTGCAGTATTTTTTTTGCAAAAGGTACAACTCGATTGGGTGTAAAATTTCCTTATAAACTACATTTTTTGTTTGTTTATGTGGCGGCTACAAAATAACCAGCCTGGTATGCGAGCTTACACGCAAGCAAACCATATAAAATTGGCCGTGGGAGAAACAATCTTCCCTCAAATCTACGCTAGCTACTACTAAAACTATGGAATTATACAAATAAACCTAATCAAGAAATGGTTAAGGTAAGTTCGGTGCGACGGAGTGGTAGGAATGACCCATTATGGATCGCGACACTATGCTTGGGTTTTTGCGTTTTAACATTTTGTACAGTCACTTAAGCCAAAAAAGAGGGTCGACCTTGTAATGAGAGATAATAAGCTGTAAACTTATATAAACCTTTATTTTGGCATTCTAAAAGTTGTCTCAAAAGTCTCATAAAATCTCGTGTCCGCGTCTTAAGATATTCAAGGTCAAAGGTCACAAAAATCGTTTTTTTGCAAATATCTCGCTTCCTATGGTAGAGCATAAAATTCTCTACAAATTTTGTTTTAGACATTTTTTATACGCTTAACCCTTTTTGAGATAGAGCGCGGAGAGCGCGCAGCGTTCAGCCATACATAGCATAATGCAAGATCAACCGTTAGTCCCGGTAAATAATACGTCGTATAAAGTTAATTAATCACTAAAAAATCCATAATTATGAATAATTTGCATTATTTATTAATTAATACCTTATATTTAATAATATTTTTCGTTTATCAAATATATTCGCGTAATTAAAAAATTGTTAAGTAGACTTTATGTAAATCTTAATTATATTCTAATATATCTAAATTAGATTTTAAGTAGAGAAAAGGAATATAGTAAATACATTTATCTCTCTCATTCCGAGGTTAAACCTCTAATGTGACTGGACTATTGATGGGGTACGGGTGTGTCATCAAGTAGGACTACATACAAAATTTAGATCTCGATTGTAACTTCAGGGAAGAGATATTAAAATGAATATGAAAAACGTGTCTAATTATTTTTATTTAACAGTATTTATACAAAGTTATAAGTTAAAAAAAATACTATACAGGGTGGAAATTGAATAAGATACCAATATTTAAATATTTTTGGAAAGCCGCCTGTCTGAGCCGGAAATCGAACCGTCATAAATGAGAAATACATGAACCAAACATTGATAAAAATGCTTCTCAGAAATATTTTTTCTTAAATTAAAAGAAAAACCATGAAATGAGAATTTCCTCCAATTAAAGGCATAATATTTCTCAAAAGTATTTGATCCTCATTATTGTCTCTATCCATTAGTGCCATAAAAGGCAGAGTCACTTATTTGTTTTCAGTTAGGCCAGTTCGATTTCCTGTTCAATATTTCAAGTACTTCCCCCCACCGACCTCTGTAAATTTCCACCGTGTAGGTATATAAACTTTGCAACTTAATTTTAACCTTTAGGAGGCTGATTAAAAAAAAACACGCTAGTTATTTTTGGAATAAGAATATTTATTCAAAGTTTCAACATAAATATTTCTTTACATACAAACTCCGTCAGTTTCTATGCGTGTTTCGTATTTCTTTCAGGTAGATCCGTAAAAATTAGATACATTTTGATAAATCAACCCTTATATCAGTAAAAACGTATTTTTGTATTACTTACTTTCGAATATTATACAAAAAAGTTGCAAAATCGTACCTTGAAAAAATAATTAATGTTTCACCATACAAACTTTGCCACCCCCGTTCACCCCTTCAGGAGATTAATTTTCCAAACTAATGAAACATGTGTTATTTTATTTCTTTTGAAGAGTATATTTACAAAGTGTCATCATCGTAACTTTAAAAAAAAAAAAAAATTCTTCATACAAACCTTACCACCCCTTTTCACCCCTTTAGGAATGGAATTTCAAAAAATCCCTCCTTAGTGCACCCCTAGGGTACTCAAAGAATATTTTCTCCAAATTTCAAATCTCTAGGTTCACCGGTTTAGGCTGTGCGTTGTCTGTCGGTCAGTCACGGTACTATTTAATAGGTATAGATAACCGGTCAAGTGCAAGTTGGGATTGAGCAAATAGTGTTTCGTACTTTGATTGCTATTAAAATAAGTTTTTTCCGATCTTTACTGAAAACTGATGACCTAGAAGTTTTTGTGTTTTTTTATATACCAGATAATTTATTAAAAGTAAGACACTCGTGATAATTTTCGTTCAATCTACACCCCGTGAAGAATCTTCCAGAATTTTTAAAAAATTTTTAATCAGTACTTTTCCAGATAGGGAGAGGGACAGAGATTCTTCGCCATTTTTTAAAAATAATGCAGAGAAAAGTGTGCGCAAGTATTAAATTATATATATTTTCGAACTCCATTTCTGATCGCTTGTCGTAACACGCTGTCACTATTACCACCATAAGCAGGCATGTAATGAAACAGGTGTCATAAAATAGCCAAAACAACACTATGGAACTTGGCCGCTTTTAACAACAGAATAACGAAAGAGCCAACGCTCGCATTTTTTATTATTTCGGAAAATCATGAAGGGCGGATATATTCTCATCTGCCAAGCTGTAGATTGCATCCATACTGTAAATGAGGAGAGAGTATAGAACCTTTAGGCACACCGACGTTGATAGTGAAGATATTAAAAAGAAATCTGTCGACTGCCACTCGTAGGCACTGTAGCTCTCTAAGGATACACGACAGTCATAAACAAAACTCTTCAGACATACGTTAAGAGTGCAGCTTAGCCAACAATCCGTCAT
Source organism: Pachyrhynchus sulphureomaculatus (assembly GCA_019049505.1). NCBI lineage: Eukaryota > Metazoa > Arthropoda > Insecta > Coleoptera > Curculionidae > Pachyrhynchus > Pachyrhynchus sulphureomaculatus. Next base: position 79,093,776 of record CM032448.1, on the reverse strand, counting down.
GCTAAACACGGTCAAATGCCTTGATTATATCAAGTGTAACCACGCCAGATTCTGCAAAATGTTCAACTGCGTTGTCCTAAACATGTGTAACATGAGTTAGAAAATCACCAGTTGATTTTTGCTCACGAAAGCCATATTGCCAGCTTTCATTTGATACTCTACTCGTAAATTTTTTTTTCACTTCCGATTTCATCCCTCAAAACTAACCCCTTAAGTCAAAATTTAACTTTCAAAACTACATGGCTCTGATGGGGCCATCAATTCCTATATTAACGCCAAATTTAAACCTTTTATGTCAAGAAGTTTCGGTGACAGAGAGACAGAGAGACGGAGGGACACCGAAGTGATCTTATAAGTGTTCAGTACGGAACAATAAAAATGAAGTACTGCCACTGCGCTGGCTCGACTATTCTCTAGGGGAAACCCATTTAGGGTTATATGGGGTGGAGCAATAAAAAAGGTCAATCCTTGCCTGACTGACGAGCCGTGATACGGCGAAACGCGTCTCAGCATGGATTTGATGAATAAGAGAACAGTGGGTAAACTGCTGAAATATGGACTTTTCAGTTATTTTACATTAACTTCATATGCCTGAAGGGATCCCTCGAAAAGAGCTATCTGCTTTTAAACGTTGACTGCGTCAACCCCTCTATGGACTGGAAAGCTGCTGTGTCAGCTTTTGATAGAGTAATAGGTATGCGTACTTTGTACAATTTGTTGTATCCTATCATCGTATTTCGTAACTTCTGGGAGAAGTACCAATAAATTCTGTTCTCTTGTTTGTCAATCCTAGCGTGACTGACGAGCCGTGATAGGGCGAAAGGCGTCTCAGAATGGATTTGACGAATAACAGAATAGTGGGTAAACTGCTGAAATATGGACTTCATCCATTTTCAACTATTTTACATTAACTTTATATGCCTGAGGAGAATCCCTCGAAAAGTGCTACCTGTTTTTAAGCGTTGACTGCGTCAACTACTCTATCGGCTCGAAAGCTGCTGTGTCAGCTTTCGATGGAGTAATAGGCGTGCTTACTTAGTACAATTCGTTGTATCCTACCAAAAATGGAATTGTTTCTTAGCACTAAAGTGTTAAATAATTAAGATCCTTCACAGTACAAACTGCAAAGTACCGTAATTATTTTTTTGGAATAATCCTGCAAGAATCAAATGATATTGCCTACTACAAGGTACATGAAGAAGGCCTTTTGGATGGTCTCTATATTCACGAAAAAGCATTCTTTAAACTTTATTTTAATTTTTGGAAATAGTGGGAAGTAAAGGTTGCTAAATCAGATGAGTACAACCAATAGTTAGACATACAGAACCTGAACAGTTGGTAAAATGTGATACGGTAAATTTTCGTGTCATAAGTACAGCTGTCTGGATGATGATGTTCTGAGCTTCCCATTGATATTCTGCTTTTTCTCTTTTCAAAGTGCCATATCCGATTATCACAAAATTGTTTTAGATGACCGTAAAGTGAAATTACGTGAAATAGCTGACACCTCAAAGATATCAAAAGAACACGTTGATCATATTTTGTATGAAAATTTTGGTATGAGAAAGCTCTGTTCGATATGGGTACCGCGTTTGCTCACAGTGGACCAAAAACAATTCGTTGATGATTCTCAGCGCGCGTTTGGATCTGTTTAAGTGCAATAAAAAGGATTTTTTCATACGATATGTAATAATGGATGAAACATGGACCCACCACTATATACTGGCATCAAATCGGCAGTCAGCTTAGTGGACAGCAACCGGTGAAAGCCGCCCGAAGCGACCAAAGACGCAACAGACGGCTGGGAAGGTTTTGGTTTCTGTATTTTGGGTTGCGCATGGAATAATTTTCTTCGACTTCGACCGATTGGGGCCTATTTTGAAGGCAAAGATAAATCCTACAAGAAAAGTATAGAAATGTTAGAAAAGCATTGGACTGATTGTATTGCACTTGAAGAAGACTATGTTGATGAACAAAGTCGAATTTTGCAAAAAAAAAATGTGTTTTTACGTAGCTAGATTAAAAACTTTTCAGCCTAGTGTTATGTATATGTATATATGTATATATGTATATATATATATATATATATATATATATATATATATATATATATATATATATATATATATATATAATACTCGCCATTGATTCACTTGGAAAAAATTTACAATAAATAATACCTTTGCTATAGTAGGAAACGATCAAAAAACGTTTAAGTAATTCGGAAAACTTGTGTTCTTGGTCATCATTTCCTCCTCCTAAGTCCTTTCACCCTAGAGAGGGTATGGTGACTCTGTGCTCAATAAATGGATTGAACTATTGTCTGCCACTGTTCGCGGTTCTGTGCAGGCTCTGATGCTTCATGCAATGACTTCCCGGTTAACTGTTTCATTTGATCCATCCAACGTGAAGGTGATCTACCCTTACAGCGCTTTCCTTCAACCTTTCCCTGTATGACTAGTGACTCCAGTTCATGTTTTTTTGCTGAGGTGGCCGAAATACCTCAAGTATGTCTGGTTTATAAGCAAGTTCAGTGTTTTAGTAATTTTTAGTTCTTGTAAAATGGACCGGTTAGTTCGATGTTCCACCCACGATATCCTTAGAATTCAACGATACACCCACATCTCAAACGCAGCAATTTTATTTCTTTGTCGTCCATGTTTCCGATGCGTATGTTGCAATCGGAAATATAAGCGTTCTTGCGAACCTTAACTTAGTCGATCGCAAGATACTTTCCATATTTTGACTAATTTTGTAGTTGCAGAGCGAGCAACTGAGAGTCTCCTACGTGACACTGGCCGGTACTGGTAATTAGAAACCAAAGGTCTTGATAGGAATCTACGATTTTACGATTTGGTCATCATTACCCAATATTTTTTTACTGATTTCAATGTCATTTGTGTGAAGTTTTGGGTTTAATTTAATTATTCCTCTTCGCTCTATGTTATAATTTCTACAGTAAATTTTTTTGTCTGTCAAATAAAATCAATATTTTACTCTAAAGTTTACAATGGCATATTGAATGTATAAACAACTGGTTTATTATAAAGTGATAAGTTAACAAAGTAAATTGTTTATATTTAATATTTATAATGTTCTGTCACAAAGTAACGGGCAAATCCCTCAGTAAAACATAAATAACACTCATGGAAAAGAGAAAATCGTAAACCCTAACCACAGTTACCAAACTAAAAGCCTCTATCCCCTAAAATTATACATTAAAATTCAAAAGAAATATTAAAAAAGTTTATTATTTGGATAAATAGTAAATCCAGACCAAACTGATTTAAACATTGTCTATTATATTTAATTTTTATATAAAAACTATTAAACTCGCCCAAAAATAACAAGAAATAACAAAATACAGTTCCACATCCAAGAACAATATAAAAACATATATTTAAAAAAATACTAATTGAAGAAATTATCAAATAATTCATTACTAATTGCAACCACATAAACTCTATATTCGGCAGGTATGTCATCAGCGCACGTAAGGGTATTTCAGCGTTTTATGCGGTCAAAATTATTTTTTGTTTTTATATATTTTAAATCAGGTTTTATTACTAAATATAGTATTGAAAGCTTTTTGACGCGTATATTTTGAAAAAAATACATTTTAATATACAAAAAAAATAGTATATTCAGAAAAAAACATGTCGACTTAAACAAAAATTACAAAAATAATTATTGACGATGAAGAATCCCACGTCCCTTCATCCGCACCCGGGTTCCATTCCTCGGCTTCCTCTGAAGGTTCCTCCGCGAATTTCTCTTGTTCTTCGGAACTTTCGTAGTTGATATTGGGTTCAGCAGAAACAATCATTTGTATTGCTTCTTCACGAAACGACATAAATTTTTTTGGGTTTTGGCCTTATACCAGATATTAAGGGATCTGAGATGAGCAATAATTTGTTGAGGACACCTAAATTGCATTCTTCTCTTACAAATTTTCTAGCAAAATTTTTTGCGCCTCTGCTGTTTCTTCGGGCAGTAATCCAATGGGTAAAACTGCCCTTTCCATTACTGTTGCATCATGAACTAATATTTTATTCATCATAGGAGGCATGGGATGCCAGGAATACAGCTCCACATAAATTTTGGCGGTCTCATATCCATAGTCTGTCCGTTAGTGAAAGTTTTTACTTCCCATGTTCAGGAAATTACTGCATTCATGAATCCTTCCCCTGTATTTCCATTTTATTACGTTTTAGGGTACCTAGATAACCCAGATAACGAAAAACGTAGTTCCTTAAATCCAACGGTTTCTCGTTCTATCGGTCTGTCTGTTAGCGTGTTATGACTTCGTATACCGGTGTACAAGTATGAAATGCGGATTTTTTCTCTAAAAAAACATGTTAAATTCGGAAGAATGATAAAAAAAACTGCTTTATCCAAAGTATGCTCCATCACTTGTTATACATTTTTCCCATCTTTCGGGCAATTTGTGAATACCACGCCAGTAAAAATCTTCCCCTTTTGCTGCGAACCATTCATCGAGCCATTTTTTCACATCTTCGTACGAACCAAAGCGCTGCTCAGCAAGTGCGTGACCCATCGATGCAAACAAGTGCTAATCGGAAGGAGCCAAGTCTGGTGAGTAAGCCGCATGGGGTAGAACTTCCCAGCTGAGTGCTTCCAACGTGTCGCGAACTGGTTTTGCCGTATGTGATGGAGCATTGTCATGAAGAAAAATGACTTTATGTTGCCTCTTTCGGTATTCTGGCCTTTTTTCAAGCAGTCGACTGTTTAAATCGGTCAATTTTTGTTGGTAACGTTTAGTATTAACTGTTTTCCCAGGTTTTAACAGCTCATAATAGACCACGCCCCTCTGGTCCCACCAAACACAGCATCGTCTTTCTGCCAAAGCGATTCGGTCTTGCGGTCGATGTGAATGGTGCGTTTGTGTATATCCATGATTTTTTGGGCTTGGAATTCTCAAAATAAATCCACTTTTCATCCCCTGTAACTATACGATGCAAAAACGACTTCCTTTTGTACCGAGCGAGCAAAATGTCACACGTGTTTTTGCGCTTTTTTTCCATTTGCCTGTCGTTCAACTCATGTGGTACCCCTCTACCGGTCTTCTGAATCTTTCCCATCTCTCGTAGCCGATTGGAAACAGCTTGTTGACGAACGCCCAATTGCTCGGCGAGTTGTTTTTGTGTTTACGAATCATCTTCGTCCAACAATGCTTGCAATTCCACATCTTCGTATTTTTTTGGCGTTTTTCCACGTTCCTTGTCTGCAATATCGAAGTCACCACTTTTGAAACGCCGAAACCATCATTCACACGTATCTTGCGATGGAGCATGTTCACCATAAGCTTTTCGAAGTAATCGGTATGATTCAACAGCAGTTTTCTTCAAATGAAATCAAAAAATTAATGCTGTCCGTAAATGCTCTTTGTTCGGTATAAATTTCGACATATTGAACACAACAACAACACTATGCATACACTTTTCCAATTTATCACTCGTGCGCGTCTGACACGTGTTGATGACACAACAAAATGGCGTACTGTCAAATCTCTAAAGCACAAACTGCATTGGTGCACCATCTGTTGTCTGAAGTCCGCATTTCATACTTGTACACCTGGTATATCCTGTAATACGCCCTATTCATGTTTCTTGGAGTCCAATTTTTTTTTAATTTTAACAGCCAAAGTACATAAAAGGAAATGTCAAGTTTCAGTTGTAAATATCTCTGAACTTTTATTGAGCTTAACTTTTTTTGTGATTAATAACACACCCATAAAGGTAAATTATTTAAAATATAGAGTTGTAATGCTTGGATTATTTTATCCTTTAGCATGGAAAAGTCTAATTTAGTATTTATTTTAGAACTGAGTGTTTACAAGGGAAGTACGGGGTAAATCACCTTACCGATTTTTTAAGAATAGGTAGTGAAGTTTTTGTGAAAATATCAGGATGAGAGCTCACTCAGGATATGCAAAGTTTGGCTATGCCACTGGTCGCTCATAACTGGGACGGCGAGCACGCAGCACAATATAAAGTTGCATAGGACGGCAAATAAACTGGCGTCGGCTCTGAGGTTTAAAATTATAAAAATTGAATTTACAGCATCATTTATTAGAAATAGTTAATTATGGCGTTTAATAGTTTTCGGTTATAACCGGAACTTAACGTAAAGTAATGAAATTTACATTTCAATAAGAACTGAACCGTAATGGTGGTTATTACTGAAAAGGATTTTGTTGAGCCCGTACATAAATCATCGATGAGAGGCAATGCTGTGTGTCGAATACTAAATAGGGAATACATATATATTTCAGTGGCAGTAAAACTATTGTTTAGCATAACAATTATTTCTGATTTTTTGAAAATCATAATCTCTATTTTCAAATAAGGGTTATCAATTTTTTTCTTCTTTGGGTACCACGACTGTTCAACGATCGTTGTTTATTATGTTGGCTACCATATTGATGATGATCGGCTTATTGATAGCGGCTCGGAAGAGTTAAACCGTAGACTTTCGGTACCACTGCCTCAAATTTTTCAACCACGATGTTCCCCTTCTCCTTGGACCACGCTTGCCAGGAATCTTTTCCTCTATAATCAGATGCAAGATTTCATATTTTTCTGGATGTCTCATAATGTTGGCAACATATTCTAATTTTCTTCGCTTGATGGTCGTGACCACCTCCAAGTCCTTGTCCGAGTGAGTGAGAACGCAGTTGTTACTAATTCTGTCTATCCAACACATTTTCAGCGGTCGTCGATACACCCACATCTCGAATGCCTCCAGACGTTTAAGCATTGCGTCAGTTAGCTTCCACGCTTCCATGCCATACAAGAGAGTCGGAAAGACATAGCAGTCTAGCAGTCTACCATTTTCATCTGTAGTTTCAATGATAGATCGTGATTAGTTAAGAATTTTTTGTTCATCATAAATGCGGCTCGGGCCTTCTCTATTCGAATTTTGACAGTCGGGTCCCAGTGGTCGTTGATATTGTGACCGAAATACTTCAATTTATCAATTATCTCTATCTTTATGTCACCGACTGTAACACCACTATCGTCAATATTAGATTCTTTGCTGATAATCATATATTTTGTTTTATTTCCATTGAGTCTTTAACCAAACTGTGTACAAGTGTCAGCTACTTTATTGATAAGTTCTTGTAGATCTTTTCTGTTATTAGTTATAATTAATGTATCATCGACGTATCTGATGTTATTTATGTTAACGCCATTAATGTTGCTTCCTTCAGTGGTACCAGTGATTGCTTCATTGAATATCGCCTCCGAATAGAGGTTGAACAACAAGGGCAATAGAATACAACCCTGATGTATTCCCCGCTTGATTTTAATTTTATCCGATAGTTGATGCTCCAACCGTACCAGCTGTTTGTTGCCAGTACAGTTGACGATGACACGAATGTCTTTGTCGTCTATACCGGTCGTTTTTAAAATCTCTAGAAGTTTTTCATGGCGTACCTTGTCAAAGGCTTCTTCAAAGTCAGTTGAAAAAGGAACACATTTTGGTTGACATCGCGATATCTTTGAATCAATATATGGATACCAAACAGTGCTTCTCGAGTCCCTAATCCGTTTCGAAAACCAGACTGACTGTTTTCAAATTTAAGTTGATATATCAAAACAGTAATAAAAATAAGAACAGTGATTTCAGTAGGTAGATATTTTTTTTATCGCAACGTGAAATCTGAATCATATACTGAACTAGCAAAACCAAGAAAAACGTCTAATTTCCGTAATCTGTTGCTCGGAGTTGTTTTATTTTAATAATCGAGTGGTTCAAAAATTTTAGTTCATTGTTATTTCTAATATTCGTAATATTGATCCGAAGCTCTTTTTAATTGAATGTGCTGCAATATTTAAGCGTCTTATTTAAATAGTCTTAAAAAAGGATGAAGCTTTTAAGGATAATGCAGTCCTTGCTGGAAAATATCATTGAAAGAAGGGCGGCAATTTAATTGAAGAAATAAAATACTTAAACACACGTAATGTGCCAATATACAGTCAGTCCAAAAAGTCTCCATACAACACCTACTTTCTATACTATTTTTCTGTTATGTTTAACTAATTAATGGGAATTAATTGGAAAACATGTTTAAATTAATATTTGAAACTTAACCCACGAGGATTAGTATTAAAAACAACTACGGAACATTTTATTTAGAAGTTACATCATTGTTATAAAAATACAAACAAAATTAATGTCAAAAAAGTCTCCATACATTTAACAATTACCAATAACAGTTTGATGGAGGTTAACGGAAAATAACAACTTCGTTTAAACTAAGTGGGACTGCCGTTGGCCTTGATAATCTCCTGTAACCTTTTTTGGTCATGCTTGCAACCAGCTTTCTAGTAACTTCTGCTTTCATGTTCTCCCATTCGGTCAATATTCTGTTTTTTAATTCTTCTCTATTTAAACATTATGTTTGCGAATGCGCCGTTTAAGTTCCTCTCATAAATGCTCGGTAGGATTAACGTCGAGTGATTGCGGAGGTGTATGAAGTTGCTGTCGCACATTATGGATCCTTCATTTTCGCACCAAGTTTGCGGTATATTTCGGATCATTGTTCTGTTGGAAAATGTATCTTTTTTTCGAATGCTAATTTTTGGACACTTTCTCTTAAATTGTCTCTCAAAATGTTTAGATAAACATGCTGATCCATGGCACCCATAATAAATTGTAAATTTCCAACCCCCCAGCGGACATGCATCTCCAAAGCAGAAACACTGCCACCCTCTTGTCTCACCGTGGAACAAATGTTTTTAATATCGAATGCGGTATTCTCCAAACTTTAGTTCTGCCATCAGACCCAAAAAGGTCAATTTTAGTTTCATCACTAAAAATTACGGATTCCCAAAATTCAGGAAGCTTAATAACGTATTCCCTAGCAGAAGCTTTTTGCGATTAGCTTCCCAAATTAACGGCTTCTTCCTGGCTGCATACCCCTTATAGCCTGCCCTGTGTAAACAATTTCTCACTGTTTGTGACCAAACATTTTCGAAAATAGTTCCCGTACTTCTTGTTTTAATGTTGTTGTACTTTTGTTGGGATCTATAATTATTTGTCTAACAATACTCGCCTCTTCACATCGAATCATTTTCTTTGGACGACCGGAGCGTGGTCGAATTTTATAGGAACCCGTTGATTTTATAGTGGTTTACAATGTACTGAACAGTAGCATGCGACTTTTTAACAATTTTTCCTATATTTCTGCACGATTTCCCATCTTTCCACAAATCAATTATGATTTTTCGAACTTGAAATGGAATTTACACAATTTCTCTAGCTCATTTTTAATACTACTTTGAAAAATCACTGCAAAATTACTAGCAACAAGTGACAGATTATAAAATATGGCCGAAAATTATTCATCTGTTTTCAATTTAGCAGAGCAATAGATAGCTTAATAAAATGTGGTTGATTATAACGTGTTTTCTTCAATGCAGTTCTTGATACACTCAAGAACTGCATTGACATTAATTTTGTTTACATTTGTATAACAATAATATAACTTCTAAAATGTTCCATAGTTGTTTTTAATACTAATCCTCGTTGGTTCATTTTCAAACATTAATTTAAACATGTTTTCTCATAGTTCTAATTAATTAGTTAAACATAACAAAAAAATAGTAGAGAAAGCAGGTGGTGTATGGAGACTATTTAGACTGATTGTATAAAGAAGATAATCCGGATCAGTGCTTTCAAATGAATGTTAGAGAACCTGTGCTAAACCAGTAAGGTGATTCTAAATGGGCATTAAATTGCATTCTAATTTGACGTTGAATATTAATAGGTATAATCCTTTACGTGTAGGAAGTTGTATTGAGCATCCAAAGACTATTGCTCGAAAAAAGCTTGCATCAGTATTAAAAATTATCCTGATATGTGTTTTGGTTGGGCTGTCGTGAGCACTCTACTCCCTGCCAGCACTTGCAATAAACGTACATCTTCTTATCACCATCCATTCTAGAATAGTATTTAATCTAACTTATATAAGAATATACAGTTTTCCAGGCCAACCAAGCAAATACCATGGTTTGAGAATTAAAACCATGGTATGGTGATAAAACGAATCTAAAAGTTACAGTCAGAAAGCTGTATTTATAATTTATGCTGATACCGAATGTTTGCTTGTTCCTGTAAATGACGACCCAACTAAAAACACGCAAAAATACCAAAAACATGTTCCTTTTAGTGTTGGATATTACGTTAAATGTAGTTATAATGATTTCCTATAGTACACAGGATTCAACTGTACACAGTGGTTTGCGAGCGATTTAGAAAACGGCCTTTCTTTGTCCTTTACCAATGGAACATTCTACACCTGAGGAATGGAAGAAATTTACCATGTACCGCAATGTCACAATTGCTACAGAAGATAAATATGGGGATCATGACTCTCTTACTGCTAAATATAAGGGTCCTGCTCATGAAATCTGTAACTTTAACTTTCAAGATAGTCTTAGGGTACCAGTTATGTTTCATAATCTAAGTTAATTTGATGGGCATATGGTAATTAAGATGATATATATTATCGGTTAACAAAGAAAATTACATCCTATTCTCCAAACATATCCCTAAAAGCTTCATAGTTATGTCAATAGAATTAGTTAAACTGGCCAAGGGGTACATGTCTGACATCCACATGTCATGACTGGTAGGATGCACTGGTCGAACACTCTACTTTTCAAGTATTGTGGCATCCTTCGACCTCTCAGAATCCAACTCAGCTTCCCGAATCCTACCCACGCTACTTTTGTTCGTCTTCCTACCTCAGCTGTCTGGTTGTCCTTACTCAGCTTCAGAATCTGTCTTAGATATATGTATTCGTTGATTTGCAGTGTTTCTCGATGAAGTATTTTATGTGCTCAGTGTTTGTCATGATTTTTGCCATTTTCTTATTCATCTTTAAACCGACCTGATTGACTGAGTCAATCATCGCTCCTGATGAAGCTAACATGGTTAGCGAAACGCGCGTCGAGTGCAAAAATAAAGTGTTTGGTGTAGTGGTGATATATACTGAGTAGTGTCATTGTGCCAAAGATTCCACATTCCCACCCACGAGGATTAGTATTAAAAAAACAACTACGGAACATTTTATTTAGAAGTTACATCATTGTTATAAAAATACAAACAAAATTAATGTCAAAAAAGTCTCCATACATTTAACAATTACCAATAACAGTTTGATGGAGGTTAACGGAAAATAACAACTTCGTTTAAACTAAGTGGGACTGCCGTTGGCCTTGATAATCTCCTGTAACCTTTTTTGGTCATGCTTGCAACCAGCTTTCTAGTAACTTCTGCTTTCATGTTCTCCCATTCGGTCAATATTCTGTTTTTTAATTCTTCTCTATTTTTAAACATTATGTTTGCGAATGCGCCGTTTAAGTTCCTCTCATAAATGCTCGGTAGGATTAACGTCGAGTGATTGCGGAGGTGTATGAAGTTGCTGTCGCACATTATGGATCCTTCATTTTCGCACCAAGTTTGCGGTATATTTCGGATCATTGTTCTGTTGGAAAATGTATCTTTTTTCGAATGCTAATTTTTGGACACTTTCTCTTAAATTGTCTCTCAAAATGTTTAGATAAACATACTGATCCATGGCACCCATAATAAATTGTAAATTTCCAACCCCCCAGCGGACATGCATCTCCAAAGCAGAACACTGCCACCCTCTTGTCTCACCGTGGAACAAATGTTTTTAATATCGAATGCGGTATTCTCCAAACTTTAGTTCTGCCATCAGACCCAAAAAGGTCAATTTTAGTTTCATCACTAAAAATTACGGATTCCCAAAATTCAGGAAGCTTAATAACGTATTCCCTAGCAGAAGCTTTTTTGCGATTAGCTTCCCAAATTAACGGCTTCTTCCTGGCTGCATACCCCTTATAGCCTGCCCTGTGTAAACAATTTCTCACTGTTTGTGACCAAACATTTTCGAAAATAGTTCCCGTACTTCTTGTTTTAATGTTGTTGTACTTTTGTTGGGATCTATAATTATTTGTCTAACAATACTCGCCTCTTCACATCGAATCATTTTCTTTGGACGACCGGAGCGTGGTCGAATTTTATAGGAACCCGTTGATTTATAGTGGTTTACAATGTACTGAACAGTAGCATGCGACTTTTTAACAATTTTTTTTTTTCCTATATTTCTGCACGATTTCCCATCTTTCCACAAATCAATTATGATTTTTCGAACTTGAAATGGAATTTACACAATTTCTCTAGCTCATTTTTAATACTACTTTGAAAACTCACTGCAAAATTACTAGCAACAAGTGACAGATTATAAAATATGGCCGAAAATTATTCATCTGTTTTCAATTTAGCAGAGCAATAGATAGCTTAATAAAATGTGGTTGATTATAACGTGTTTTCTTCAATGCAGTTCTTGATACACTCAAGAACTGCATTGACATTAATTTTGTTTACATTTGTATAACAATAATATAACTTCTAAAATGTTCCATAGTTGTTTTTAATACTAATCCTCGTTGGTTCATTTTCAAACATTAATTTAAACATGTTTTCTCATAGTTCTAATTAATTAGTTAAACATAACAAAAAAATAGTAGAGAAAGCAGGTGGTGTATGGAGACTATTTAGACTGATTGTATAAAGAAGATAATCCGGATCAGTGCTTTCAAATGAATGTTAGAGAACCTGTGCTAAACCAGTAAGGTGATTCTAAATGGGCATTAAATTGCATTCTAATTTGACGTTGAATATTAATAGGTATAATCCTTTACGTGTAGGAAGTTGTATTGAGCATCCAAAGACTATTGCTCGAAAAAAGCTTGCATCAGTATTAAAAATTATCCTGATATGTGTTTTGGTTGGGCTGTCGTGAGCACTCTACTCCTGCCAGCACTTGCAATAAACGTACATCTTCTTATCACCATCCATTCTAGAATAGTATTTAATCTAACTTATATAAGAATATACAGTTTTCCAGGCCAACCAAGCAAATACCATGGTTTGAGAATTAAAACCATGGTATGGTGATAAAACGAATCTAAAAGTTACAGTCAGAAAGCTGTATTTATAATTTATGCTGATACCGAATGTTTGCTTGTTCCTGTAAATGACGACCCAACTAAAAACACGCAAAAATACCAAAAACATGTTCCTTTTAGTGTTGGATATTACGTTAAATGTAGTTATAATGATTTCCTATAGTACACAGGATTCAACTGTACACAGTGGTTTGCGAGCGATTTAGAAACGGCCTTTCTTTGTCCTTTACCAATGGAACATTCTACACCTGAGGAATGGAAGAAATTTACCATGTACCGCAATGTCACAATTGCTACAGAAGATAAATATGGGGATCATGACTCTCTTACTGCTAAATATAAGGGTCCTGCTCATGAAATCTGTAACTTTAACTTTCAAGATAGTCTTAGGGTACCAGTTATGTTTCATAATCTAAGTTAATTTGATGGGCATATGGTAATTAAGATGATATATATTATCGGTTAACAAAGAAAATTACATCCTATTCTCCAAACATATCCCTAAAAGCTTCATAGTTATGTCAATAGAATTAGTTTAAACTGGCCAAGGGGTACATGTCTGACATCCACATGTCATGACTGGTAGGATGCACTGGTCGAACACTCTACTTTTCAAGTATTGTGGCATCCTTCGACCTCTCAGAATCCAACTCAGCTTCCCGAATCCTACCCACGCTACTTTTGTTCGTCTTCCTACCTCAGCTGTCTGGTTGTCCTTACTCAGCTTCAGAATCTGTCTTAGATATATGTATTCGTTGATTTGCAGTGTTTCTCGATGAAGTATTTTATGTGCTCAGTGTTTGTCATGATTTTTGCCATTTTCTTATTCATCTTTAAACCGACCTTTTTCGACTTCTCTGCCAGCTGTGTTAACATGATCTGTACTAATTAGTACGACGTCGTCTGCATATCTAAGATGGCTGAATTTTTTTATCATTGATATTTATGCACATTTTTATCTAGTCAAATGATTTGAACACATCTTCTAAGTCACTACTCAGTATATATCACCACTACACCAAACACTTTATTTTTGCACTCGACGCGCGTTTCGCTAACCATGTTAGCTTCATCAGGAGCGATGATTGACTGAGTCAATCATCGCTCCTGATGAAGCTAACATGGTTAGCGAAACGCGCGTCGAGTGCAAAAATAAAGTGTTTGGTGTAGTGGTGATATATACTGAGTAGTGTCATTGTGCCAAAGATTCCACATTCCCAACTTAGTACATCTTCTAAGGCCTGGCTGAAAAGTTTTGGAACTCCCCTTTTGATGGGTATAGGAGTTGTTTGCTATTCGTCGTTTCGCTTACTATGGTTAAAATTTTGAATCCTTCAATATTACATACCGAACGTAGGAGTTAAAGGAGGTGTCAAAGCATCAAGTTTGGAATGCAAACTTTGAGATTAATAAAAATTTCGTTATAACTCATAAAATGGCTCTAGAATGACTTAAGAAGAAGACAATTAATGTTAAAATACACAAACGTAAAACACCAATTACACTTCGGAAATTTGTTAGCAGGCTACGAACGAATGTAGAAGATATCAAAATTTTCTACTTTCTGCTTCAGTTGTCAAATTAGAATTAAAAAATTTAGTTATGTGCGGAATTATCGTAAAAACAAAATTTACTGTTTCGAATGGTGTATTGCCAATGAAAACACAAGAGATTCTTAAGTCTCTTCAAATTTTATGTAAGAGAGTCTTTTGGAAAGATTACGGAAATAATGTCTAACTTTAAATTTCTAAATGAAACGAATTATTTTGTTATTTGTCATTTATTTTTTTATTTATCTGCTACTGCAGTTTCGTAGGTTTATTACATTGTCAAGCATAGTAAACCTACGAAACTGCAGTAGCAGATAAATAGCAGATAAATAAATAAAAAAATAAGGGACAAATAACAAAGTAATTCGTTCCATTTCATTTAGAAATTTAAAATGTACTGTCACAAAGTAACGGACACCTCAATTATACAATGTTCAACTTTTCTGTGCACCACATAAACCAATTGTTACTGTACACACATATGCTGATACACGAGACTGTCAAACTGAAACGTCTTTGGAAGTTATCGCCTGGTACGTTGCTGTTCCATGTCTATACATAAATCTTACAAATTACAGACTGATATTAAGGAACGTAGCTATAGACCCTTCTACTCAAAAGCCCAGGCGTGGTTCCTAGGGTCTATTTTTTGTTTGGAAACTTGGATGATCATAATGCAACGAAGTTTTTGGACAGCCAAGACGTTATCTTTCACTCTGAAAATATCCACAAGGTGATTATAATGAAAAAATAATCAGTAAGTTTCATTATTAGATTTCAGGTTTGTAATTAAGTAAATACTTTATTAAACGCCTCTCAGAGTTCATATTTAAAAGAAATATTTTCTACGTAAACTCGCTGTAATTAATTTTTCTTTGTCACATCAAGGAATAAGTTAATTCAAGCATTACAACTAAGTTTTAAATGCCAGCTACTTTAAGGAGATATTTATTTATTTATTTTCTTCATTTTATTTACCCACAAAATACTTTTATAGAGCAAAAATTATATAAATAATTAAAAATGAATAACATCTCAAAACTAAAAATATACAACTCATTACAACTATAAAAATATTTTATTATGTAATCAGTTGCAGGAGAAACTATCCTAACAATATTAATTAGCATTCATTTATATCTCATAAAAGAGCAATGATGTTGCAGCCATCACGTAAATCGGTGATTTTTTAGTGTTCCGTACGGAACACTTATAAGATGACTTCGGTGTCTGTCTGTCACACCCGATTTTCTCCGAAACTATTTGTCATAGAAAGTTAAAATTTGGTAATAATATAGGAATTGATGGCCTCATCAGAGCCGTGTAGTTTTCAAAGTTAAATTTTGACTTGAGGGGTTAGTTTTGGGGGTTGAAATCGGAAGTGAAAAAAAAAATTTTTTACTAGGTCATCGAGTGTGTCAAATGAAAACTTGTGAAAACACGAGTAATATATATATATATATATATATATATATATATATATATATATATATATATATATATATATATATATAAATTTAGGACAGTTTTTTGTTCTTGGTTTTGCGGTCAATTTTTTAATATATATGTATATATATATATATATATATATATATATATATATATATATATATATATATATATTCAATATTACATACCGAACGTAGGAGTTAAAGGAGGTGTCAAAGCATCAAGTTTGGAATGCAAACTTTGAGATTAATAAAAATTTCGTTATAACTCATAAAATAGCTCTAGAATGACTTAAGAAGAAGAAAATTAATGTTAAAATACACAAACGTAAAACACCAATTACACTACGGAAATTTGTAAGCAGGGTACGAACGAATGTAGAAGATATCAAAATTTTCTACTTTCTGCTTCAGTTGTCAAATTAGAATTAAAAAATTTAGTTACGTGCGGAATTATCGTAAAAACAAAATTTACTGTTTCGAATGGTGTATTGCCAATGAAAACACAAGAGATTGTTAAGTCTCTTCAAATTTTATGTAAGAGGGTCTTTTGGAAAGATTAAGGAAATAATGTCTAACTTTAAATTTCTAAATGAAACGAATTATTTTGTTATTTGTATTGTATTTTATATGTATATATATATATATATATATATATATATATATATATATATATATATATATATATATGCATATATATATATATATATATATATATATATATGTATATATATATATATATATATATATATATATATATATATGTATATATATATATATATATATATATATATATATATACATATACATACATACATATATATATATATATATATATATATGTATATATATATATATATATATATATATATATATATATATACATATATACATATATATATATATATATATATATATATATATATATATATATATATATGTATGTATATATATATATATATATATATATATATATATATATATATATATACATATACATATATATATATATATATATATATACATATATATATATATATATATATATATATATATATATATATATATATATATATATACATATACATATATATACATATATATATATATATATATATATATATATATATATATATATATATATATATATATATATATATATATATATATATATAGTAATACTTGCGCACACTTTTCTTTGTATTATTTTAAAAAATCGCGAAAAATCGCTGCCCCCCACCTTATCTCGAAATGTATTGATCAAAAAATTTTGAAAAAATTCTGGAATATTCTCCACGGGGTATAGTTTGAACGAAAATTATCACGAGTGCATAACCTTTAATAATTTATCTGGTACATAAAAAAAAAAACAAAAATTTCAAGGTCATCAGTTTTCAGTAAAGATTGGAAACAAACTTTGTTGAAAACTCATTTGGCATGTGTTTTGTGAAGTCACTGATCATTTTATACCACTGTAACAACATTTTTTATCTTAAAGCAATCAACGTACGAAACACTAATTGTGCAAGTTCAACTTGCACTTGACCGGTTATTTTATAATGTTGGACCCAGAGAATTGACAATAAAAGGCTGAATAAAGAAATTTGTTATTGGAAGTATATATGTAAAATTTGGATAGTTATGAAATATAAGGAGTGTGAATTTATTTTGAGGGATTTCTAAGAGAGGACTTCTGTTATATCGCATAGGGGCATACTGTTGCTATATTCATAGTGAAGCAGCATCATTAGAGTCCATTTGAGTTGCTTCAAGCGTTTTCTTTGTTCTCTGCTTAAGTTGCCATACCTCATTAATATACCTTGTGATGCTTTTAACAATGCTGTTATAGATGTTTTGTTTGTTTTTCCTGGATATATTTTGATCCCATATTATGCCGTTAAGTGGACTAATGGCTTTTCTTCCTTGGTGTTTCTTTTTTTAATTACATCATCCGTTGTTCCGTTATACGTAGTGAGCATTCCCAGATATTTATATTTATCGCAAAGCTTTATATTGGTATGTTGTTCTTCAGGTACCAGATCTTGCTGTATCTCGCCAACACACATATATTTCGTCTGTGTCAGATTCAGCTCGAGCCCCCAGCATTTGTATTCCTTAATCAGTTTTCTGGTCATATATTGAAGGTTTTCGCTGTCTTCAGTCAATACTACCTAATCATCTGGTGTATAAGGTGGTGTCTTCGTTTATTGGTATATCCATCTTCTTACATTTTCGCTTCCATGTTTTTAACGTTTGTTCGGGATAGATCTTAAATAGTGTTGGTGAGAAGCAGTCTCTCTGTTTGAATCCGTTGTTAACTGTACATCCCTTTGATAGTGTCCTTTCGACTTTGATCTTTCTGGAATTTTCTTCATATAACCATTTCACAGCTTTAACCAAGTTAACATTGATGTCTGTTTTTTCTAGTGCCTTCCATAGTTTTATTTGATCGGATGCTTTTTTAAGGTCAACATACAGCATGCGTATTTCCTGGTCTAATGCAGTCTTTTTCTCTATAATCTGAGTAATACTGAAAAGGTGGTCGACGATCTTTCAGGCCTAAATTCAGCCTGTTTTTCTGCTTCTAGATCACTGTATTCATTTTCTTTCTAATTAGTATCTTCCCGTATATTCTTGATATGGACTTAGAAATAGTGATTCCTCAGGAGTTATCATAGTTGTATTTACTTCCTTTCTTGTGGATAGTAGATATATATGATATTTTCCACTCTTCTGCTTTTTCGGTGCATTAATGCATTTCTGGAACAATTGAGTAAGACGTTTAAATAGCTTTTCTGTGCAGTGCATTATAAGCTCAGGTGGTATGTTTCCGGGTCTCGCAGACTTCCTATTTTTTAGTATTTTGCAAATATTTTTCACCTTTGTTTTCCTTATTATAACTGGGGATGCTGCCTTTTAATATTAGGGGCTTGTTTTTTTTTGGCCCGGAACTGTACCGTCTGTTCTATTAATAGTTGGTTAAAATATTCCTCTCATTTTTCCAAACTTATAAGTGAGATGATTTCTTTTTTAGTATTTTGCCTTAGTGACTTTAGTAGTCTTCAACTTTCAGTGGTTTTTCATTCATATTCTTCATAAAAGTTTATATAATTCCTTCAATAGGAGGTACAAAAGTAAGTTCGTAAGTAAGTATATTTTGACCCTAAGAGTTATTTAACTCTATTTTATTCGAAATACACCATTTATTTAGTAAAACTTAGCGTGAAAAGTGATTCACATGCAAAGGCGACAGAGAGGTTATTGATAGAAAGTAAAACCAACAGAGACTCGGAATCAACATAGAATACCTTAAGGTTAAACCCCTGATAAAACCTTACCAATAGGTCATTCCAAAGGAGCAAAGCTTCTTCCAAAATACGAGATGATCGATACTATCAAATGTTTTCCAGAAGTCGATCTACTACCCAAAATACAGTTGTACAAAAATCTAATAAAAATTAGAGAAAAAAATGAGAAAAATCGTAAACCTCGACTCTGAAAAAGATCTATGCTAAAATATATAGAAATCCCTCATCGCTTTAGCTCCCTTTCCTTGAAGAAATATCACTCGAAACCTACAGATTCCTTCCAGACAAATGGGCAGAGCAGTGAAAATTATCATAGTAAATTTTTCGTAATTTTGGGACCCTGATATGTGAAGAAAGGAAAAAATTTAGAGGGTAATTTAATAACATATGTATGACCTTCTGAGGCAGCGGCTTCACGAGATTGGTGCAAATGATAAGGATGTACGAATGATAAGAGAGCTATGTTGGAATCAATCTGCCGAGATCAGAATTAATAACGACATTTCAACAAAACCTTTTAGTGTCTTAAAGGGTGTTACGCAGGAGTGCATACTGTGGCCAGTATTATTTAATATTTACGTAGAGAAAATATTTCAACTTGCTCCAGAAGATGAATGCAAAGCTAATGAAAAGCCTATAAATAATATTCGGTATGCGGACGATACCGCAATAGTTGCCAATTACATGGAAGATGTGCAAATTCTAATCAATAAGTTGAATGATATTGGCGAGGAGTATGGTCTACGTATAAATATTGGGAAAACCAAAATGATGGTGATTAGTAGACACACCCAAGAGGATGCATCTCTTTTTATAAAGGATCAAGAGATTGGGAGGGTTACTAAATTCAAATATCTTGGCGCTGTCGTCAATGAATTGGATTGGATTGGGGAGGTTAAACTGCTGATTGGCATGATATGATATAGAGATATGGTCGTTAAAAGTGGGATCATTAAATCGTATCAAAGCTTTCGAGCTATGGATACTGCGACGCTTGCTACGAATTTCTTGGACAGGACACATGAAGAAGTGCTTGAAAGGGCCGGGGTGGAGAGGCTACTACTTAATATCGTAAAACAAAGAAAAGTGTCTTATTTGGGACATATATTAAGAGGTGACCGCTACTCGATTCTAAAACTTATTCTTCAGGGAAAAATGGAAGGTCGGCGAGAACCTGGGAGCACTCGTGGCTCCGGAATATCAGGGACTGGTGGGGAGTTCCGGATGCGGCGTCCATTTTGCGATTAGCGGAGAATAACATCCCCAATATAAACTAAAAAATGGTATAGGGGCACCGACGTATGCGAATATATAGGACAGGAAGTAAAAGATGAATTTAATTACTAATACCCTACTGTATTAGTAAGTATATTACAGCGAGAAGGGTAAAAATAAATAAGGAGGCAAACTGTTGGAAATAAAAATACGTTTAAAGTGGGGTATCATGAGACTTAGATGTGAGTTGCTCTGTGAGGCTTTAGGTTAAATTATTTTATATAACTTTTATTTAAAAATTTGTCGCCCTTAACATGTTTCGACAACTTTTATTAGAAGCCCCGTAATTTGAGAAAATAGTAAATTTCTAAATGAATATCCGGTATGTAACTATAACAAGATTGAATATATTTAACCAAATATCCTCATCCATCGTTCCCGTGAAATGACCAATTTATTCGTGGACCACATGCTCTAACGTAATTCCTAATTTTCCCTCGGATATGAGACCACAGAAACGCCATTTCATGTTCTCACTGGCTAACGCTTTGGTTGGGGATTTGCGTGCGGTACTTGGTCACGTCATTGTAAACATAGTTACGGCTGTAGTTTAGACTAGGAATGGGTGGTAATAGTCGATTGTTCATAGCAACAGTTATTGATAGTTAATTATGGTAACGGTTTGTTCGATAGATAGGATAGTATTAGTAACTCTTAATATTTTGACATATCATTAGACAGATTTTCTTTAAAGTTATCAATAACAGACAAAATTATGGCCAAGTTTTTATTTGTCGTAATTTAAAATATTCAAATTTTGCAAAATATTTACGGTAGCCCAGCTATATAATACTTTATTCATTTTTAAAGCTTTTTTGCAACAGAAAGGTTGTCTTAGAACATTCATTTTTTCCTAGATTTTAAGAGCATGTAATGTTACTGTTTTTGGCCTTATAGTTTACTTTTTTTTATCATTTTTGTATCGAGCAGTGTTTTCCAATTTTAAGCAGTGTAGTTCGCTCGGATTTCTAAGCCGCTCATATTACAGTGTGCATTGCGGGTTTCCGACCGAATTTATTCAATCTGTGGTACGCGTCGATTGGTCAGATTTTGTTTCCGGGAAGTAGCCATCTTGGAGACGTAATTCTTACGGAATCTTTAAGGGTCCGGAGAACGCGGATCGAGGCTTTTTCCAACATGTAGCGGCAGAAGGCTTTTTCCAACATGTAGAGGCAGAAGGCTTTTCTCCAACCAGTAGCCGTAGTTGGCTTTTTCCTATCAAGCCGCAGCCAGGCTTTTTCCATCCAGCCGCAGTAGAGGCTTCCTTCAATTTTATCGAGAGCGAAGTCGAGTACGAGGCTTTTCTTTTTTTCAACGTGAAGCCGTAGTGGGCTTTGTTTCTTAACATGGAGTAGACGTTGTAGGCCCTTCTCATCATGAAGCCGTACTGATAGATTAGTGATTGAGTGTGTGAAAACGGTTTTAGTGCTCTATTCAAGGCCTAGAAGCCCGTAGGAAAACCATAAGTCACCAGAATATACATCAGTAGACCTATTTTCCCGCAGATAAGTGATTTAACATCGAGTTGAACTGATAACTCGTGAAGTGAACCTCACGAATCTTCAATATCTTGTGTAGCAAAGTTTTAAAAGTAAAATGTCTGATTTAAGAACTTTATTTAGTAATAACTACCTATTAGGCTAAAGTTTTTGTAATAACAGAACTGAAAAAGTTAGAACTTTTAATTTAAATCATTAATAAATCTTTTTTTTGTTGTTTAAGGCTAGTGTTTCACTGTAAACCTATCTTACTTTTCAGGACAAAAGGGTTGTATCAGATAAAAATTTTTTCCTTAACAACTTCATAACCCTTCAGTATTTTTTCATTTTTTTAGCTAAAGTTAGATCCTTTTTATTTTAAAATGAATGGTGCCCAAAATTTGTACAACCAAAAAATTTTAAACAACAATGGAGACTATCTCCAAAAAGACGTACAAAAATTATCTCTTACCCATATTACTCTACCAAGAAAAACTGAGCTATGTATGTTTAATTTCTCTAGTTCTTTTAAAATTAGTATTCACTCAATCCATTCTCAGAAATTAAAAAGAGGCCGCAAAATTGCGCCTCAAGGTGCGGGCGAAGTGAAAATTGATACCCTACAAAATGACGCTGTCAACGCGGGGCTAAATTCACACAGTACAATATCAAGCTATTAATATCTATCGATATATCGCACTGTCGCATAACTAACGATAGATAAATATCGGTAATTATCGACATATCGATAGTTAGTAGTAGTTATCTATAACTATCGACATATCAAAACCTATCGAAACTTTCGAAATCACCTATTCAATATATTTATAACTATCGATATGTTGAAAATAGTTCCCATCTCTAGTTTAAACTATGTTAGAGATAGCTTATAATCAATAATGATGGGCTTATTAGTATCTCTTTTATTATGAACCCATATGTAATTAATGAATAGATTATAAATGGTTTTCTCAAAAGGTTAAATTGGATTAGTTTAATAGGTTTAAAGGGTTAATTCAGTCATGATATTAAATTTAGGAGTAAAAACTGGCCAACGCTATTTATATTTAGGAATTTTTAAGGAAGCTTCTCAGTGTAATGGCTTCAAAAAATCGATTTTTTTCTTACATATTTCTAAATTAATATTTATTGAGAGTATACTGTAAAAATTTCATACCAAAATGCTAAATATTTACGAAGCTATAACATATAGAAGAGAGTGCGTCGAGGTAGCCTGCCATTCGACTAGTGGACTCGAACTTACCAATTTTTCGATATTTCTACTGATATGGGGTCTGTCCTACTGAAATTTAACGATTTTTCCACTATTTCTGAGAATACGGGGAAATTCTCTCGATTTTTTTACCGATTTTATATTTCCAAGTTGGCAATCCTTTACGTTTATGTTTTTACGGGGAATCCCTCGAGTGTATGATGACTAGTTATTGTAGAATGTTCCCGATGTCTTTTGGGGAATACCCTTATATCCCACAACTCGTAACTCGACGTTTTTAGGGGATCCCCGAGCTAATTCGCTTGTCTATATAAATGAGAATTCGGATTTTATTGTTTCATTAAGTTTCATTATTTAGAATAGAAGTTTTCTCCGAGTTACTAACAGCGTCTATTAGTAGTATCTACCAAATATATTATTATAATACCAAGTCAAAATGTCGTTAGACGCAGAACCGAGTACAAGCATGAGTGCAAAAAGAAAAAAATACCTACAAATTTATAGAAAAGAATGGGAAGAAGAATTTTCAGGTTGGTTGCTCTGTATCATCAAAGAATATAAAATCACAACCAAAGATATCATCATTTACTGTGACAAAAACTCAAAAACCTGATATACAAGTTAAACAAGGTAAAAATATTTCATTATTTTTTACTAAGTACCAGTACATTGTTATATGATTTTGTATTCTACCAGCGTATAGTATATACGTCTTTTTTAATTCTTTTTATATTTTCAGGTGAAGTGAGATTAGCCTCATTTGTTGCTGAATCTTCTATTCACCATTATGGAGCACCTACCGAAACTGATATAGTCGGTTTGTCCCGATTCAAAAATTGCATATAAACTAAAATGTTCGACGATGAAAACTCACGCCATAATTGATCATATTATAGGTAAAGAAAGTTTTGATAATTTATGTGAAGATCTGCGGTAAACTAAGTTTTTATTTATTATTGACGAGTCCACTGATCTTAGCACAACCAAACACTTGTTCTTAGTCGTGCGATATGCGAAAGAGCGTCGTATCTGTGATTGTTTTTCAGCTCTTATTCCATTAGAAGCTGCTTATGCATTCTCCTTATTTGAAAATATTGTAAACTTTTTTACAAGTGCTGATATTACATATAAAAATAATCTAATAGATTTTGCATCTGATGTGGCAAACGTAATGATGGGGCGTAATAATTCTGTTGTGACATTGCTGCAAAACGAAATTCCCAATATTTTTACACTTAAGTGCACATGCCATTTGTTTCATTTTTGCGCGTCATGTGTTTGTACCAAACTGCAATGCTTTATAGAGGATTTACAGTTACTCTTCTTCTAGTCCAAAAAGATTTGCAGAGTTTAAAGACATTCAAATTTTTTGTGACTAGAGAGTACATAAAATACTTCACCCCTCTCAGACACGCTGGTTATCAGTACATGCAGCAGTAAAAAGAATATTGGAACAATTTTCTGTTACAAAACTATTTTTCATAGACCAAGTATCTAATAATGCTCATCTTTTAGCTGCAGAAAATATATTACCAAAGCTTCAAGATCCCACTACATTGATATTTTTGGAATTTTTAGATTTTGTGTTACCATTATTTAACGATTTAAATAAAGAAATGAACACCCGAAAATTCATATTTTATATGAAAAAATAAGTCAACTTTTTTTGATTGCTTTTTAAAAAGAGAATATTTAATAAGTACTTCAATCGAAAATGTTGATTTTAAAAATCCTAGATATTTTATAGATATCGATGCCGTATACTATGGCGCTGCGGCGTTTACTACACCATTTAGTAATTCAAATTTAAGCCCAGATCAAGTAAATTTGTTTAAACGCAGATCCCTAGATTTTTATATCGAAGCTTGCAAGTAAATATGCGCGGTTTCCATTGAATGATAATCCAATATAGACATAATTGAACCAACGAATGTTCAAAGTGGCAAAACTGCTTTCCCAATATCGTTCAGAACAATGATTTCCAACAAATTGATACAGAGTGGCGTATTTTAAGAAATTGTGAACAAATCAAAACATTTCCTGATGACATAGATCTATTTTGGGATAATGTCAGTTTACTAAAGTATGGAGATGACACTCAAATATTTCCATTGTTGTCTACTTTCATCTTTACTATTTTATCACTGCCCCACTCATCCGCTACTGAGTCAATCACCGTCTATTACATACAAAACGACTATTTAATGACGCTAATTGTTATGACTTCGAAATTAGATCAAAGATAACTGCGGCTATGGCCAAAGAATATTGGTATGATCTTAAAAAATCGTAAAAGTTAATTAGATTTAGGTTTGTGTACCTATTTGATATTAGATATCTTTAGTAATAAACGAATTACAAATTACTTAGTCTGTTATGTTTTTGTTATTTCGATTTTATTATGTTTTACTAGTAGTCACTAGTGTTTATTCACTCATATATAAAAGGTTGTAAAAAAAAATAATTACTCTTATTAGTTTTAATTGTATACTTAGTATATTCTGTAAGTTCCTATTATTTTACAAAGATAAAGAAGTTTGAAATAAACACATTTGATTGAATATTGTATTTTTTTTCATATGTTGGCTACAAATATACCGATATTAGTGGGCAACTCTACTAATTTCGCAGTTTGATGATCGAGACCACTGCACTCGACCCACGGTAGCTGCAACGATCTGACCTGCTTTATTGTTCTTTCGGTACCCTTATACCTGCGCTGAAAATGAAATCTTTGACGAAATGGAAGGTGTACTATATGCAGGAGGCATAGGTGATTAGTGTAAGTATAAGTTTTCTGTAAAAAATCAGTTACAGAAACTTTAAATTCGTTTTTCTCGAAACCACTTTGTTTCGGTTCGTGGGAAGCAGACACAAAATTCTATCTATCCGATCGGGCTAAAATTGTTATACTTTATTTTACATATAATTAGTTATCAGATCACGTAGAATCAATTTTTTTTATTAATAATTTATTTCTTGATTTTCATCGAAAATAAACACGATTTTTGATTTTTTTTTACAAGTCTGCCATTTTCTTTTTGTTTGCATAAATCTGTAATCCTGTGTAACCCGATAGAGATATGTTTATTGAATAATAATTAACTTGGATATTTTGTTACAGATCATTACAAATGGAGATGTGCTTCCCACCACCCACCCATTTTTTTTTTGAGGAGATCACTTTGACCGCAAATAACATGAAAAAAATGTTATTAAAAAAACTAACAAAAAAATTGTAAAGCGATTGTATTTTATTTTGTTGCGAAAAAAATCCTGAAATAAGTTTCAAATTTTAGCCATCAGACCGAGAAACCCCCTTAATACAGCCAGATGAAAATACAAAAATTTTTGTTACTTACTTAATTCCAATCTTTTTACATATTCGAATTAAAATGCTTCAAAAAAGCATTTTAATTCGAAGCACTTTATATATTTGATCTTCAATATGAAAATAAAAAGGTTGTTTAAGTGGAATACCCACTGCTAGGTTACGATGTTGCTGGTAAGATCTGTTACAGCAATTTTATTATTGTTTGGAGCTAACAGATAAATTAAGCCTCACCCAGTAATGTTGAGGTATTTATATGAAGGGTCTTTCACATTGAGCGGTTTTTTTAAATTCTTGAATAATATACAGATGGTGTTGCGAAATAGCCTGGGTCTTGTGACATTCGAAAAGTGTAAGGTATGAAATTTATAAAAATGGAGTGGTATAATATATAACAACGCGTTCAAATTGTTGAACTATTTTATGAAAATCGGCTTTCGGTGAGAAATGTTTTTAGAAAATTACGTAATATTTACCGTTTGTATAATCGTCCATCTGAAAGCACTATCAATCGAATTGTTCAAAAATTTCAAGGAACTAGTTCGGTGGAAGATAAAAGAAGAGAAAGATATAGTAATAACGGTCGTTCACAAGGGCATATTCATTTGGTTCGTGAAAGTGTTGCTGAAGACCCAGAAATATCCATTAGTCGACGATCACAACAAGTTAGACCAACATGGCGTATTTTACAAAAGGATTTAGCTCTGAAGGCATATAAGGTTCAAATAACACAGGAATTAAAGCCATTGGATCATTCAAAATGTCGTTCATTTATCAATTGGATCAAAGAACAACCAGATAATTTTTCTCAAAAAATCATCTTTTCCGATGAAGCATATTTTCAAATTGGTGGATATGTTAATAAACAAAATTGCCGTTTTTGGGGTGAGGAAAATCCACGATCCTAAACGAGTCACTATTCGAGGCTGGTTTGAAAAGTCCGTGCAAAGTCCGAGAGATGGCACCACCGGCGCGTATCGAGGTCATGTTTAGTTAGTAGCATCTCTTGAATGAACGCACACCAAGTTTCAGCCATATTGGTCTATTTCTTTGTGTTTGGCATTCGTGTGAATCAAGGAAGTCGAGTGATTTTCAAGAAATGGACGAAAAAGAATTTCGTGTGGTGATTAAACATTACTTTATGAAAGGCAAAACGCCTCAGGAGACTAAAGAGAAGCTTGATAAACAGTATGGTGACTCTGCACCTTCGATTAGAACAGTTTATAAGTGGTTTCAAAATTTTCGGACTGGCCATATGGGCACAAGTGACGCTGAACGTTCTGGACGGCCTGTGGAGGTTACGACTCCAGGAATCATTGATCAAATCCATGATATGGTGATGGATGACAGAAGAGTTAAGGTGCGTGAGATTGCTAGTGCTGTGGGCATCTCGACTGATCGGGTACATAATATTTTGCATAAACATTTGGACATGAGAAAGCTATCCGCAAGATGGGTGCCGCGATTGCTCACGCTTGACCAAAAAAGGAATCGTGTGAAGTGTTACAAGGATGGTTTGCAGCTGTTCTAGAAGAATCCGGAGGACTTTAAGCGTCGTTTCGTCACTGTGGATGAAACATGGATACATTACTATACTCCTGAGACTAAACAACAATCTAAACAATGTGTTACCAAGGGGGATTCTGCACCAAAAAAGGCGAAGACCGTTCCTTCGGCCGGAAAGGTTATGGCGACTGTCTTTTGGGATTCGCAAGGGATAATCCTCATCGACTATCTGGAAAAGGGTAAAACTATTACAGGTGAATACTATTCATCGTTATTGGACCGTTTGAAAACCGAGCTGCAAGAAAAAACGCCCGCGATTGGCCCACAAGAAAGTCCTTTTCCATCACGACAACGCACCAGCACACACCTCAGCAGTTGTGGTCGCAAAATTAATGGAAATAGGATTCCAACTCGTTTCACATCTCCCCTATTCTCCAGACTTGGCTCCCTCGGACTACTATTTGTTCCCCAATTTGAAGAAATGGCTGGCGGGACAAAGATTTTATTCAAACGAGGAGGTGATTGCAGACACTAATGGATATTTTGCAGACTTGGACAAATCCTATTATTCGGAAGGGATCAACAAACTAGAACATCGTTGGACGAAGTGTATAAGCCTAAAAGGAGACTATGTCGAAAAATAAAAAAGGTTTACCCCAAACACATAAGTAGTTTTTATTTTTGCACGGACTTTTCAAACCAGCCTCGTACTATTTGGTGTGCATTATGGTCAGGAGGTGGCATTGGTCTTTCGAAATTGATCGTGAGATGATAACTGAATTTTTGTGACCTGAATTGAATAATAATATTCTGGAGGACATTTGGTTTCAGCAGGGCGGCGCAACCTGTCACACTGCTCGTGAAACCATTGAGTTGTTGCAGGGAAAATTTCCTGGACTCGTAATCTTCAGCGCTCTGACAGCAATCAAAATCTAAAAATCTAGACCACAACTATATCAGGCAGATCACAGATCTCATGTATACGGCCTATCTAAAGCATTACTCAATCTCGCTACTATGGTTGCCTAGTCACATAGGAAATAGGGGAAATGACAGAGCGGACTTCTATGCCAAAATGGCCACTGAAAAGGGGAACGTAATCATAGGAGAAAACCATTACTCAGACTTTAATATATACCTAAAATCGATCTACGAAATCCCTTTTCCAACTAGAATGGGATCTGGAAAATCCTAATAATAAATTATGGTCCATCAAACCCAACGTCTATCCATCATTGCATTCAGTCAACATGAACAGAAACGACAACGTACACAGGAGAAGATTAGCGGCAGGACATACGTACTCCACTCACAGTTACCTTATGAACAAGGAATAACAGCCCACATGTCTAGACTGTGATGCACCCCTTACAACGTCACACATTTTTGAGGCAGCTCACTATAGAGACAAGAGAAACAGATATAACATTCCCTCTAGCATGAAACAAATAATTGAATCATTTGAAAGTAAATATTCATAACTTCCTCCTAGAAATACACTTTAAAGTCTAGATAAACAGAACAAGGGGCGCTATATAACCTTTAGTAGTTGACGCGCCCAGACACCAATAACAACATCATCATCATCATCGTAATCTTCAGAAACGGTGATGTTAATTGGCCACCAAGATCATGTGATCTGACTCCGTTGTACTATTTTCTCGAGGGTTACGTGACAAGCCAGGTCTATAAGAACAACCCACAATCGATTCCTGAGCTGCGGGACGAAATTACTCGCGTTATTGGTGAGTTAGAACCGCAATTATGCCAGGCAGATATTGTTTTTCGTGTTTAAATGTCATACATATATACTTCAATTACCAATAAAAAGTTTTTTGAAATCAACGCCATCTGTGTTTTATTCAAAAATTTTAAAAACCGCTCAATTTGAATGACCCTTTATATACAAGTTTATCATGTCTTATAAAAGCACTAGAAAAACATAAAAATAAAAGAGGTAAGGTAGAGAATTAGAGGGGAAACTGCTTATACATCCTATTAACTGCCGTTTTCACGGTTCTCGGACACCAGAAGTCTAAAAATATGTTATATTTTTATTGTTTCCTCTACTTAAGTTTTTACTGTTCCGTACGGAACACTTATGGGGTACTTTGGAGTCCGTCCTGACACAGAAAGTTCAAATTTGGCACAAATATAGGAATTGATGACCCAATCAGAGCCGCATAGTTTTTGAAAGGTACATTTTGACTTAAGGGGTTAGTTTTGGGGAGTGAAATCTGAAGTGAAAAAAAAATTTACAGGTTATCGAGTGGGGTGTCAAATGAAAGCTTGTGAAACACCGGTTCAAAAACATACGAGGCTGGTTTGAAAAGTCCGTGCAAAGTCCGAGAGATGGCACCACTGGCGCGTATCGAAGTCATGTTTTTAGTTAGTAGCATCTCTTGAATGAACGCACACCAAGTTTCAGCCATATTGGTCTATTTCTTTGTGTTTGGCATTCGTGTGATTTTCGAGTGATTTTCAAGAAATGGACGAAAAAGAATTTCGTGTGGTGATTAAACATTACTTTATGAAAGGCAAAACGCCTCAGGAGACTAAAGAGAAGCTTGATAAACATTATGGTGACTCTGCACCTTCGATTAGAACAATTTATAAGTGGTTTCAAAATTTTCGGACTGGCCATATGGGCACAAGTGACGCTAAACGTTCTGGACGGCCTGTGGAGGTTACGACTCCAGAAATCATTGATCAAATCCATGATATGGTGATGGATGACAGAAGAGTTAAGGTGCGTGAGATTGCTAGTGCTGTAGGCATCTCGACTCAACGGGTATATCATATTTTGCATAAACATTTGGACATGAGAAAGCTATCCGCAAGATGGGTGCCGCGATTACTCACGCTTGACCAAAAACGGAATCGTGTGAAGTGTTGCAAGGATGGTTTGCAGCTGTTCCAGAAGAATCCGGAGGACTTTAAGCGTCGTTTCGTCACTGTGGATGAAACATGGATACATTACTATACTCCTGAGACCAAACAACAATCTAAACAATGGGTTACCAAGGGGGAATCTGCACCAAAAAAGGCGAAGACCGTTCCTTCGGCCGGAAAGGTTATGACGACTGTCTTTTGGGATTCGCAAGGGATAATCCTCATCGACTATGTGGAAAAGGGTAAAACTATTACAGGTGAATATTATTCATCGTTATTGGACCGTTTGAAAACCGAGCTGCAAGAAAAACGCCCGCGATTGGCCCACAAGAAAGTCCTTTTCCATCACGACAACGCACAAGCACACACCTCAGCAGTTGTGGTCGCAAAATTAATGGAAATAGGATTCCAACTCGTTTCACATCCCCCCTATTCTCCAAACTTGGCTCCCTCGGACTACTATTTGTTCCCCAATTTGAAGAAATGGCTGGCGGGACAAAGATTTTATTCAAACGAGGAGGTGTGATTGCAGACACTAATGGATATTTTGCAGACTTGGACAAATCCTATTATTCGGAAGGGATCAACAAACTAGAACATCGTTGGACGAAGTGTATAAGCCTAAAAGGAGACTATATCGAAAAATAAAAAAGGTTTACCCCAAACACATAAGTAGTTTTTATTTTTGCACGGACTGTTCAAACCAGCCTCGTATATGATGTAATACTTGTGCACAGTTTTCTTTGCATTATTTTTAAAAAATTGCCAAAAATCGTTGTCCCCCTACTTCGAAAAATATCGATTAAAAAATTTTGAAAAAATTATGGAATATTCTTCATAAACCATGTTGGGAATGTGGAATCTTTCGTACAATGACACCACTCAGTAGATATAACCACTATACCAAACACTTCTTTTGCACTCGACGTGCGTTTCGTTAACCATGTTAGCTTCATCAGGATCGATGATTGATTGTTATCATCGCTCGATTATCGCTCCTGATGAAGTTAACATGGTTAGCGAAATGCGCTTCGAGCGTAAAAACAAAGTGATTGGTGTAGTGGTGATATATACTGAGTATTCTTCATAAAGTGAAAATTATCACTAGAGCATTATGTTTGATAATTTATGTGGCATAAAAGAATTATGGAAACTATGTTGCATTACGGCATGGTGGAGGTTCTTGTAATATACTTTTAAGTACATTACTGTTAACAAGTGGCGGGTCGTTTCTGTAGAGAGACATAATTTTATTTTATTTGTTTATAATTACAAAAATATTTAGGTAATACATATTTGTTTTATTCTTTTATTACTAGAGTCTAGATTGGGCTAGATTGATTTATTGGCTATTAGGAAGCTAAGATGCTATAATATTATACATTATTAAAGAAGAAACGTGAAAATAAATAAGATGTTAAGATAGACACATGTCAGGAACTTTTTGTCTTATTCTGGTTGGTCTGTTAGCCTGCTGAGTCGGTATCTGACTAGACATGTTAATAATCTGAGCCTTAATTGTTTTATTGAAACTCATTTGGGGTGTGTTTTGTGAAGTTACTGATCGCTTTCTACTTCCGTAACAAAAAATTCTTATTTTAAAGGCAATCACGGTATGGAACACAACTTGACTTAACCGTTTTTTTATTTAGATATCATTATAAAATACACCTCATTTAATATGCGAGTTGTAATGATTGGATTAACGTATTCTCTAGTGCTTATTTTAGAACTATGTACTGGGCAAACCACTTTCCCAATCTTTTGTAAACTTTCATGATAATGTGCTTAAATTCGCATATAATTTTCTAAAATACCAACGTTTAATGAAAAAGACCGTTGAAGAACTTGTGCTAGAAGAGAACTGTCAACAATAATTTTAATGCATGAAAGAATATGCTGTTTTCTTCTTGTATAGAAGTATGCCAAAACAAGATCACTTAATTCACTTTCATATATACCTATATCCATACGTTACCATCAACCATAGCACCAATGCATAGTAAAACAGTATTATATGACGAGTGTTTCGATTGGCTATACGCTATCGTCAATATATTATTGTAAAGTAAAAATTTTTACATCAAATAATCATTGTTTACGTTTAATTAAATTTAAAACGTAGTGGACAATTTGCAAGAGGAATAATAGAATTTTTAGAGTGAATTATGCAACTGTTTTAATTAAAAGAGTATGATTGTGTAAGGTTTTGTATGAGACAAATTTTAAAAAATAGTACGATTTGAGAAAGACATTTCTGAAAACCTGTAGAGTAAGTCACTACTTATCGTTTAATGATATTAACAAACTCTGAACTACTGGTATTCTTTTGGAGGTGAAACTAATTTCAGTACATTTTTTAGTAAGTTATCTATATTTCTCTCGATTAAGAGTTATATAACTTCGAATTAATAACGTTAAAAAAAGCCAAAAAAGTATTCTTACGTAGTTATCTCTACTTCATAAATCAAAAAAGAATCAAT
This sequence comes from Pachyrhynchus sulphureomaculatus, assembly GCA_019049505.1. NCBI lineage: Eukaryota > Metazoa > Arthropoda > Insecta > Coleoptera > Curculionidae > Pachyrhynchus > Pachyrhynchus sulphureomaculatus. The sequence continues at coordinate 79,060,243 of CM032448.1, read as the reverse complement.
GTTTTCGTCTTAAGAGTTAAGGAGGCCGATATTTTACTTGACTTCACTTCATTTGTTACGGTAAAGCTCAGGAATAATGGAACTTGACATTCATTAGTTTTACTCTGAAAAAAAGGAAAATTGATGTAAAGTCAAATTGTTAAGCTCGGTATTTTTTACGAAAAAGTAAAATTTATATTTTACATTTGTTACATATGTTATATGTTATTTGAATTGAATTTTTTTAACATAATTTCAGTGGAAATAAAATTATTGGTATTTACTCTTTTTAACTATATTTTGGTGCTAATTTTGTATCTATGGTGTGATCAAATAATAGAAAGTTTTTAAATAAAACTTTCGACATAATAGTTATGACTACTATACTAGATATTTTATTTTTGCTCTCCACATGCATTTCGCCAACCATGTTGGTATCGTTAAGATAGATGATTAACTAAACCTAAGATTAAAAACTAGACTATTAATACTATGATTTGTGATTATTCGATCGGTTAAGGAATTAGTACAGAGATTTGTAATGGCAAGTGTTTTGGTTGAGTGCTAGCATGCTTGTAGTATTGGGTTGACACCAACCAGAGATACAACTTGTACTATAAAAATATTATTTATTTACTATTCTCTTTTACTAACTGATATCAATTTTGCACCTATCACGTTTAAAAAGTGGAAGTATTCTAGCAGGACTTCTAAGCTTTTAGGACTTATAAAACTTATTTATTCGATCTATAAAATGCCACTTTCCGAACTTGTCGTGTTAATACCCTTCTGTAATTAAAGATGTACTTTTCGTGCAAAAAATTGAACAGAAACTAATAATTTTCTACACCGAAAATTTTATCTTTGCACGCGCTACGTGTTTCGCGAACTATTTTAACATCATCAGAAGCGATGATTGACTAAACCTAAAATTAAAAATTGAACTATTTACTCTAAGGTTGCGATTACTCAGGGAACTCATTGACCAATCATAGACGTCGGCTTAGTTCCGGCCAAGTTGCTAGTATAGACGCCTATAAGAAATAGGTGCTCTGTCCATATTTAGACTATTTTTTCATTTTACAATTTCAATACTTTCTTATGCTTCTGATCATTCGTATCAAATACATACATACATCAGACTAACTAATTTTAAATCATCTAATGCCACTCTATGATTATGTACAAGAGAATGCTGAACAATGCTTGGTGTACTGTTCCTAAAATGGCAAAACGTACGGAACACTTATAAGATCAGTTCAGTGTCTGTCCGTCTGTCACATCCGATTTTTTTCGAAACTATTTAACATAGAAAGTTGAAATTTGGTACTAATATAGGAATTGATGGCTTTATCAGAGCCGTGTAGTTAAAGTTAAATGTTGACTTAAGGGATTAGTTTTGGGGAGTGAAATCGGAAGTGAAAAAAAAATACTAGGTTATCGAGTGGGGTCAAATGAAAGCTTGTAAAAACACGAGTTCAAAAATATATATAATGTAATACTTGCGCACACTTTTCTTCGTATTATTTTTAAAAAATCGTGAAAAATCGCTGTCCCAACCCTTTATCTCGAAAAGTACTGTTCAAAAAATTTTAAAAAACTCTGGAATTTTTCCACAGGGTGTAGATTGAAAGAAAATGATCACGAGTGCATTAACTTTAATAATTTATCTGGTATATAAAAAAACAAAAATTTCATGGTCATCAGTTTTCAGTAAAGATCAGAAACAAACTTGAAAACTCATTTGGGGTGTGTTTTGTGAAGTCATTGATTTTATATCTCCGTAACAAAAATTTTGATTTCAAAAGCAATCAATGTACGGAACACTAATTGTGCAAGTTCAACTTGCACTTGACCGGTTATGTAAAGCTGGATTAAATCGGAAGAAGCGATTCACGTTGTTCTTGAATCGCTGTAAATTGTACTCAGTGGGAAACACAGTCCTGGGCAAATTATTCCAACTGTCTGTTTGTCTGTCATACCCGATTTTCTCTGAAACTATCTGACATAGAAAGTTGAAATTCCGCACTAATATAGGAATTGATGGTCTCATCAAAGCCGTGTAGTTTCGAAAGTTAAATTTTGACTTAAGGGGGCTTTTGGGGGGTGAAATCGGAAGTGAAAAATTTTTTTTTTTACTGGGTCATCGAGTAGAGTGTCAAATGACAGCTTGTAAAAAGACGAGTTCAAAAATATATATAATGTAATATCTGCGCACATTTCTCTTTTTATTATTTTTGAGAAAGTGCGAAAAATCGCTGTCCTTATCTCGAAAAGCACTGATCAAAAAATTTTGAAAAAATTCTGGAATATTCTTTACAGGGTGTAGATTGAACGAGTATTATCACAAGTGCATTACCTTTAATAATTTATCTGGCATACAAAAAAAAAACAAAAACTTCAAGGTCATCAGTTTTCGCTAAAGATCGGAAAAAAACTTTATTGAAAACTGATTCGGGGTGTGTGTTTTGTGAATTCACTGATCATTTTCTACTTCCGTAACGAAAATTTTTATTTTAAAAACAGTCAACGTACGGAACACTAATTACGGAAGTCCAGCTTGCACTTGACCGGTTTTTTAGTTTTCTATTGACTTATAGACGAACGTAAAGGCCACGTTTTTAAATATCTTATGCAGTCACCTGCTTACTTTTTTTTAACATATTTTGCATAATTTTTGTACGTGAGAAAATGTATACTTGTATATATTGAATCTAAACTTATGTCTATTTAATAACTTGTTCTCGCGACAATCATTAATGCTAGTTATATTCCTAATATGATTTCTTTCATTTATGAATCTTACTTCATTCAAAGAAAAAGTTACTAAACAATGAATTAAAAATTATAATTGGGCAAGTTTATGTTGTTTAGAAGGGCATGAATCATTAGAAATATATCTAATTTTCCGGTATTGTTTCTGTAGATGCCAAACTGTAATTTATTATTGTTTTTAATAACTAAAATATTCGCGAATTTTAACTGTTTTTCCTTCTTAATTAACCGAGTAATTTTTCAGCAATTTTATAAAGAAACAACATCATCATCTATCAACTAAGAATGTGACCGCTCGTATTCTTGAAAAAATGTATTTCGAGAACATTTTTTGCCATCAATGTATTGTTTGGTGTGCTAACAACGGCGTAATTACCTTAGTAAGTTGTTCAATCGCCTTCTGCATCATTAATCGCCTGGCATCTTCGAGGCACGCTGTCGACCCAATTTTCCGCATACTCGAGCAATGTTCTCCAAATTTTTTGAATCTCGCGAGACAACCGAGTCGAAGTCCTCAGAATCTTTCCTCTAAACTTTCTCTGTACAAGGGATCAAACATTTTCAATAGGGTTGGCGTCTGGCAATTGTGAGGGCCACTTTAGTGGGCTTATCGTGGGCTCAAGTGAACCGCTCAGCGACGTGATTTTCGTCCAGCAAAAGTTTCTTTAACGTGCCTCGGAAGTTGTCATCCTGAGCACGAAGAGGCTGTCGAATGGTCTCATGGGACACATTCAAACCCGATTTGCTTAATTTTGCCGCTCCTTGACGCAACGTCAATTTCGGGTACCGTGAAAACAAAGATACAATTCGTTTTTCGGCTTTCGGAGTGACTTTGCTTACCGAGCCACGTTTTGGCAAGTCGTCGACATTTTTCGTCTCTTTAAAACGATTTACCCACTTCTTCACAAACGACACCCACTTTTTAATATATTTAGCTGCTGCGGAATGTGTCATTTTAGGCTCCTTTGGATGGAAGCAAAAAAAGACTGTTTCGAACTGACGCGCAAACAAGTGACTCATTTTGGATTTTACGTGATTTCGTCTGGAATCGACTAATACTTTTACTAAAATGCGTCGTAGATAAAGATTCCCTCTACCGATTTTTTGTTGAATCACTAGAATCGCATTTACCAAAAACGATTATCGCGGACACGTTCTTATTTGACAGACTGCACATTTCATATTTTGTTATATCAAAAATTATGAATACATCATCCACTTACCGATATGATACCCTTGAAAAGTAGTTTAGTTCTTGACTGATCTCGGTTTTAAAACTTTCCTAGTAATAAATTGGAGATTAAGGTTATCAATTGTATGTTCCTTTTGAACAAAAAATTGATTGTCATATCGAAGATAATGTTATTCCATACAAAGTTTGACAAAGTTAAGTATTTATAATTTTTTTTTCTTGAGGCTATTCATTCAAAGCAACTTCTGGAGATTTTGTAAAGTTGGTACACTAAAGAACTGACGTCAAAGAAATTAAAATTTCGCCTTAGTTAAGAAATATTTCTTTGGTTTTGTTAATGAATTTCAAAGTTTTTCACTGAAAAGGTATTATCTCTTTAAGATAAATTTTCATTTCAATTTCTTCTGCCAGTCATTACGAGTTTAAATATGTAGGCGATCCTACTGCCTACTTTTCCAGGATTATGAACTTTTACTTAGTTGGGAATGTGGAATCTTTGGCACAATGATACCACTCAGTATATATCACCACTACACCAAACTCTTTATTTTTGCACTCGACGCGCGTTTCGCTAACCATGTTAGCTTCATCAGGAGCGATGATTGACTAAAAATCGTCGCTCATCGTCGTCAATCATCGCTCCTGATGAAGCTAACATGGTTAGCGAAACGCGCGTCGAGTGCAAAAATAAAGTGTTTGGTGTAGTGGTGATATATACTGAGTAGTATGAACTTTTAGTTAAATAATACCACTTTGGTATGGTCGATTTACTTACGATTAGTTACAATTTTAGCGAGTCGGTAATAAAAGCTTTGAACTCCTACTGTACACATTCATACATATCTACACGTTCAAACTTTTTTATCCAATGAAACAACCGTATTGCTTATTGTCCGGTTTTAAATAGAATACCTCTAGCTTTTAGAATCCATTCATTATTTTATTGTAATTTTGTGAATTTGAGTTTATATTATTCATTATGTTTTTCAGTATCTCATAACATGGTTTCCTAACAAATAATTTTCTAGTTACGGGAAATGTACTTTTTCAGATCAGAAAATATACACTTTTTCTAACTACTGTGATTTCATTTTCTACAATAATATTTTAGAATTATCAATTACTGTGATATGGTCACTAGTTAGGGGGGGAAGTTAGGTCTTATCAGAGCATAAAAAATGTCTCCTGTATTACCTTTACTGCGATGTATACGGATAATAAATAAATCAACGTTTTCTGGTGTCTCTAAGATTAATGTAAATTACAAATATAATGAATCTATATGTAAAAAAAAACATACTATTATTGTTTATTTAATAAAAATTTGTAAGATCTTCATTTGTGACTTTTGGGGAGTTAAGCCTTAAGAAACTTCTTTAACTTGCTGACAACTTTCTAAATACGATTTGCTAGAGAATAAATATTTGTGACTTTTACTTTAGTTTTTATAACTTTTCTATCTTTGCCAATCTGTCTCGACAGCACACTCTAAAGGTTAAATGATTTTCTATAACTTACAAGGTTAAAGTTAAAACATAAAATACAATCCACATAAAAACATGTCTTGTATTCGTATACCAAGTTCATGTGAGTATTAATGCTAAGTTTCCAATAATTCACATATTTTACATAACCTGTACTTCATGCTGCAAAGAATATAACATCACAATTTACAATATGTCAGTAAAATATTGCAATATAACAATTAAATTAAAAAATGGAATTAATAACTCTTATTTTTTATTTTTGTCCTATAAAAAGTAAAATACGCAAATTTTTAAATATTGTTTTTTTTTTCACAATGAATTTTATTCCTAACTTAACTCCTAAAGAAACATCATTCTGTGTACTAAACGTATTATTTCATTGATATAAACTAGTCCAATCCGATCAGGTGGCTAGTTAAACCTTAAATAACCCTTCGATGTATACATATGTCTTTTATTTCATACTGTAATTTTTACTTAAAAATAAGGTAAATCCGGTCCTTACCTCCTCCTCATGTTTCGAAGAAAGAAATCGTGTGAGTTGTGTAAACTCACCAATAATAAACTAAAATTTATTCAAGGGTCTCAACTGCAGTATTGTATTTGCAATACATTGCTTACACACACATTCACACATATATATATATATATATATATATATATATATATATATATATATATATATATATATATATATATACCCTTTTTCATATCCTTAGGATATCGGCGGGCAGGTCGTGATACCCGCTAAGGTTGTCCAAGTGCTAAAATATACATTTTTGTATTTCACAGCACCTTTTTAGACAACTCGTTAGTGCTGCCACGGACGTTATTGAATTTCTACAAACCACTACTCTCTATGTACGTGGCCTGGCCAAATATACTTAAATAAACAAGTAACCAACCTGACGGGATTGGAACCCGAGACCTTCTGCAGAACAAGCAAGTACTACGCCACTGAGCCAGATATAAATTACTTATAGTCCGTGACGAAGACTTCTACCTGAAAAAATGGAGCCTAATTACTCAATGGGAAGCTTTTACTTCATCGGCTTTTTGTGGATAAATTCCAGCTTCGGTCAACTCAACTTTGTTCTTTTGCGACTAATCAGTAAAAAAAGTCCTGAGAGAGATTATTTTTCTGCTTGTTTTACTGTTTTCTACTGTCAATTGTGTCAGAGAATGACCTATTAAATCTCAGTTGATCTAATACCGTCGCCTTGAAAGTGGAGATGTCTCCTCCTCCACTATAGGAGATTCTTTCACTACGGAGGTAATTTTGGCAGGTTCGATCCGCGATGATAACTTTAAGTTTGGCACCATTAATTTTTAATATAACGAGAACAATATCATCAACAAACCTTAAATCGAAGAACTTGTAGTCGATGCGCCCGGAACCATAAATAACGAAGAACTTTTGACTCTAATATACACCCCCTTGATTCAGTCCTTTAGATCTAGAGTCATTACATATTCACTATAAATGTTGTAAAGGTTATGGAACACATTTTTATCCTGCCCCTTTACATATGGGAATAGTTTCATAAATTTTTCGCCTTGATTGTAGTTGTGCTGTTTTTGTAAATTAGGTCAATCAATTTGATAATATGTTTGGGCTCACTCAGAGTAAATATTATCAGGTAAACATAATGTATCAAAAAAAAAGTGATTTACTCAGTACTTAACTTGTAAACGCATAGTTCTGAAGTAAGTAATGAATTTGCTTTTTGATAGCAAAGAGAAGCTTATTCCAAGCAATACCAGCTGATATTTTGAAGATATGTATTTTATATTAATATATTAATAACAGAAAAAAGTGAAACAGATAAACGGTCTTGGACGAAGTCACGGCAGAATCCTTCTGTTTCCTCCCATACCATTTTTGTTAAAATTAGAAATACTGAAAACAAAAAAAAATCAGATTTATATACTCCAAGAACTCTGAAAAGAACATATAATAATGGCATATACGAGGGAGCCCCTCTAAGCCCCTCTCTCAGCTCATTAATCCCTTGTGTATTTGACTATAAATAACACAGGACCACAAAAAAAAGTTTTGTAGTTAAAAGGTGAAATGCCATAACATATGTTTTTCGGTGTATTGAAAACGAATCCGAAGTCAGAATTGGCTCGTCACCCAAGGATTTTGACATAACCTCAAAAAATACCTCGATATTCTATTTCATTCGAACATTATCGTATTAAAGACCGACAGACAAACGAATCGACAGACTGATGGAATTTAGAGGTTGTGGTTTTCGTCAACTTGGCACGCAAGAAAAGCTATCAGTGATTCTGGTTCTTTATTGAATGCTTTTTACTTAATGTCGGCTAATTCGGTAAATCGACAACGATATGATAAGGTTCATAATCATACCATCCAGTGGCAGTGGCATCCCTCTGTGTCTAACCTAAGACTTGCGGACTGCAGAAAACTAAATGGTTGGTTTTTCAACAGCTGCAGCGATATTCCTATAAAGCACTCCATGTTAGGGTTTTTCAGTGTGCTACTTCTAAAAGTGTTTTTCTGCTATTTTAATAATTGTTTAAAGTATAAGTGGTTCTAAATGCAGAATACTGTCTTCTACTCCCTTTCTTATTTACAATAACGATCTACTAAAAAAGACCCGGAATCCAATCTACAGCTTTGCAGATGATAGTACGTTTACCTCTTAATTCACCTTGAACGTTTGAACATCGGCTACTTATGCAAATATTCGCAGACAGCAGGAGTTCGTTCAACTTAATAAAGGTTTGGAAGAAATTTTATCTTGGAGTGACAGTAACCAAGTAGAATTTTTCGCAACAAAAAGCCAACCGGCAGTTTTTTATAAGAAAGTTATATCGGGGCACTTCATTCCTATGGCATCGTCACTCAATTTACAGGGCGTTGATTTAGAAGCAAATATGTCTTGGCAAGAACATGCAGCAAACATAGTAAAGAGACCTTCTCAAAAGCTGGGAATATTATTTCGACCTAGAAAGCTCTACACTCCACAACAACTGTTAATTCTGTAGAGTTTAAATTTGACCAACGATGGAATACTGCTCCCATGTTTGGGGCTTTATTCCCAAACATACACTGCATTTGTTGGATTCTATTCAGAAGAGAGCTGTTGGTTGGATTGGGGACTCGGAACTGGCCAGCGCCTTTGATTCATTAGAACATCGAAGAACGGTTGGCGACTTGAGTCTATTCTACAAGTATTTTCATGGAAACTGTTCGATGGATGTAGCTCGCTTAATTCCTCCCAGAACGGTGCATGCTAGAAACACATGTCTCGCTACTACTTCATATCTGTATGAGGTTCAGCTTGTTACTCATTGTACAACCCTTTTCAAGTAGTCTTTTATATGGAGAACCTGATCGATCCCTTTGGAATAATTTGCTTGGAACTGTATTTCCGACCGAGTGCAATTTACGGCGATTCAAGATAAACGTGAATAGCTTTTTCCGTACACGTGTCGCTCCTGTAGCGCTTTAGGGATTTCCCTGCAGCACGTGTGCTAGGTTCATAAAAAAGAAACAGAATGTTAATTTAATCATTTTGTTGTTCGATGACGTCGCTAAAGTTCACTGTTAGAACAAGTTGTTCCGCTGCGGCTTTCGCAGTCTTAAATAGAAAGGCTCTTACTTCTTTCTGTTCATGGTTGCAGGTGAGACTAGCATGTAACCTAGCAGATACTCTAAGCTAAAAAATCCTCTTGCGCCTTGATCACATGGAAGGTATATTCGAGGAAGAGAGAGTGGAGATTTCGATTCATGTACATGATTTTTATTATTATTATATCGTCAGCACTATTATGTCATAAAATCTCCATGTTTTCAAATTTTACTAACTACGCTATAAAATAAATCAATCAAAATACAAAGTATCACGTTTCACCAACAAAAGACCCTTTTTCACCCCAACTTTAGGTTGAACAAACTTTCTATAGTAACTCGCTTTTCCTGCGTATGTATATGTAACTGATATTTTTGTTTATTGTATTTATTGATAGTTTTAAATTTCTTTCCGTATAGTTTTTTGGAGAGTTTTCAACTAGAAATATAAAACAAAATTCGCAATAGAAAGTACTTGCTACTATGGAATATCGACGAATTGATTACGAATCAGTCTACAATTGATTAACACCACAAATACAAATTAAAAGGGAAAACCTCTTCAATGAATCATATGGGTTTTTGTGATAATAGTGCAATTGTAAAAAAACAGGTTCTGCCAAAAGTTAGAGCTTATCTTTTTGGGCGCTGATGCAAAAATCACTTATATATAATAAAAAGTGCAGCAATGCACATAGAAGAAGTGGCTCTAGCAAATAAAGCTAGTAAAAAATGGAAAAGCAGCTGAACCGGACCGAGTGAGCACTGAAATTTTAAAACTGTTGAGTAATATAGGAATAACAGCCCCCCAAAGTTTTTAGCGTCATTCATGAGACCAAAAGCCTATCGACTGATTGGCTGAAATCAACATTTGTCATAATTCCAAAAAAAAAACGGAGCAACCAATTGTAGTAACCATCGAACAATAAGTCGCATGAGCGATGTTTTAAAAATATTTTTGAAAGAGATGCATGACAGAATATATAATAAAATTGAAGAACGAATTGAAAGGAGTCAGTTTGGTTTTCGAAACGGATTAGAGACTAGAGAGATATTGTTCGGTATCCATGTGTTGATCCACAGATGTCGCGATGTCAACCAAAATGTGTTCCTTTGTTCAATTGACTTTGAAAAAGCCTTTGACAGGGTAACTCACGAAAAATTTCTAGAGATTTTAAAAACGACCAGTACAGACGACAAAGATATGCGTATCATCGTTAATTCGTACTGGCATCAAACAGCTAAAGTACGGTTGGAGTATCAACTATCGGATGAAATTAAAATCAAGCGGGGAGTGCGTCAGGGTTGTGTTCTATTGCCCTTGTTGTTCAACCTTTATTCGGAGGTGATATTCAATCAAGCACTCACTGGCACCACTGAAGAAATCAACATCAACGGCATTAATATAAATGACATCAGATTCTCCGATGATTGATATTAATTATCACTAATAACGGAAAAGATTTACAAAAATTTGTGGATAAAATAACTGACACTTGTACACAGTTTGGTTTAAGACTCAATGCAAATAAAAAGAGAATATATGATTATAAGTAAAAAATCTAATATTGAAGAGGTATTACAGTCCGTGGCAAAAAGATACAGATAAATTATATCTCTGTAAACGACCACTTGGACCCGACTGTGGAAGTTAAAATTTGAATAGAGAAAGCCCAAACCACATTTAAGAATAAGAAAAATTTTTTTAACTAGCCACGACCTATCATTAGCGTGGATGCTAACTGAAGCAATGCTTAAACGTCTGGAGGCATTCGAGATGTGGCTGCATTGACGACTGCATCAGTTGGATGGATAGGATTAGTAACAACAGCATTCTCACTCGCATGGACAAGGACTTAGAGGTGATCACGATCTTCAAACGATGCAAATTAGAATATTTTGGCCACATTATGAGACATCCAGAAAAACACGAAATCTTGCATCTAATTATAGAAGGAAAGATTCCAGGCAGACGTGGTCTCCCACAGGTTACAGAGCTTGTACATCTAATTCTTGTGACTATCTCCTATGTCGATTGATAAAGTGAGGCTTACGGTTCGCCGATTCAGCTTGTTCCTAATTTCTCTGGAATCGAGCATGCAAATCAGTTAATTTGGCTTGCCTACTTCTTTTTATCTGAGTGGCCGAGGTGGGGGATGGGCGGAGCTTCACGAGTGATCTGTTCCCAGATTGGGGAGAGATAAAGATTAGTGTCGCAATCCATGTTGTTGGGATGTTTAGATATTTTGATGGACTCCCGAATTTTGTTAGGATAGAAAAAGGAATTTGTTGCAAGGATCTGGATTGGTTTCTTGGACTGGTATATTGGGCAACTGAATGTTTTGCATATAATCAGTTGCAATAGCAAGTACATTAGATTGGCCAGGAAACTTGTTAGACTCGTTTTTAAGCGTTAAGTAAAGTTAGTTTGCTTTCCTTTGGTAACCTTGTAGATCGGCCTATGTATAACGTTTTGCGGTGGGATTGAGGTGAGGATTTTTTGGTTTTATCTTTAGGCCCTCACAAGCGTAGCATGTGGCAGTCTGTGGGCATCCGATAGACAAGTCGAAATTTTTATTAACGAAAATATTAAAACTGGGTGGCTAACTTTCAAGTCCGAATATTTCTTTTTAAAACGATATATATATATATATATATATATATATATATATATATATTTATATATATATATATATATATATATATATATATATATATATATATATATATTTATATATATATATATATATATATATATATATATATATATACAAAAAAACAGAGAAACACTGGAAACTATACACATACAGATGACACCCACTGTAATAAACGAAAAAACAGATGTAAATAATCTAAACCGTATCTACCTACCAGTCATACAAAGTTCTTCACGTTAAGTGGTTGTCAATAAATATATAACAAATCCAAGAATAGTTTTAATGATCTAATTTCAAGAACACGTAAATTATAAGTATATATACTGTATATATATATATATATATATATATATATATATATATATATATATATATATATATATATACGAGGCATGTTTTTTAAGTAAGTACCGTTTTGCGATTCCGCCGCCGCAGCGATACGGTCGGCGTTCCGCGCACGCGCTTGTAACCTACATCTCATGTCTACGCACTGACGCCATTACAGTCTGATTCTTCATTGTATACGTTGTTTACTGAGTGTTTAAGATGCCTCCGACAATCGTGAGTCCCGCCGATTGTGAAGTACGGGCTGTTATACGATTTCTTAGTGCTAAAGGCGTAAAACCGATCGATATTCATCGTGAGATCTGTGAAGTTTACGGACAAAACATTATGAGTGATGGAATGGTAAGGAAATGGGTGAGAGCATTTAAAGATGGCCGCACAAATGTGCATGATGAAGAACGGAGTGGGCGTCCTTCGGTCGTTAATGAAGATTTGGTGCAGAAAGTGGACGAAAAGGTGAGAGAAAACAGACGCTTTACAATTTCATCATTGTGCGACTGCTTTCCTCAATATTCTCGTAGTGTTTTGTATCGCATTTGTGATACAGTGGTTAACAAGTCAGGCGGCAGAATTTTATGAGGAGGGTATTCAAAAACAGGTGCCACGTTATGACAAGTGCCTCAATATTCACGGAAATTATGTAGAAAAGTAGATTAAGGTACAGGCTTTCATGTAAAAATAAAATTATAGCGATATCTTTGCACGTCTTTTTTTAATTCCAAAACGGTACTTACTTAAAAAACATGCCTCGTATATATATATATATATATATATATATATATATATATATATATATATATATATATATATATATGTAGATATGTATATATATATATATATATATATATATATATATATATATATATATATATATATATATATATATATATATATATGTATACGTTACCCGATTGAATTATATTTTGCTACAGCGAACTACAATTGATATTCCTATGTCTCAATACTAAACACTAAATGCTACACTTTTCTATTTAAAAAAACATTACCATAAATGAATGACTTGAATATATCAAATGCCCTACTTAACACTCATTAAGGTAAATGGAATATATCTTATAAGATTAAATGAAGCATTTTTAGTCAAAATATAAAGAATATACACAATATTTTATCAAAACAAACTCTCGTATCAGAATTGTAACCAAACATGACGAAATTAATTTTATTTACCTTTAAACTATATGCGACGTATAGATTATCGCACAGAACATCACGCACCATGTGAATAGCAACGGTTGCACAATATGTTGATATGTAAATTTTATGCCTTACATCTAAGTATCTTACTTCTTTCCCAGTATAATGACTTATTCTTGTAGGGAGACTACCATTATGCTCTCTGACAAGCATTTTTGCATCGTGTGGAAGGGCATTTCTGGGTGCTACCCTTCTCCCTCTGATCTTTTGGGTGTTTTTCCAAGAGAGGCAGCTTTCGAATGCGTATAATACGCTTTACTGTAACAGCATGTAATACTAAAAATGCTTTAAGGCAAACCTGAATCCTCTGTTCACCCAGTAGTAGTACGTGTATGACTTCTCATTTTTCCTCGCATTTTCTTCTACTCGAGGCCTACGTTGTTTGACGTCAATGGTTTCTATTAAAGACTGCAAAAATATACCTGAAGTAACCTGAACTAAAAAAAGAATTTTTAAGTAGGTGGAATTAATTTTATTATATAAATAAATTGTTTGATAAGATATTCTTAATATAATCATTACCTTAAAATTGTTCATGTTTGCTTAACTGGAATCAATTTCCCATTGGAAAAAACATGTTTTTTTCCCTTTAATTCTAGCAAGTTTTCTTTTATTTGATTTGCAATGTATGTATCATTTTTAGTGTTCCGTCCGGAACACTTATAAGATCACTTCGGTGTCTGTCTGTCTGTCTGTCTGTCTGTCTGTCTGTCTGTCTGTCACACCCGATTTTCTCCGAAACTATTTGACATAGAAAGGTGAAATTTGGTAATAATATAGGAATTGATGGCCTCATCAGAGCCATGTAGTTTTGAGAATTAAATTTTGACTTAAGGGGTTGGTTTTGGGGGAGTGAAGTCGGAAGTGAAAAAAAAATTTTTTTACTAGGTCATCGAGTGTGGTGTCAAATGAAAGCTTGTGAAAACGCGAGTAAAAAATATATATATAATATTATACTTGCGCGCACTTTTCTTTGTATTATTTTTAAAAATTCACGAAAAATCGCTGTCCCGGGCCTTATCTCGAAAAGTACTTATCAAAAAATTTCGAAAAAATTCTGGAATATTCTCCACGGGGTGTAGATTGAACGAAAATTATCACGAGTGCATTACCTTTAATAATTTATATGGTATATAAAAAAAACAAAAATTTCAAGGTCATCAGATTTCAGTAAAAATTGGAAAAAAAAAACTTTGTTGAAAACTCATTTGGGGTGTTTTGTGAAGTCACTGATCATTTTATACCACCGTAACATAATTTTGACTTAAGGGGTTCGTTTTGAGGGGTGAAATCGGAAGTGAAAAAAATTTTTTTTTACTAGGTCATCGAGTGTGATGTCCAATGAAAGCTTGTGAAAACACGAGTAAATATATATATATATATATATATATATATATATATATATATATATATATATATATATATATTTATATATATATATATATATATATATATATATATATATATATATATACATATATATATATATATATATATATATATATATATATATATATATATACTCGTATATAATGTAATACTTGCGCACACTTTTCTTCGTATTACTTTTAAAAAATCGCTGTCCCCTACCTTATCTCGAAAAGTACTGATCAAAAAATTTTGAAAAAACTCTGGAATATTCTCCACGGGGTATAGATTGAACGAAAATTATCACGAGTGCATTACCTTTAATAATTTATTTGGTATATAAAAAAAAAAAAAAAAATTTCAAGGTCACCAGTTTTCAGTAAAGATTGGAAACAACCTTTGTTGAAAACTCCTTTGAGGTGTGTTTTGTGAAGTCACTGATCATTTTATACCACCCTAACAAAAATTTTTATTTTAAAAACAATCAACGTACGGAACACTAATTGTGCAAGTTCAACTTGCACTTGACCGGTTTTTTTTTTTCTTGCCTCTAGTCTCCGCTTTCATAATTATATAATTTCAACGTACTAATAGAAATTTTCCGGTTAAAAATAATTATTAATGGAAAGCAAAAATAAATCGCAAATCTACTAAAACCAGTAAAAAGTACAGATAAAAGTAACCTGCTACTTTATAACCTCAATCTCTTTCCCGCTCACCATCAGCTGGACACTGCTAACATAATCAGAAGGGAAAGGACATCAGTCACTGACTGATGTCCTTGCTCCGTGGAAAAAGATTATTCTCTCTTCATTTTCTCCTATAACAGAGCATCTGACTAAGTTTCTTTCATCATCGATTGATAGAACTGACCCACAAAACATGAAACGCGCATTTAACTCAGTTTGAATTTCTTTGACTAAAGCCCTTTCTATTTTGATTTGCAAGTTTTATTTTGAAAATCTTATTATTTTTTTAGGTCGGTTTAGTTTTGATTATTTTTAGATACGTTTACACCAGGCGTAAAACAAAAGCTTATTTATTTAGCTTAAGTATTTAAAACTGGTTATAGTGAATCATTAAAATATTACAAAATATTATTTATGATAAATTGAAACCTTAAAAGAAGGTTTTTTTTTTATTGTAGTGATGTAATCTATAGAGTCCTAATGTTTTTCTACAGCTGATTATTCAATGTGTGACTTTTTAATATAACCTCTTTCTTGCCTGTAGCCTCGTATATCAACCAAAGTCTATTTTCTTGCAATAAATTAATAACGCGTGATTGGGAAAATAGTGAGAGCCAATTTAAAGTCTAGCCATCAAGGAAATGTCAAATAATGATCGCCTTAACCAAATCAAATTTTATAAAATACTATTAAAACTACTGGCAAGTTGTCTTTACGTAGCCCTAGAAAGTCTTTAAATAAAATATTACCAGGTAGGTTAAAATAGCATTTAAATATACTGTAGTGCCTTTAGCAAGAGAAAAATCCAAATAATCTATAATATATATAAAATGCAACGTCTCTCTGTCTGTCTGTCCGTTAATGCACTTATCACTGGAGAAACACTTATCCGATTTACGTACTTTTTTTTTTTCAAAACATACATATGTTCTCTGGCCAGGTTATAGGTTATATTTTATTACGATAGGTAGCACAAGGAATGAGCAGTGACGATAATAGTGAATGAAGTCGGAAAAAAGTTTGCCGCTAGCGCGTTCCCTTGCAATACACAGCATAAATCATTAAATATGGAACAATATTATGTAGCAGAGAATATCTATAATCTATAATCTATACATTAAATGCAATGTCTCTCTGTCTGTCCATATGTTCTCTGGCCAGGTTATAGGTTATATTTTATAACGTTAAGTGACATGAGGAATAAGCAGTGACGATAATAGTGAATCAAATCGGACAAAGTTTGTCGCTAGCGCGTTTTCTTGCAATACACTGCCTAAACCATTAAATATGGAACAATATCATGTAGCAAAGGATGTATATAATATATAAAATGTAACGTCTCTCTGTCTGTTTGTCCGTTTGTGCTCTTATCACTGGAGAACCACTTACCCGATTTACGTGCTTTTTTTAAAACATGCTAAACCATTAAATATGAATCAATATGATGTAGCAAAGAATATCTATAATATATATAAAATGCAACGTTTGTCTATCTGTCTGTGCGTTAATGCGCTTATCACTGGAGAACCACTTATCCGATTTACGTGCTTTTTTTTTAAACATACATATATTCTCTGGCCAGGTTATAGGATATATTTTATTACGTTAGGTGACATAAGGAATAAGCAGTAACGATAATAGTGAATCAAGTCGGAGAAAAGTTTGCCTCTAGAGCGTTCTCTTGCAATATATTGCCTAAAGCATTAAATATGGAACAATATCATGTAGCAAAGAATATAATATATATAAAATGCAACGTCTTTTTGTCCGTTAGTGCGCTTATCACTCGAGAACCACTTATCCGATTTACGTGTTTTTATAAATTTATACATATGTTCTATATAATTCGATATAAGCCTAGATAATGGGAGATAGGTATAAATAATGGGAGATAAGGAGAAATAATGGGAGATAAGCAGAGATAAGTCTAGATAATGGGAGTTATGGTGAGATAATGGGAGATAAGGAGAAATAATGGGAGATAAGGAGAAATATTTCAGTATAAGTCGAAATAAGCCTAGATAATGTGAGATAAGGTGAGATAATAGGAGATAAGGGGAAATAATGGGAGATAAGGAGAAATAATGGGAGATGACCAGAGATAAGCCTAGATAATGGAAATTATGTAGAGATAATGGGAGACAAATATAAATAATGGGAGATAAGGGGAAATAATGGCAGATATTTTATTACGTTGGTAGTAAATCAAGTCCACGCGAGCGGAGTCGCGGGCACTGCTAGTCACTAATAAAATAACTCCATAGTCCATAAATATGTTACGGTGCGGTTTAAGCGTAGGTACAGCTGGTGTCAGAATTAATGCCAAATGGAACTTCTAAAATATTTGAATGCTTTTCAACGTTTACTAGCATATTATTTTGGAATAAGGAGCATTTCCACCTTAATGATAAAGAGAATGGGCTTTATTGCAGTCTGACAAGTTCAAAACTGAATTACGAAAAGCCTCTACATTCACGCAATATAACGGCTAAGGCTGTACTCTCAGAGTCCCGAAAAATCGCACGTAGTTCTTTGAGGATGTATGCTTCACACACTAATAATTCAGAGCAATTTGTAAAAATTATTGAGAATTTTTTTACACTCACTTTACATAATTTTGATGGTCATAACCGGAGAACCTGATTTCAGCAGGACCGTGCGACGTTCCATCTCTGCTGCTGGTGATTCGAGACATTTCTCTTAATAAAGTGATTTTAAAGCGGGGACATAAGTTGGCCTCCACGTCATCATGATCTGACACAACGGATTTTTTCTTGTGAGGATATCACAAAAATAAAGTTTACAGTAACAATCCTGGCTTCCCTAAATAAATTAACTAAAGTGGTCGCCAAGAAATAATTTTCCAAGTGCTCTAGTTTAATATACAATAAAGATGCTTTGCGTATGCTTTCTATGTCATCGTATCTCGGCCCGTGAAATAATAATAATAAAACAAGAATAATAATAAAATAAAATAAAAATTTACAACGTGGCGGTCGCTTCTCTCGGGAAGGCAATGACAAACCACCTGTAGTATCACGCCTAGTAAAGCGTTCTTACTTTGGAACCGACAATAAACTGTAGGCCCCCATTTGTCTGTGGACATACTTTAAAAAAGGCACCAACCATAGGTAAAGACGAAAGGGTCGTCTACGTCTGTAACGGATATGGCACTTCAAGAAGGAGATAAATATTAAATATATAAAATTAAACTTTTTCATATAACACCTTGTACCTTCTATTTTTTAAAAGGTATATCACTTTATTGCTTTTCATCTATCGCACCTTATTAAAGCTAAAAAGAAGGAAATAAATGTTTTTCAACAGTTTTCCCGCCTCACACTCGGTAAAAGATTGCTATTTCACTTGACATCTCCACATTTGTTACCGTTAGGCCACAAAATAACATAACTTGACACTCAGTGGTTTATACGAGACGAGAAAATTGACGTGAAAATAAATGGTGTACCGGAGTATTTTGCGGCAAATTGAGATGATTTTGTTACAAAAATATATATAACGGTTGAAAAACAATCTAGGGAAAGATTAGTTTTCAAACTGAAAAATAAAATGTGCGATGAAAGGTAAAAAAATTGAAAGCTTCATACAGATAAACACGTTTTTTTTTATTTTCTGGACAAATTTTAAGCATATTTCTTTATAATAAAGCATACAAGACGAATGTGGGGAAGAGCTCGAAGGGTAATTTAGTTTTTAGCGTAATAGGAGTAGATGGTGAAAGGGATGGGGGTCGTTGAATATTCCATAGTATTATGAAAATTTTTTTTGTTCTTGAACTAGGATAACGAACAAATTTAAAATATTAATAAGTAATATAATATAGCAAAACATGTAGAAAGTTAAAAGAGTGAGTAAAAGGGATAGACGGGAGTATATAACGTGTAATACACCCTTTTTAAGGGATCTTGGAGTATCTAAAAAAATATATATTAGTTTTTTGTTGAACATTTATTATGTACTAATATACTCCCATATTTCCTATAATACCACTAAGATGGTATGATGATATTAGGAAGGTCATGAATGGGCAAACATAGCATACGACAGAAACAAATGGAAATAGATGAGGTGTGTAAATACTTCTACCCCCTATATGAGGCATTTAATTTCAAACCCATCTCAGTCCATCATTTTTGGAGAATCACTTTTTTTCGTATTTCGCTGTCTTAGGAGACACTATAAGTGTGAGAAGTCGTTAAGATCAAAACCCTCCCGAAGCCATTTAAAAAGAGCTGTGAAATTTCACTTAGGTTTCAAAACCCTCTGAATCCAAGCTTTGGGATCTGTCCACATGGAGCGCTTGTGTCACACTGATTAGGATGGTTATGAAATTCAGATTTCTTTATTTCTTTACTTTGTGTTTTTATTTGTTTTAATTTTTTTTACTTACTTACTTACTTAATCCTTATGCCTTTCTATCCCTTGTGTTAGGAGTGCAAGTGGGAGTTGAGTTTCGGATCGAGAAGTGTATACATGTGAATCGAACGCCCGGCAATAGTCAACTCGTTCATCGAGCATTATTACGGTAGTGTTTCGACCTATTTATTTATTTTGTCGATTGCAAACAAGAAGGACTAGAAATAAAGCAGAGTGTAGTGTTAGAATTAAGACAATAAGTAAAAAATTTGGAGGTTTATGAGAATAATTCTGTAAAATTGTATGAAGCTAACGAAACGATAATCGACGACCTTGATCGTTTTACTGTTTACGGTGATAAGAAATATAAACAACAGTTTTTTTCTCCCGTGTTTAAAAATGGAATATACGAGGAATTGTTTTTTTTTTTAATAAAAAATATTTGTTTCAACAAATGTCAAAACGATTTATATTTCTAATAGATCTCTCAAAAATTCCTGGAGAGGATGATGTATATCCTCGGAAAAGAAAAAGAAATATTAAAAATTGGAAAACTTCAATATAAAATGCCATGAGATAAGTTACAATGATTTTCTATTTTAAAATTACGGCTATTAGGTATTAAAACTTCTTATATAATTTTCATAAAAAAAATAGAACATATTTAGTTTTGTTTCTCTTTATTTATTGTAAACATAAAACAAAGCATTTTCATGAAATTTTTTACTCAAAGAAAACAAAGTTGGCTTAAGAGCAAGTTATTTTTTAGTTTACTGACACTGAACCAACAGCTTAAAAAAGTCCCGTAAGCAATAATTGTGCTCCCAACGAATACTCTTATCGTTAAAAACTACTTAAGGGAAAAAAATACAAATTTGCCAAAAAGCATTTTTAAGTACTTTGATTATAGGCAACGATCGTGTTCAAGGTGTGATTAAGAAAGGAATTGGTGGAGTCCAATGGCAGGACGAGGTGGAAATAGGAAAGAGCTTCTGTTTGCTGAGAAAAGAAGCTCAGTTATTCAATTTATTAAACGAATAAAATGTATTGGAAGTCATTACTGCCTAGAAAAATCTACCGACAGAGTTTATTTTTAATCAGATTTGAAGGAAAAAAGACTCTGGGGAATGCATTGCTCAGAGCATGACGATTTAACTATTACGAGTTCCTTTTTCCGGACTATTTTCCGTACCAAATTCAACATCGGCTTTGGTAGTCCTAGTACGGATGAAGGTTCTATATGTATTTCTTTAGCTGAACGAGCCAAGCATATAAACAACGGCTTACTAAAGAGAAAACTGGCAACTGAACTGAGTGTTCACCATTTAAAGGCAAGAGCCTTTTATGAATTACTGAGACTAAAGAAACATGACACCTTTACATTCTTTTTTGATTGTCAAAAGAATTAGACACTCTCGCGGGTTCAGAATCAGTCTGCATATTACTCGAAACTTTTGTATAAGTCGAATTTGACAATAGTTGTTGGAGATTCGAGGGCTAAACAAACTAAAGACAACATATTTGTCTATCATTGGTGTGAAAATTAACAGAAAAAAAGTTCGAAGAAGGTTTCTTCTTCATGATTTTTTTTTGGGAATCATGGTAGTCCTTCCTGAGGTATCCAAGATGAGGGTTTTTTGTGACCGGTGTGGAGGTCAAAATAATAATACAACCTTCATAGACACGACTGGATTATGGCAGGTTCACAATGCATAAATCAACACAAAAGGTGTAGAAATAATATTCCAATGGTGGGTTATTCATTTTTACCATCAGACCGAGTGTTCGGTAGAATTGAGGACATTAAAAAGAAAAACACTATCGTAACCCCGAAGAGTATACAAAAATAATTTCTCTCCAAGGAAAAAAAGTGAGTCTGGCGGGAAAAGTTTTTAATTTCAAAGCTGCATTAGCAAATGTAGTAAAATCTACCGTACAGTAACATTTCAAATTTTTGCCACAAAGGGATTTCAAATAAAAAGAAATAAAAGGTCTGATAATGTGTTGATGAAGGAAGAAAAAAAAACTTCTTTAGTGACGTGGGAAATTTGAAAATTCCAGGAAAAAACAAAAAGCTAACAGGCGTTCGACCTGAAAAAATAAATGTGGGAGTAAAAGTTGCACTAAATGACGTCAACAACCTGCTATAAAAGCATTATGGAAAAGAGTGGAAGTCGTTATAAATGCTAGATTTTTACAAAAAGGTTATTGATTTTACTGTTTACCGTGAAAAAGTCAAATTCGGTGCTTATTTTAGAACTACGTGTTTGCAAGGAAAATACTGGCCAAATCTCTTTACCGATTTTCTTTTATTAATATGATTCTAATTCTTAGAATAATAAAAATAAATGTTCCAATCATCCTATTTGAAAATGATATATTTTATTATACTATACTAAATTTTCTCTTCTTTTACGATATTTACAGGCTTTATATGAGGCGTTTAGCTTCAAAACTCTCTCGATCCATTTTTATAAATTCTATATGATACACAAAAAACGTCCCAGTATCAAAAGGCACTGTAGGCTGCTTATCAAATTATAAACTATAAACAACCAAATTTGTCTTTGCAAGTAGGCTACATATGCTAAAAATGCTTGAATCTAGGGGTTTTGAAGCAAATCGGCATAAATACTAGTTTCTGTTTAATTTGCCACAGGATTACCTTTACCCATTACTGTACCTAAGTGGAAATTGGTACTATTTTTACCGTACAAAGCCTTGAATGTGGTTTCTGCTAAAAAGGTATAGCTCCGGAATCATTTATAAAAAAATGCTTGTATTTTTATTTTTTAATTTAAAAATAAATTGAGTATTAATAACATAAAATAAATTAGTGATACTTTTTGTAAAAATCTAGCATTTGTAACGACTTCCACTCTTTTCCATAATGCTTTCATAGCAGGTTGTTGACATCATTTATTTTAGGAAGTGCAATTTTTACTCCCACATTTATTTTTTCAGGTCGAACGCCTGTTAACTTTTTGTTTTTCTTGGAAATTACTTTAAAATTTCCCACGTCACTAAAGAAGTTTTTTCCTCCCTTCATAAACACATTATCAGAGCTTTTAATTCTTTTTTTATTTGAAATCTCGTTGTGGCAAAAATTTGAAATGGCACTGTTAGGTAGATTTTACTACATTTGCTAATGTAGCTTTAAAATTAAAAACTTTTCCCGTCAGACTCACTTTATTTCCTTAGAGAGAAATTATTTTTGTATACTCTTCGGGGTCAACGATAGTATTTTTCTTTTTAATGTCCTTCTCAATTCTACCGAACACTCGGTCTGGTGGTAAAAATGAATGACCCACCATTGGAATATATATCTTTTATGTTGGTGGATAGAATATTAACCAGCCATAATAAAATCATGCCTATGAAGGTTGTATTTTTTTTTTACCTCCGCACCAGTCACAAAAAACCCTGATCTTGGATACCTCAGGGAGAGATGCTACCATGATTCACCAAAAATTCTTGAAGAAGAAACCTTATTCGAACTTTTTTTCTGTTAATTTTCACACCAATGATAGACAAATATGTTGTCTTTAGTTTGTTTAGAATCTCCAACAACCATTGTCAAATTCGACTTATACAACTGTTTCAAGTAATATGCAGCCTGATTCTGAATCCGTGGGAGTGTCTAATTCTTTTGAAAATCAAAACGGAATGTAAAAGTGTCAGGTTTCTTTTGTCTCAGTAATTTATAAAAGGCTATTGCCTTAAACACTCAGTTCAGTCGCCAGTTTTCTTTTTAGTAGTCCGTTGTTTATATGCTTGGTTCGTTCAGCTAAAGAAATACATATAGAACCTTCATCCGTACTAGGACTACCAAAGCCGATGTTGAATTTGGTACGGAAAATAGTCCGGAAAAAGGAACTCGTAACAATTAAATCGTCATGCTCTGAGCAATGCATTCCCCAGAGTTTTTTTACCCTTGATGGTAGATTTTTCTCGGCAGTAATGACTTTCAATACATTTTATATGTTTAATAAATTGAATAACTGACCTTCTTTTCTCAGCAAACAGTAGCTCTTTCTTATTTCCACCCCGTCCTGCCATTGGGCTCCACCAATTCCTCTCTTGATCACACCTTAAACATGATTTTGCCTTTAATCAAACTACTTAAAAATGCTTTTGTGGCAAACCTGTATTTTTTTCCCTTAAGTAGTACTTAGCGATAAGAGTATTCGTTGGGGGCACAATTATTGCTTACTGGTCCTTTTAAAACTGTTGGTTCAGTGTCAGTAAACTTTAAAATAACTTGATTTTGGTCCAACTTTGTTTTCTTTGAGTAAAAAATTTCATGGAAATCCTTCAGACCACTAAGGAGTAACTTGTAACAAGAGAGAGCAAATTGCCTTGTTTTATGTTTGCAATGCACCTTTACTGGTATTACACCAGGACTCAAGTATCTATAAATAAAAAGAAACATAACTGAATATTTTCTAATTATTTTTTTTTATGAAAATTTTGTAACAAGTTTTAATACCTAATAGCCGTAATTTTAAAATAGAAAATCTTTGTAACTTACCTCATGCCTTTTTGTTTTGAAACTTTCCAATTTTTAACATTTTTTTTTTTTTTTGAGGACGTATATCATCCTCTACAGGACATTTTGCCAGATCTATTAAAAAAATTGTTTTGATAATTTGTTTAAACAAATATTTCCTTATTAAAAAATAAAAATTAAAACAAATAAAAACACAAAGAAAAGAAATAAAGAAACCTCAATTTCATAACCTTCCCAATCAGTGTGACATAAGCGCTCCATGTGGACATATTGAAACTATGCGATATTCAACGACCCCCACCCCTTTCACCATCTACCACTATTACGATAAACACTAAATTACCCTTCTAGCTCTTCCCCTCCCGAATAACATCTTGTATGCTTTATTATAAAGAACTTTTCTTAAAATTTGTCCATAAAAGAAAGAAAACGTGTTTATCTGTATGAAGCTGGATGTTGTGGAAATTACTGCATATGTTGAAATGGGTGACTCATGGGGACATGTAGAAGCACATTCAATACGTTTTTTACCAAATTCGAAAATTTTTGAGAAGTAAAAAATAGAGCAAAACTGGATTTTACTTTCAAACCAACCCGCATCTGAAAGGCCACCCTTGGCTGGACTAGCTCAGATGTAGGCGCATTGTTGCTGTTCGTACAATGCGCCTGCGCTGAGTTAAATCCACGAACACTGTCACGCTCTTGTTAATAATCGGCCATATTGTTTAGTTGTTTCGTTTACCAGTGGCGGAAAGAAAACAATATCTTCATTTCTTTAGGGTCGATTTCTTGCTTTTTTATTGCAATCTGCTATTTAAAATGAATTTTCTGGAATCGATCCTGCTTTAAGGAGGCACCACATGCTATATATATATATATATATATATATATATATATATATATATATATATATATATATATATATATATATATATATATAGCATGTGGCATATATATATTTATGTATATATGCCAAGTTTAAAATTGATATCTTATTTCATTTGAGAGTTATCATGCCGACAGACCGACAGACTGATTGACCTACAGAACGACAGACAAATGAACCGACAGAACGACAGACCGATAAAGAGACAGGCCGACAGACAGGGACCCTAAAACGTAAAGAAAATCAAAAATCACGGGATGTGATTTTTTCACAAATACAAGACTTTTCTTTAGCAAAGAAAGTAATAACAACTAATACTGCTAAATCATTACAACCAAGACGCGAACTAATAAACAGTTTACGTTCTCGTAATTAATTTTGATAATCCAATAATCCATTCTGCACCTACCAAACGGTCCGTTACTTAAGTGGCAAACTGGATCAGAAATTTACAAGATTTGCATTAATAAAATAGCTTTAATCGTCGTCAAGGTTACCTTATAAACGGAGAAAATTATTCTAGGGATATATAATCAACTGTACAGGATTATTGATTGTAAATGGACCACTGTTGGAACTTGCTTATTTAAACAATTAGGCAAAAAATGGTAGATATAGTAAATCCCAAGATATAAGATCCTGCCTTTTTGTTTGTTCAGTGGGGCAATAAACGACCCTATTACGGTTTTGTGCCTAGTTGCCAGGTATTACGATAAACGTATTTTTATTTTACCTGCCTTGTATACCGCCCTCACTTACACCTGCAATCATATTGGTTCTATTTTTACCTATATATTTACTATCTGGCAACCCGGTTTGTAGTTCTTTAAGTATTTGATAATATAGGCCTAATGACCACAGGTCCCCATTAAGATTCGAAAGATACTTTTTATTATTTTTATTTTTAGTTTTACTTACAACGTAACGGTTTTATTTTAATTATGTAGCGTCCGTGGGAAAATTGCAATAGTGGCTATCGCAAGAGAAATCAATTATCACTTGATGCTAAACAAATAGTGAAAAATGTTTACGACAGTTCGGTAAAAAGAAATTTGAATAAACAAAGTGCTTTGCAAGAAACCAGTGAACTAACCAAAACCCCAATTTCTACGATTAAGGCTATTGTATGAAAACCATCACTCAGGAACAGGAAAAAACGGAAAGATTTTTAAATGCATCATGTAGACGATTGTGAAAAAGACGTCATCAGGACAAAAATATATTCTATGTATGAAGAGCAGTTGGTGCCTACACTAGACAAAATAAACTTAAGACTGGTGCAGGACAATATACATTGTGGCCGATCAACCCTTCACAGAATTCTCTTAAGAATTGGATTCACGTTCCGAAAAATCAACAAAAGGCAAGTAGTGATGGAGTCACAAAGATTACAAATCTTGCGACATACTTATTTACAAGAAATTAAAAAGTATCGATCAGAAAATTGGCTAATAATTTACCTTGACGAAACATGGTTCGATACCCATGACGCTGCGCAAAAAGGGTGGGTTGACAGCAGTACAAAATGTCAGACTAACGCACCTTCAAATAAAGGTAAACGAATAACCATTTTGCATGCTGGATCTAAAAAGGGCTGGGTTTCAAATTGTCTACTATTATCTGCAAAAAAAACATAAAAGAATATAGTTTGGACTATTACGAAGACACAATCGCAGAACTTTTTGAAAATTGGTTTCAAAATTTCCTTTTGCCAAATGTTCCCGAACAGAGTGTTATAGTTATGGACAATGCAAGTTACCATAGTCGCCTACTAACTAAGGCTCCTAATGCAACCAACACCAAATCGGAAATACAGGAATATATGTTAGAACATGACATTTATTTTGACTTTTCCAGCTAGAAGATTTAAAGGACTAATTTGGGAATCCCTGGTCTATGCAAAAATGAAGCTAGCAACGAGGTCACAACGAGTTTCCATTTTATAGAGGCTGCACATAATAAGTTTCTCTGGTTGATACTTAATCACTCTTTGTTTAAAATTTTACACGAAAGATCTTGATTGAGGATCCTTGATAGGGGTGTAAGGCATTCATAAAGTAAAAATTAAATCTGAAATAAAAACTCTAAAAAATATACACCAAGAATTTCATCGACCTTGAGCTTGATATATTGTACACCTCTTGAAATACGTTAACTAGTACTTATACAATTTAGCGACTCGAACCCTTGATAAGGGTGTCAACCTCTCTTATCCTAAAATCATTTAAAAGACCAAAAAAATTACGCATGAACAATTTCTTCCACATTAAGTCTGATCTAGGTTATACTTTACTAGTTAAAATGTCTCAAGGGGTATGGCTTATATCAAACTCAAGACGGAACTAATTTTCTGTATTTTTTTAAATAATTTTAGAATAGGGCTATTTGACACCCTTATTAAGGGTTCGAGACGTTAAGTTGTATAAGTGCTAGTTAAAGTATCATAGGAGAAATACAGTACATTAAGCTCAATGTATGAGAAATTGTCTGTGTATATTTTTTAATTTTTTATTTCATACTAAACTTGGTTTCTTGAGTGTTTTACCTCCTTATCAGGTATCCACTAAAACGCATAGCTATATTCTCTAAATCAAAAGCCTCTTTGAAATGGACATGACATTGACATATCGAATCATTTCGTTGTTACTTCAACATGAAAAGTACCATCTGTCCAATTTCAGTCAGCTGGCTTTAACAGTTACTATTTACGAGTATTACTGATTTAAAAATATGTATAAATAAAAAATGAATTGGGGGGAAAAAGTTGATATGTCACATTTTTTTCAAAAATCATTTTATGTTATGGATTAAGATAATTGATTCCTGGAAAGTTAACAATTATTTTTGTTATACTACAAAGGTAACAATTTTTATTTTTTTTAATAAAATTTGTTATGAAAATCCTAACTAAACCACGGGAACATTGTATATCCCATTTGTTTTTTTTGTCAGTGGAGAGTGAAAATGATCTTTTCATTTCATTCTTTTCATAATTTCTTGATAGTCGAATTTTTCTGTTATTTTTATTCAATTCCTTTTTTTTATAAGAATTTACCAACTTTAATACAATTAATGATTTTTATAACACTCCGTATAACCGCATTTTAACTGACACGACGGTTAAACGAAAGAAAATGACTGCATAAAAAAGAAAAAACTACGAAAATAAAGGAATGAAAATTCTTTTGCTTATTCACTATTATAAAAAATAAACGAAATCCAATATACAGTGACTCACAGCTTAAATGATGCAATCGCTATAAGAAAAGACTAACTGGTCTCAGTTCCTCTTTATTTATTTGGAAAAAACAACTTATTGAAATTAAATTAGTAAAGAGTCTTCTAAAAAAGTATGAATTACTTTTTGTCTTAAATATGCCTTACTTAATTAACAATAAATCATATGCAATTTTAACGTCACAGCTTAAATGCTGCAAAATAACAACAGGGGTCAAAACTTATCGCATTTTGAAATTTACGAAGGCGGCGTTGCTTTGATTTCTTAGTGCAATTGTTTTTTGTTTAGTTTGACATTTTTTTCATTCAATAAAACGAAATTGTTTAAGAATGGGTCGTCGAACTACAATTTCTGAGATAAATTTAATTATTACTCATTACAGGAAAGGATACAGCCAAAGAGACATAGCCAAAATGGTAAATAAATGCCCGTCAACTGTTCAGCATATCATTGAACGTTACCGGAATGAAAATATAGTCGAGAATAAGTTAAGGTCTTCAATGAACGTGAAGAAAGATGGATTTTAAGAGAGGTATCAAATAATCCAAAAAAAAAGTGCGCCAAAGTTGTGCGCCGAGGTGGAAAAACAGTTTGGAAAAAGGTTGTGTAACCCGAAACAGTTCGACGGATCTTGTGAAATAATAATTTACATAGTCGAACTGCTAGAAATAAGCCTTTCATGAGCCAAAGAAATAGACGCGTGAGATTGGAATTTGCCAGAGAGCATAACAATAAAGACTTGAACTTCTGGAATTCAGTAATATTTGCTGATGAGATCAAAATAAACTTATTTGGGTCCGATGGAAAAATATCAGCGTGGAGAAAGCCTAACGAAGAATTAAAATTGAAAAATATGAAAGCTACGGTAAAGCACGGTGGAGGTGGAGTGATGTTATGGGGCTGTATGTCATCTGCAGGAGTAGGTAACATGCATTTCGTCGAAGGGAATATGAACCAATATGTGTACTTGGATATACTAAGGCAGCATCTCGTCGCTAGTGCCCAAAAATTAGATATTGAAAACAATTATCGGTTCTACCACGACAATGATCCAAAGCACACGTCATTTTGAGTCCGCAGTTAGTTGCTTTATAATTGTCCAAATGTTATTAAAACACCAGCCCAGTCACCAGACCTAAATGTAATTGAAAATTTGTGGCAGACATTAAAAAATAAAGTAAATAGTGCCCCAATATCAAATAAAACTGAATTAAAAGTAAAAATTACTGAAGCATGGAACACTATTTCCCCGGAGTATACTAGAAAGTTAGTTGAATCAATGTCCAGAAGATTACAAGCCATTATTGATAATGAGGGAAGCCCGACCAAATATTAGCAGGCTTATTTCAAATTTTACTGTTTGTTTTCTCTAATAATTTTGGTATATTGAATTTTGCATCATTTAAGCTGTGACGTTAAAATCGCATATAATTTAATTAATTATTTATTGTTAATTAAGTAAGGCATATTTAAGACAAAAAGTAATTCATACTTTTTTAGAAGACTCTTTACTAATTTAATTTCAATAAGTTGTTTTTTCAAATAAATAAAGAGGCTCTGAGACCATTTAGTCTGCATCATTTAAGCTGTGAGTCACTGTATACTATTTTTAAATTTAGAAAATTCAGAATCTTTTCAAAACTTATTACAGAATTAAAAATATTTTACAGAAACATGGTTATCATCAGTATCTATAAGTCCAGGATTTAATTAAAAGAAATAAGAAGTTACTCTTGGGCTTTTGTCAGTAAATAATGCAACATATGGGCGAAATACTTGGAAACAAAAGTGAAAATTGTTAAATTTTTTACCACATAATAGGGAAGTAATCTGCGACCAGGACGATGTTCCGTCACACACAACACTCACGCAGTAACTAATTTTTAAATGAAATTTTATTGGATTGGCAGATTTGGAATATTAAGATAACCACAAAAAAGTCAAGACTTTGAAATAAAAGAAACTTGATGCAATTGTATCTAATTAAGGTCAAGGAATCATTTGGCACATATAAAAAGGCAAAACAAATCGATAGAAAAGGTGTTGAACGGAACGTTAGATACGTTAAGCATTTAAGATAACCAATTTTAGCTTATTTGTAATAGTAAAAATACCATTCTTAGCTTATCTCAGTCAAAGTTCCAATAAAAACTCAAATAGCTGTCAGAGATATAATTTCGTATTCTTAAAAGATTATTTAACATTAAAGCGTCAAGTTCTATAAAAGCTCCAAAATTCAAAACATTTTTAAAAAGATATTTAAGCCGTACATTTATCAGAAGGCAATTGCCTGGCTCCTTAAATAAAATAAATGAATATCTATAAAAAAAATATTTAGTTGAAAGTTCTGTTACACAGTCTCGATTTCCACGGTTAAGAAAGTATTATTGTCTGCAGGCCTCAAATGATATGTATCTGCTATGTAACCGAGGCTAACAACCAAAACATATTTCAATGGACTAAAAGAAAAAAAAATCTTTGGACGGAAGAATCGGATTTCAAAATTCTGGATCTAATAGAACAATATTGATTTACCGCTTAACTAACGAAAGCTTGCACTGTACTAATAGTGTAGTAAAAACACTAATTTCAAAGCCGACGTAAAACGGCTCAGTATTAAGTACACCTAAGAATTTGAAGCTATGTTAAAACCAGACTGAATGAGCTAGTAGAACAATTTCATTTCGTCTGTCTATTTTAATGAATATAAAATCTAAGACAATAGATTTTACTAAAAATAATAAATTTCTACTAAGCTATTGTGAAATAGAATTGAAACTAATGTAACATCCTCTAACTTTAATATAACCTTCATTATAAAAAATAAAGTTAAACTTAACCGAACATTTTCACTACTTTGCAAAAGGGATCTTCTAAAATTTTGCACATCATTGTTTATGTTGTCCATTTAACTACCACTCTTCTGATAGCATCGATTGAGTTCAGAAATTGTATAAAATGCTATGAAGGTAACCTTCTATACTTGCATGTTCCCTAATGTTCAATAGATCATACCTCTTAAATCGTCGAGCCTATTTCTAAAATATCTTTAGTGACTCGTCTGTCAGACTCGCTAGTTTGGTCCCCATGAAAAATATTACTATGACATATGGCTTTAATATATCACCTATTTATTTTGAGTTCAAGCCGATTGGTTTACTTAGTCGACCTGTACTATAAAATGAAAAAAAAAAACAGTTTCTTGCCTGTTTTTTCAATTTTGTAGGTTATGTACGCACTTGAACGGCTTAAAACTAACGAGGATTTGCTGGAAATTTCATTACGAAGAGTTTGGTTTTTTTTTGTCTCGATTCGATTTATATAACCGGAGTTATTCATATTTTGAGCTCAAAGAACGCGTTTTGAAAACTTAAATTGTTTATAAACAAAAGAGTACAAGTTTTTCGAGTTCCGAAACTCAGGACAATACTCCTGGTGATACTCTAGAGAGGATAAAATTATAATATGGCTGTATCTAAACTATGCCTATCGCATCATTAATTTCACCTTTTTTTACTGCACTATAACTATGGAGGTGGCTTGAGGATGTGCTGGTGGTGGTAAATAAGGCACTGCTGCGAAAATAGACGAAAATTAAACAAAGAAGAATACTTGAAAATTCGACAGTAGTAAACAAGATAACTACACTAAACATTCTTCAAAATCATGTTAAGGGTATGTTATATAGAAAAAGAGAGAATAATTAATAAAGATGATGAGGTGGTCATCTTAATCCTCCGGTATCTCTCCCATCGAAAGTATTAGCTAAATTAGATAGAAGGGTTAAAAATTGTTATCCATCCAACTCTGTGCAGTTTTGAGAAGACCTAAAAAATGAATGGGAAAAGTTGGATGCCGAGTATTGTAGTAAATTGATAAATAGGATATCGAACAATTGTGAGGCAGTAATTGAGGAATTGAGGAGAATTCTTTTTGATGGTTATAATTATGACTGATTTTGTAGAAAACACCTTATTGTAAAAGTAGATATTTATTTTAATATAAAAATTTACATTTTTTAGCTTTATTTAATTAAAAATTCTTTAGCGTTTCTTTTCCCCTTGGAACTTATGTTTCGGAGTTTATATGTTATAAAGGAGAATATTTCTGAGCCTTTGTTATTTTTACTGGCAAAATAATTTACAGCATTTTTCATCTACTCCGATGTACCTTAATTATTATTCATTGGAAATAAATTATTTGCATGCCATAATGGCTTCTTTGAAACCGGTATTGATATTTAATTCATATTTTGAGCATTTTGTCTAGAAAATTAATAAAATTAAAATATTTTTTTGTTTGTAAAATATTCCTATCCAGGCAACAATATTCCAAGCAACGTGTTTGTCATATTTTGTATCAGTAATGCAAATTTTTACAAATAAATATTTATTTATCGTATTATGTATGAATTTATACAGATGTAGCAGAACTCGCAGGCTTTCAGGTTTTTCTGAAACTTGTTTACTCATGTTAAAAAATATCACTTTCTACACTTATTATGTAAATTACTATTCCTTTCTATTCATATACTGTGAAAGGTTTTAAAGTTACAATACAAGGTAGTGTATTGCTCAAAGTATTATTTATAGTCAAATGTATGAGAACTTACAGGGGTGGGAGGAGGAGATTACAGAAGTTATTTAAATATATCGTTTATATGTCTTTCCAGGAGTCGAATAATAAAAAACTATGTTTTTACTTCATTTTTAGTCCATCTAATCTTTATTGATTTAACAAAGGCCT
Source organism: Pachyrhynchus sulphureomaculatus (assembly GCA_019049505.1). NCBI lineage: Eukaryota > Metazoa > Arthropoda > Insecta > Coleoptera > Curculionidae > Pachyrhynchus > Pachyrhynchus sulphureomaculatus. The sequence goes on along the minus strand of CM032448.1, from coordinate 79,027,172 downwards.
ACGATAATGTACCAATAAAGAAACTGTGGCAGGTATTGGAAAGAACATCTATTAACGTTACCGCCATACAAGCGATGAAACAACTATATTCAAATTGCCAATCAAGAATAAAGATTGGTAAAGAAATATCTGAAAGCTTTCACATCACAAAAGGTCTTAGACAAGGGTGTTGCTTGTCCCCAACGTTATTCAAAGTATATATCAATGCGGCCCTTGATCATTGGAGGAAGAGTTGTCGAGGAATGGGTATTGAAATAGACGATGAGACAACACTATATACGCTACATTTTGCCAATGATCAGGTGGTTATCGCCCAAGATCCAGAAGATCTGGAATATATTGTAACGTGTTAACTTGCCCGCACTTTGTGGCGTCATTTTTTGTACCCTGTGAAAAGTTGTTTGTCCCACGCTTGAGCGCAATTTTCTTGCAGCCCCTTTTTAATTTCTGAGAATGAATTGAGTGAATAAAGATTTTAAAGAACTAAAAGAAATTAAACAAACACTAGCTCAGTTTTCCTTGGTAGAGAAATATGGGTAAGAGATAATTGTTGTACGTCTTTTTGGAATTATTTTTTTTATGGTTAAAAACTTTAGTTGTACTCTTTTTGGGCACCATTCATTTTAAAATAGAAAGGATCTAACTTCAGCTAAAAAAAATGAAAAAATACTGAAGTGTTATACAGTTGTTAAATAAAAGAATCAGTCTGGTACAACCCTTCTTATCCTGAAAAGAAAGATAGGTGCACAGTGAAACACTAGCTTTAATCAACAAAAAGAAAATTTATTCATGATTTTAAAATAAAAGTTCCAACCCTTGCAGTTTTAAGAATTACAAAAATTCTAGCCTAAACAGTAGTTATTAAAAGTAGAGTTCCTAGATCAGACATTTTACTTCCAAAACTTTACTACACCCGAAATCAAAGAGTCGTGATTTTCACTTCACGATTTATCAGTTCAAATTGCTGTTAAAACACTTATTTGCGGGAAATAGATCTACTGATGTATGTTCTGGTGACTTACGGTTTTCCTACGGGCTTCTAGGCCTTAATGGCCGACTTCCGGGAAACAAACATTTCACCAATCCCGGCGTACTACGAATTCGATAGATTCGGTCGGAAACCCGCACTGCACCTGTACCATGAACGGCTAGACGTTCCAGTGTAATACACTGCTCGATACAAAGATGAAAAGAAGTACAATATAAAGCGAAAAATCATACATATATATATATATATATATATATATATATGTATATATATATATATATTATATATATATATATATATATATATATATATATATGTATATATATATATATATATATATATATATATATATATATATATATATGTATATATATATATATATATATATATATATATATATATATATATATATATATATATATATATATATATATATGTATATATATATATATATATATATATTATATATATATATATATATATAGAGTTATCAATTTCACGGCTGTGTATTTAAACAAAAATTGTGAGTTTCGCAGGGTTGCAGCCAGATTATAAAGAATTTTCTAGGGCATTCACAAAAAATAATACTCTTTTTTACTTAGTGAAAGCTTTCGGATATATTCAATCCTTCTTCAGTCACTCTACAAAAGGGGACGGTGGTCATTGAAAAAAGCTTTAAAAACACAAAAATTATTAAAAAAACTTACTGTAAGTGAGGTTACAAACATAAACTAGGCTCTTCCAACATTCTTTCTTTCTCCAAAAAAAAAAAAAAAAAAACCTTTCTTTTTTTGTCTCTTTCACCACACAGCGTACATGTAAACAATAAGAACATTTAAAAGGAAAAAACAGTCATTAATTAAAATTTTCAAAATTTAACACCATTATACATGTATATACTCGGGACGCACAGAGAGCTGTATAGCACTGCCAGTCGTGGTAAATATGCACTTTTTTTTGAAGATGTTTGTTAGATTTAGGAATTTCTTTCTAGAAGAAGATAGAGGATTTACGGTTTATTTTAAAACTAATTATACTTTATGTAATATAATAAGATGTCCATCTTTTTATTTTCGAAAAACATATATGAGAAGATTGAAATTAATTACACACACAGTGAGAAGAAGAAGAAAAGAAAAAAGGGGGAAATGTAAAAAAGGGAAGAAAAAAGGAAAAGATGAAAAAAGGGGGAAATATATTTTATGCTAAGTTTGGGGTAGCTGAAGGCATCTCACTTCCTCCTTATTACTAATCTGAAGTAGGTTGGAGTAAATTACGTTTAAATGTTGAACATCTGATCTTTTGTTCATGCAATTTTTTTGGTTATTGATGTAAACCATTTCAAGAAAATTTCTTTTAAAGTAGTTTTTTTTCAAAATCTATTATTTTTACGTTTTCAAAATTTGGCAAGTGGCCGGTATTATTTGTGTGTTGAGACAGGGCACAAGCATCTGGTCTCAGTCTGATATCACTTTTATGTGATGCCAGTCTATCCTTTAAGCACCTGGAAGTCTGTCCTATATATTTTTTATCACAGTTATGGCAACTAATTTGATACACCAAGTTAGATTTGTTAATGTTGTTTGTTTTATTTTTTAAACGGGTAAAAAGTGTTGTCGTGGTTTTTAATGTTTTGTTGGCTACAATCAGGTCCTTGCCTTGAAATATATTTTGCAAGTTTGGGGGTTAAGTCTCTTATATAAGGAAAAGATACATAATGCTTTCTTGGGTTAGAATTGGCTGTTCGGTTTTGATCAGTGTTATCAGTTATAACTCTTTCACTTGTAGAGAAAAGAAGTTTGTTTTAAAAGATGTTTCGGATAGGAGTTGTCTAAAAGTAAGTTATAGACCCTTCTTAAGTTGTTGACTCTTAATGTGGGGTGGCTTATAGAAGTCACTCGGTTTTTTAAACATAGAATTAAGTTTATTTTCATTCTTTCTGGGTGGTATGAGAAGTAATTAAGATATCTACCAGAACTACTCGGTTTAATGTACCAGTCTAGAATGATTTTTGTTGTTTTCTTCGCATCTGATAAGTTTAGTATCTAGAAATGGCACGCTATTGTTGTTTTCTGTTTCCATTGTGAACTGAATATATTTGTTATAATTGTTAAAGACTCTAAGTATTTCTTCTTCGCCATTAAGTGGTATTGCACATATCAAATCATCAACATACTTTTTTATAAATGGTAATTTATAAGATAATCTTGGAATACATTCTTGTAGTAAATCATCTAACACGTATTGTGCCAGAATGGAGAGAAATTTTTGAGCCCATTGGAGTACCAAATGTTTGTTTATAGAACTGATTGTTGTAAGCGAAGCATGTATTATTAAAAATGAACCGAATTATTTCAAGAAAATTGGACTGACTTATGTCAGTATTATTTCCTATTCTTGTCCAGTTTTTAGTGATGCTCTCGAGTACCAACTCCAAAGAGAGATTCGTAAATAGGGAAACAACGTCCAGACTTAATTCTATGTTTAAAAAACCGAGTGACTTCTATAAGCCACCCCACATTAAGAGTCAACAACTTAAGAAGGGTCTATAACTTACTTTTAGACAACTCCTATCCGAAACATCTTTTAAACAAACTTCTTTTCTCTACAAGTGAAAGAGTTATAACTGATAACACTGATCAAAACCGAACAGCCAATTCTAACCCAAGAAAGCATTATGTATCTTTTCCTTATATAAGAGACTTAACCCCCAAACTTGCAAATATATTTCAAGGCAAGGACCTGATTGTAGCCAACAAAACATTAAAAACCACGACAACACTTTTTACCCGTTTAAAAAATAAAACAAACAACATTAACAAATCTAACTTGGTGTATCAAATTAGTTGCCATAACTGTGATAAAAAAATATATAGGACAGACTTCCAGGTGCTTAAAGGATAGACTGGCATCACATAAAAGTGATATCAGACTGAGACCAGATGCTTGTGCCCTGTCTCAACACACAAATAATACCGGCCACTTGCCAAATTTTGAAAACGTAAAAATAATAGATTTTGAAAAAAACTACTTTAAAAGAAATTTTCTTGAAATGGTTTACATCAATAACCAAAAAAATTGCATGAACAAAAGATCAGATGTTCAACATTTAAACGTAATTTACTCCAACCTACTTCAGATTAGTAATAAGGAGGAAGTGAGATGCCTTCAGCTACCCCAAACTTAGCATAAAATATATTTCCCTTTTTTCATCTTTTCCTTTTTTCTTCCCTTTTTTACATTTCCCCTTTTTTCTTTTCTTCTTCTTCTCACTGTGTGTGTAATTAATTTCAATCTTCTCATATATGTTTTTCGAAAATAAAAAGATGGACATCTTATTATATTACATAAAGTATAATTAGTTTTAAAATAAACCGTAAATCCTCTATCTTCTTCTAGAAAGAAATTCCTAAATCTAACAAACATCTTCAAAAAAAGTGCATATTTACCACGACTGGCAGTGCTATACAGCTCTCTGTGCGTCCCGAGTATATACATGTATAATGGTGTTAAATTTTGAAAATTTTAATTAATGACTGTTTTTTCCTTTTAAATGTTCTTATTGTTTACATGTACGCTGTGTGGTGAAAGAGACAAAAAAAGAAAGGTTTTTTTTTTTTTTTTGGAGAAAAGAAAGAATGTTGGAAGAGCCTAGTTTATGTTTGTAACCTCACTTACAGTAAGTTTTTTAATAATTTTTGTTTTTTAAAGCTTTTTTCAATGACCACCGTCCCCTTTTGTAGAGTGACTGAAGAAGGATTGAATATATCCGAAAGCTTTCACTAAGTAAAAAAGAGTATTATTTTTTGTGAATGCCCTAGAAAATTCTTTATAATCTGGCTGCAACCCTGCGAAACTCACAATTTTTGTTGTATATATATATATATATATATATATATATATATATATATATATATATATATCTTTTTACTCTCCTGCTTGCTTTTAAAAAGTAGTTCATTGTATGGGGTGTTAATTTTAAATCACTGTCAAAACACATTTTTACTTTCTACAAACAAACCACTTAACTTGAAGGACTTTATATGATCATCATGTCATATAAAGTCATGATCATGTCATATAAAGTCCTTCAAGTTAAGTGGTTTGTTTGTAGAAAGTAAAAATGTGTTTTTGACAGTGATTTAAAATTAACACCCCATACAATGAACTACTTTCTAAGAGCAAATTTTGAAGAAGACCTCTTCCGAAGGTCGAAACGTCAATAAATATATAACAGATCCACGAATAGTTTTAATGATCTAATTCCAAGAACACGTAAATTATAATATATATATATATATATATATATATATATATATATATATATATATATATATATATATATATATATATATATATATATATATATATATATATATATATATATATATATATATATATATATATATGTATATAAGTATATATATACATATATATATATATATATATATATATATATATATATATATATATATATATATATATATGTATATAAGTAAGAAACAAACTACTTTTGAGCGATATAGGTTCAAGTGAACAGAATAAAACTAGTGGGATGATAAGGGATAGATTTTGGATCATCATCATTCTTATCACTTCAGTCATGTAGTCCGTTGTCGGACATAAGCGTCCCCTAGGTATGTGCATCTTCTTCGATCTTGGGCCTTGTTTATCCAGTTGTATCCCGCTTGTCTTTTGATATCGTCAGACTATCGGGTTTGTGGCCATTCTCTACTGCTTTTTTCATTCCAGGGCCTCCAGTTGATTATGGTATTCTATGGGTCCGTCGATTATCAGAGAGGCTAGCGGTGGGGCCTGCCCAGTTCCACTTTAATCTGCTCACGCTCTCAGCTATATCCGTTATCTTGGACCTTCTTCGAATTTCTTCATTAGTTAGCCTATCCCTTAATTATACACCCAACGTGCTGCTTTCTATCGCTGGTTGAGCTACTTGTAGACGATTTAAAATTTCTCGACTTGGGGCCCACGTTTCTATTCCTTAGGTCAATACTGGCAATATCCAGTGGTCAAATATGTTCGTGTTTAGTGGATTTTGAACATTGAAAAGGAAGATTTCAAACGTTGAGCAAGCTAATGATATTCCCCTTGATAGGTCCGCTTGATCGGTCTGCTCTCTGTCTAAGATATATGTATGAATCCGTTCTTGTGATTTTCGCGTTTTAAATGCTCAGTATTGCTTCTTTAACACACTTATTGACATTTGTCACGGACGTGGTTTTGGCGATGTTTATCTTCAGACTAATTTCTCTTGATTTATTGTTAAGTTCGTTCAGCATTTCTTTTAATTCTTCATTGCTGGCAGATATAAGCACAACATCGTCCGCGATCGCAAATGATTCAGTTACTCTCCTCCGATATTTACACCCTTATTTGTCCATGAGAGTTGTTTGAACAGATTTTCTAGCACCAACGTAAACAACTTCGGTAATATAGTGTCTCCCTGATATTCACCTCTTTTCATTTCTATCTTCTTAGTATTGTCTTTTGATACAATCTGAAATGTTTATTTATATATATATATATATATATATATATATATATATATATATATATATATATATATATATATATATATATATATATATATATATATATAAATATATATATATATATATATATATATATATATATATATATATATATATATATATATATATATTTTAAATAATCTGCGAATATCTGCTGTCAATTCCACAGTTACTTAAACTATTCAGTGTTGCCCAGATTTCAAGGGAGTTGAAGTTATACTCGTTCAACTTTTCTACTAGAGTTCTTAATATTTGAAGGTGGTCCAGTGTACTAAAGCATTTTCTCAATTCAGCTTATTATCTGGGTTAATTGACACCTAATTTCTTTGTGATCTTCTCATTTAATATTTTCATCAATAACTTATACATTACGGGTAGCAGACTGATTAGTTTATAGTTGGTTAGTTTAGACTTATCTCCTTTTTTGAACAACAGAACCATCAGAGCATTATCCCAGTCTCGTAGGTATCGAGGCACATCGTATATATCTAGGCATTTATTATATTATATCCAGCATCTTTAGTATGGGTTATTCACCCTGTTGCAACATTTCTACATGTATGCCGTCTTTTTTTTGTATAGTTTTAATAATTTTATGTTAGTTATTGTTTGAGATAATAAACACATTTTAATTGTAATTATATTTAGAGAAATTGTCGGCATAAGAGTTTATTTATGTTACCGTTTTATAGAACAAGTAGTTCATTAAACTCTCCATTTTCTAGAATATTTAATTGTGCAAACTATTTATGTAATAAGAACTTTTTGTTGCTTTCTCTTGGAGCTATTATTTCTTAGTATGTATTCTGGGCTTGTTATTACTTTTTAGTTTAAGATTCGGATACAATAAGAATGTATAAGATACTGATTCTTAATTTTTATTTTTTGGTGTGAACAAGTCTATATCTATTTTAGAACTGACTGTTTGTGAGGTAGTGAATAACTTCAAACTTTCGTATTCATTATTGTAACAATGCTACCTACTACCTTGGATGCTGCAAAATAAGAACTTTTAAATTAAAAAATTGGTGAAGTCTTTTGTCCAGTATTTTTATGGCAAATATATGTTCTAAAATAAACACTTAATTTGACATTTTCACACTAACTATATAAGCATTGCTACCAGATATTTTAGAAAAGGAAATGATACCCTATGGTGATACATTAATCACAAAATATCGGTCCTAAACCCGTTATTCGCTGATACGTGAAATAGAAAATCTAGAATTTTCAGATAAAAAAACTTTACCAAAAAACAACTCAAAAATGTGGTAATGATTTTAATTTTTTTAAGTCACTCATAACAACAGTATACTTTTGTTAATATCGGGTAAACAAAATTTATCGATCACAAGCTCTATCACATCAGCGGTATTACTCAAAAACTGTAGCTTTCTTCCCTATTGCAAGTACTATACATGTATTAAATACATGACAAGAGTCGTCAAATCGGGTGTTTTTTACAAGAGTATCCACTAGTGCTGAAAGTAAAAATAATTAAAAAGTTTACGCACATATTTGGGGTTCATAGTTAAAAAAACATTATAATACGAGGATTATATGATAAGTACCTGGCCTCGGCCAGAGATGGCAATACTATTATTTAAAAAATTATATTTTTCGTAAACATTTTCATGGCGCTGCGTGATTTAGTTTGTGAGTGGCAGCCATTTAAATAGAACAACTTTTGTGATTTTCCAAAAATGGAAAAAATTATATATCAGGCAGTGATAAAATATTTGTTTTTGAATAAGAAAACAAATCATGAGAGAAACTCGGAACTCGGCGAAGTTTATGGGCACTCTGCACCTTCATTATCGATCATAAAATATTGCACAGTTGATTTCAAACGCGGCCGTACAAGCGTTTTTGATGAAAAACGTCCAGGTCCTCCAAATGAGGTCACCACATCAGAAATGATTGAAAAAAACCACGATATAGTGATAAATGATAGGATAATAAAAGTGCGTGATATTGCTGAGACTGTGGGCATCTCAATTGAACGGGTGCAGAACATTTTAACAACTTATTTGGATATGAAAAAACATTTCGCAAGATGGGTGCAGCGATTGCTCACAATTGACAATAAACACGACCGTGTGTCAACTTTAAAAGAATGTTTGGCGATGTTAAAGCGCAATCGGAATGATTTTTGGCGTCGATTGATAACTGTTGACGAAATATGAATTCATCACAGCACACCAGAGACCAAAGAACAGTCTAAGCAGTGGATTTTCCGTGGTGAACGGGCTCCAAAGAAGGCTAAGGCGATTTTATCAGCCAACAAAGTCATACCTATAGTGTTTTGATATACACGCGGCATAAACCACGTCGATTACCTTAAAAAGGGCAAAACGATTGGTGGAGAGTATCAGGTCAACTTATTGGGTCGTTTCAACCTTGGCATTTGGTGAAGAAAAAAATTATCTTTTAACAAGGCAATGGACGCATGTATACTTGTGTCATCGCCATAGTAAAATTTCATGAGTTAGGAAACGAATTGCTTTCGCATCCACCACATTTGCCAGATTTAACTCCCAGCGATTATTGGTGATGAGGTGATTGCTGAAACAAACGCCTATTTTGAGGGGTAGAGAAATCGTATTTTTTAGATGGGAAATTAAAGATAGAAAAACTTTGGACTAAGCGTATCGAGCTAAAAGGAGACTATGTTAAAAAATCAAATAAATTTTACGCATAAAAATGATCTTTTTCTTGTTAAGGCTTATGATATAACCCTTGTAGTTACAATTAATTACAAAAAATGTTGGCTTTACAGATATACATTATTAAAACCTAATATGTTTCTTCATATTTTATATTTCTATTTAAATTGACAATAATAACAAAATAACATAATTTTCAGATTCCTTGACTCCAAAAACATTAAAGAGGACATATATCACTATTAAGTGTTTTATATATATCACGATATATATAAAACATCTCCTTTAACTTCTCCTACCTCGTTAACCATTCATATCTTTGAACATTAACATTTTATAATAATGGAAAATTACCACAATTTCCAGATTCTTCTATTACAAGAACTCTAAAACGGATATACGAGTATAACACCATGTATACGAAATATCCTGTCTAGTTTTCTCTCTTACCACATTAACATGTATGATGTTTGACCACAAGTAATTAAAAATAATGAAAAAATAACACAAATTTTAGATTCCTGGATTTCAACAACAATATAATATCTTTTTAGTGTTCCGTACGGAACACTTATAAGATCACTTCGGTGTCTGTCCATCTGTCTGTCTGTCTGTCCGTCTGTCCGTCTGTCCGTCTGTCCGTCTGTCCGTCTGTCCGTCTGTCCGTCTGTCCGTCTGTCCGTCTGTCCGTCTGTCCGTCTGTCCGTCTGTCCGTCTGTCCGTCTGTCCGTCTGTCCGTCTGTCCGTCTGTCCGTCTGTCCGTCTGTCCGTCTGTCCGTCTGTCCGTCTGTCCGTCTGTCCGTCTGTCCGTCTGTCCGTCTGTCCGTCTGTCCGTCTGTCCGTCTGTCCGTCTGTCCGTCTGTCCGTCTGTCCGTCTGTCCGTCTGTCCGTCTGTCCGTCTGTCCGTCTGTCCGTCTGTCCGTCTGTCCGTCTGTCCGTCTGTCACACCCGATTTTCTTCGAAACTATTTGTCGTAGAAAGTTGAAATTTGGTAGTAATATAGGAATTGATGGCCCCATCAGAGCCATGTAGTTTTGAAAGTTAAATTTTGACTTAAGGGGTTAGTTTTGGGGGGTGAAATCGGAAGTGAAAAAAAAATTTTTTTACTAGGTAATCGAGTATGGTGTCAAATGAAAGCTTGTGAAAACACGAGTAAAAAATATATATTTAATGTAATACTTGCGCGCACTTTTCTTTGTATTATTTTTAAAAAAATCGCGAAAAAATCGCTGTCCACCTGCCTTATCTCGGAAAGTACTTACTAAAAAAATTTTGAAAAAATTCTGGAATATTCTCCACGGGCTGTAGATTGAACGAAAATTATCACGAGTGCATTACCTGTAATAATTTATCTGGTATATAAAAAAAAACAGAAATTTCAAGGTCATCAATTTTCAGTAAAGATTGGAAATAAACTTTGTTGAAAACTTATTTGGGGTGTGTTTTGTGAAGTCACTGATCATTTTATATCACCGTAACATAAATTTTGACTTAAGGGATTCGTTTTGAGGGGTGAAATCGGAAGTGAAAAAAAATTTTTTTACTAGGTCATCGAGTGGGGTGTCAAATGAAAGCTTGTGAAAACACGAGTAAAAAAATATATATATATATATATAATATATATATATATATATATATATATATATATATATATATATATATATATATATAATGTAATACTTGCGCACACTTTTCTTCGTATTACTTTTAAAAAATCGTGAAAAATCGCTGTTCCCTACCTTATCTCGAAAAGTACTGATCAAAAAATTTTGAAAAAATTCTGGTATATTCTCCACGGGGTATAGATTGAACGAAAATTATCATTACCTTTAATAATTTATCTGGTATAGAAAAAAACCAAAATTTCAAGGTCATCAGTTTTCAGTAAAGATTGGAAACACACTTTATTGAAAATTCATTTGGTGTGTCACTGATCATTTTATACCACCCTAACAAAATTTTTTATTTTAAAAACAATCAACGTACGGAACACTAATTGTGCAAGTTCAACTTGCACTTGACCGGTTTTTTTATTTTTTCCTAAATATTGAGTAAACACTAATATTGAACAGTAATATAGAATAGTTGATCCACTTATGTGCACAGAAGGAATTACGGATCAGTAATACTTTTTGATCCACTTATGTGCATAGAACGAATTATGGATCAGTAATATTTCCTTCGTTCACAAGACACAGCACAGATACACATATAAAGGAATGGAAATGGACTTTCACTCGGTGTACCGGATGGCGACATAGATGAAAATATGATACAACCTGGGTATCTGACAATATATATAGAATCAAAACAGTAATACTTAAATTAAAAAATCGAGAAGCTCCGGGGCCAAATAACATCAAAGAAGAGCTACTAAAATATAAGAGACGTGCAATATTACAGGAATTACAAGTTTTTTCTCAGGAAAACATAAGGGTCTCAGAACAAAGGCAAGAAGATATAACTATTCAAGAAGGGAGCAAAAAATGATATAAAAAAATACAGACCAACATCAAAGCAGGTGACGAAAATCGGAAGAAGTGAAGCAAAGTAGGATCAATGAAAAGTAACAGGGATTTCGGCACAATAGATAGATGTTGTGCAGACAGAAGAGATTGATGATTTATTCTCTGTCAAAACTAGAAAGTCATTAAATATAACAAAATTGCCAACACGTGGTTCGTCGACCTTACACGAGCTATTGATAGATAAACTTGGATATGTGTTAGAATTACTTACTAAAAGAAGTCCAACTCCCTTCGAAGTACCTTCAAAATTATTAGGAAATTGAACACTGGCAACAGCACTTTTATCAAGGTCAAGAATAATGTACCAGTATTTACTGATATAAGACAGGGTGATAGTTTCAGGTCGATTTTTTCATTGATGAGATGGATAAAACTATTACGGTGAAGACTGCTGGGATGAATTATAAAGTAGGCTATCTAGATATTAAGATCATTTGTTATGCTGGTGCTGACCTGCAAAGGCTTAAGAGAAAATTGTAAAATAGATCAGGACTGTTAAATATTTAAGAGTCAACTTCACCAGCAGAAGTAACTTCAAGAAGGGCAAGCACTAACAGCGATAGCTACCATGATCTTTTTCGTCAAGACACAATCTGGAGAAACAAAAACATGAGTACTAACAATAAATCGAGAATATATAAGGTTGCACGAGACCAAGCAACTCTTAATAACTGTTAAAATTAGGACATTGGGGTTCAGGCCATCGTGCGATGTTCGAGATTCAGAAGTACATGGAGAGACCACGTTGAGTGGGAAAACCCAGTACCCCGCTAGACCTGCTGGAGCATGAAAGCTGAACATCCGCAACATAAGAATAAATAGATTTCAAGCATCATTCTTTGAGAAAAACAGGACAATATCGTATTCTAAGAAGAGAAACATTAAATCTCGTGAAAACTCCCTAAATAACTATATTAAAGAGGTAAATAAGTTAAAAATGTACGAAGTTTATACAGTGTTTTAAGTAATAAATTAAGAGAACATCAGACTGTATTAGAATCGAATTTAAAAGTGCAAAATAGAAATATCCCCGAAGTTACTCACTAACTAGGCGTGACTCCGCCCTATTATATAATATATTACAATCTTTGCGTGCAGAAACCCCACCGGGATTATCCATTAGCTAATAAGATCCAACCTAACCAGGAGTTTCAAGTCTATTTTCCTAAAAACAAAGGAAAATTCTTGCCATTTCCCAGTGGGACATGCCTAGAAAATTTAGGGGCGGACGCCGCAACTGAGTTGTTATTGAAAGACACACTTAAGGACATTTAAAGGTTATAGTATTTTTATATAACATTCTTTTAAGTATTAAAAGACATTTCAGTTAGCTTAGACTATTAGCCAAAAGTATATGTTCCTTCCGATGTCAGACACACCTACTCTTTAAGCCATGAATGGTCATAAATGGACAATAAAATTCTTGTATTTTAAGATGATTTGATTTCTTTTTTTCACAAAAAAAAAACTGAAAATAGTAATCGCTGGGAAAAGCCGATACTGCGCGCTCAACATATAAATGGGTAAAAAATAGTATTTTACTAATAGAGGGTGCTTTTTAAATCGAAGTATTATTTTTAACTGCTTTGGTACTCTCTAAATAAAGGCATATCGCCAAATATAATATGTATTAAAGATTTAAAAAAAAAACATATTAAAAATATAATATGGATGCCCCACAAACAGCTTAAAATTTGTTTAGCTTAATGTGCACACTCAACGGAAAAGCAACGTGGGAGAAGATCATAGCCCTGGTCCTTGGAAATTTACTTACTCTGAAGCGTTTTACGCGGCGAAAATATTGTGATTAATAATATTTACATAGAGGAAACGTAACTCTGAATGTTCAACGGACTAAAAAATGGGTGCGGAATATAGTAAACTTAGTAGAGAGTGATCAAGGTCATTAAGAACGCATGCGAATATAGAGTATGTTCGAGTGTAAGTTTACAATAATTCTGATACCGTGCCATAAAAATGCATGTTTTCTAAAAATTTTGTTTACCGTCCTAAAAGATACAATTGGTGCAGGCAATATGGTTAGCTGATATTGTTTAGTCTCAACTTACGTTGTCTTACGTTAGCATCTTGTTGGAAGTGACGCAGGAGATGCGAGATGGGCGATCGACTCAGCTGATAAGAGTTTAGTATCCCGCATAGATGAAAAATTTACAGGGCTATTTAAGGGTTTGTTGTTAAAATTGCTAGGAACAGCTTTGTTAAAGTTGATTTTGCTAGTAAGTAGGTCTTGAAATTTTTATTATATTATAAATTATATAAATCCTTAGTTTATTTTTAGTGTTCCGTACGTCTGTCTGTCTGTTACATCCGATTCTCTCCAAAACTATTTGACATAGAAAGTTGAAATTTGGCACTAATATAAGAATTGATGGCCTCATCAGAGCCGTGTACTTTTGAAAGTTAAATTTTGACTTAAGGGGTTAATTTTGGGGGGTGAAAAAAAAATTACCAGATCATCGGGTAGGGTGTCAAATGAAAGCTTGTAAAAACGCGAGTTTAAAGATATATATAATGTAATACCTGTACATACTTTTTTTTGTATTATTTTTTAAAAAATTGCGAGAAATCGCTGTCCTCACCTTATCTCGAAAAGTACTGATCAAAAAATTTTGAAAACATTCTGGAATATTCTCTACAGGGTGTTGATGGAACGAAAATTATCACGAGTGCACTACCTTTAATAAATTATCTGGGATATAAAAAAAAACAAAATTTCAAAGTCATCAGTTTTCAGTAAAGATCGGAAAAAAAACTTTGTTGAAAACTCATTTGGGATGTGTGTCATTGATAATTTTATACCTCCGTGACAAAAAATTTGTATTTTAAAAGCAATCAACGTACGGAACACTAATTGCGCAAGTCCAATTTGCACTTGACCGGTTATTTTAGACTGTAACTTATAATATGTATTTTGGCCGAAAATGTACCGGAGTGAAAAATTTGTTTTTAATCAGAGAAGATTATTTTTTTGAAGAAAATTGTCCAGCCATTATTCAAAATCTGTTTGTTTAAATGAAACAATAAATAAAGTCTGTTGTATTTTAAAAAAATGCTCTTAGAAGCACGATTTAGATAGTATACGAATACGTGTAAAAATTTCATTTTTTAGATGCCAATTTTTCGGACCCTGTCAATTTTGAGATATTTTATACCATAAATTTTAGAATTAAAATTTTAGAAAAAATCTAAGAATATAATAATGTAAGTGTATCCTATTAACAGAAGTTGACTAAATATTGAGTATTTTGGCTAACATCGATATACAGGTTAACGGCGAGTGATCCTGTCCTACCACACACGCATAGAGAAAGATTATCTCCCTGAAAACAAAAAAAAAAATAAAATAAAATCAACTGAATTTTTAGAGTCTTGAGATTTTATTTTAATAGAAACCTTAAGAAATTTATGTTTTTTATTGTTGTTGACGAAATTCTTTAAAAATATATACAAGCAATTCAGAAGTATTATATTAATATATTTTTTTAAATACATAAATAAAAATAAATATATTTTAGAATACGTTGATCATGAAGAAGATAGTGTATTATGATCAAAGATCTACATATGCCATCAACATCTCTATATAGTAAAAAGGCATGGGTAAAATTGTAATCAGAAACCTTGAAATAACCAGGCAGGAAATATAAAACTCTCTATTAACTAGTAAGCAATTATGATAGATTATATGGTTCGTATTTTACAAAATCCTACAAGTTTTAATTGCACAAATTAATGTTTCTACATGGTTAAACTCTATTTTTTGTGACACCTTTAATACGCAATGCCCTCGTTTTAGACTTCAAAAATCGCTCGCATTGCGTTAGACGAGTGCGGCTTCTACGTAAAACAGCTTCATCGTCTCTTACCGCAAGGCGCTCACGTAGGCTACAACTTTTTGTAATCAAATGATGATGAAGTACATTTCTGCATTAACTGTCACGTCAATAAACAGAATTATCTTCATACCGAGTAGAATTATCATGTTCAATACTGATAATTCCTTTAGATTTTCCTTAACTGACAGCTTCCCAAGCAATACTTCCACATGGAATAATCGATTTTTTGAGGGTGACAGAGGCTGCATAACAACTGTTAATTTGAAGTGATTTTACAAAAAATTTTATGGTTATAATCAGAAAAAACTTGGTTTTGGTAGGATCAGGTAGCATCACACACTTGAAATACGTATTGGCCAGTCATTCAAAAAATTTTCTTGGCTACATTGATTCCAAAAGAGGCGACATCAATTGGCCCCCACGGCTCTTTGATAAGGATTGAGTTTTTTTGTGGGGATATCTCAAAAATAAAGCTTACAATAAAAATTGTCATTCCTTGAAACAATTTACAAAAATATCTGGCAATATTTCGTTTTATTTTGTGTGTTTAGGTAATATTTTTTTGCTTTAAGTATAATTCCATGTTCCTTACATTTCTTGAATTTTAATTATAATGACAACGCTATTTCTATTGTCAATTTTATTTTTCTTTTATAAAGACGTAGGTATTAATGAAGAACTAAAAGACATAAAATGAACAATGTTGGGCTTAGTCGAAGTAAGAAGACCAGGACAGTCTTGCATCACCTTAAAAAGTGGCCATAAATGTTTCTATAGAGGCAATGAAAGTTGCAGGCGTCGGTCTACGTACATATAAAAGAGTATCAGATAATGTTTTTCAGTTCAAAGCTATATTGGAAAAAGTGATTTCTGTAGGCATACAGACGAACAGAAAATGCAAACGTAAGATGATTCAGGTATATGCACCTACAGATTAGACAGCAAGGAAGAAGAAATTGACCAATTCTACGAAGATCTAATCAAAAAATTGTTATACCACAAATAACATAATAATCGGCGACTTCAATGCCAAAATAGGCAAACCAGCGAATAAAAAAAAAGAAAAGTGACGGGAAGTTTGGTGTTTGTATGAGCAGAGGGGAAATGTTATCAAATTTTGTTAACAAAAATAACTTGTACGTTATGAATACATTTTTCCAAAAGCCAGAACATAGACGATGGACACGGCAAAGTCGAAATGGGATAAAAAGAAACGAAATTCACTATGTTTTATCACATGACAAGAATCTACACGACAGTCCTGAATACAATAAGCATTGGGTAGTGACCATCAGAGCGAAAATAAGAATAAATCTAAAGCAGGAGAGACGTAGATTGATAATGCATACAAAGATAAAGACACTAACAGAAATAATAAAACAAAACAGAGACAAATATCTACAAGTATTGGAAAATCATATAGAACACATAAACCACCAAACAGAAATTGATGAATTAAACACACAAATGACCAACAGCCTACTTATGACTACAAAACAAATAGCAACATCGAAAAAAGAAAATACAAAAATTAAGTAAACACAAAATCTAATGAAAGAGGTAGTAGATTAGAATTAGAAGAAATAGACAAAAAATAAAGGAAAAGACCAGAGAAGACGTCAGGCTGTACAGAAACTGGAAAATAGGACAAATTCTGGAACTGGGAAAAAGTTTGCAACACATAAACAAACAAATGAATGAAGGGAGACATTAAATAATAAATAACGATAATTAAGAGATCACATAAACCCAAGAGATAAAAAAGCTACGGACAAATATTATCAAACACTATATGACATTAACAAATCGCCACGCTCCGGGAAAGAAGAAGAAAATATAGTTATAGTAAAAAATGTGCGATCTGAAGAAATTCCCGATATAATAATGGATGAAATAATGAACGCACATACAATATATGCACAACAACAAAGAACCAGGGAACGATAAAATAACTATAGAAATGCAATACAATATCTTCAAGTTATATCTAACAGATGCCTTATACAAAGTAAAATACCAACACCTTGGGTAAACGTCTTGATTGTGCTTATTTTTAAAAAGGGAAATAAATTTTAATTGGCGAATTATAGACTCATCGGCCTGTTATCGGATAGAAAATCCTTATATATATATATATATATATATATATATATATATATATATATATATATTATATATATATATATATATATATATATATACATGGTTACAGGGAAAGTCGTCCTAGATAATTAAGGACGTTATAGTTTAGGTCGTTTCTGATCGATTTGACTCTATGACATGATGTCCTAAACTTAACCGTTTTCGAGATATTGAAGTTTAAAGATTTTCTAAAAAAAAACATGTTTTTTTTGCTTTTATATCGATTTTTTTTTTATTAGAGGTTCTCGAGTGCAATTTTTTGGTTATTTTTAGTTAGTCTGTATGTCAAGTATCAAAAATCATCAAAAAAATTTGAACTAGTTACTAACAGTTTCAAATGGCGGCTTGTTAATGTTTCTAAATTTAAAAAAAAAAAATGTGTGGAAGTTATACTGCAAATTATTTTAAAAACTTTTACGTCTTTTTAGCTATCTAAAACGGTATAATATCTACTGGATCTATTGAAAATTCTAAGAAAATGAGATTTCAATAGGCCCAAATGTAGAGTAACATAATAATAGAATTTAGATACTACCAATTACGGTTTACTACCTGCACCTTCAAACAATAAAAAGGGTTGGGTAAGCACTTTTTCCGGTCGGGGTACTCTCTGTGCGAGTGACATTTTCTGTTCACTAAACTTTATTGAATGATTTTTAGTCTGCTCATGCGATTCGTCCGTGGTAGATGTGCTATACCGTGCTTTTCAAAAATATCTGTATTTCATCTTCTAACTGTGTGAATTGGCTCGTAACTGGATTTTGATCTCTGCTTGTGAATATGGCAACGTATACCAACGAGGAATATGCTGACATCCTAATGTGTTACGGATTTTGCGAAGGAGTGTCGTCGCGTGCACGTGATGAATACATACTGCGATATCCTACTCGTCGTGTACCTGATGTTAGCGTATTTGATGGAACTTATCGAAGACTACGAGAAACTGGTTCCGTATAAAGACGGCGGACTGACATGGGACGACCACGTATCTTTGACGAAGACGAAGAAAACGAAATACGACGTCTCTTTGAGGTGGACCCAATCACATCTACAAATGTTGTCGCACAACAGCTTGGTATTTCGCAGTGGAAGGTATGGTTTGTAATGCATACTGTTGGGCAACACCCTTACCACTATACGCCCGTGCAAGTCATTGAAGAAGGGGATCCGTTGCGACGATTAGAATTCTGCAGATTTATGCTCAATACCGATGTCGAAGATGCATCTTTTTTTAAAAAAATACTATGGACTGACGAGTCGAAATTCGACGGAGACGGTCTTACAAACTACCACAATGCCCACTATTGGGCTTCTAAAGAGGAAGGCAACCCAAACAAAAAAAGAACGAAAGGATCACAAACAAGATTCAGCTTAAATGTGTGGATGGGTATAATTTCAAATTATTTGGTTGGGCCATTCTTCCTGCCAGATAATTTGAATGGCGAGGAATATGACAATTTTTTGCGGAACGATTTACCTAATTTGATGGAAGACCTACCTATTGGTTTGAGACAAAACATGTACTTTCAACACGATGGCTGCCCAGCTCACTACAGAGGAAGTGTTCGTGCATGGCTCAATGACAATTATCCCAACAAATGGATTGGAAGAGGCGGACCCATACCTTGACCGGCGAGAAGCCCAGACCTAACACCGATGGATTTTTATGTGTGGGGTCACATGAAAAGTCTCGTATACGACCAGATGACTCCTATCGAAAACGTGGATGTCCTAAGACAAAAAATAATTGATGCGGCTGACGAAATGAGGCGGCACCTCACAACCAGCGTTGTGAAAAGTAATTTAAGAAAAATAATGAGAATTTGTGTTAGAAATAGGGGCGACCATATAGAACATGAATTATAATTAATAAAAAATATTAAATTGCAAGGTTTTTTTGTTTTATTTGTGTATTTTTCGTAGAACTAAAAATTTACCTTTTGCTACCCGAGCCCGCTTTAGGTGTCATTCTGTGTACAGTTTTCCTATTAAACTCCTAGTATTATACCTTTTTTGATAGCTAAAAAGACGTAAAAGTTTTTAAAATAATTTTCAGAATAACTTCCATACATTTTTTTTTTCTCTTTATTGATTTAAAGTAGGAAACACTTGGTAAAAAAATTCGTAATTTAGAAACATTAACAAGCCGCCATTTGAAACTGTTAGTAACTAGTTCAAATTTTTTTGATGATTTTTGATACTTGACATACAGACTAACTAAAAATAACCAAAAAAAAATCGCACTCGAGAACCTCTAATAAAAAAAAAATTGATATAAAAGCAAAAAAAACATGTTTTTTTTAGAAAATCTTTAAACTTCAATATCTCGAAAACGGTTAAGTTTAGGACATCATGTCATAGAGTCAAATCGGTCAGAAACGACCTAAACTATAACGTCCTTAATTATTTAGGACGACTTTCCCTGTAACCCTGTATATATATATATATATATATATATATATATATATATATATATATATATATATATATATATATATATATATATATATATATATATATATATATGTATGTATATATATATATATATATATATATATATATATATATATATATATATATATATATTTATATATATATATATATATATAAACGGAAGTTTAACTACTGGGAAACGCCCTTGTGAGGAGAAGAGGTGAGCAATCAAAGATCTATACGCTATAGTATCTGCTTTTTATTTTTGTTATCAAGCTTTCGCTGCCTAATGGTAGTTTCTTCTAGATACTACAAATGAAAACAAGGTACAGAAAAATAAAGTAAAGACGTTCGTTATGAAATTTATGAGTTTATAAGGTTGTATGAGAAATTACTTACAAAAATTTAGCAGTTAATTCATCTCTGATGAAAACAATAAAATTTGCATTTTTGTTGGCCAGGTAGTAGGTATGATCACAAAAAAACATGACAAAAGGACACTTAGAGAATTACACAGGTATCAAAAATAAAACGTTGTCAATAACATTATTTAAAATAGTTTTTTGAGACAGAAAACAACTGTAAGAAAGACCATGATGTTGAAATGGTACTCCATTTTAAATTTTTGGACATCGAAGTTTAGTAACTTTTTTAGTAATTTTTGATTCTGAACCGGATATTGTTGGTAGTCTATGTCGTCAGCAGGTCGACAAAAAACCCAAAAGACGGGATGAAGTAAATTTTGGTGAATGCAACTATTAGACTAATTATTTATTATTTATTATATTTATTCTTTAATTTTATAGCAAATGGACTCATAAAGTAATTTAATGTATTTAAAAGATAATGGCATCGTTGGAAAGTTATTTATTTTTAATCATATTTAATTTGTATTTTTTTATTTTATAACAAGAGACATAAAGTAATTAGGAATATATATAGAGCACGAATAACAAAGAAGGAAAACGTAAACTTTACTGGAAACTAATTTTTTTCATAAAAATAGTTCTTTTTTTTTTGGTTTGATATGATTTTGTGTTAGTAAATAGGTGTAAATAGAGCTCAATCCTTGTGTGCCTTTTTTTGTGATTGAGATTATTTTTGCAAGTTTTTGTGTAACACATTTCCAAGAAACATCTTCTGAAATAATTAGTTTCAACATCCAGAATGAAGCTGTTGTTATATTATACTCTGCGATCTGTGTTATTTACGTGTGAACTCAAGCTGGTAGCGTTAGGCCTATGTTTGCTATCACTTTTGTGTAACCCTAATCTCTTAGAGAGCTTCTGTGAAGTTTGTTCAATGTAGATCAAACCACATTGACAGGGAATGCCATAGATTATATTAGATCTTTGTAAAGTATCGGTTTTGTCTTTGTCTGAGTACAATATACCATAACAACAGCTTCATTGTGGATGTTGAAACTAATTATTTCAGAAGAAGTTTCTTGGAAATGTATTACATAAAAACTTGAAAAATAATCTCAATCACAAAAAAGACATAGAAGGATTGAGCTCTATTTACACCTATTTACTAACACAAAATCATACCAAACCAATGAAAAAGAACGATTTTTATGAAAAAATTAGTTTCCAGTAAAGTTGACGTTTTCCTTCTTTATTATTCCTGCTCTTTACATATTCCTAATTACTTTATGTGTCTCTTGTTATAAAATTAAAAAATACAAATTAAATATGACAAATAATAAATAACTTTCCAACGATGGCATTCTCTTTTAAATACCTTAAATTACTTTATGAGTCCTTTTGCTGTAAAATTAAAGAATAAATATAATAAATAATAAATAATTAGTCTAATAGTGGCATTCACCAAAATTTACTACATCCCTAAATTTAATTTCTTTTGAGTTTTTTGTCGACCTGCTGACGACATAGACTATCAATAATACCCGGTTCAGACTCAAAAATTACTAAAAAAGTTACTGAATTTCGATGTCTAAAAATTTAAAATGGAGTACCATTTCAACATCCAAGTCTTTCTTACAGTTGTTTTCTGTCTCAAAAAAACTATTTTAAATAATGTTATTGACAACGTTTTATTTTTGATACCTGTGTAATTCTCTAAGTGTCCTTTTGTCATGTTTTTTTGTGATCATACCTACTACCTGGCCAACAAAACTGCAAATGTTATTGTTTTCATCAGAGATGAATTAACTGCTAAATTTTTGTAAGTAATTTCTCATATAACCTTATAAACTCATAAATTTCATAACGAACGTCTTTTTTCTGTATCTTGTTTGCATTTTTAGTATCCAGAAGAAGCTACCATTAGGCAGCGAAAGCTTGATAACAAAAATAAAAAAGCTTATACTTAGAGCCTATAGATCCTTGATTGCCCATTTCTTCTCCTCATAAGGGCGTTTCCCAGTAGTTAAACTTCCGATTGTTTGATACCAGTGCCCTGTTACTGTCCTTTCTCTTTCTTATTATATATATATATATATATATATATATATATATATATATATATATATATATATATATATACATATATTACTTTAAAATTTTCTTGAACCATCAATTAATATTTGTTTTCCATTTTTGGGATTTGGGTTCATTTTATTAATATTTAGTATTAAAAAATCAATTTAAACTGAGGTTTCTCCCTTTGGTTTAGGGCATTTTCATTGTAATTACAGTAGTAAATAAAACATATGAGATTCAAGAATTAAAGAAAAAAATGAAAATGCCCTAAGGGCGAA
This sequence comes from Pachyrhynchus sulphureomaculatus, assembly GCA_019049505.1. Taxonomy (NCBI): domain Eukaryota; kingdom Metazoa; phylum Arthropoda; class Insecta; order Coleoptera; family Curculionidae; genus Pachyrhynchus; species Pachyrhynchus sulphureomaculatus. Next base: position 79,004,287 of record CM032448.1, on the reverse strand, counting down.
ACGTCAGTTTAAGTTTAACTTTGAATACTAAATATTAATAAAATGAACCCAAATCCCAAAAAATTGTATATATAAATATATATATATATATATATATATATATATATATATATATATATATATATATGTATATATATATATATATATGTATATATGTATATATATATATATATATATATATATATATATATATATATATATATGTATATATATATATATATATATATATATATATATATATATATATATATATATATATGTATATATATATATATATATATATATATATATATATATATATATATATGTATATATATTTTTATATATATATATATATATATATATATATATATATATATATATATATATATATATATATATATATATACATATATATTAATATTAAAAAATAAAATTATAAATTAATAAATAATGCATTTTTTATATAGATGGAACCTTTTGCATATCTTTATTATGCATATTAAATTTATTTTACTATTCTTTTAATTATTATTTAATATTTAAATGTCCTGTATTATCTGCCAATTAATATTATATTTTTCTTCTTTATGATTTCCTACTTTCTTTTTACATCTGAAATTAAAATATCTTTCATGGAAATATTAATAACTTAAAGAGAAGCGAAGCTATTTTACCGCTTATTTAATTTTTAATGGACTTAAAGACACGCCATCATATTCCACATGAGATCGTTTTTCGTAATGGCAGCAAAAGAAATTACTTGGGCTTTTTATTAAAACAATTATATAAAAGAAAAATATTTTCGGATTATTTTTTCACGCTCTATTAACGAAGAGATAAATTTACATATTCACTATTAATATTAACTGAAAAAACAAATAAAATCAAAATTAAAACAGGAACAAGGCGATTCAAAATCTCCTAAGCTGTTCACGTTGACTCTAGAAGATATGTTCAAATCGCTAAAGTGCGCAAATAAAAGGATACTAATGTCGGTGATCGATTAAATTACTTAAGGTTCGCAGCTGATGTCACTCTGATCGCCAACACAAAGGAAGAATTGCAATAAATGCTGATGGAATCAAATAACAAGTCTCGGGAAATAGATCTAAAAACTTCACCAAAACCAAATATTTGAAAAACGAAAGTGAAGATAACAGCCAGGAACTATCAATAGAAGGTAAAAGAATGGGAAAGGTACAAGCATTTATATATTTAAGACAAAAAAAAAAGAAAATTGGATATCCCAAACACCATTAAAGCCGGAGTGTTCGATCAATATGTACTGCCGGTATTAACTTATGGCACTGAAACGTGGGCTTTATATTAAAGTATAATATGTAAACTCCAAGTAACCCAAAGAGAGGAGAATGTTAAATATTAGACTTCAAGATCGTATTCCTTACATCGAGATACGAAGAAGATCAAGAAGATCACAAGTGATAGGTGTAATACAACAAATATGTATATGAAGGTGGAATTGGAAGAGGAAATTCGCAAGGATGAATGATAATAGATGAGTACGCCGCATATAGGGATATTTCAATGCTTTATGCGGCCAAAATTATTTTTGTTTTTAGATATTTTAAATTTTAAATTGGATTTTATTTCTAAAAATAGCAGTCAAAGCTTTTTAGAATGCATATTTCGAAGAAAAATACATTCTAATGTATGAAAAAAACAGTATATTGAGAAAAAAAACATTTTATAAAAATAATTATTTAATACGAAGACTTCCACGTCTCTTCGTCTGCGCCCGAGCTCCATTCCTCGACTTTCTCTGCAGATTCCTCCGTGGAATCTCTGCATCTTCGGAACATTGGGTTCAGCAAAAACAAGCATTTGTATTGCTTCTTTACTAAACGACATAGATCTTTTATTGGGTTTTGGCCTTATACTAGATATAAGGGATCTGAGCTGAGCAATAATCTGTTGAGGACATCTAAATTACATTCCTCTCTTGATAATTTTCTAACAAAATTTTGCCGGCACAAGCGAAAGTGCTTGTTTCGCGACTCTGCTGCTTCTTCAGATAGTAATCCAACGGGCAAAAGCGCCTTTTCCTTTACTATTGCACCGTGAATTAATATTTTGTGCAGCGTAGGAGTTATGGGATGCCAGGAATACAACACCAAATAAATATTGGCGGTCTCACATCCATAGTGTGCAGATTTTTCCAAGTCGACTTTATGACCACTCGATAATACTTCCAAAATCACTTTCAAGCGATTTATGAGGTTGAAGTCGAAACCGGTAATTTCACTGGCCAGCTCTGGATTAAAAAAAGTCTTTTACTTGTATTGGCATCACTGGTGTTACCAATTTTTGCTTTTGGCACATCTATGATTAAGCCCGTTTGCTCTCTGAATTTTGCCTGTATTTCTGCCTTTCTTGCTTTGACAATTTCTTTGTCACTGTTCGATCTTAGCTGCCACTATTATTCAGGAAGCTTGTATGACAACTTTCGAATAATCAGATAGTAGCGCGCAATACAGATAGGCCAAACAGTAATGCATTTGTGTCGACGTTATTTTTTACATTGAGGTCATTAAACTGCTTTGAACTAGTACCATAAATGTAGCGTTTCATGGTTGAAGTAGTTGAAGTAGTAGCATTGCCACTTTTGCATCTACCATAGTTAACGTTATTATATATTTCATGGAAAAAGAGATGTCTAATTGTACGAATTAACTGTTTACCAAAGCATTTATTGCATTTTCTATGTAATTAATTTCAGAATTTGTAATATCAACTGTTTCTTTAACAAATCTAATCCTCACTGGCCGACAGTATCGTGGCGAAGAGGGAGCTGGATTTTGCCAAATAACTTTGTTGTTTGTCCCACAAATCAATTATAGTAGAACAAAGCAACTTTGAAAAATATTGTTAACAATTGCATGCTTGTTGTGATCCGTCACATCCCCATTTCAAAAGGAATGTCAATGATTGACGCTCTTCTAGATTTAATTCTAGTACGTGCTCTAAATATGTGGTCAAACGTTTAACCGTATGATCCAACAATTATTGTAAGTTAATTTCAACATATATTTCAGTTACCCGATAGCCTCTTTCGCCGGATAACAAGTCCATTTTGCTTGCTGTAACACGGTGTATCTCGGATAATACTTCTTGCTACTATTCCTTATTATTTCATACTGTCTCCTTGAGAGGTCAGCTTCTACAAACATCGAGAGGACGGCCATTGGATTTATTTGAGACCAGTTTTTCAAGCTGCTTTGATATTTTGTATGCTTTCTGGTATGCTTGGGCTGTCTGGGGAGAGTTAGTTATGTCTTTTTTAATATTAGATGCAATCCTTTCTCCAGAACTTTGAAAGGATGTTTGAGCAGCACGCATTACTTCTTTATCTGCAGCACTATTTTTCTACGTTTGCTCCTCTCACTTGATTCTTTAAATGACTTTGTTGGTCAACCAGAAGAACGGCTTTTTTTCCTAGGTATTTAAAATGTTCCTTGTAACCTTTCGTCATTCTTTTCAAGAAACGTTTCTGCTTTTTTGTGCGCATCTGTCCACTTTTCCTTGAATTGTGACTTCAAATATGAGAACTTATGTTTCACTTCCTTCATTTGCCCATCACAATATTCATCTTGCGTCAAGATATATCATTTTTTCTTTAAAATTTGGTAAGTTTTGTTCCTGCCTTTTGTCAAAAAGTAGTCTACGCGTTACTACTCGAACACCTGAAATACCCTCGAATCCTAAAACAAAATAAAAACTGTTTAAATTTAAAAAATAAATAAATCCAAAATACCACGTGGTTTTCACCGCCTGATTTAAAGACCATGAAAACCTCGATTTCACGGGTAATCACGGCTAATATTGATATATTTGATTAGTACAAATACTCTTTTTTCTGTTAAAACTAATGAAATCACTGGAACCCACCCTGAAGGATAACAAATACCTTTTTAAATACCGAAAAAGGGGTTTCGTACAACAATTTCAATTACATTTTCTACCTTCAAAACATTACTAATTATTAAAAAAAATACATAAAAATGATCAATATGTATGCACTCTTACCTGTAATATTCAAATCCATCACAATTTTTTTCAAGGTAAACTCTGAAAAAGAAAAATCCCTTTTTTAAATATAGAAAGCTACATATCGGAAATGTCAATATTCTTTAATAAGATTGTAACATGGGAACTTGCCCGCACTTTGTGACGTCATTTTTTGTACCCTGTGAAAAGTTGTTTGTCCCACGCTTGAGCGCAATTTTCTTGCAGCCCGCTTTAATTTCTGAGAAGGTATTGAGTGAATAATGATTTTAAAAGAACTAAAGAAATTAAACAAACACTAGCTCAGTTTTCCTTGGTAGAGAAATATGGGTAAGAGATAATTGTTGTACGTCTTTTTGGAATTATTTTTTTTTATTTAAAAACTTTAGTTGTACAATTTTTTTTTGGGCACCATTCATTTTAAAATAGAAAAGATCTAACTTCAGCTAAAAAAATGAAAAAAATACTGAAGTGTTATACGGTTATTAATAAAAGAATTAGTCTAGTACAACCCTTCTTATCCTGAAAAGCAAAATAGGTGCACAGTGAAACACTAGCTTTAATCAACAAAAAGAAAATTTATTCATGATTTTAAAATAAAAGTTCCAACCCTTGCAGTTTTAAGAATTACATAAATTCTAGCCTAAACAGTAGTTATTAAAATTAGAGTTCCTAAATCAGTCATTTTACTTCTAAAACTTTACTACACCCGAAATCAAAGAGTCGTGATATTCACTTCACGATTTATCAGTTCAAATTGCTGTTATTACACTTATTTGCGGGAAATAGATCTACTGATGTATGTTCTGGTAACTTACGGTTTTCCTACGGGCTTCTAGGCCTTCAATGGAACACAAAACCGATTTCACACATTCCATCACTTATGAGAAGAGCCTACTTTGGCTACTCCATGTAGAAAACACACAAAGCCCACTACGGCTTTACGTTAAAAAAACTCGTGCTTAACTTGGCTCTCGTAAATATTGCCAGAAGCCTCTACTGCGGCTTGATGGGCAAAGCCTGGCTGCGGCTTCGTCGTAAAAAGCCTCTCGGCGGCTAGTTGGAAATAAGCCTTCACGGCGGCTTGGTGGAAGTAAGCCAAGATGTGCGTTCTCCGGACCCTTAAATAAGCCGTGAGAACTACGTCTCTAAAATGGCGACGCCGGAACCAAACTCCGGAAACAAACATTTGACCAATCCCGGCGTACTACGAATTCTATAGATTCGGTCGGAAACCCGCACTGCACACTGTACGACGAGCGGCTAGACATTCCAGTGTAATACACTGCTCGATACAAAGATGAAAAGAAGTACAATATAAAGCGAAAAATCAGTAACATCACATACTCTTAAAATCTAGGAAAAAATGAATGTTACATTTACCCCCTTCCAAAAAGAAATAGACTACACTAGTCTATTAAACTAAGCCTATTCATCAAAAAAAAGGTACAAAGTGCTACATTGTCACTTAATACTAAGGTCAAAACTTAAAACAAAATTACAATCTTCGGACCTTACTACTAGACTTAATTTAATTAAGCACTAATATTAAGTACAATGAAAACTAAATGAAAGTCTTTGCATGATCACAAGAATCTTATAACTAGACTTAACTTAATTAAGCACTAAGGTTAAGTACATCAAAAAGTAAATAAAAATCCTTGCATGAACATAAGAAATACCTGTCCAGAGTAACAATAGCGGTCTTCTTATATAAAAGAATCAGCTCTATTATTGTTACCAAAACAAAAAAATATATCTTTGTCTAGACTCTTGTCTAAATCAAAAAAAAGTGAACTGAAACAAAATATGAACACCCCCCTTAAAATAGTTTAAGGATTGTCAGAAAATTTTCTATTTCAGCAAAAGAAATTTAGAAAAATTCTTAAATAAAGAAAAATAAAAAAATAAATGATTCTAGTGCAAACACTAACACTAAAAGGAAAAAGTCTTGTCAGACCATTTAGCACAAGGCCAAAAAAAAAAATATCTGGATAAATATCCAGACAAACGCTCGGGAAAAAAACGCTATCAATGCTCTAGCTCTTCGCTAAGAGAACATTCCAAATCTAGTATCACTACTAGTCGCACTCAGAAAATAATCGCACTCTACATCGCAATGTCGACGTCCTGAGACATCCAGACATGCTAAAATCGCTAGGGAAAACGCTACATCGCGCAATGTCGACGTCCTGAGACATCCAGACATGCAAAAATCGCCAGGGAAAACGCTCTGGTTGATCGCCAGAAAAAACACGTCAGCTCATCGCCAACAAAACACTCTGGTATATCGCCAGAAAAAACCTCGGCTCCTCGCCAAGAAAACACTCTGGTATATCGCCAAAAAAAACCTCGGCTCCTCGCCAAGAAAACACTCTGGTATATCGCCAGAAAAAAAACCTCGGCTCCTCGCCAAGAAAACATTCTGGTGCATCGCCAGAAAAAAGCCTCGGCTCCTCGCCAAGAAAACACTCTGTAAATAGTCCTCGACTACACAAAGTCTGCGTTCTAAACGAACAATCTCGCCATTAACATAGTGAGCAGCTATAAAAGCTAACAATATCACTATAAGCGCAGTGAATAGCTATAAAAGCTAAAATTCACTCTAAACGCAGTGAATAGCTATAAAAGCTAAAATTCACTAAACTGAATGATCCTGCTTCAAAAAGAAATGTTCATAAAGAACAGAATGATTAGTCCGCGCGCAACTAACATTCAAGGAAACATTCCCAAAATAACCGTATGAGACAGCAAGTCTCGAAATAGGACCTCCCTAAAATCATAATTTTATATATAGGAGTCCATAAACAAAACGACTCAAAATCACACATTTTGAGCACATGCCCTCAGGCAACCAATACACAGAAATATATACAGAAATATATACAGGAGTTCAAATCCCAAACTCTTGGTCATGGTAACTCCATATCAAGCTTGGTGAAAGCTCTTAGCAAAAGCTAAATAAATCTTCGGCACATCGCACCAAAGTGGCAAATTTGCCTAGAAACATGAGCCAGAAAAAACGCCCTCCATCATTCTTCAGGGTGGCTACACAGAGATATAAAACTTAACCACCATTGCGCTTCTTCAAGTTGCATGAAGAACCCTCGTGTACTGGTCTCGCCCTAGAACAACAACGAAAAGAATTTAATCCATCCCTCATAACAGGAGACAAACACCTCACCACGATATACTGAAAGGTGGAGACAATAAAATACGGAAATGGTGACCCTGGTGTCCACCAACAAAAGGGAGTAGATTATAGCATCCACTAAACTAAAACGGTGCCTACCACACCACCATAAGTCAAAAAAATTAATCAATAGGGTGTTCCGAAACACACTACTGCCAACAGCCTGTCACCACAAATAGGCTAATTGGAGCTGAGGTCGACTACAGTAGCTAGGCTCTCCTTTGGCTCAAATAGAAATAACCATTGAGTAACAAAACCTCTAAAGGTCCCAAAGGTCAAACGTTCACCCCCCATAGACTACCCTTCCAATCAGTCTGTTCCTCAGGAAGACTAACTCCCTGCCAGACGTCGTAACGGCATCTGTTAGCACCCGGTGCATCACAGCCTGTAAAAACAGATAACTCATGGGATACAACCTAAAGGTTTACAAGGTTAACTTAACCAAGCTTCTAACGGAAATTTCCAAAAAACGAAAATGAGCTTAAAAAGCTACATGAAGCAAAAATTTCCCAATTTTTCGGTGGCAACGCAACAAAACTTTTGAAGACGACAAGAGCTTTTCCAGCTTAATCAGAAACAAGAAGAAAAACATCGTTGACAGCTAAAATATTCGATCATGGTGTTAATCGTCTTCCTAGACAATAGCCTCTAGAAGAAACTGCTACAGGTATCAGGCATAACCGTTTTCTGTCAGCCCAAACTTCTAGATTACCTCTTGGAAATCTAAAAATTCGGTTAGGAATCTTCCTTCACTGCGCTTAGCCACTCTTGACAAGGTTCTCATCTCGGTATCAGATTTTGATCATTTCTTTGTGAAACGACTGTCTTACTCTGCTCTCATCTCTTGTAAATGATCAGCCTTTAGTTCTCCTGCAGGACTTCAATTTCCTATCAATCTGATAGTAAACCGAAAAAAAACTCATCAGACGCCTATGAGTCTATGCAAAAAAAATTTAAAAAATTTATGACTCAAAGGTAACGTTTAAACGGCTCTGAAAAGAATAGAAAATACCCTCAGTTTGTCAATTCAGAAGAAGATCTAAATCAAAATAATCCAAGTCTTAGACTTACTGGATAAACCAAAATCAATTTACTCTTAATTGCACCCAACATATACCACTAAGGTAATAGAAATACACCCACGCGGGTAACAAACTTTGAAATTGCTCAAAAATTTGACTCTACATCACACTACACACGAGCTACATCTTGCGCTTGTCCTAACTCAAGATCACCTTGGATTGCCTCTAATCAAAATTTCGCTTCCAAGTGTCAAGAACTGGATATTATTTGGGGTCATAAGCAAATCAAATCCCGCGACCACCGACATACCAGTCTTATGATATATCCTGAGTGTGACTCTTTCGCAAGCTCGCAACAGCTGAGTCGATGCTAAACATCAACCACCATCAACCTAAGTTTGGATATGATCAGTACCCAAAACCTTAGCAAAAAACTATAAAAGTAAGCTATACTCTGCTCAACTTATATAACAGTCAAAGAAACGAGGTCGTCACCTCTACAGAGCAACATCAAAAAAATAAAGTAAAGTAATTAAGATAATGTAAATATAAATTATTCTTCTTCTGACAAACTTTTCACTAGGGTTAGGTCCATTGAATGGTTTTTAAGTCTTTAATATGCCATTGTCCTACTTTAGTCCCATCTAAATTAACCAAACCGTAAACTAAATCTGAAATCTTTTCTCTTATCACGCAATGCACATACTTAGGTACCAACTTAGATGTGAATTTATCAGCTGCACTGGAAAGAATTTTATTTTTTCGCCAAACGTGATCACCTATATTAAAGGAAAAATCCCTTTTTCTAAGGTTGTAAGACTTACTGTTCCGTTCATAAGCCTTATGTATCCTACTACGCACGTCGGTGAAAATATCTTTTAAACCCTTTAAATTTTCGGCGTACGCACCCCTGTTACCCGGAATTATTTCGCTGTCAACATTGACATCCATATTTAAATTTTTATAATACGATCCAGATAGAGGTATATGTCTGCCGTAAACTAAGAAAGACGGTGTGAACCCTGTTACTTCGTGTCTTGCGGTATTTATTGCTTGTTGAATTTTGGAAATGTTGCCATCCCAAGTGTCGTGAGAATCAACGTAACTTCTTAAAGCGGTCCCGACTGTTCGGTTATTACGTTCAACAAAATTACATTGTGGAGAGTACACGGGATTAAAACGGATGTTAAAACCATAAGTTTCACTTAAGCTCTTAAAACTCTTAGAGGTAAATTGAGTACCGTTATCGCATATTAAGAGCGACGGAACACCGTGGATTAGAAAGACATTATTTTCCAAAATTCTCTCTATATGTTCAGCTTTAGAGCTTTTCAAAGGAAATAGCATGGTATACTTTGTAAACCAGCAAGAAACCACGAGAAGCCATTTATTTCCCCTTTTGGAACGTGGAAATGGGCCTACTAGATCAGCTGCTATGACTTGAAAAGGGTAATTAACCGTTTTCTCTTTTCCCCATCAGCCCCATAAGTAGTGTATTTGGAGATTTCTGCGCTCCACATACTTCACAAGTCCTCACAAACTTTAAGATATCAAAACGCATTTTTGGCCAATAATACTGTTCCTGAACCCTGTGAAGAGTTTTATAAAAACCAAAATGACCAGAAGTAGGAGGAGTGTGACACATGTCTATAACTTCCTCTCTCTGTGGTTTAGGAACTAGTATTTTCCACTCGGGTACATTAACTTTTAAAGGCAACTGGTTTGGGATAAACTTGTACACGAAATCATTTTCCACCTTCCACTGCGGAAAATTTTGAGGAAATTCTTTAATTTGCTGCCGTAAATTATCGTACCATGGATCAATGCGATCTATATCAACTGTATCAATTCTTACGCCAATCTGTGCATTAAGACTGTTTTCGTCCACTGTATGATCTGGGATTCTTGACAAAGCGTCAGGAATAACATTGTGGACTCCTTTTCTATGAATTAAATTAAACGTATGTTGTCTCAACCTAATCGCCCAACGCGCTAGTTTGCCACTAGGGTTTTTAATAGAATTAAGCCACAATAAACTATAATGATCTGTTATGACCGTGAAAGGAACACCCTCTATGTAAGGTCGAAACTTTTCGATGTTAAAGAGTACTGCTAAACATTCCTTTTCAACAACCGAATAGTTACGTTCAGCCTTTGATAAAGTTCTACTGGCATACGCTATCACTCTTTCCTCACCATTGATTTTCTGTGTTAGGACGCCCCCTAAACCGGTATTAGAAGCATCACTAGAAATATAAAACTGTTGGGAAAAATCTGGTTGGGATAAAATTGGAGCTGAAACCAATAGCTCTTTAATCTTTATAAAAGATTCTTCGGCTGCCTTTGTCCAATCTATCGATTGTCCTTTTTTTCGTCCTTTCAAAAGATAATTAATAGGCGACAACAGGGTAGAAAAATTCTCAATAAAACGTCTATACCATGAACACATCCTACGAAACGCTTAACTTCCGTAGTATTAGTAGGTCTCGCATAATTAACCATGCTTGCTACTTTATCCGGATCGGTACGCAAGGAATTTGAGCCTACAATATAGCCTAAAAACTTTAGAGACGTTTTGAAAAAATCACATTTGCTCAAATTTATCGTCAGTCCTGCCTCTTTCAATTTATCTTTTACTTCTTTAAGTAAGCGAACATGCGATTCGAAGTCTTCCGATGTTACTAAAATATCATCGAGATAGGTAAAAATATGTGGCTCATATTTCGGGCCAAATATAGCGTCCACTAAACGTTGCTGAGTTTGAGCAGCGTTCTTTAGACCAAACGGCATAGTGACGAACTGAAATAGACCTCGGCCTACTACTGCAAAAGCGGTCTTTTCCTTAGAGGATTTGTCCAAAGGAATTTGCCAGAAAGCCTTTCTAAGATCTATCGAGGATACATACTTAGCATTCCTGAGTGATGTCAAAATTCTGTCGATGTTCGGTAATGGATAGTTATCAAATTTGCTGACCTCGTTGAGCTTTCTTCCGTCAAAGCATAGACGATACTGTCCATCGGCCTTTTTCACCAATAAGATTGGAGAACACCAAGGACTATTTGATTCTTCAATTACTCCGAGTTTCAACATTTCGTCTAACTCTTTATTTAATACTTTTGACATATACGGAGACATGGCGAAGGGCCTTGTCTTTACAGGACTGGCATCAGCCGTATCTATAGACATGGTGACTTTATTCGTTCGGCCTAACCTATCTTTACTACTTATTTCATTGAAAGAGCTTATTACTTTTTCTGCTTTTAAGCGTTCCGTCCGCGAGAGATCATCTAGGGTACATAGACGCGAGAAAAGGTTTTCTATAGAACTTTCTGAATAACAATCTTTAAAACTTGTTTGAGAATTGACTTCAAGGGACTGTGGATTCCACGAATTATCTTTAAAATTTACTAAAATTCCGAATTTTTGTGCAAAATCACATCCTAAAACCAAAGTATGTGATAGAGAAGGTACTACTAGAGCAGAGATTACTAAACAATGACCATTGCAGACTAGCGGCAACTCAACCGTACCTAAAACTTTTAGACGGCTGCCATCTGCAGTGTTAACACTTCTATTTTTGACATGGCATATTTTTATACCTAAACGACTTAAAATTTTAATACCATTCTGACCTACAACGGAGGCATTTGCACCAGAGTCAAATAAAGCCGAGAAATGGACACCTAATAGATTTATCTTGATATGCGGTCTGTTATCTAAATATTTATGCACGAATAAAGGAGACATGTGACCATTTGGAGAAGCAGGAGTTTTAACTTGAGAAGGAGATTTTTTATTAGACTTAAAAAAAATCTGAAACTTTTTGTAACTATTTAGTCCAATCTGATCTATTGGAATATTTCTTTACTTAAGATCCTCGTTAGAATCTTTCTTTTATCCGCGACCGGACGTTCTGAGAAAGTACGACGGATTTTCAGTTCATAGTCTAATTCATTTTCCAGTAGGTGATTGACTTTAAAATTGAAGGCTTCCATGATAAATGTATTAAAATTTAAAAGAATTGTTTGAAAAGTCGTGAAAATATTTATCCTGTGCTCCCAATAGTCAAAATAAAATCATGTAAAGACAACTAAAATATGTAAACTTCTTTACCAAACATTTAAAAAAAATCTTCAACAATTTCAAAAAAATTTCTAAGTATTGCCTTGTATTAAAATACTTAATATCTTAAGAATTTCCTATAAAAAATCTCTAAATACCGTTTCGTATCAGCAAAGTATTTTTAATATTCATGCAAAACATAGGTGAGAAAAAAACGTACAGTTTTTTCTTCGGTTAACCGCAAAATAAATCTAACAGTGCAAAAATTAAAGTAGACCAGCACATCCGCCAATCTGAACTATAAAGCTAGCTTTTAAGAAAAAAGTAGGAATCACTTATCTTAGAGTCAATTAACAAAATTCAAATATCTATACCACCATCAGATAAATTGAAATAAATAATCCTTCAAATTTCCTGCTTTTGTCTTATTGCTATAGTGTAGTTTCGTTTAATAACCCTTATGAAATAAAAAATATCTGAAAAGTTAGAGCTTTTACTTTGTTCGAAAGCTAGTACACTGAACCCTTTAAAAAATAAAATTCCAAAAGCCCCGCGTTGACAGCATCATTTTGTAACATGGGAACTTTGTGACGTCATTTTTTTTTGTTCCCTGTGAAAAGTTGTTTGTCCCACGCTTGAGCGCAATTTTCTTGCAGCCCCGCTTTAATTTCTGAGAAGGTATTGAGTGAATAATGATTTTAAAAGAACTAAAGAAATTAAACAAACACTAGCTCAGTTTTCCTTGGTAGAGAAATATGGGTAAGAGATAATTGTTGTACGTCTTTTTGGAATTATTTTTTTTTATTTAAAAACTTTAGTTGTACAATTTTTTTTTGGGCACCATTCATTTTAAAATAGAAAAGATCTAACTTCAGCTAAAAAAATGAAAAAATACTGAAGTGTTATACGGTTATTAATAAAAGAATTAGTCTAGTACAACCCTTCTTATCCTGAAAAGCAAAATAGGTGCACAGTGAAACACTAGCTTTAATCAACAAAAAGAAAATTTATTCATGATTTTAAAATAAAAGTTCCAACCCTTGCAGTTTTAAGAATTACATAAATTCTAGCCTAAACAGTAGTTATTAAAATTAGAGTTCCTAAATCAGTCATTTTACTTCTAAAACTTTACTACACCCGAAATCAAAGAGTCGTGATATTCACTTCACGATTTATCAGTTCAAATTGCTGTTATTACACTTATTTGCGGGAAATAGATCTACTGATGTATGTTCTGGTAACTTACGGTTTTCCTACGGGCTTCTAGGCCTTCAATGGAACACAAAACCGATTCCACACATTCCATCACTTATGAGAAGAGCCTGCTTTGGCTACTCCATGTAGAAAACACACAAAGCCCACTACGGCTTTACGTTAAAAAAACTCGTGCTTAACTTGGCTCTCGTAAATATTGCCAGAAGCCTCTACTGCGGCTTGATGGGCAAAGCCTGGCTGCGGCTTCGTCGTAAAAAGCCTCTCGGCGGCTAGTTGGAAATAAGCCTTCACGGCGGCTTGGTGGAAGTAAGCCAAGATGTGCGTTCTCCGGACCCTTAAATAAGCCGTGAGAACTACGTCTCTAAAATGGCGACGCCGGAACCAAACTCCGGAAACAAAACATTTGACCAATCCCGGCGTACTACGAATTCTATAGATTCGGTCGGAAACCCGCACTGCACACTGTACGACGAGCGGCTAGACATTCCAGTGTAATACACTGCTCGATACAAAGATGAAAAGAAGTACAATATAAAGCGAAAAATCAGTAACATTACATACTCTTAAAATCTAGGAAAAAATGAATGTTACAAGATATTACAGGAAGAAGAAATACCGAAGGAATGGGCAAAAAGCATCACGATACCGATATTTAAAAAAGGCAGCAAAAAAGACCCGAGCCTACAGAGGAATAACACTGCTAGCAAGTATTATGAAAGTGTTCAGAAGTATTGTGAAAAGTGAAATAGAAAACAATATACACATAAGCGACGAGCAACAAGGGTTCCGTCAACAGATCAACCACAGATGCTATCTTTGCAATAAGGCAATTAAGTGAAAAAGCTATAGAATACCAGAAACCAGCATTTTTTGTTACATCGACTTAAGGAAAGCATTCGACAGAGCTAGGTTGAAAGACATATTAGAATTAATAAAGGACCTAATTCTGTACCCAATACCACAAATAATCCAAAAACGCAATCACGGTAACACAACAAGAATAAGAAGTAATAACAAATTAACAAAGGAAATAAATATAAAAGTAGGAATAAGACAGCAAGATAGTTTAAGCCCGTTACTATTCTGCATAATAATGGACAAAATCATTGAGGAAGTAAAACTAGTCAACGATAGATGAAATAAACAATTAAAGATACTAGGATGCAGATGTTATTGTTCTAATGTCACAATCGGAATACGGCCTATAAGGACTGCTCTATAAATTCAAACAAGAAGTAGAAAGATGCAACATGGAAGTGAATACCGACAAAACAAAATGCATCACAATAGCTAAAGAACCAGTAAGGTCTAAATCAGAAATAAATGGGAAATTAATAGAGCAAGTAATGAAATTCCCATATCTTAGAGTACTAATTACTAGCTACGGAGATATAACAGAAGAAGTGAGACAACAAACAAAAAAAGCAGCAGCAATATCGGGGGGCCCTCAGAAATGTAGTTTGGAAAAAAAAGATCTAGGTGTAGAAGCAAAAACAAGAATATATAAGAGTTGATTGAGTGGTCCGTTACTTTGTGACAGTACATTTTAACAATAAAACTACTTAATTACTTTGTTAACTGTCACTAAATATATTTGTAAAGATTTTACAATTGCGTTATCGCGATTTCGTAGTACAACTACATTGTCAAACGCTTAACTAAGACTAAAGCAGATTTTTGGTATTTTATGTTTATATGATGAACAGATGTGGGTCTATTTTATGTTAAAAAACTTTGAACAAAGGAGAATTTGCTACGTCTAATTGACTATTCAGTAAATTTATATTATGGTCCTTTGAATGTCTGTAAATTTCTATAGATTCTAAGAAGTTGAGTTTTGACCCTTTAGGTGCCATATGGAGTATTTGTAAACAATCGATATTGGGAAAAGTATGGCCTGTTTCTAAGAAATGTTTAGCAAAGTGTGATTTTTCATTTTTTAGCCTATAAGAGGCATTGTGTTCTGCGAATCTTGTCTTGAAATTCCGTCCCGTTTGGCCTACGTAACAGCTATTGCACTCTTGACAATTAAGTTTATAAACTCCTGATTTATTTTATTTATTAGTTTTATCTTTGGCATTAAAAAATATATTGGATAATTTTTGAGCGGGTTTTAAAGCTATTCTTGTTTTTTCGGTCGTGTGAGAACTTGGGATATTTTATCCGAGATGGGACCAAAATATGTCAGAGGTATGAATGTTTTCTTTTCTCGGTATTCTTTTACGGGGTAGATTAAGCTGAGAGTGATTTGTTTTCGTTTACGGCTTATTAAGGTATTAATTATTTTAGGTTGGAAGCCGTTATTGAGTGCTATATTTTTGATTGTGTCCAGTTCTTTTTTTAAATTATTTTTACTAAGAGGGATATTGAAGGGTCTATGGATCATAGATCTATAGGCTGTCAGTTTATGGGAGTTAGGGTGTATTGAGTCAGCTGGGATGGTGACATCTGAAAAGGTTGGTTTGCGGAAGATATCGAATTCTAGTCTATTTTCCTTTTTTAAAATTGTAATATCTAAGAAATTTATTTTATTATCGGTTCCTTTTCAAGTGTGAATTTTATGTTGGAGTGTAAATTATTTAGCTGATTTAAAGTGGAATTTAGTTCAGTATCATTTCCAAGGAAACATACTAAGATGTCGTCCACATATCTAAACCAAAAGAGAATTTTTTCGCGTGTTGAGTTTTTAGAAAACTGTTTTCCAATTCTGACATAAAGATTTCGGCTAGCAAAGGACTAAGTGGAGACCCCATGGCAAGTCCATCTCTTTGTTTGAAAAATTGATTATTGAACTGAAAATAATTTTCGGATATACAAAATTCGAACAGTTTCAATATATCTTGTTGTATTGTTATATTGACGTTGTTTTTTTGTAACATAGTTTTTATAATTTCTAAACAATCTTTATTTGGGATATTGGAGAACATATCTGTTACATCGAATGAAACCAGAAGGGCGTTATTTGGGATGGAGATATTTTTAAGTTTATTTGTAAGGTCTATAGAGTTTTTTGTTTTGTATTTTGGATTGAATTGTGTAATTTCTTTGAAGATGGTGTTGAGATGTGTTGCCAGATTTTTTAGGGGGATGTTGCTGTACGATACTACCGGTCTTATTGGCGAATTTTCTTTATGTATTTTTATCAGGCCATAAAGTTTTGGTGATGTAGGATTTTGGTTCATTATTTTAAACTTTTCTCTTTCATCCACAATGCTCAGGGTTTCATTTAGCAGGGTCTTGAGTTGTTTTTGAATTTTATCCGTTGGATCTTTTTTTAGTTTTACTGGATTTTTTTTTTCCAAAAAATCATTTACTTTTTGAATGTAATGGTTTTTATCAAGAGCTATGATGGAGTTGCCTTTGTCTGCTTTTGTTATTAGTAAGTTATTCTCTTTTATTTTAGACTGAATGGACGCTATCGTTAATTGTTCTTGGTTACTGCAAGTAGTGTTTTTTGTGTTTATCATTATATGTTTTTTTTTTCTTTTTTAATATTTGGGTCACCTATGTTTTTTGTGGCTGATCAACTCTTTAAAAGAAGCAAGTACTGCAGACGAGTCCAAACTCTACTTTAAATTAAGACTCAAACACCGTATATCAGTTCAAAACGCATGGTTCAACCAAGAATGTCTAAGAAACAACGTCTTCCCAAAATACACACACGTAAAATGCAACTCATCATCAACCTCGGCCCGGAAAGCTATCCATTCCTGCAAGATCACATGGCTGAAGGAAGAAGCTAAGAAATGGTTCCGCAACAGGGACAACCTCTTACTCCATATCAAGGTATTGCACTCTGAATTAGCTTATAAACTCCACCCAATAGAATTCGATATCTTTGATGATAATACTAGATTAAAAATTAGCCAAATTATTCACAAAATTTATTTAACTCAATCAAAAAAAAAACTTAATAAAAAAAAACTAATAGAGAATAAAAAATATACCGAAACTTCAGATAATACTCAACAAAAAACTTTCTATAATAGATTTATCAATATCTCTAATACAAATTTCACAGAAAGTGAGAAAAAAACTGCTTGAAAAAGGACCAAAATATAACCCTAACTTTAATACAAAAAATACTACCGAAACACTAATATCCGAAATTGAATCAGCCACAAAAAACATAGGTGACCCAAATATTAAAAAAGAAAAAATAAAACATATAATGATAAACACAAAAAACACTACTTGCAGTAACCAAGAACAATTAACGATAGCGTCCATTCAGTCTAAAATAAAAGAGAATAACTTACTAATAACAAAAGCAGACAAAGGCAACTCCATCATAGCTCTTGATAAAAACCATTACATTCAAAAAGTAAATGATTTTTTGGAAAAAGAAAATCCAGTAAAACTAAAAAAAGATCCAACGGATAAAATTCAAAAACAACTCAAGACCCTGCTAAATGAAACCCTGAGCATTGTGGATGAAAGAGAAAAGTTTAAAATAATAAACCAAAATCCTACATCACCAAAACTTTATGGCCTGATAAAAATACATAAAGAAAATTCGCCAATAAGACCGGTAGTATCGTACAGCAACACTCCCCTAAAAAATCTGGCAACACATCTCAACACCATCTTCAAAGAAATTACACAATTCAATCCAAAATACAAAACAAAAAACTCTATAGACCTTACAAATAAACTTAAAAATATCTCCATCCCAAATAACGCCCTTCTGGTTTCATTCGATGTAACAAATATGTTCTCCAATATCCCAAATAAAGATTGTTTAGAAATTATAAAAACTATGTTACAAAAAAAACAACGTCAATATAACAATACAACAAGATATATTGAAACTGTTCGAATTTTGTATATCCGAAAATTATTTTCAGTTCAATAATCAATTTTTCAAACAAAGAGATGGACTTGCCATGGGGTCTCCACTTAGTCCTTTGCTAGCCGAAATCTTTATGTCAGAATTGGAAAACAGTTTTCTAAAAACTCAACACGCGAAAAATATTCTCTTTTGGTTTAGATATGTGGACGACATCTTAGTATGTTTCCTTGGAAATGATACTGAACTAAATTCCACTTTAAATCAGCTAAATAATTTACACCCCAACATAAAATTCACACTTGAAAAGGAAACCGATAATAAAATAAATTTCTTAGATATTACAATTTTAAAAAAGGAAAATAGACTAGAATTCGATATCTTCCGCAAACCAACCTTTTCAGATGTCACCATCCCAGCTGACTCAATACACCCTAACTCCCATAAACTGGCAGCCTATAGATCTATGATCCATAGACCCTTCAATATCCCTCTTAGTAAAAATAATTTAAAAAAGAACTGGACACAATCAAAAATATAGCACTCAATAACGGCTTCCAACCTAAAATAATTAATACCTTAATAAGCCGTAAACGAAAACAAATCACTCTCAGCTTAATCTACCCCGTAAAAGAATACCGAGAAAAGAAAACATTCATACCTCTGACATATTTTGGTCCCATCTCGGATAAAATATCCCAAGTTCTCACGACCGAAAAAAAACAAGAATAGCTTTAAAACCCGCTCAAAAATTATCCAATATATTTTTTAATGTCAAAGATAAAACTAATAAATAAAATAAATCAGGAGTTTATAAACTTAATTGTCAAGAGTGCAATAGCTGTTACGTAGGCCAAACGGGACGGAATTTCAAGACAAGATTCGCAGAACACAATGCCTCTTATAGGCTAAAAAATGAAAAATCACACTTTGCTAAACATTTCTTAGAAACAGGCCATACTTTTCCCAATATCGATTGTTTACAAATACTCCATATGGCACCTAAAGGGTCAAAACTCAACTTCTTAGAATCTATAGAAATTTACAGACATTCAAAGGACCATAATATAAATTTACTGAATAGTCAATTAGACGTAGCAAATTCTCCTTTGTTCAAAGTTTTTTAACATAAAATAGACCCACATCTGTTCATCATATAAACATAAAATACCAAAAATCTGTTTTAGTCTTAGTTAAGCGTTTGACAATGTAGTTGTACTACGAAATCGCGATAACGCAATTGTAAAATCTTTACAAATATATTTAGTGACAGTTAACAAAGTAATTAAGTAGTTTTATTGTTAGAATATATAAAACTTGCGTTCCACCCATACTGGCTTATAGCATAGAAACACGGGCAGACACAAACAAAACCAAACAGCTACTAAGAACAAATGAAATGAAAGTACTGAGAGCAATAACAGGAAAAAGTTTATTAGACAGAGTGAGTAACAACACCATAAGAGAACAATGCAAGGTAGAGGATATAGTCAGATGGGGAAGAAAGAGAAGAAGAGAGTGGCGTGAACATGTACAAAGGATGGAAGATATGAGAATGATAAAAATATGTATGAACAAAAAACGACATGAAACAAGACCAAAGGACGACCACCAAAGAGATAGAGAGACAGCTGGACATCCGAATCACAACAGGCTAAATCACGAAGTGGAACAGGTCTGTGACCTACTTAGAAGAGGAAGTAAGTAAGTAAGTAGGTACTTTTTTAAATAACTGTTTTGTAACGATTGCCGCGAAGGGAAGCGAACATTCAGAGCGATGATTAAATTCCGACTAAGACTCCGGCGCGCACGCTATCAAATGGGTAACGGGAGCGGTCGCCTGTTGTTCTATGCCTATTTAACATTGTTACACAGCAAATTGTTACTACCTGGGACAAGCTTTAGGAAATGGATTTATGCCCGCCTAAAACGTTGAAATACCACTATGTGCGCCTCGCCGTATGGTAAAATGGAGGCTTAGAGAACATAAAAAAAAAAAAGCAAAGTTACACCACAGACAAGAATTTTTTAATATTAAAAGGAAATATTATTTTGTATTTTTGATCACTGCTTGCAGTCAGTTTATTTTTCTATTTTATTTGATGACAGAGACAGTGATAGATCGAATAGAAAAACGACAGTTGATATGGTACCATCACGTAATGCGCATGGGAGAAGAACGTTGGCCGAAGAAGGCTGTACGATATGTACCGTGGAATAGAAGAAAAAAAGAGAAGACTAAGAACGACATGGAGAGAAAATACTGAGAAGGCAATGAGTTTTAGAGATTTAAAAGAAAACGAATGGTAGGATAGAGAGAGATGGCGTATGAAGGGAAGCGGCCAAGGCTGTAGGATCCCCGCTTATATATATATATATATATATATATATATATAATTTTTATATTGATACCTTTTCTCTGATTGTTTAATTTCATTGTTGTTGAAAAACTATAAGTTCATCATCTGTTAACAAATAATTCTAACTTAATAAACTAAAGAAAGGTTTACTGAAAATTAACAGAATAAAAAGGCCGAGACTTAATTTAGTTTCTATGATATTTTCTTATTAGCGTTATGAAAACTTCTGTTCGGTTTTCTAATAAATTAAATAAAATACCGGCTACGCGTCTTGAATTTCATCGAGAGCCCTTGAAAATATCCGTTTGCCCGCCGCAAATACACAGGAATTTCACTCGGTCATAAAATGGTTAAAGGCTTTTGAAAGCACAATTTGAAACAGTGGTGGCTCCTCTCCGATAAAATAAATGTATTCCAAAAAAAAACCCCATCGCAAACACGCAGATCTAAAATAAATAATGATTTTGACTTTCTGATGTTAAAAAAAACTTATTCCAAACGTCACAACTCGATATTTTAAATAGCAGGAGCTTTATGTTAAGATATTAATCATAAAAAATTGAGCAGAGGAAGAGCTTCAGCAATATTTACAAATAAAATGTCACAGTTTTCTTCTTTTTTATGGGCCTAGCTGCAGGGAAATCCCTAAAGCACTACAGGAGTGATACGTGGGCGAAAAAAGTGATTCACGTTGGTCTTGAGTCGCTGTAAATTGTACTAGGTCGGAAACACAGTCCTGGGTAAATTATTCCAAAGAGATGAGGTCCTTCATAAAAAAGACTGCTTGAAAAAGGTTACACGAGGAGTAACAAGCTGAACCTCATAAGGATGTGAAGTATTAGCGCGACGTGTATTTCTAGCATGCACCGCTCTGGGAGGAATTAAGTGGGCCACATCCATCGAACACTTTCCATGAAAATATTTGTAGAATAGACTCAAGTCAGCAACTGTTCTTCGATGTTCCAGCGAATCATGGTTGCTAGCCAGTTCCGGGTGTCCAGTCAGGCGAGCAGCTCTCTTCTAAATAGAATCTTACAAATGCACTGTATATTTGGAGCTCTGCTCCCAATGGGAGCAGTATACAATCGTTGGTCTAATTTGAGCTTTGTACAGAATTAACAGTTGTTGTGGAGTATAAAACTTTCTAGTTTCTGAAAAGCTCTCTTTGCTATGTTTGCAACATGTTCATGCGAAGACATATTTGCTCCCAAATTAACGCCCAGGAAATTGAGTGACGATACCAAAGGAATGGAGTGCCCCGACATAATTATGTCGGGTTCAGCAACGCGTTAAATTCTACTTGGTTATTGTCACCCCAAGATAAAATTTCATCCAGGTCATTGTTAAGTTGAACGACCTCCTGCTGTCTGCGGATTTTTGCATGGGTAGCTGATGTTCGAGCGTTTAAAGGGAATGATGAGATAAGCGTACTGTCATCTGCGAAGTTGTAGATTAGATTCCTGGTCCTTTCCAGCTGATTGTTAACGTGAGAAAGAGAGTAGGAGACAGTATGGAGCCCTGTGGCACAGCGGCGTTGATAGTGAAGGCGTTAGGAAAAAACCAGCATAAACAGCACTTTTCAGACATATGAGAAGAACGTAGCTTAGCCAACAATCCCTTGGCGGTTAATATTTCTAGTAAAATTAGACATAATTAAAAAAAATAACATAATATTCACATCACTTCCCTTATCCTTTTAACCCTTATTTATTTTGCTATAAGTGATTTTCCTTAAAATTTGCACATCACCAACAATAAAGAGCCAGGAACAAATCTTATATCAGTATTGAAATAATATAAAATTTATCGACCCATAAAGCGATATCACTCAGAAACTATAAACATTTTGCCCACTTTAAGTACATAAGAAACTCGATAATAGGCACGATGACTTATTTTGAAAAACTATTCCACGATGTTCTTACGGAACTACTTTTTTTTTTCAAAAAATATGTATTTGTGGAGAAATTACAGGTTTCCCAGCATAAAATTGGCGTTTTTTTAAACTAATTTTGAATTTCACGTGAAAACTCTCGCAGGTGTCATGACGTCTGCTCGTGACGTCACGCCTTTGTAAACTCCATGTCAACAGCAGTGAAGTATATAGTGTTTATACAATAATTTTGTTATTTTGTGTGTTTAAAATGAATTCTAAAGTGTATAAGTGGTGTGCGGTTCCTCAGTGTAAAAACACATCGATAAAAACTCCTAACTAGTTATTTGTTTTACGTTCCAAACAAGAAAACAATAAGAAATAAGTGGCTAACTCTTGCACGACGAGACCCAGCAGTTATTTCTCCAAATTCTTCAATTTATTTGTGTAAAGACCATTTTGATGTAAGTTTTAACTTAATATTTTATTATTATAAATGAGGTGTGTCGTAATAATCTTGTTTGAGTAATTGTTAATTATCTAAATAATACCTTTAGATAGTCACATCACTATTGAGGTTAGGTTTTATCTCTTTAATGTTATCATCCACTACTGTTTATTTAATGGATAGTTTATTCTTGTTCCAGTTTCCAAATGATATGGAGAATTACATTCAGTATATACCAGTATTTTCATAACAATCGTAATCTAACCTAAAATTAATAAAATCATGACGTAGAAATAAAGTGCAGTTTTTATGAGTTTTTGAGTTTTAAATTCTAGTTTTAATACAGATTACTTATATACTTACATAGAAGTTTTGATTTTTCTAAATTATACTGAGCAAAAACCTTTATTTGATGCAAGACACTCTCCAAGCATTAACAAATCAATCCTAGGTAAATTAGAGCTATTTGCTTTGATAAATCCGTCTTCCATCGCTAACATTTCTTCGTTCTAGTTTTCGTAACACAAAACTAGGCAACTCGATAGTTTAAAACCACAAGTTAATTGATAAACGGTGCAGAGATTATCGTTAACACCGACCGAAATAATGTTTACTTAGGCGTGACGTCATTCGCTCTGATTGGTGTCCCACATAACATGGCGGATTGCAGTATTTTGCATTTTTGTTTTAACAAAAATATTATTAATCTCACTTTTAATATAAGAATAAGAACATTTTTTAGAAACTTTTTAATCTATTTTATTATTTAAAGTAATAATTTCGGTGATTCATTGTTACTGTCATCACGCCTATTTACCTCATTATATTCATAGGAACAGAGGGCATAAGCCCGTTTTATTTCCCATGTCTTTCCTTGGATACATCTGTAACCATTATAAACCAAACAATAGTGTCAATCCGTTTGACTGACACAAAATATCAAATATATCTTTTAAAAACAAAATAAATAAATAGGACAGGTTAATCACAGGACCTCAGATATCGCATTTGTGTCAGTATACTGTTGGACAACTTATTGGGAAGCTCTCCATCCAATTAACTGTTGAAAGAAACACAGAATAATTCGTTTAGCCAGTCAAGACAAACCTAGTCACTTATCTCCAAAGCTTAGCACAAAGCAATTTGATGTATACTGGTATATTTACGTAAAAATCTGTAAAAAAATTATTATACGAGGATGTTTTGTAGGTAATATATCTAGCCATAAAAATAATGTCACACAAAAAAAAATGGCTTGGTTGGAAAATTACTGTTTAACCCAGTCATCAGAGGCAAATTTTGACGAAAAGTTTTCATTAAATGTTAACAGGCTTCACTTTGGTATACAGGTTTTTTTTTTGGACGTAGAATACGACAAAAAAGTGTGTTGCTCTAGAGGGTACGCTAAGCCTACAAAATCGAAAATAAAATGAAAAATTCGGTTTTTCGCAAATATCTCGAAAAGTAAAAAATATATCGAAAAATTAATAGCACCACGCGAAGGAACGGGAAATTTTATAAAAAAATACTATATAGATTTTTTTTTTCAATTTTATTATTTAAAATAAAATAGCTGATTTAACCCCTTTAGTTGTAGTGGGAATCATTCTTCCAACCTATGATTAAATTAACGTTTCTGTATATCATTAAATATTTTGAAATTGGCTATTAATGTGTCTTTCGGGGTGCTGATTAAGACTCCGATGTCAGATTTGAAAAATTTAAAATGGCGGATCCAATATGGCGGCCAGAGAGTACGTTCAAAATGGGTGATCCAAAATGGCAGGCAGTGTATATAAAAAAAATAAATGTATATATATATATATATATATATATATATATACATATATATAAATATATATATATATATATATATATATATATATATATATATATATAGATATATATATATATATATATATATATATATATATATATATATATATATATATATATATACATGTATATATATATATATTAAAATAATTATTTTTATTAATAATTGTATAAATACAATAAAATAAAGAATAAAGTACAAAAAAACCTGCGCGTGCGTTTCTTCTTCGATCGCCATTAACAAAATTCCTTCAAGTAATTTAGAATTTTTGTGTTTTAAGTAACTGTTTTCTTTCCTACCTTTAAATATATTTTTTTTTATTTTAAGTTTAAGTTGTATGATTAATAATAATAAAAAAAATACGTTTATCATGAATACCTATTTAAGAGCTAAATTACAAAAAAAGAGAAGGTTTTTTAAAGTTTTTAATGATTTTCTAATATCAAGTATGCTTTTGAATCGTAACTAAAAAATAATTGTCCGACTTTTTTTACCATTTCGTACTGTTTTGAACGTAAAATTGCCGTCGGCGCACTACAGCAGGCAAATTTTTATATTTTAAAACTGAATTTTTAAATAACACAGACAATGTGGGTATTTTTTATTTATTCTTATACTGAAACTTAAGGTATAATAATGATCTAAGCACAAGGATTTTTTTCTTAAATACTATATTTTATTATATATTTGCAATTTACGATATGCCCGTTAAAATCATGCAAACAAAAATCTCATTTTAAGTTTTACAAATTATAAAGGAATAAAAATAAAACTTTTAGTATCAACGGATAGCTGAAAGTTTCCTCTTCAAAGAGCTATCTTTTATTTTTATTTTTTTTTAAACTCATCTATCCGAATTTTTAATAAATTCTCACGCTAGTAAAAAAAATTTGGAAAAAATCTATATACTAATTTTTCTGTAAAATTTCTTGCTCTTTCACGTGGTGGGTTTTCGATATTTTTTTATTTTTCTAGATATTACCGAAAAAACGAATTTTTTATTTTATTTTGGATTTCGTGGGCTTTTTTTGTTATCATAGTTTAGTCTTAACGGTTTCGATGAGGCTGGAACTTAATTCAAGAGGACTCCAGATCAGAAAGGCTGGTTGGGGTAAGAACTGAGGAAACCATCAGGCTTGTTGAGGATTTGCTGCTGTCAGATTGACGAATGAAGATTTCAGTGCTTGCTAAAGAAGCTGGAGTATCTGAATCAACAGTGTTCAAGATTATGCACGAAGATTTAGAGATGAAAAAAGTTTCTACCTGATGGGTCCTTAAAATCCTCATATCAGAGCAGAAAATAACGTGGAAAAAAATTTCTGAAGAACATTTGGTCGCTTAAGAAAACAGTGACATTTGTTTCAAGCGAATTCTAACAGACAGTGAGAGTTGCGAGTTCTATTGAGATCATCCCCCAAGGCTGGAGTATATGCAAAGCATTCATAATGGTTTTTCACCTCCAAAGAAGGAGATAAGGAATTTTTTTATCCCATATATGAAAAAGTGGTTCACAATTAATGGAGAGGTTTACAAATGAACAATCTAAAACCTGTTCGAATTCAAGGAGACCCTACTGTTGCATTAGATCTGCAGGTAGCCTAAGGTTCGCAGAGTTCAAGCCAATGTTGAAAGCTCTCGATTTACCGAGTTACGAGGTAGTTTTATAGAAAACTAATTTTTTTTTTGGTATTTTTCTTCATAACTAGGTAAACAACTTAGAAAAACACCCTCGTAGGTATAACCGTTTCTGTTCAGAAATTAGATTTTTGTAAATTGGTTATCAAGAAATGACTTATGTTGGTACATTTTAAAATCCATCCAGTTGTTTAGATTTCACGATAAATTATAAATAATGTTTGTATTTCTCATTCTCATTTCAAATGATATCATCCATATTAAATTTTTGGTAGTCAGTATCACTGGTGAAATTGTTACAGCTTTTTCGAACCCTTTATTAAAACCTGTCCAGTAGTTTAGAATTTATGGGAAGTGCATATGCAGGCCGATAATAATTTCATTTTGAATTAACTTTTGATTTCTGTGTTACATCAATTGTTAGTATGTATGGTAAATCCCAAGATATAAGATCCTGCCTTTTTGCTTTTTCAATGGAACGATAAACGACCCTTTTAAGGTTTTGTGCATAGTTGCCAGGTATTACGATAAACGTACTTTTATTTTACCTGCTTTATATACCGCCCTCACTTGCACTATACATTTACTACCTGGCAATCCGGTTTGAAGCCCTTTAAATATTTGATAATGTAGGCCTAATGACCACAGATTTCCATCAAGATTCGAATGATATATATATATATATATATATATATATATATATATATATATATATATATATATATATATATATATATATATATATATATATCAAACGGGTTTATAACGTCTTCCGTCTTCTGATGCCTAATTTCCACTCCTCCCGGTTTCTTCATCCCTCCTCCTCCAGATCTCTCTCTAGTACTCTCTTGTTGATTCCTGCTCTCCAGTTTTGGCGTGGTCTTCCTCGCTTTCTTTTTCCATGAGGGTTCCAATTTAAAATCTTTTTAGGTAGTCGGTCTTGTGACATTCTCTGTACATGTCCGTTCCATACCAACTGTTGGGTTCTGATTTGGTCCACTATATCGTGCTTTATTTCTAAAGCTCGTCTTATCGTGTCATTTGGTATGCGGTCTTTTCTGGATTTTCCGGCTGCTCGTCTCCAGAACTCCATTTCTGTAGCTTTTAGTATTTTTCTGTTCTTTCCTTCAATGGCCACCCCTGGGAGCTGTAAGTTATTATACTTTTCACTATTGAGTTTGTAAATTCTCTTCTTATTTTCAATGGTTATGTTTTTGTCCCATAGTATACTATTAAGCATTGCAATCGCTTTTCTTCCTTGGATATTCCTCTCGAATATTGCTTCTTCCAGTGTTCCGTCCCTAGATATTTTCGTTCCCAAATACTTATAACTGGCACAGTGTTTGACGGTGTGTCCTGTGGCCAGTTTCAAGTCCTGCTGTTGTCCTCCGACGCACATGTACTCGGTCTTTTTAATATTGACTTCTAGGCCCCATTTTTCATATTCCTCCATAAGTTTTCGTGTCATGTATTCTATATCATCGATGTCCTGAGCGACTACTACCTGGTCGTCTGCGAATGACAGCGTGTACAATGTAGTATTGTCATCCAGTGGTAATCCCATACTGCTGCATTTCCTTTTCCAGTTCTTCAGTGCACTCTCCAAATAGATTTTAAATAGCGTTGGGGATATACAGCAGCCCTGTTTGAGACCCTTTGTGACCTGGAACGTTGACCCTCTCCACGGAAATCTTTAGTTAGAGCCGAAAGATTTATTCGCTTTGAAGAGAGTCCAAGATTCGAATGATACTTTTTATTATTTTTGTTTTTAGTTTTACTTACAACTCACAACGTAACGGTTCTATTTTACTTATGTGGCGTCCGTGGGAAAATTGCAATAGTGGCTACGCAAGAAAAAACATTTATCACTTGACGCTAGACAAATAGTGAAAAATGTTTACGACAGTTTGGTAAAAAGAAATTTGAATAAACAAAGTGCTTTGCAAGAAACCAGTAAATTAACAAAAACACCAATTTTTACGATTAAGGGTATTGTAGGAAAACCATC
The DNA here is from genome assembly GCA_019049505.1 of Pachyrhynchus sulphureomaculatus. Lineage (NCBI taxonomy): Eukaryota > Metazoa > Arthropoda > Insecta > Coleoptera > Curculionidae > Pachyrhynchus > Pachyrhynchus sulphureomaculatus. The sequence continues at coordinate 78,975,840 of CM032448.1, read as the reverse complement.
ACTCAGGAATAGGAAAAAACGGCAAGATTTTCAAATGCATCATGTATTCTATGTATAAAGAGCAGTTGGTGCCGACACTAGACAAAATAAAATTAAGACTGGTGCAGGATGGGAACAATATACATTGTAGCCGATCAACCCTTCAAAGAGTTCTCTTAAGAATGGGATTCACGTTCCAAAAAATCAACAAAAGGCAAGTAGTGATGGAGTCACAAAGATAACGAATCTTGCGACATACTTATTTACAAGAACTTAAAAAGTATCGATCAGAAAATTGGCCAATAATTTACCTTGACGAAACATGGTTTGATACCCATGACACTGTGCAAAAAGGGTGGGTTCACAGCAGTACAAAATGTCAGACTAACGCACCTTCAAATAAAAGTAAACGAATAATCAATTTGTATGCTGGATCTGAAAAGGGCTGGGTTTCAAATTGTCTACTATTATCTGCTAAAAACATAAAAGATTTTAGTTTGGACTATCATGAAGACACGACCGCAGAACTTTTTGAAAATTGGTTTCAGAATTACCTTTTGCCAAATATTCCCGAACAGAGTGTTATAGTTATGGACAATGCAAGTTACCATAGTCGCTTACTAAATAAAGTTCTTAATGCAGCAACACCAAATCGGGCATACAGGAATATATGTTAGAAAATGACATTTATTTTGACTTTAGTTATAAAAAAGTGATCTTTTAGAAGTTTTTAAAAGACTATAAATTGAAAAAGAAATATGATTGTGATAGTATGGCTGAGAAAATGAGACACACTGTTTTGCGGCTTCCTCCGTATTATTATGTGTTTAATCCAATTGAACATATTTGGCACCAAGTTAAATAAAAAATAAGGGCACAAAATGTTTCTCCTACTTTAAGCGTGTCAGTGGTTGAATTGATAAAAAAAGTTATAAATGAGATGCCTTGTGAAAGCTGGAAGAATTCCATTCAGCACATCGTTAAAGTTGAAGATTCATATATTTATGTAAATAATATAAAATCACTGATAATTACCTCAGCTGATGACAGTGATAGTGAATTAGGCTTAATTTAAAATATATTTTTATTAATACAATATGTCCCCTCTTGTAAACCCCATCATTCAAACTGTATATTTGTACTTCTTATCTACTTGTTTTTACATGCTTCTATCAATAAACATCTCCAAAAACACTTATAATTTTATTTATTTGAATTAATGAATAAAATTCTTAAGTCCATCTCTGCAACCTATCATAAACGAAAGGTCAGAATTTTTTATATTGCCCACTTAAAACTGCAAAAATCAGGATCTTATATTTTGGGACAGGCTATATGTACCTTGATTTTTTATTACACATATGTTGACAACATACTTATACTTATATTTTGTGTTACGTCAATTATAATTAAGGAAACTACCATTCTATCTAATAAATTAATTAAAATGGTGGAATTGCGTCTTGAATTTTATCGAGAATCCTTAAAAATATTCTTTAAATTCAGACCAATGCACAGAAATTTTACTCGGTCAAGAGGCAATCTTTTGAATCTTCAGATAAAAAGAGTGGTGGCCTATTTTCTATTTAGAAATAAGAACAAGTAATGAGCAATTAGGTAAATTTATAAATTAAAGCCTTAAATTAGTTTAAGTAATCCAACTTCAAAGTACCAAATCTAAAAATTTTATTTAAATATCAATAGTAACAACCTATATAATAAGTCAACTTATTTTTAATCTTAATAATTACTTTTTCTACAAAATGTCCAGAGGCTTTTTAATTTTTCTAATAGACAATATTTTATAAATAATTAAACATAATTTTTTTTGGTCGAAAATTGCAACTAAGTTTGAATCACCGTAAATTTTTTATTTTTGAAAAAGAAAACCCTTCAACAATTTTTCACTGCTACATTATTTTACAAGACTAATTTTCATTTTTGCAGATTGTATTATTTTTTGTGAAGTTAACCTGCAGACAAGGAGGCGCCATAGTTTTCAACCCGTGGGCGAGCGGGATAGAAAATTTCCCCCGGTACGTTCTGCCTGTCGTAGAAGGCGATTTAAAGAACAATCTAGATGATAGATGCTCAGATCACACCAGCATCACCCGGTGTGATACCATCGTATCGGCTTCGGCTGCGTGGAATTGCTTAACGTTTCGTGGCAGTGCCGATGTCCCGGACTATGGGACCAAATAGCACGATGAGGCACCTGGATACAAAAAATTCCAGAGGTAAAATAGCCCCCCGTTCGGATCTCGGGTGGGGGCTAGTTCAGAGGCGTCGACATGCAGAGATCATATTTTTAAAATAGATTTACGAGGTTTAAACTCGAACATAAATTCAGTGCACCAACACCTGCAATCAAATAAACCTCATGTACTCGCTCTCTGTGAAAGCAATGTCAGTTCATCGACCAGCATAGTCAACTAACTTTATCCTGGGTACGACTTCTATTCCCGATTTGTCAGAAGTGACCTCTATTGCCACTGAGAAGAGGCTCTGGAGCCCTCAAACTTTGATGTTATGTGGTTAAAAATAACGACTCAACAAACCACAAGGTTCATCTGTATCCTCTACCAACCACCAAGTGATATTAACTTTAGAACACTTTTCGCTTCTCTTGTAGACATCAACGATCATTTACAAATTAACTATCCAAATGCCGAAATTGCCATCCTGGGCGACTTTAATGTCCACAACATCAACTGGCTTAAATATTCAAATACTACCGACGAACAAGGTCGTGAAGCTGACAAGCAACTGAACAATCAGTTGTAGCTTAACTCAGCTTATTGACGAACCAACACGGATCCCTGATCGAGATGGGGGAGTTTGCCAGTCTTCTTGATCTGTTTTTAACCACCAATCCGGAGATTTACACAGTCACCGTAAATCCGCCGTTAGGTTCTTCCGACCATAAACTGCTTTCGACATCGAGTATCCTACCAATCAGTGACAGAGAGGCGCCTAAACCACGCAAGATTTGACACTATAAATCTGCTAAATGGGAAGATCTCATGAAATATTTTCGAACTTTCCCTTGCTTAGACGTTTGTTTTCGATCCGACGACTCATCTGACTGCGCCAGGGAGGTTTCCGATGTTATTTGGCTGGTATGGAAGCTTACATCCCTTTTTCGAATAAATGCCCTTCCAACGGTGACCGAAAATGCAAACAAGCTTTTGCATGCCGTGCAAATCCATAAATCGTAACGCCTTTGTTCGTGCCCGGAACAAATGTAAAAAAATTATCGACGAAACCAAGGAGGCACACAATCAACGAACTCTCGCTTGTCCCAACAATTCCAGGTCCTTTTGGTGAGTCGGCAAGGCATTTAGTCAAAAATTTCACTACATCTACCATACCACCACTCACACGGCAAGATAATTCTATTACAACGACACCTGTTGAGAAAGTGAACTTGTTGGCTGAACTCTTTGGTTCACATTCTACTGTTGATTTCCAAGGAAAAACACCACCTACTATTCCCATAGTGCAGTCAAGGGTACCCGATATTCTCTTCAGACAGCATATTATAAAACGTATTTTAATGAAGCTAGACACCAAAAAAGCTTTTGGCGCTGATGGAATACCTGCCATAGTTCTCAAAAACTGTGCGAGGGAACTAACACCAGTAGACTTTTCAACCTATCCTACAGAAAGGGAATATTTCCTTCCTGCTGGAAATGTGCCACCGTACAGCCAATACCTAAAAAAGGCAAGAAGACCTTGCCAAATAACTAACGACCAGTTGCACTGCTTTCAATAATATCGAAAGTCATGGACGAGGCTATCAATCAGCATCTTCTAAAATATCTTGAAGGATTCAAAATTATTAGCGCTCACCAATATGGCTTTCGTAAACACAGATCAACAGGAGATCTTCTGACCTATATAACACATGTTTAGAACAACGGAATTAAACACTTTGGAGAATCTCGAGTGGTTGCTCTTGACATAACCAAGGCATTCGACCGTATTTGGCACAATGGACTGTTGGCTAAACTACCCGCTTCTGATATGTCTGAGAAGTTCTATTTGTGGCTCTCATGTTTCCTGAGAGAGCGTTTTTTACTAGTGGCACTCGACGGATTTCTTTCTAACGCCTTCACTATCAACGCCGGTGTGCCCGTACCCCAAGGCTCCTTACTGTCGCCTACTATCTTTCTCATTTACATTAACAATCTGCTGGGAAAGACCAGGAATCCGATCTACAGCTTTGCAGATGACAGTACGCTTATCTCTTCATTTACACTCAGACGAATATCTGCAGACAGCAGGAAGTCATTCATCTTAACAAAGACCTGGAAGGCATTCTATTTTCGTGTGACAGTAACTAAGTGGAATTTAACGCTACAAAAACCCAGGCGGCAGTTTTTCTAAAAAAGTTAACGTTGCTGAACCCGACAAAGTTATGTCGGGGCACTCCATTCCCCTAACATCGTCACTCAATTTGTTGGGCGTTAATTTAAGAGCAAATGAGTCCTGGCATGAACGTGTTACAGGCATAGCAAGGAGAGCTTCTCAAAAAATTGGGATATTATTTCGAACTAGAAAGCTTTACACTTCGTAACAACTGTTAATTCTTTACAAAGCTCAAATTCGCCCAACTATGGAATACTGCCCCATGTTTGGGGCTCCGCGCCCCAACATACACTGTGTTTGTTGGATTCTATTCAAAGAAGAGCTGTTCGTCTAGTTGGAGAACATCAAAGAACGGTTGGCGACTTGAGTCTATTCTACAAGTATTTTCATGGAAAGTGTTTGAAGGATGTAGCCCGTTTAATTCCTCTCCAAAGCGGTGAATGTTAGAAATACACGTCGCCCTAATACAACGTACGACGCTTTTCAAGCAGTCTTTTATATGGAGAACATCCTCCCTTTGGAATAGTTTACCCAGGACTGTGTTCCTCACCGAGTACAATTTATAGCACATAACGCTCCTGTAGCGCTTTAAGGACTTTCCTGCAGCACGTGTGCTAGACCCATAAAAAAAAATCAGTGGTGCATTTAACCCGATAAAAAGTAATATAAACATATTTAAAAAAAAATCTTATAATTTAAAGTACAATAAAAATATATAATCGCCAATTTTTTGTCTTATTCACTATAACCTTTAAAATAGTTTTTTTTTTTAAATGTACACCCTTTTTGCAGCGCCCAGGTGTATGTAACCCCTTAAAATATATTTTATTTTTAATTATCGATACGTTTTTTGTAACTTTGACGTTTGACTGTAATGCTACATGCGGCATATTCGTACCAAGACTTATTTCGTCCCAAGTTAACGCCCAGCAACTTGAGTGACGATGTTAGAGAAATGGAATGTACCAACATAACTATGTCGGATTCCGCAAGGTTAACTTTTTTAGAAAAAACTACCGCCTGGGTTTTTGTAGTGTTAAATTCTACTTGGTTACTGTCACCTCAATATAGAATTTCTTCCAGATCTTTGTTAAGTTAAATCACTTCCTACTATCTACGGATATTTGCATGAGTAGCTCCTATTCGAGCATTCAAAGTGAATGAAGAACTTAGTGTACTGTCATCTGCAAAGCTGTAGCTTGGATTTCTGGTCGTTTCCAGCAGATCGTTAATGTAAATGAGAAAGAGTGTAAGAAATAGTACGGAGTCTTGGAGTAGTATTACTAACATCGTTTTAAGTGTTTAAAAAAAATTTTAGATAACATGGACGAATTAACTATATAGACTAGAACCTCAAATGGCCGCTACTTAACGAGATATAAATATCACTAGAAGGTGTAAGAACTTCAAACGCGTCTACTTTATTAGCATCTGTTAAATCATACATATGATGGAAATATGTGAGTCTATCCCATGCCTGCGCCGCCCCTGTTGTTGCAAAGAGTTTACCTCTCACTTTATCTCCCACTTTTGGTTGCTTAGAATTTCCATGGAATCAGATAGCCCCATAAAAATGATTATTTCGGCTTTTTCTTTATAATTAATTTTAAATTCATTAAAACTGAAAATAAAAATGTAAAAATTATTTAAGGATTAAAAAAAAAGAAGTAAGCTCAGATCAAACCAATTAGAGAGTATAGTACAGTAATTACAATTTTCTTTTTAAATTCTTCCAATAAATATTCATTACGTAGTTCTATTTTGCATAAAATATTTCATAAGAAATTTTATTGTTTATTCTAAAACTGTCATTTATATTTTAGTAAGTCGGATTATCTTTATAGTAAGGGAATTGAGAAGGCGTTAGCTGGGTTTCCTTTTTGTTTATTTCTTTTTCGTTGGCTTGTTTGCCCTTCCATAACTTAGATAGAACTGATAGGATTTCAAAGAAACCTTTAATATGGGTTTTTTGCTTATCACTTGCTACGAATATGACTTTTTTTAAAAGCTGGCAGAAATACTGTTTTTTTTTGTTTCATTTTTTATGTTCGAAAGATAAAAGACGGGAGGGCAAGATGACTATAGCGGGAAAACACGAATAATTTTATATTTTTTTTATTCGCTCGGTACGAGGCGGGGGTCGCAAGCAAGTCTGAACCTGACTGCTAATGAGGGAGTACGCACGTCAGTGACGAAAAACAAAACGGACGCCCGAAAATAACATATTTAATTATGGTCAGCTTTAATATTTTCTGTTCAATAAACCGTCTACATACCATCCTATATTTAGGTTGTTTCTGTTGTCTCATTTTATGTAAATTAATTTGTATTATAGATTTTTAAACACCGCTAGTATTTTAATTTTAGGTTTTTTTTATCCATTAAGTTGAAACGTCTTAACTTTCTTTACTTTTAATATATATTTTATTTATTAAATAGAAGCTGTGATTTGTCCCTTATGTATATCTTAATTTCTGAGAATGGATTGAGTGGATATTAATATTGAAAGAACTAAAGAAATTAGATATAAGCTAGCTCAAAAAAATGAAAAAAAATACTATTAGTTAGAGTTATTTAGTTGTTAAAATAAGATTAATTTACGTACAACCGTTGCATCCTGAAAGAAAGAGCAGGAGTTTAGTGAGGCACTAAACATTTAAATAAAAAAGGGTATATTTATTAACAAAATAAAAATTCCTAACTTTATGACACTCCTAAAATTACTTCTACTAAATAACAACCCTTTAAGCTAGAAGAGTGTACACTATGCCATAGGGTTTTGAATTTATGATTATTAAGTTTTTAATAAAAGGCTTGATACAACTCGATTTTAAAAGCTTTTGAAATTAACTCCATGAATTACACGTGTAGAGTAATGGATGGAAACGCACTTGTAGACAGGAAGTGAGAATTTTAGACTGGTGTGCTTATGACTTACAGGTTGGTTTCTCCTCGTGGGTTTTCCATAAGTTAACTGGCCTCTCGTGGTTAGATCCTCAAAAAAATATTGTCCCAGCCATTACCATCCTAATTTCATTAGGGCTACTAAACACTTTTTGACCCGAAATGCCTGAGGATGAGCAGGATATTTCCAGAAAGGGAAAAGCCTTAAACTTGAGACCCAGAAACCGTTACTGCACTACTACATTACTGAAAAAAAAACACTCTGGCGTGCTGAAGAAAAAAGTCACTACGGCTTCATGGTCGAAAAAGCCACTACCGCTTTATGGTGGAAAAAAGCCTTTCAAAATTCGAAGTAGCTGCGCTGCTTAAATATCTTTGTCCCTTCTCGAAAGTGCCGTCTTTAAAATGGCTCACTTCCGGGCGAATAATTAATGCAAACTAAATAAGTCAAGTCGGCAACACGAGTTACATACTCTGCCGGTTTAAATTAAACTGCTCAAAATTTAAAACACCATTTTAAGCTATGCTGCTCAATCACTGCAATAAATATAAACATGTAATAAAATATAAATTATAGGGAGAAAAACAGTGTCGTAACATGATCTTAAAATCTAGGAAATGAATGTTACAAAGTACCCTATCGGGCAAGATGAGTATGGCCATATTCATCTTGCCCTCCTATATTCATCTAAATTTAAAGTAGATATCTTATTTTGTCCGAGGGACAGCTTTGGAAACTATGTAATTCGTGATGTAGGAATCCTGAGATTTAAAAAATTTCGGACAGGGATTTTTTTACGAGCACAATTTTTTCCTAAAGTGCAAAAAAAAACACCTTTGTCTTCTATATTACTTCTATAAAGAATAGTGATACATGAAAACACGAAGACCAGCGATTATAGTCAATCCATATTATTTTATTAAAAGGATTTGAGAAAAAACTGAAACTTTCTGTAGAAGAAAATAAATAAATGTATTCTTGTTTAATAACTTGATTGCGATGCACGTTTAATTCTCAGATCTTCCCCATAGTTTAAGTCGTTTTCCCACATTTTGAAACGTTGGAAAGTGATTGGATTATTGGAATTTTAGGTTATTTTTTATCCATTAAGTACCCTATCGGGCAAGATGAATATGGCCCTATTCATCTTGCCCTCCTATATTCATCTTACCCGATTTCACTCACCTTCATTCTGTTTCAGATGGTTTCAAATTATAAAGGAAAGGCCAAAAAATTTTTAAAACAGGCTATGAAAGAGGCAAGCCGAACTTCAGTTCGAGCAGCAGCCAAGAAATATAACATAACATTTAGCACTTTGCTAAGACATCACGAAAAACAATCTAGCACCAAATATTTGGGTAGGTTCAGACCAGTTTTCACTGAAGATGAAGAAAACACATTAAAAAAAATCTCACAAGGATGGATGATTTATTTTATCGCCTAACACCAAGTGATTTTAAAAAAACTCTTGGGGAATTCGCTCAGGAACTGGGAAAAGGCGATAGGTTTCCAAAAGGATGCTCGGGAAAAGACTGGTTATCGGGGTTTCGAAAAAGATATACTTCGTTTGTGCTAAGGACCCCTGAATCTAGGTCTTTGATTAGAGCCAGAGGATTTAAACGTCCCCAGGTAGAGAGATTTTATGATCTTCTAGAGGAATTGATTGACAAACACTCGTTGGATTCTACCCAAATATACAATATGGACGAGACTGGCATCCGCACATCCATTACCAAGCCACCAAAATTCTGTCTTCATACAGCAAGTGATAGGTTGGACTAATCTCCAGTGTGTAACGAGGTGTTTTAATAACAGTAGTACGCTGTTGTAATGCAGCAGGGTCGTTCCAGCGGCCTTTTTCATATTTAAGCGGAAAAATCTTGATGGAGCTCCACCTGGATTAAAAGGCATTGTATCCGATTCAGGCTGGATTTCTGGGCAAATATTTCTGACTTCGTTGGAATTTTTGATTGAAAAGACACGCCCATCAGAACAAAAGAAATTGCTTCTTTTGTTAGATAATCATGAGTCGCACAAATTTTATCCTGCGCTTGAATATGCAAAAAAACATCATATAATATTTCTATTGGACGTTGCCGCATACGGGCCAATAAAAAAGTACTTTGAGCAAGAAATTGCAATATTCCACAAAGCTCACCCAAGTAGAACCATCACTCAATTAGACGTGGCTTCTATTTTTAACCCCGCTTATTTGAAGGGTGCATCTCCAATGAATTAGTGGATTCCGTGTGGCTGGAATATGGCCATATAACAGAAATTTATTTCAAGACTGCGACTTTGCCTCTGGCTCAGTGACAGATCAACCACAAATAGAAATCCAGTCTACTTCTGACACTAAGACTGCTGCAACTCAGTACTGGTATCCTCCAGCCGATGCACCAAGTGACATCTGAGATTACAGATCCACAGCCAGTTCATACGGCCGTTCCATCTAGCAGTCTCCAATCGTCAGGTCATAAGACACCTCCACCTACACCAACAATTGCATCTGCACCAGCTGGTCCCACGACCTTTGCAACTACTGATCTCCAGTCAACAACTGATCATATTCTCGAGTCCATACATCCGATTCCAAGTGCTGTAGATAAAAAAGTGACATAAAGGAAGAGAAAAAGTCGAAAGGCTGAGATTCTACATCTGGAAAAAAATTTTAAAAAAATAGTACGAAATGCCTCCAAAGCCGCTCGTTTATTACTATTACACGGTATGTAAAGAATAATATGTTCATCCTTCAGCTGAAGACGATACAATGCTCCGAGTGTAAGGAGTGAGTCCAGACTCACGAAGCATGTTCTTGTTATCTTGGAAGGGATACATATTTTTGTGATGACTGTCAGTATCAATATTGTTCGACATCTTCCTGAATCATCTTGCCCGATACCTTGAACCATCTTACCCGATAGGGTAGAGCAAGACGAATCAAATCAAAGACTTCATTTGTTGATTTCGTGTTACGGTTGTAATGAAAATTATTGGTATTTGTATGATTACTTTGAAAGTCTATAAATAGTTGATTTTGTGAAAAATAAAGGCCATTTTGAATTTCATTGACAAGTTTTTTTTTTTTCATTATTCAAGTTAAGTCTGCAAACAGTTTCGCGACTGCTTGGAGATGTTTGAGGCTGAACCGCAAGATTTTCTTAACAGGTTTGCGACAATGGACGAAACTTGGATTCACCAGTATACTCCAGAGTCAAAACAACAATCCAAGCAGTGGAAAAAATTTGGTAAACCGACCCCATAGAAAGCGAAGGCAATTCTGTCGGCTGGAAAAATGATGGGGCAGTTTTTTGGGATGCTAAAGGAATAATTCTATTTTGTTTCATTGTTCTTCAATACTTCAATGATAAAAGACATTACACTCTTAATTACTAAATAAGCATAAAAGCCAAATGAACCTAATCTAACCTCAGGCCTTGAGTGAACATTGATAAATTGATATTACATTCTCTAAAAGAATCAAAATTTAACACAACAGGAAGGTAAACGTAACAAACTCTAAACCAAATTGGTACAGTTGTAACGAAAACGACAAACTAATTAATTTCAACGGACGATAAGACGAAAAGAAATAAAATATCTGAAGAAATCAGATATCTGAAAAATTCAAAATGCGTTTTGAAGAGGAAGAGTAGTACTTTCAGATGCCGCAACGAGTTTTGTGGAAAAAAAAAATAATTCGCGGTGTAATATAGTCCTTAATATGGCGAAAAAAAAAAAAAAACATGTTTTTTTTTTTGCATTTTTAGGTTAAGATATCTCGAAAACCTGATGTGATGGAGCAATTCTGAGGTCAGATTTGGATTCAGTGCACCAAAAAATATGGTTTGGTCTCAGCGTTTGAAAAATGTTGGCCTGTGTAATCCTCAAAGTGAAAACGATGCATTTGTAGGTAAATCTTTTCCTGAGTTTCTGAGATTTTTTAAAAAAGATTTATTTTCCAGTTATTTATATTAGCCCCTTGTAGATGAAGTATCTTCTAACAAGTAGGCTGAAAAGTTTTTGGTCAATCTACTTAAAACACATTTTTTTTTTTGCAAAAATTCGACTTTATTCATCAATATAGTCTCCTTCTTCATTGGAGCCATATCTCTTTCCCGCGAGCATTTTTTGAGGTCTGTGAATAGACAATAGTCGCTGGAGGCCAAATTTAGAGAATGCGGTGGATAAGGAAACAATTCGAACATCAGTTCATGCAACTTTGCAATTGTAACAATTGACTTGTGACACGGTGCATTGTCTTGATGAAAGAGCACTTTCTTTGCGATTTCTATCTTCAAGCACACCAATAACTTTATATTATATTCGCTATTGATGGTATTTCCCTTCTCAGCGTAGTCGATAAAAATTATTCCATGCGCATCTCAAAATTAAGAGGCCAGACCCTTCTCAGCCGACTGTTGTGTCTTTGGTCGCTTCGGGCGGCTTTCATCGGCTGCTGTCCATTCAGCTGACTGCCGATTTGATTCCGGTATGTAGTGGTGGATCCATGTTTCATCCACCGTCACATATCGCATGAGAAAATCCTTTTTATTGCGGTTAAACAAGTCCAAACAGCGCTCAGAATCATCAACACGTTGTTGTTTTTGGTTCAGTGTGAACAAACGTGGTACCCGTTTCGAACAGAGCTTTCTCATGCCCAAATATTCTTGCAAAATATGACCAACAAGTTCTTTTGATATCTTTAGAGTCTCAGCTATCTCAGCAATTTCACTTTACGGTCATCCAAAATAATTTTGTGGATTTTTTTGATATTTTCCGTTGTAACCACCTTATTTGGGCGTCCAGAGCGTTCAGCATCATTTGTACAACTGCGTTTAAATTTAGCACACCAATAAATGATGAATGATTTTCCAGGGGCAGAGTCCCCGTAACACTTATTAAGTCATTGCTTTGCTTGAACGGTATTTTTTCCCATCAAAAATGTGTTTAATCAACACACGAAATTCGATTTGAAAATGTCAAAAGTAGCTTCACTAAAACCACTGTAACTTGTAAACTAATCGTCGAAATATCATGAAATTTTGACACGTATCGTTTGAAGGTTGGTACTTCCTAAAAATCGTATAGATTTTTTGAAATGGGCGACATCTATGTGTCAGACCAAAAACTTTTTAGCCTACGTGTTACATATTATTTTTCGGTTAGATAAGCAGAATTTCTATGCGTTTTTCTCGTTTATTACGTATTACTTTTCAAAGAAGTTGCCGAAATAATGTTTCTTATATTTGTGGTTTTCTTTTATTTAAAAACCTTCTGCTTACTCAAACAAATTAAATAAAACAGTGCCATATCCCAACTTGAATTTTATCGAGAGCTCTCATAAATGTCCTTTAACTCGCCGTAAATACACTGGAATTCCACTTGCTCATAAAAGGGTTAAAGGGTCCTTATGTGTTGTAGCTCAATTTCTATACAGTGACGGCGCACTGTCCAATTAGTTCTAACTAAAATATTTCTTAATATTTTCATATTTCTTTCTTATTTAGGTATTAATTCAGATTAAATTAGTTTAGTGATTGCATACTTTATTAAAGCGATAAGTACATCTACCCAAAACTCCATCGAAGGCAGACACAACAGCCTATAGAGCAACGTATGCAGCGCGGTTTTCGAGGGATCCCCCTTAGACTTATGTAATTTCATGTAAAACTACTGAAAATATGCAGTCTACAGTCAGCAGTCTACTCACTCTTCTCTTATTTGTCAATCTATCCCGAGACGGTTTCGGCGTGTGGTTGCTGTGTCAGCCTTCGATGGTGTATTGGGTATGCCTACTTAGTACAATTCGTTGTATCTTACCATTATGTTCCGTAAGTACCTGGATAAGGACTAGTAAATTCTGTTCTCTTGTTTGAAATCAGTGGCAATTTCTCTGGCTTGCCAGTAGATACGTTCAATTTAAGTGAAGCCCGGCGGAAAAGGTCAGGTCTTCCGCCTTCGCGCGGCATGGTGTAGGGTGTGGCCGCAGGCAAACTGCACCTATCGGTGCATTTAACTAATTAATTTACGTTACGGCTTGGCTGTAAATTATTCTAGTGAAGTGTGATGCTGTGCTGTGTTCTTTATCAGTGCAGTGCAGTGCTTTTTAGGTCATCATGGATTCGGAAAAAGTCATAGCCCAGTTGCAGCTGGAGCTCTACAGGCTGGAAGAGAGGAAAAAGATTCAGGATGCATCATTGGATGAAAAGGATGCATCATTGGATGAAAAAGACAAATTTATTAGTGAACTAATGGCCGAAATGAAGGCTCTTAGAGTTCAGGTTGAAAAATTAACTGAGTTAGCTGTTAAATTGGAAAATGATAGTTTTTTAAAAAGTCCTCAATATGAAAAAATCCCCTATAATGGAAAAAATTCCGAATATAGAAATATTTCAGAATATAACTATTCTCTAGATACCTTGGAAAAAGGTGCAGAAAGTAATGATGATGAATTTGGGTCTGTTAGACTCAGCGACGATGAGCGGATGATGGAGGATTTCCAGGAAGTCCGCAGCAGGAAAGGCAAGAGAAGGAAGAAGCAGAAGATGGCCTCGTCATCAGATGATGAAGAATCAAAGATGCCGAAAAGGTCAATTTCACAACAAGAAATTGTTAGGACAGGTAAGCAAAAACAAGTATTTAACAATCAAGTGACTAGACATGTATCCCTGGATGAGTTTCCGTCTCTTCTAAATATTGGTTCTGATCCAATTATTTCCGTAACTTCTCCTGTCATTACTCCGGCTGTCAAGCCGAAAGTTGATCCAAGGCCGATAAAGCCAAAGGCAATTCCCCCAATCGTAATTTCAAATGCTGGCAATTTTGTCAGCATTTCAAATCTCTTTAAGTCAAATAATGTAAGATATTCTTCAGCCATAGTGATTAGAAATGGCATCCTCTTCCCCTGTTCTGTCGAAGATCATAAACGAGCTATTCAGCTTCTTGATGATAAGAAGGAGCCCTTTTTCACCTTCCGGTTCCCGGAAGAAAAGTCAAACCACGTCGTCCTGTGTGGTGTTCCTGTCCATTTATCAACCGATGAAATCTTGACGGATCTCCAGCGTCAAGGTTTCAATCCATCCAAAGTTATTCGTTGGGCTCATGCCAATCGAAGGCCAATGCCCTTGGTTCTTGTTCTTCTTCCAAAGTCTGAGAAAGACATTTTTAAAGTTCGCGTTGTTTGCACGTTCGAAGTGCGTGCTGAAGCTCAACAATCCAAGTCGCGTAGCATTCAATGCTACAATTGCCAAGATCATGGGCACGCAGCTCCCAGTTGTCATATCCCTCCAAAGTGTGTAAAGTGTGGTAAAGGTCACCGCACGTCTCAGTGTTCTAAATCAAAGGAAGAACCATCAAAATGCGCAAATTGCGCTGGCGATCACCCTGCTTCATTCAGTGAGTGTCCTCGCCACCCCTCACAATTTAAGGGTTAAAAACAGTCTTCCTTCCGAGGTTGGGGGACGCAAGACAATTCCTGTCTTGCTCCCAACAAGCCCGATCAGTCCCAAAATCAGGCTCCTAAAACCTGATTCTCCCAGCGAGTCTCTTCTCCCCAGGCGCAGCTTGCGCAGATTGCAAAAATGTTTGCTGAGCATATGAAAGGATTCATGGCCCAGACATTTAAGAACGTACGGACATGAACTGACTAAGACAGGACTAATCAACTTATTTAAGGGTAGGTTAGTTGAGCCACTCCTTCTTATTAAAGTGTAACAATTCACACCACTAATTAAATGTAACTCAACACCCCCAACAATGAGGAATTAGGTTAGGTTAGGTTAAGGTAGTATAAGGTAGGTTAATTCTAATGATATAAACTTAACCTTTAGTTAACAATCATCAAACAGTCTAGATATTAACAAGCTCAGACATGTAAAAGGAGTGGAGGGTATTTTTTTTTTTTTTTTTTCCCGGCTCACAAGGAGTTTTAGTGGGTATGCCAACCCTTCAGGTTGGAGAGCCCCACATAACTGGAGCACTCTGGGGCACCCTTCTAGTGACGCAGGCTGCTCCAGAATCCATAAGGGCGGATTTCTCCTTGACAAAAAAAAAAAATCTTTTTGTTTGTCAATCCGAGTCCGATTGATGAGCCGTGATACAGCGAAACGCATCATGGGATGGATTGCCGACTAAGAAATAGTGGGTAGACTGCTGAAATATGGACTATGTGTTTCCAGTAGTTTTACATTAAACCAATCAGCAACGTTTACTGGAACCAGACAGCATTTATTAAGGCAGAAAGGGAGTGTCCAGAAGCAATATCGATTGAGCGTGGAGTAAGGCAGGGTTGTGTCTTGTCTCCACTATTGTTTGTTGTTTCAGAGAAGCACTGGAAGAGGCTGATGAAGGAATACTGCTTAATGGGGGAGCGAATAAATAATGTTCGTTATGCTGACGATACGGCGGTTATGGTTCTATAACATCTTATGATAAAAACAAACGAAGTCATAATGTCGGCAAAACAAAATACATGGTAATCAGTAAGTCCCCGGTTCCTGCTACCTTGTTGATGGTTAACAATCAACAAATACAAAGAACTCCACGATAATCATATCTAGGTACCATGATAAACAGTGGGATTACTCGTAGGAAATTCTTTGCCGTATCGAAAAAGCTACAGCAGTGTTCTTCAAAATGACATTACTTTTCAAAAAAACTTAATTTAGACACAAAAATAAAACTTCTAAAATGTTGTCTTCAGTGTACCTATTTACGGCCTGGAATATTGGACGCTGACTGAAGCCACTTCTAAGAAACTTGAAGCATTTGAATTATGGCTATATCGCAGAATTTTGAAAATTTCTTATATTGACCATATTACTAACGGGGATGTTTTACGTCGCATGTACAGGGTGAGTCAACCATAGAGTAAAGTTCATTATCTCATTTGTTTTGGGAATGACGAAAAAAAATGTTAAATACAATAGTTTTAGGGAATGTCCAGGTGCACAGTTTAAAATTATTTTTGAGTATACAGGATACCTCAAAAAAGTGTAGCCGATATAACATATGTTTTTTTTTTTTTAAATGAAACATCCTATTTTCTAATTTATTTTTAAATTCTGCGTAAAATTTTAAAACTTTTTTTTATTAATAATGTTATATACCTAAAAACTGAAAAATTCAAAATAAATCGAAACTATTAGAAATAGGTATATGACATACTTAATAAAAGTTGGAGTGTTTTATAAAATCTATCAGAAAAAATAATAATATACAGGGTGTGCCACTTAAAAAATTTGAGATTTTTCAATTTAAAATAGTTGTAATGCATAAATTTATTTTAAACACCCTGTAGCATCTAACCCAAATTTCTTTACATATATCTTTTTTTTCATCTCTATAGAACGCTTGTACCAATTATGAGTATTCCACCTTCAGAAACAATGGCGCTACTGGCAATTTTTATAAAACTGAAAATAGTATTTTTTTAAAAGAACTGAAATATTAGAAAAACTACTAGGTTTAGGTATATAACATTATTAATAAAGAAGTTATAAAATTTTACGCAGAATTTAAAAATAAATTAGGAAATAGGATGTTCCATTTAAAAAAACGTATGTTATATCGGCAATACTTTTTTTGAGTACCCTGTATACTCGAAAATAATTTTAAACTTCCCGAAACAAATGAGATAATGAACTTTACTCTATCGTTGACTCACCCTGTACAAGAAACTGGAAATTATGAAAACTGTTAAAGTATTAAAATTGGAGTAAATAGGACACATAACGAGAAATTCCCACAGATATGAATTACTATAGCAGGTCTTTGGAAAAAGGAGACTAGGACGCAGACGTATCTCCTGGTTAAACAATCTTCGAAATTGTTCCTCAATAAATACTACAGGTCTTTTCGGAGCTGCAATGGATAAAGTAATAATAACCAGAATGACTGTCAACATCCGAACCAAATAGGCACTTGAAGAAGAAGACATTAAACCACATATGCCTGAGGGGCATCCCTGCGTGCGTTGAAGTGTTGACTTTGTTAATCACACTTTTGGCTTGTGGCTGCTGTATTAGCCTCCGATAGAGTATTGGGTATACGTACTTAGTACCATTCGGTGCATTTACCATTATGTTCCATAACTGTCTGGATAAGGACTAGTATATTCTGTTCTCTTGATTGTTGATCCTAGCTCGACTGATCAGCCGTGATACGGCGAAACGCGTCAGCGCGTAGATTGCTAAAATATGGGCTTTGTCTCTTTCTAATAGTTTTATATTAAACCAAAATGATATTGGTAAAAAAAAATATTTAAAATTTAAATGAATATTGTAGCTTTGAATTGTTGTGGCTGTTGTTGATGGAAATTCATAACGAATGTAATGAAAGACTGAATTTGTCAAATTTCCAATTCATTTAGTTTTACTGAAACTGTATGACGCGTTTCGCTATACTATAGCTTCTTCATTTTGTATCAGAAGAAGCTATAGTATAGCGAAACAAGTCATCCAGTTTCAGTGAAACTGGATAAAGTGAAAATTTGACAAAATTAGTCTTTCATTACATGAATAATGTAGCCCTAACAGTATGTATCAGAATAAATAATGATCTTCCCTAAAAGGAAAAAATATTCTGAGCTAAAAGTGGTTTCTAAGAAATTATATAGATCCCCTTTTTATTAACCAGCATTGATCCACACTGTTCCCAGAAAGAGACCAAATATTTCGAAAATGAAAGGAAAAAGCACCAGCTGTTGCATCTTTTTGTTGTCGGGCACTGTAACCTTCTTGGCCGTCGTGCAAGTTGTTTTATCCCATTTGTTGCCTAGTTATAAAGGTAATAGTGATAGTGAATTTTGCAGAAAACGTAGGGAACATAAATTTCAAATAAAAAATTGTTTTCAAATTCGATTGACAAAACCTATCAAGTACCTCAGAAACCATACGGTGATAATGCTTTTCCTATATTAAAGTATATAGGACCTACGCAAACGGAATGTGCGATTTATTCCTTACAAGTTGACGGGCCGTCTCATTGTTCGGCAACTGTGACCAAATTTGGACAAAAACTAAATTTGTGTTTTGTATCGCAGATTCACCTAATTTTATACATTACGATTTCTTCTATTTCCCTCGACTTTACTTGTCAACGAAAGGAAAGTGATAAAAACACTATTATTTTGGTGGTAGCGACAATGACTCTCAAGAGATAACCGATATAAAGACGCTATATCTCAACTAAGGTTTATAGATTGAAATAAATAATTGAAGCAATTATACTATATATATATATATATATATATATATATATATATATATATATATATATATATATATATATATATATATATATATATACATTGTGCTTTATTTTCAATAAGAAGGTCGAAATTTTGTGTGGGCAGAGGATGTTGGAATAATATAATATTGAATTTGTATAAATTTTAATAGCATGATGAAAATACCGACTATTAAAAGGAGGATTAGGATTAATTTTAACACAGTATAAAATGTTACAAAAGTATCTGAGGGTATAATTTACCCCATACTTACGATACCACTGACACGTGGACGTAACGGTAAATGTGTATAATCAGAAGAGCAACCACAGTGTTTTATCAACTGTCAGTATTCTTCTTCTTCTTCCTACCCTATTTTAGGTATGTTTGCCTGTTTCTTCTTGGCCACGTGTGCCTTCCTTCAGGTTGTGGCGAGATTGTAGCTCCATCTTTTGCGTGGTCTTCCCAAACTTCTCCTACCCGATGGCGATTTCTCTCGTGCTATTCTAACCATCCTTTCCTCATCTATTCTACTAATGTTTTCGTTCCACTCTGTTTTTCCATTTTGTACCTAGTCATTTATGTTCTTTACTTTACATCTTGGCTTCTTTCCCTGTCCAATAACGTTTTTCCGGCCATTCTTGGCTCCCCGTGGGGGAGCGGGATAGAATATCTCCCCCGGTATGTTCTGCCTGTCGTAGGAGGCGACTTAAAGAACAACCTAGATGGTAGATGCCCAGATCCCACCAGCATCGCCCGGTGTGATACCATCGCATCGGCTTAGGCTGCGTGAAGTTGCTTAACGTTTCGTGGCTGTGCCGATGTCCCGGACTGTGGGACCAAATAGCATGATGACGCACCTGGATATAAAAAATTCCGGAGGCAAAATAGCCCCCGTTCGGATCTCCGGGTGGGGGCTGGTTCAGGGGCGTCGACATGCAGAGATCAGAATTTCAAAATGGATTTTTGCAACATACGAGGTTTAAACACGAACATAAATTCAGTGCACCAACACCTGCAATCAAATAAACCTCATGTACTCGCTCTCTGTGAAACTAAGGTCAGTTCATCGACCAGCACAGTAAACTATCTTTATCCTGGGTACGACTTCTATTCCCGATTTAGGCGTAACTTTGGAATCTGTCTTTATGTCAGAAGCAACCTCTCTTGCCAACGAGAAGAGGCTCTGGAACCCCCAAACTTTGATGTTATGTGATTAAAAATAACGACTTAACAAACCACAAGGTTCATCTGTATCCTCTATCGACCACCAAGTGATACTAACTTTAGAACACTTTTCGCTTCCCTTGCAGACACCATCGATCATTTACAAATTAACTATCCAAATGCCGAAATTGCCATTCTGGAGGACTTTAATGTCTACAACATCAACTGGCTTAAATATTCAAATACTACCGACGAACAAGGTCGTGAAGCCGAATCATTTTCAATGAGTTGTAGCTTAACTCAGCTTATTGACGAACTAACACGGATCCCTGATCGAGACGGAGAGTTTGCCAGGCTTCTTGATCTCTTTTTAACCACCAATCCGGAGATTTACACAGTCAGCGTAAATCTGCCGTTAGGTTCTTCCGACCGTAAACTAATTTCGACATCGAGTATTCTACCAATCAATAACAGAGAGGCGCCTAAACCGCGCAAGATTTGACACTACAAGTCTGCTAAATGGGAAGATCTCATGGAATATTTTCGAACTTTCCCTTGGTTAGAAGTTTGTTTTCGATCCGACGACCCATCTGACTGCGCCAGGGAGGTTTCCGATGTTATTTTGGCCGGTATGGAGGCTTACATCCCTTTTTCGAAGAAATGCCCTGCCAAGCCTTGGTTTGACCGAAAATGCAAAGAAGCTGTTGCTTCTAAACATCTTGCATACCGACAATGGCGCGAAAATCCTAACACCATAAATCGTAACACATTTGTTCGTGCCAGGAACAGATGCAAAGAAATTATCGACGAAACCAAGGAGGTACACAATCAACGGATTAGATTAGAAACAAACTTCTCGCCTGTCCCGGCAATTCAAGGTCCTTTTGGTCGGTCGCTAAGGCAGTTTGTCAAAATTTCATCAAATCCACCATACCACCACTCACACGGCCAGATAATTCTATTGCAACGACACCTGTTGAGAAAGCGAATTTGTTGGCTGAACTCTTTGCTTCACATTCTACTGTCGATTTCCAAGGAAAAAACACCACCTACGAGTACTATTCCCATAGTGCAGTCAAGGATGTCCGATGTTGTCTTCAGACAGCGTATCATAAAGCGTATTCTGATGAAGCTAGACACCAAAAAGGCTTCTGGCGCTGACGGAATACCTGCCATAGTTCTTAAAATCTGTGCGAGGGAACTAACACCAGTTTTTTGTAGACTTTTCAACCTATCCTACAGAAAGGGAATATTTCCTTCCTGCTGGAAACGATACCTAAAAAAGGCAAGAAAACCTGGCCAAATAACTTCCGATCAATCGCACTGCTTTCAATAATATCGAAAGTCATGGAAAAGGCTATCAATCAGCATCTTCTAAAATATCTTGAAGGATTCAACATTATTAGCGATCACCAATATGGCTTTCGTAAAAATAGATCAACAGGAGATCTTCTGACTTATGTAACACATGTTTGTAACAACGCAATTGAACACTTTCGAGAATCTCGAGCGGTTGCTCTTGACATATCCAAGGCATTCGACCGTGTTTGGCACGATGGGCTGATGGCTAAGCTACATTCTTATGGTATGTCGGAAAAGTTCTGTTTGTGGCTCTCATGTTTCCTTAGAGAGCGTTCTTTACGAGTGGCAGTCGACGGATTTCTTTCTAACACCTTCACTATCAACGCCGGTGTACCCCAAGGCTCCATAGTGTCCCCTACTCTCTTTCTCATTTACATTAACGATCTGCTGGAAAAGACCGAGAATCTAATCTACAGCTTTGCAGATGACAGTACACTTATCTCTTCATTCACTTTCAATGCTCGGACAACGGCTACTCAGACGAATATCCGCAGACAGCAGGAAGTCATTCAACTTAACAAAGACCTGGAGGAAATTCTATCTTGGGGTGACAGTAACCAAGTGGAATTTAACGCTACAAAAACCCAGGCGGCAGTTTTTTTATAAAAAAGTTAACGTTGCTGAACCCGACATAGTTATGTCGGGGCACTCCATTCCTCTAACATCGTCACTCAATTTGTTGGACGTTAATTTGGGAGCAAATATGTCCTGGCATGAACATGTTACAGGCATAGCAAGGAGAACTTCTCAAAAGTTGGAAATATTATTTCGAACCAGAAAGCTTTACACTCCACAACAACTGTTAATTCTTTACAAAGCTCAAATTCGACAAACTATGGAATACTACTCCCATGTTTGGAGCTCCGCTCCCAAACATACACTGCATTTGTTGGATTCTATTCAGAGAAGCGCTGTTCGTCTGATTGGAGACCCGGAACTGACCGTCGGCCTTGATTCGCTGGAACATCGAAGAACGGTTGCCGACTTGAGCCTATTCTACAAGTACTTTCATGGAAAGTGTTCGAAGGATGTGGCCCGCTTAATTCCTCCCAGAGCGGTGCATGTTAGAAGTACACGTCGCGCTAATTCTTCACATCCGTATGAGGTTCAGCTTGTTACTCCTCGTACAACGCTTTTCAAGCAGTCTTTTATATGGAGAACATCATCCCTTTGGAATAATTTGCCCAGGACTGTGTTTCCTACCGAGTACAATCTACAGCGATTCAAGAACAACGTGAATCGCTTTCTCCGCACACGTATCGTTCCTGTAGCGCTTTAGGGACTTCCCTGTAGCACATGTGCTAGACCCATAAAAAAATAAAAAAAATATCTTCACTTCACTTGTCCCCAATAATCTCTTAGTTGTTGATATCTGGATGAGTCTCTGCGGTGTATGTCGTTATAGGTCTGAAGACTGTCTTGTATATCCTTGATTTGGTTTCGATCACCATGTTCCTATTTTTCCGTATTGTTTCATTCAGGCATGCCGCAATTCTTGTTGCTTTTCTTATTGTTTCTTTTTTTTTATCATTCATCGCCACGCCTCAATAGAGATTTTACCTTTTTTATATCCCAAGGATATCGGCGAGGGTGTCGTAATACCAGTCAACGTTATCCAAGTGCCGAAACATACATTTGTATTTCACGGCACCTTTTTAGACAACGCGGTAGTGCTGCCACGGATCTTGTTGTATATCTGCAACAACTATTACCTCATCTCTTTTTCTACATCACCATATCCGGAGCTTAAATGTTTTTTATTGACCTATTTGGAGGCTTAGTGATAATTAGTTTTTTGATAAAATTAACTAGGCAATACTAGTTATTTTTTATGATAAAAAACAAATAACTGAATAAAACGCATATTTTTACCTATTATTTACGTTTCATGACATGGATTTTCATGGACGAAAAGGCCTGGGTATTTTTTTTATAAAAAAATCTTTTTCCTGACTAGTGCTTCATCCTAGATGTGTTATTAAACGTGTGAACCACTTCTTAGAATTTCTGCCTGTCAAAATTTGGGTCTTGTACCAGCTTTGATATTAAAAATATGGCCAATGTTTCAATTAATTAAAAGTGTAAATAGACTATTATTTTTGACAAATCTCACGATCATAAATATCAGTTTCTTTTTATATTTTCTAACATTTTTATGTTTGTAAATTATTGCACATATTGTAATTACTGATGTTTTTTTTCCAATTTTTGATATACCGATTTTTATTCTTAGAGAGCTATAATTTCAAAAGTTTGTGTCAGCATGTTTAATAATAGCATGCAGGTGCTTTCTATATATATATATATATATATATATATATATATATATATATATATATATATATATATATATATATATGTATATATATATATATATATATATATATATATATATATATATATATATATATATATATATATATATATATATATATATATATATATATATATATATATATATGTATATATATATATATATATATATATATATATATATATATATATATATACA
The DNA here is from genome assembly GCA_019049505.1 of Pachyrhynchus sulphureomaculatus. NCBI lineage: Eukaryota > Metazoa > Arthropoda > Insecta > Coleoptera > Curculionidae > Pachyrhynchus > Pachyrhynchus sulphureomaculatus. The sequence goes on along the minus strand of CM032448.1, from coordinate 78,952,314 downwards.
TATATATATATATTTAATAATAATAATAATAATAATAATGATGACTTTATTGTATAATATACAAAAGGCGAAGTTGAAGCTTAGCTTCCTATCTTAACCTATCCTAACCTAAAAATTATTATATTACTTATGTATCATATATAATTATGGGGCATACATGTACTGTTGCAAACATATTTCGGATGTATCATGTAAATATAAGAAAACAATTTATAAAAATAATGATATAATTTTGCCAATTTCATTTTGAAATTTCAAGCCTTTAAGACTTTTTAAATTATCTGGAACTTTATTATAAATACTGTAGACCTGGTAACTGAATGATCTTTGATATTGTGCTGTTCTATGCAAGGGTGGTGATATTTGTTGTTTATGCCTTAAGTCTAGGTTATGAGCATCATGTCTAAATTTAATTTTTTGATACAAGTAATTTGGGCGCATTTTACAAATTATTTTATTAAATATTACTAAACTATGAAGAAGTCTCCTTTCTTTCATGGAGCGCCACCCAACTTCTTTCATCTTTGCAGTCACACCCCTATCATATTTTCTTATACCACCAATCAGCCTGACACAGTAATTCTGAATGCGCTGAATACGCCGAGCATCCGATTCCAGGAGACAGGGACCATACACTGTATCACAAAATGTGAAGTGGGACAAAACTAAGCTATCGCATAATAGTTTTTTCAAATTTACACTTAATAAATGACGCTGGCTATATATAAGTTTAAGATTAGTAAACGCCTTTTTTATGCAATTATTTATATGTGCTGTGAATCTCAACTCTATATCCATTATCAAACCCAAGTTCCTAGCATTATCCAAGTTTTCTAGCCGCTCAGTACCTACAATAATGTTTAAATGATTAGAATATTGCTTTCTCCAAGCGGTACGTCCAAACAATAGCAACTGACATTTTTTTTGGGTTTAGTACCAAACAATGTTTTTCGGAGGCACTCACCAAAAGTGCAAGATCCTCGTTAATTTTATTATTACCCTCAATAATTTGTTCAGGCTTGAAAGACAAGTAGATTTGTGAGTCGTCAGCGTAAAGATGTAAATCTGAATATTTAAGATAGGTACAAAGCTGAGATGTATATATAGAGTGAAAAACAGAGGCCCTAAGATAGACCCCTGTGGAACACCATTACAGATTTTTATTGGCTTGGACTTTTGTCCATTTAGTTTTACACACTGCAGTCTTCCTGCAAGATAACTCTCAATCATAAGACAAGCCTCACCACTAAACCCAAGATATCTTAGTATAGCAATAAGCAGATGATGATCTAGTCTGTCAAATGCTTTGGAGAAGTCCAGCAGAACAATCACAGTAAGCTCACCCCGATCGGTAGCCTCGAAGATGTCATCGGTCACTTTTAGAAGAGCAGTGGTACAGCTGTGATCTTTGCGAAATCCTGACTGTGTTGATGGTAACAAGTTATGGGTTTCGATGTATCTACGTATTTGAGCATCTAGGACTCTTTCAAGGATCTTTGACATAGTTGGTAAGATGCTTATGGGTCGCAGGTCTTTTAGTTCACTTGGGTTGGGAGATTTTGGAATCGGGAGTAAAAACGAGCTTTTCCACCGATCAGGAAACGTTTTGGTTTCTATACAACTGTTGACCAGATGCAAAACAATGGGTACAATATATGGATAGCAATTGCATATCATTTTAATCCCAATGCCGTCAGTACCAATGGCCTCCGATTTTATGGAACTCATTGCCCTTTCAATGTCGTCCATGCTTGCCAAAGTAAAATTAAAATCACCAGCGTCTTTTTTTTTATTTTGCAAATAAAAATTTAACGTGTCTGCATCTGGATTTTTTGAAGTAGCCGCGTCAATAAAGTACCGGCTAATCTTTTCAACATCGTTTAATGTGGCCGGAATTGTGTTTTTAGGTTTAGAGTAAATGTTTAGATCTCGCAAGACTTTCCAATTGTTTTTTGAGTTTTTAGGTGTTAAGTTGTTAGTAAGGTACTGTTTTTTAGCATTTTCCACTGCAATTGTCACCTGGTTTCGAATTAGTTTGTACGTGTCCCAGTTGGTATGAGTTTTATGTTTTTGATATTTATGTAGGGCTTTATTTCGTATGCACATAGCATCTTTTATTTCCTGGGTAAGCCAGGGTGCTTTTCTTTTAGTAATACGAGCTGTTTGTATTGGTGCATGTAAATCAAAAAGTCCGGTAAGATAAGTATTAAATAATTCCAGTTTTACATTGATGTCACGAGTGTAGAATATATTACGGAACGGAACTGACAAAAGATCGTTGTGAAAGTGTTGTTTATTAAAATTGCGAAAGTTCCTGTAGTCTAAGAAGAAAGGTTTTTGTTTAAATATTTGAAGTTTTAGTTCACATTTAATTAGTAAGTGATCGGAAATGTTAAGGGTAGGATCCACTACAGCACTCACCAGAAACTCATCGTTTGAACATAAGATAAAATCAATTAGAGTTGCATTGGTTTGACAATATCTAGTAGGCTCATTAATAATTTGTTTTAGACCGTATGACTGCAAAACTGAAAAAAATTTTTGGGTGTATCCCGAGTCTAAGTCCAACCCATTAATATTAAAGTCCCCAAGACATATAAAATTGTCAGATCTCAGTAGATGCTGAGAGACATTTAACTCAAATTCTTCAAGAAATTCATTAAAGTTAGTAAATCCAGGGGGCCTGTAGATTGCCCCTAAGAGGGTCCCAATATTCCCGGCTCTGAACTCAACCCATAGTTGTTCAGAATGATTGGCTGCATAACTATTTACCATTTCGCATTGCAAAGTAGTTCGAATATACAAGACGATACCCCCACCTCTGCCTTGCCCACGATCAAATCTTAGAAGCTTATACCCATTTATGTTGAGTCTTTCATTAACTATCGAGTCAGTTAGCCAGGTCTCAGTTATAGCTAAAATGTCAATTTCGCTATTTTCCAAGTAGTTTTTAACTTGATTAAATTTGGGAAAAAAAGACCTTGAGTTTATATGACCTATTACTATCTTTTTTTGTTTGCTATTCATGATAAAGAACTCAAATTATTCACTTTCATGGATACCAGTAAAATGCAAAAAAGAAGAAGAAAAAAGAATAATTAACCTAAGAGTTCATTAAGGTGATCTTCGTCAGCAATTACAGTGTACTTCTCTCCGTCTGCCTTACGTGCCAAGACCCTTCCATTTCTCTGCCAGACATATTTGTAATTTGCTTCATTCTTAAGCCGTTTACATTTTTTAAGAAAAGTGTAGGTTTCCTTTGTAAGTTCCTCCGAGATATATATCACACTTTCAGATTCATCAAGGCCGACAGTGCTTCTGGTTACTCTTCCCTTGTGAGCTTTGGCCCTTAAAATTTTTTGTTTCAAATCTAAGTCTGCTACTTTAACTATGGATCTAATTGTATTGTTGGTTTTGAAGTGCTTGATAACCTCAAATTTACTCTCAGATGAGGGCACCTTAAGAAAGTTACACAATGTGACAAGTTTTGTAACAGTGGAGTCTTTTTCGGATTCTTTGCATACCAGGCCACTGATGCAGATGTTGTTTTTTATTTTATATGCTTCTTGCGTGCCCATGGTTTGCTCTAGTTTTGCGACCTTGTCCTTCAGTAAACGATTTTCTTTCGACATTTCGGAGACCATGTCCGACATGACCTTATTGCGTTGCTTTTCCTCCTCATATCTTACGTTGAGAAACTCGATAAATTGCTTCATCTCTCTAACGTCATTTTGCAGTTCTCTTAAAATGGTTTTCATTTCGTAAATTCCTCCCTCGTCTCCCACATCTAGACCTGGGTTAGGGGGTATGATAGACATCCTACGGGATCTGGTGGATTGATCTGCTAGGCTCATCCTTCTCTCGCCAGTACATTCATCACAGTACCAAGATGTTTTATTCTGCTGCATAATTCGGGCGTCAAGCTCACTTACTTCCACACAATCTAAATGAAAATAACACTTGCATATCCCACAAACTAATTTCATTTTCATTTTGCCTATATTACGGTGGCAATGCTTACAAGTTTTTGAATTTGTCATTTTAACTTTGCAAGTGACTAATACAGCAAACTGTTCAAACTCTCAGCCTGTGATCTCGTTGGTTCGATTTACTTACTTATCGGAGAAGAGCAAAAAAAGAAAACAATCGAATTCCACACCATTGTTCAGCACTCAAGTTTAAATAGTAAGCGACACACGACAGTTTTTAAAATAAAAGTCGCAGAAAACTATAGCACACTGGTCGCCACACAATCTCTCAAAAAATCCCAATTTTCTGAGCACTACAACTCGCAAACGAAGTCGAACCCTAAGGTGAATCAAATTCACGACCGTGTCCGTTCAATTCTATAAACTTCTCCAACGTGTCCCAAAAATTTTTATACAAATGGAGAAAACGTTTATCTTACATATTAGAAAAAAAATTATCCTTGATAAAAAGTTCTGCATCACATAGAAATCCATAATCAAGCATCAAAAGTTTAAAATATTTGATGGTATATAGGGAAAATAAAAAATAATGATTTATAATGAAGAGTAAAGTGTGTCTAAATTTAAATACAGAGCAAAATATTAATTGAAAATGTTAATAGAAACCAAAAAATTATGCTTACGTTTAGATTTGTGACCTTCCTAGTTAAGAATTCAAAAAAACTGCAATAAACACGTCAGTAATTGTCGGATTATTTGTTCAATAAAGGAAAACGAAATTAATTAAAAATTAGTGCACTGATTTTCATTGTATCATATTTTTGTTAAAAATTTGATAAATTTTAAATTTTTTTGCAACAATTACATCCATAATAAATTTGTGCTAATATCATTTTATTTTGAAATTGCAACATTACTTAATTACTACGTACATAACATAACAACTAAACATATGGATTAATTCTAACTTTACTGCACAAGTGCTTCAATGTATCCACCATCCCTTTCTAAACAGGTGATTGTTCTTCGAGAGAAATCTTTTATTACATCTCTAATAACGTCAGGAGTTATCCCTTCACATGTTTCCCTAATGATTCTCTCAAGATGATGAACATCTTGAAAGGGCCTTTTAAGAAAAACCTTTTCTTTTAAGTAGCTCCATAAAAAAAAGTCTAGAGGGGTGATGTCCGGAGACCTTGTGGGCCAAATCAACTGCACATACCTCCCTATTACTCTACCGTTAAAAATGTGGAGGAGATAATCTCGAACATTTCTTGTACTGTCACCATCATGTTGGTACCATATACGGTGACCTGATGCACCATCATGTTGGTACCATACACGTTGTCTTTCAATTATTGGTACACGATTAAGAAACTCAGGGAACTTATTATTTAAAAATTCTAGGTAACATTCAGCATTCATATTATTTCGAAAAGAAGAATGGTTCCACTATTCTATCTTTAAAAATTCCACACCATACATTGGTTTCAAATGAGCGTTGATCTCGAGTTTGGATATTGAAGTTAAGATTAATATCGCTCCACCAGCGATAGTTTTGAGAACTTACTGTCTCATTAGACGTAAATGTCCCTTCGTCAGAGAAACGGATTTGTCTGGCCGTAAACCTGTGATCTTTCAACTCTCCTTGAAACCAAGCACAAAATTCAAATCTTGGTTCAAAATTTCCTGTTTTTAAAGTATAGGTAAATTGGGATTTGTATGGTTTAAAATTATTATGGTATGGTTTAAATAAATTAAAGTCTCGCAATTTAGTTTTACTCACATTCAATAAAACTGATCTTTTCCGACGTGAATCTTTTGGATTTTCTACTAGCGACAGCATTACTATTAGATATCCTACAGTTGTGAAGTGTTGGGTTTTATCTATTATTAAAGATTTCTGCTGCTTCTCTAAAAGTTTTATAATTATCTCCAACTATGAGAACAATTTCAATTTTATCTTCAACACTCACTTTTACTGGCATTTCTAATTATTGTAAATACAGACTGGCGTTAGCTTTGAAGTTTATTGACAGTTGCTGTGGTATTTCCAAAGATATGTTCATTTATTTTCAGCTTAAAATTTGTAGTGATTTCGTTTTCTTTTATTCAATAAATAATCCAACAATTACTAACGTGTTTACCGGAGTTTTTTTGAATATTTAACTAGGAAGGCTACAAATCTAAACGTGAGCATAATTTTTTAGTTCCTATTAATATTTTCAATTAACGTTTTGCTCTGTATTTAAATTTAAATATACTTTACTCTTCATTATAAATCATTATTTTTTATTTTCCCTATATACCATAAATATTTTAAACTTTTGACGCTTGATTATGGATTTCCATGTGATGCAGAACTTTTTATCAAGAATAAATTTTTTTGTAATATGTAAGATAAACTTTTTGTCCATTGGTATAAAACTTTTTGAGACATACTGTATATGCATATATATAAGGTTATGAGTAGATATACTCCGCGATCCCGGCAGGGGTTAGGTCTGCTTTCGTGCCTAGGTGAGTTGCCTTGATTTTCTCTCACATCCCTTTACTTGGGGGAAAACAAATCCTAATCTTATATCTTTATCACAAGTCAGAATATCCTTACACCCTCCCAAACCATCTTCCAATCTGTCATAAACCAGCGTGGAAGCTGTTAAACCTACATGCCAGAAGAAAAGAAATGGCTACAAGTTCTCAGTGGTCTTCACATTCATAACCAAGACAGCGGTTGAATAGAATACAGGCTGTCGGAGGTTGACTAATTTGGCAATCGGGACGGTTAATGACCAAACGCTGCTTCAAGATGCAGATTTATACCAATTGGGAGAAGAACCGAAAAAAATTCATTGGGATATATTGAGTAAAAATGCATATAGAATAGAATTAAAGCAAATATTAAACCAACATGAAAACAGAATGAGAAATAGATCCCCAGAAATATTAACAGACAACTTAAGAACATCGATAAAAGAATCAGTCAAAAAAGAATTCAACAGAATAGACAACTTAATTCTAGAAACAGGATAAGTGATAAATCGGGGGAATATGATGTGTAGATTGAGTGAAATTATCACGAGTGCATTACGTTTGATAATTTCTCGGGTATAAAAGAAAACGTGTTGCTTGACAATATGGTGGAGGTTTTTAAATATTCTTTTTAGTACACATACTGGTGACAAATGGATGGGTACCGAGACAAAAAAATTTCATTTTATTTGTTTATAATTAAACCAATCTTTAGGTAGTGAATATTTGTTTTCCACTTTTGTTATTAGATTCTAGATTAAGCTAGATTGAATAGATTTAAATATTATTATTGATTAATAAAAAAAGTGAAAATACTTGGATCTTAAAATATATACATGTCAGGAACTTTTTGTCTTATTTATATATGTTTCCTACTTGCATTTAAGTCCCCATCCTGTTTAACTAAAAATATTATTAACTGTACCATATACGGTGACCTACGTATGCACAGCAAGGATCTAAAATATTGATTGTGGGAGATTTTAACATAATTTTTTTGAAATATATTAATAATAGTCCATCTACCTATATGAATAGCATTGAGTTTATATAAACGATAAAAGATACTAGTTCTACCAGAGAGAGAAACTTGATAGACAAAGTGTTTTGAAATATTCCTAATGATATAGAAGTTCATGTTGTAAAAAGTGTTTTTAGCCATCACGGGACAGAATACTAATTGTGCAAGTCCAACTTTACTTGACCAGTTTTTAAAAATAGTTTAGCTTTTACCAATTCTGTAAGAGTCCGTCGTCTTTCTGGGAAATTATTGATCTTAACAACGTTAAACACATTTCTACTAATATTTTACATTATTTTTCTGCTAATGCTTGTGAATTTACAAATTAGTAGTTTTTCACAGGTATCGTCAAAAAATCGAGAACTGGCTTATGGCTAAAAAATGTGGTAGAAAAACAATATTGTTGTAATATTGTCTCTTACGTGGAAGAAGTGAGATCGGATACCGTAACCAGAATTTTCTTTCCTCTTTTATAGTCATTTCATATTGTAGTTTTCATATTTTTGCAATGAAACTCTCAATAAAAATAATGAAGTGTACAGTTAATTTATTGCATAATTAACACACAAAATATTGCAAAAAAAATATTTTTCCAAACCTTTCTATTTTACCATAAGTTTTGTGTCTCGTGCAGTGTTATATATACAGTCAGTCCAAAAAGTTTCGATACAGCACCTGCTATACTATTTTTCTGTTATGTTTAACTAATTAATTGGAACTATGAGAAAACATGTTTTAATTAATATTTGAAACTTAACCAACTAGGATTAGTATTAAAAATAACTACGAAACATTTTATTTATAAGTTACATCATTGTTATAAAAATGTAAACAAAATTAATGTCAAAAAAGTCTCCATACACTTAACAATTACCAATAACATTTTGACGGAGTTTAACGGAAAATAACAAATTCTAAACGAATTTGTTATTTTCCGTTAAACTCCGTTAATATTTAGTGGGACCGCCGTTGGCCTTGATAATCTCCTGTAACCTTTTTGTCATGCTTGCAACCAGCTTTCTAGTAACTTCTGATGGCATGTTCTCCCATTCGTTCAATATTCTGTTTTTTAATTACACAGCCCCACAAAAAAAAAAGTGGAGTATACTTTTGATGCGATATATCAGATCCGTAGTATTTTTGCCCGCTGATCACGAATCTGACGTCAGAATATCGCCATCACATCTCAATTTTTTTCTAACCTCAAAAAATAGGTAAAAATTAGTAAAAATTAAGAAAAATATACTCCTAAAAAATTGATTCAAGCTTTTTCATGAATCCAAAGATGTATTAATATGTATTCGGACACGCTAAGCTAATATTCATCAGTTGGATTGAGCCATACAGTTCTGTTTTCTTTCTAACCTCAATAAATCAGACAGATATAGTGCTTCTCGAATGCAAAAACGAATTCAAATTAAAATTCAACCGATCCTTACCAAATTTGGTACACGGGGATTTTTTGGGTCGCTGATCACGAATCTGAGGTTGGATTTGCAAAATTCAAGATGGCAGATGTTTTCGCGCCATTTTGAACGCCGAGAAAATTCATCGGTCGATTTTTATTCTTCTACCTGCATCCAGGGCACCTCCACGTAGTGACGGTGGGCAACGGTGTTACTCCACTAGCCGGCAGAGTCCCTGGATAACGGCTTAGATGCCGTCATGGCAGGTAGAAGAAAGAGAATTACGATGCAGGGACTCGGAAACCCAGTATCGGCGGTTGGTCAGGCTGGGAAAGCGGGCCCGCAGCCGTCGTCATCCAGCGACCGTAGCTCTTCATGTGTGGGTGACTTGGCTCATGTAGAGTATAATGCTACAAGAAAACGGTCTCACGGTACAAGGACTTTTCATAAGTGCGATAAAAAAACAGTGATTCATTTTGTTATATTTGCAGTCAACACGTATTGAGTAAAATGGGGACACCGATAACGGATAAGATTAAAACCTTATATAAAGATTGTTTTAACATTGAAATACAGCACCAGGATACAGATTGGGTTCCCCACATCATTTGCAGTTCTTGCAAAATAATGTTGTACATCAATAAGAAGGCGATTAAATATTCCAGACCAGCAATATGCAATAGACCATACAGTGAAAATGATTGCTACTTTTGTATGAATGTTGTATCTAGGCATAACCGAAAAAATAAAAGCACTAAAACTTATAACGATGTTTCGACAGTAACAAGACCAACTAAACTAATTCCATCTCCTGAACCACTTGATGCTGATGTTATGGAAACAAATGATTTCACCTTATCAGTTCATGCCGAAAACATTGAGACTGTCGAAAAAGATTCAAACACTGTTACTAATGAATGTTCTAGTGACAACCTATCATATACTAGTGACACAGATAAAGAATTTCTACCATACAACCGTAAACCAGAACCAATACTCGTATCACAGTCAGAACTTAGTGATCTAGTCAGAGATTTAGGCTTATCCAAAGATGGTTCAGAGCATCTTGCTTCCTTTTTAAAGAAAAGACATTTACTTAAGCCAGAAGCTACGATTTCTTATTATAGAAACAGAGATGAAGAATTTCGAAAATATTTCACAATGGACGAGGAATTGTCACTTTCATATTGTACCGATGTAAAAGGTCTAATGGATGAATTTTAAAATAACTCATACGATCCTGAAGAATGGAGACTGTTCATTGATTCTTCTAAACGGAGCATTAAGGCAGTTTTGCTGCATAATACCAACGTTTACGCTCCCATTCCGATTGCTCATTCCACAGTTATGGAAGAGCAATATGAAAAAATGAAGCAGCTTTTGATAAAAATAAAATATGCTGATCATAACTGGAAAATTTGTGGAGATCTGAAAATTGTAACAATATTGCTTGGCCAACAGTCAGGGTTAATACTTTATCCCTGTTATAAATGTCTGTGGAATAGCAGAGACAGGGAACGTCATTATAAGAAAAAAATTTGGCCAACAAGAGAATCGTTTACTCCTGGTGAAAATAATGTATTGTTTCCACCATTGGTAGATCCAGGAAAAGTTCTTATTCCCCCGCTTCACATTAAGCTTGGACTTATGAAGCAATTCACGAAAGCATTAGATACAAACGGCCCATGTTTCAAATATTTGCATAAAAAATTTCCGAAATTTTCTAAAGGTAAAATTAAGGCGGGCGTATTTGACGGGCCACAAATAAGAAAATTGTTTCAAGATTCATTATTTGTTACTAAAATGAATAAAGTTGAAAAAGCTGCTTGGCTTAGTTTTAAAGAAGTCGCAAACAAACTTTTTGGGAAATAATAAAAGTCCTAAGTACAAAGAAATAGTCGAGAAAATGGTAAAAAAATTTCAAACATTAGGTTGCTTAATGAATCTAAAATTACATTTCCTGGACTCCCACATCGATGATTTCCCAGATAATCTTGGCGACTACAGTGGGGAGCAAGGGGAACGTTTTCACCAAGATCTGAAAATCATAGAAAATCGGTATCAAGGACGATGGGATGACCATATGCTAGCGGACTATTGCTGGTCGCTAAAAAGAGAAACAAGTCCTCAAAAGCGTTTGGGCAGAAAGCCTTTGAATAGGTCATTCGCAGAAAAAAGAACAAGATACAGCCAAAAAAAGGAAAGTTAGGCGTGGGTCTAACCTTCGCAATTCTAGGGCTTAAGGGTCTACTATTTGAGAGTATATGGTTTAAAAGTCCTGGTTTTGAGTTTATTGGGTCTCATGTTTAAAGTTACAGGGTTATTGAGGTCTATTTTTTGGGGTTACAGGGTGTGGGAGTCTAAGGTTTCAGGGTTTAGGGTTTAAGAGTATCAGGTTTGAGGATTCCCCAACTGTATACCAAATTTGGTAGGAATCGGTTGGTTTTCAAAAATTTTGTCCGCTATCTTGGATCCGCCATTTTGAATTTTGCAAATCCGACCTCAGATTCATGATCAGCAACCCAAAAAACCCCCGTGTACCAAATTTGGTAAGAATCGGTTGAATTTTAATTTGAATTCGTTTTTGCATTCGAGAAGCACTATATCTGTCTGATTTATTGAGGTTAGAAAGAAAACAGAACTGTATGGCTTAATCCAACCGATGAATATTAGCTTAGCGTGTCCGAATTCATATTAATTAATACATCTTTGGATTCATGAAAAAGCTTGAATCAATTTTTTAGGAGTATATTTTTTCTTAATTTTTACTAATTTTTACCTATTTTTTGAGGTTAGAAAAAAATTAAGATGTGATGGCGATATTCTGACGTCAGATTCGTGATCAGCGGGCAAAAATACTACGGATCTGATATATCGCATCAAAAGTATACCCCACTTTTTTTTTTGTGGGGCTCTATTTGAAACATTATGTTTGCGAACGCGCCGTTTAAGTTCCTCCTATAAATGCTCGATAGGGTTAATATCGGGTGATTGCGGAGGTGTATGAAGCTGCTGTCGCACATTATGGATCATCCGTTCTCGCGCCAAGTTTGCGGTATGTTTCGGATCATTGTCCTGTTGGAAAATGTATCTTTTTTCGAGTACTAATTTTTGGACACTTTCTCTTAAATTATCTCTCAAAATGTTCAGATAAACATAGTGATCCTTGGTACCAGTAATAAAATATAAATTTCCAACCCAAAGCAGAGCACTGCCACCCCCTTTTCTCACTGTGGAACAAATGTTTTTAATATTGAATGCAGTATTCGTCTTTCTCCAAACCATCAGACCCAAAAAGGTTAATTTTAGTCTCATTACTAAAAATTACGGATTCCCAAAATTCAGGAGGTTTAGTAACGTATTCTCTTGCAAAAGCTAACCGCTTTTTGAGATTAGCTTCCGAAATTAACAGCTTCTTCTTGGCTGCATACCCCTTATAGCCTGCCATGTGTAAACAATTTCTCACTGTTTGTGAACGAATATTTTTCGAAAATAGTTCCCGTACTTTTTCTTTTAATTTTGGTGCACTTTTCTTAGGATCTATAACACAGGCTAACAAAAAAAATATTTGTAAAAACTTTTTAAACCAATACATTTAAGTGCTATGTATTTTTGGGTGCTAAAACCATATCTGGTATCAGTTTTTTTGTATCACCCAGAGTTTTCTCACAATATGACATCGATTAAATTTCAGAATAGGGATCATAGCAGTAAACTAAATCCTTATCCTGCTTGAAAAACTGAGCAAACTGTTGATCTCTTGTTCTGTAATGGTAAATAGATGTTCCAGATTCCAATGAATGTTTTTCTTTCAGCCTAGAACCAAGCAATTCTGGTTTTTTCCTTAATCAAACCCAAATCTCTCACTAAATCATTTAACTCAGCTTGTGTAACTAATTGTGGTTTTAAATTTTATAGAGAACATTGAAACTCATCATCATCCGGTTGACTTTTACTAAATTCGGAATTGGACTCTAAAACGTCATCAATAGATTGAGGTACCTTTTCCTAAGATTCTTGACACAAACATAACATACTTTGTGAGGAGTCCAACATTTTTCTTGAATACCGATTTCTACAAAAAAATATTTGATGTTTATAACTACAAACTCACCACATATATAATAAAAAGTGTTGGGAGAGTTTTTACAACCACGATTAGCCATACTTTGAGTGTGAATTAAAGCACATGGATTAAACACTTCAATGCAAGGTTATATTAACTGGAAGAAAACAAACAGCTGTGACATTTATCGGAACTGCCAACCTAATAACACTTGATTTTACTGCCAACCTTATAAAATTCTGATTTTAATGTCAACCTTATAACATTCGAATGATAAAAAATGAACTTTTCACATTTTGAATATTAAAATGTGAAAAATTGGTGGGTGATACGACTTTTTTATTATTATTTTCGGACTCGGCATACCAAAAAACATAGGATTGGCCTGTGTAAGTATTTGTCTAACAATACTGGCCTCTTCACGTGGAGTCAATTTCTTGGGACGACCGGAGCTTGGTCGAATTTTATAGGAACCCGTTGATTTATTGTGGTTTACAATGTACTGAACGGTAGCATGCGACTTTTTAACAATTTTTCCTATATTTCTGTACGATTTTCAATCTTTCCACAAATCAGTTATGATCTTCCGAACTTGAAATGGAGTTTCACAATTTCTCTCGCTCATTTCTAATACTACTTTGAAAACACACTGCAAAATTACTAGCAACAATGACAGATTATAAAGTAAGGCCGAAAATTATTCATTTTTTTCAGTTTAGCGAGCAACAGATAGCTTGATAAAATGCTCCCTCAGATCCTAGATCAAAATAAAAACTGTTTAAAAAAAATTAAAAAAATTAATAAATAAATAAAATACTACGTGGTTTTCATAGTGTCAGAACCTCGATTTCACCGGAAAACACTGTTACTATTGATATATTTGACTAGTGCAAATACTCTTTTTTCTGTTAAAACGAATAAAATCACGGGGATGCACCCTGAAGTCTAACAAATACCTCTTTAAATACCGAAAAACGTGTTTTCGTACAACAATTTCGAGTAACATTTTCTACCTTCAAAACATTACTAATTATTTAAAAAAAATACATAAAAATCATCAATATGTATGCGCTCTAACCTGTAATAGTCAAATTTATCACGATTTTTTTCAATATAAACTCCAAAAAAAAAAACACTTTTTTAAATAATTGTTTTGTAACGAATGCCGAGAAGAGAAACGAACGCTCAAAGCGATGATCAAATTCCGACCGAGACTCCGGCGCACACGTTTTCAAATGGGCAACAGGAAATGTTGCCTATTGTTCTATACCTATTCAACATTGTTAGGTAGCAAATTTTTCTACCTGGGACAAGTTTTAGGAAATCGATTTACGGCCGCCTAAAACGCTGTCGGGGAATTCCCTTGGCCCTATCTTTCCCGAAGTGACCAATTTCTTCTCAAAGGAGTTCGGTTGTTCCGAAGGGTGTGTTCGTTGTTCCTTTTTTTGCAATGATCTTTTTATTTTATTGTTCTAGAGAGAGAAAAGTTTTAGTCTGGAAAAATTTATGGTAAAAGAGGGATTTTTCCGGTCGGAGTTTTTGGTAAGAAAGCTTTTTTTTCGCAAGATTCCCTCCGCAATCGTCGATTTTGTTGTTCAAGTTTTTCTATAAGAGAGGCTTCTTTTTCTTTGGAAATCCTCCCCTCTGGCCGTCGATTTTTAAAGGTGGTAAAGATTTACCATAAGAGAGAATTTTTTTCTTTAGCATTCTTCCTCCGTCGACGGTTTCCGCTTTTTGAAAGTTTATTTTAAGACTAGGATTTTTTCTGGACATCTCTTTCTTTCGGTTATCGTGGAAAGGTAAGAGAGCTATTCACCGAAAGTTGGATTTGCCCGGGCCGGAATTTTTTCTTCACGACTTAGATTATATAGTATTCTGAAAAATTAATAATTGCTTGTTGCTTAGAAGGCTGGTTTCTACGATAATTTTCCTCCAAAGACCATTTCTAAATTCTTTCACCAAAGATCAGATATCTGAAACCATAGTGCGCCAGTGGTAAGCTGTAAAATGAAACACATAAAATATTTTAAACGAACATTGTAAAACCTTTATTCGTAACCTTTATGTTATACTTTCAAAACCTCTGACTATGTAGTAAATCCGGAAGGGATTTTCCGGAGAAAAACTGCCAATACGATAAATCATTTTCACTCGAGAAGAAATAAAAAGTGAAATGGCTATTTTTATTATTATTATAAGAAACGTTATCATAAAAATAAGATACCTTGGCATGATATAAATTGATATATTATTAAAAATGCTCTTTTTTTGTGTCTTTTATAAACGATAGATTATTTTATTGGAATACGACGAGGTTGCCAGATCTATTTTATAAATTGTCGCTCAAAAGCTTATGAGTTATCGTCAAAATCACCCAATCTGATTGATGAAAACTAAATTGGCAATTATTTCCAACCTCCGCTTGTAAGGCTTTTTATATCCAGTGCACTTTTAAATATTGGATGTGTGAATTAATTTTGAGGGATTTTTCGGTAAAAATATCGCTTTATTGTAAAAAAATGGTTAGAAATTGATTATTGAAAGTATTTTCCATCGCTAGCCAATACTTGCTCCCATCTTTGTGGCCACATATGAATACCATGTTGAAAGAATGACTCATTTTTGAGGCTATGCATGAATCAACCCAATTTATGATATTCTCATAAGAATGGAAGCGCTGTTCAGACAGGCTGTACGTCATCGATCGACACAAGTGATAATCAGAAGGAACAAAGTCTGGTGAGTACGGTGGGTGAGATAGGACATCCCATCCAAGCGCTTCCAGCGTTTCCTTGACGGGTTTTGCAACATGTGGCCGAGCGTTCTTATGTTGAAAAAATTACTTTGTCGTGCCTCTTGGCATATTGGCGTCGTTTTTCCTTTAATGCTGGGCTTAATCGCATCAATTGTTATCGGTAACGTTCCCCAGTAATGGTTTCATTGGGTTGGAGCAGCTCATAATACACTACCCCCAGCTGATCCTATCAGATACACAGCATAAGTTTGGAGCGATGAATATTCGGTTTTGGCGAGGATGTTGATGGTTCACCGGGCTCCACCTATGATTTTTTGGGCCTTGAATTATTGTAGCATATCCATTTCTCATCACCAGTTACGATACAATGCAGAAACTTTTACGATTTTGCCGTTGAAGCAGTTGTTCAGATGTGAAAAATCACCTTTCAGCGTCTCTAGGTTTCAATTCGTACGGCACCCAATTTCCTTGCGTTCGAATCATTCTCAGTACATGTCAGCGTTTGAAAATGGTTGTGCCATCAACTCCTAATGATTTTGCAACGCTTTTCTTTAAATAAAATAAGAAAAGTAACGCTTCCCGCAAATGGTTTTTTTCTTGGTACGCAATTCGACAGATTCAATGCTCAAAAAAAAATGTTTTTTACACTTCGGCAAAATAATATATATTTTAAAAGTTAAGGTCATGATGGTACTTAGTTGTGAACACAGCAACAGTACAAGTTACGCCCGCTCTTAGAAATCCCTCAAAATTAATTCATACTCCTTATATTTATTCCTTCTCTTATCTCTTTATCCATCATTAACACTTAAGTGTGCATGGAATGAAGTACAAACCAAAAAAATTAAAAACAAAACGAGTGCGAATAGACCGCAAAGCTAAAAAAAATAGCTTTAGTTATCGTAGTGGCATCTTCTTTTATTACTTCTGTGGTAGTGCCTTAAGCTACCATAATACGAAACTTCAAAACAGGAGTTAACGTTACCATGTGGTAAGTGACAAATCTTCTTTTCTTTCGGCGCATATATAGAGAACGATGAATTTTAAGTTAGGTCGTCTAATAATCGCTTAACTTGCCTGTCTTGCGTAAAACTGATAGAGTTTTTTTTTTTCAGGTCTGTGTTAGTTTTTAAAACTTTTCTTGGCTTGTGGTTACTTAGCGGCAGCTTGTGTTCGAGCACACTGAGTAAATAAAGAGATAATCGTACTGGTATTAGAAAATTCACAGGAGTGATTTTTGGTATTTTTCAGTGGTTTGTAAATATACAGAAGAAAGAATATGAAATAGTATGAAGCCCCGAGTACACTAGTATGAATGTGTCGGAAAGGAAATTATGGATTGTCACTTGAAAAAGAACGATTACTGAGGACATTCGAGAACCATAAGTAGTATATAAACTTATCATTCTTAAAATTTTAAATTTTCTCTAAATAAGTTTTAATATTTTGAAAATTATATTGCACATTTCATTTATTGAAAATTAGCTAGTCTGTAACTATCGGGTGGCGCATAAGTAACGCTATGATTTATTTAATGAATAACTTTTTTCTTTCTGATTTTATTTAACGTTGGCGTTTATTAAAATTTAGAATATAGTTTGAAAATATGTTCACATTATGTTTTGAAGATAATATCTTTCAAATGGTGCCCATTGTTTGCTTCGACCTGACGTGCTCTTTCCAGAGCATTTCCCATAACTTTTCTTAGAATTTCAGGTCCTAGAGCCCTCACTTCTTCTCGGATATTCGCCTTAAGCTGTTGGATGGTTCTTGGCTTATTGGCATATACCTTACTCTTTAGGTGACCCCCAAAGAAAAAAATCGGGAGCCGTTAAATCGGGCGAACGCGGTGGCCAGTTAAAATCAGAAAAACGCGATATTATTCGATCGGCAAAAATTTCGCGCAGGAGAGCCATAGTTGGACGAGCTGTGTGAACTGTGGCTCCATCTTGTTGGAACCACAATTCTGGATTGTTCTCTACCTCGGGCCTTAAAAAATTTTCAATTATTGCCCGGTATTGAATGCCATTCACCTTAACCGCAACTTGTTCGTCGTTTTCGAAAAAATATGGTCCAATGATCTTTTCTGAAGTTATTCCACAACATACTGTGCATTTAAGTGGGTGCATTTGATGTTCAACAATTATTCTTGGATTTTGGGTGCCCCGTATTCTGCAATTTTGTTTATTCACGTGACCATTGAGGTGGAAATGGGCCTCATCGCTCATTATGAGTTTGTGAATAAACTCATTGTTTTCTAGGCACAATTCTTGCAAACGGCGACTATATTGAATGCGTCTTTGTGCATCATTTGGTTTTAACTCATGAACCAATTGAATCTTATATGGGAAAAGGTGTAAATTATGTAAAATTCTTTGCAAAGACCGCCCAGACATCACCAACCGCTGAGAACGTTGCCTGGTGGAAGTTTCGGGGTTTTCCTCAATACTTGCTTGCACCCGAGCAATGTTCACATCATTTCGAACTGCACGAGGTCTTCCAGCACGCGGAAGATCACAGACAGCCCCTTGTTGCCGAAAACGCTGAACCAATCGGTAAATTGTTGGAGCGCTAGGTGCATTTCGAACATGAAAGAAATTTCGATATGATCTTTGTGTCTGAATAATCGAATGCTGACTTTCATAATAAAATTGAACAACTTTGGTTCTTTGTTCTGTGCTGAGTCTTTCCATCATAAATTTCCTAAGATTTTCAAAGTTAATTCTGAAAAAAAAAAAAATAAAAAAAAGACGTTAACAAAAAATTTATTCACTTATTAAATCATAACGTTACTTATGCGCCACCCTATATAACTATTAACACAATGATACCTAACTTAAAATTAAACTTAATATTAAAAGTAAACATAAAATTAAACTTAACATCAATTAAAGTTACGTAACTTAAGCGGCGGCGGGCATGGCGTGAAGGAGGCGCTAGGTGGTCCTGATTGTAGGATTCGGGTGGTGGTTGGCTTTGTCGAGGACTTTGGTCTGGCCGTTGCTGATGAATTTATGTATTGTGGGCATCTAGAGTTGAGTATTGCGGACGAACCAAGGGGGTTTGGCCATGATGTAGAGGGTTTTGTTCTGGATGGTCTAGAGGGTGGATCTGCATTTGCGTGACATCTGGCACCATGCTGGGTTGGAGTAGGTCAGTCCGGCTCGGACCAGAAACCATAAACATCCAATTAGAAACAAAAGAAATAAAAGTGAGCAGTAATTATTCTTACTTACGACTAGTCTTTGAAATCATAGAAACATACGACAAGGTGAAAACAAAAATATAATATCGATGAAATGATTGATGATTAAAAGTAACCTAATTGATGCTGCAGAGATATGGCGAATAAAAGAAAACAATCGAAGGAAACTTTAATTGATGGAAATGGATGTATTTAGATGATCACTGGGAATATATAGAAAGGACAAAACGAATGGGAGCCGAGAGTTCTCCGAAAATGAGACAAAACAACAACTAAAAATAACAGTTTATACAGACATGTACAGAGAATGAAGGAATTAAAATTGGTTAGAAGAGTTATGACATGGTTACTGCCAAACCACAGGAAACCTGGTAGGTCAAAAAACCGGTCAAGTGCAAGTTGAACTTGCACAATTAGTGTTCCGTGCGTTGATTGTTTTTAAAAGAAGAAATCTTGTTAGGGTGGTATAAAATGATCAGCGACTTCACAAAACACACCCCAAATGAGTTTTCAACAAAGGTTGTTTCCAATCTTTACTGAAAACTGGTGACCTTGAAATTTTGGTTTTTTTTTATATACCAGATAAATTATTAAAGGTAATGATAATTTTCGTTCAATCTATACCTCGTGGAGAATATTCCAGGATTTTTTCAAAATTTTTTGATCAGTACTTTTCGAGATAAGGTAGGGGACAGCGATTTTTCACGATTTTTTAAAAGTAATACGAAGAAAAGTGTGCGCAAGTATTACATTATAGATATATTTTTACTCGTGTTTTCACAAGCTTTCATTTGACACCACCCTCGACGACCTAGTAAAAAAATTTTTTTTTCACTTCCGATTTCACCCCTCAAAACGAATCCCTTAAATCAAAATTTATGTTACGGTGATATAAAATGATCAGTGACTTCACAAAACACACCCCAAATAAGTTTTAACAAAGTTTATTTCCAAACTTTACTGAAAATTGATGACCTTGAAATTTCTGTTTTTTTTTTATATACTAGATAAATTATTACAGGTAATGCACTCGTAATAATTTTCGTTCAATCTACACCCCGTGGAGAATATTCCAGAATTTTTTTCAAAATTTTTTGATAAGTACTTTCGGAGATAAGGCGGGTGGACAGCGATTTTTCGCGATTTTTTTTAAAAATAATACAAAGAAAAGTGCGCGCTAGTATTACATTATATATATGTTTTTTACTCGTGTTTTCACAAGCTTTCATTTGACACCACACTCAATTACCTAGTAAAAAATTTTTGTTTCACTTCCGATTTCACCCCCCAAAACTAACCCCTTAAGTTAAAATTTAACTTTCAAAACTACATGGCTCTGATGAGGCCATCAATTCCTATATTATTACCAAATTTCAACTTTCTATGACAAATAGTTTCGGAGAAAATCGGGTGTGACAGACGGACAGACAGACGGACAGACGGACAGACACCGAAGTGATCTTATAAGTGTTCCGTACGGAACACTAAAAAGGGCCTGAAAACAGTAACGAACTCAAGCGAACTAGGGAGGATCACTGAAATGATAGGAAAACATGAAAGTTAGGCATCGGGTAACATCTACGGAAGTTTTGAACCCCATATCATACACATAATCAAAGTTTTAAGATGTTTTATGAGGGTGATGTTAGTCCACAGAATGATTATCATTTTTATCAGTATATTATTGTAGCATAAGAACGAAGAATATTATTCTAAACTTCATAATTAAAATAACAATTTAAATAATCAGATCTCGATGTTAAGATTTAATAATGTACAACGAGTCCTAGATAAATTTTTAGTGTTAACTGAAAATATAGTTGCATTTAAAGTAAATAAATAAATAAGAAGAAATAATGAGTATACATTTTTTTACATAAAAATGAGAACCATTTGAGATGAGCCGGATACCACGCGATCCTTGGGAACTGCTACGAGTAGTTATCTTAGTTTAATTCTTTTAATACAAACTGATACTTTATGCAGAAAAAAAGGTACAAATATTACTTTTTGGATGGTGTTGCCACAGTAAACACAAAACAGACAGACAGACAGAGAGGCGCCTAAACCGCGCAAGATTTGGCACTACAAATCTGCTAAATGGGAAGATCTCATGGAATATTTTCGAACTTTCCCTTGGTTGGACGTTTGTTTTCGATCCGATGACCCATCTGACTGCGCCAAGGAGGTTTCCGATGTTATTTTGGCCGGCATGGAGGGTTACATTCCTTTTTCGAAGAAATGCCTTTCCAACGGCAAGCCTTGGTTTGACCGAAAATGCAAAGAAGCTGTTGCTTCTAAACATCTTGCATACCGACATTAGCGTGAAAATCCTAACACCATAAATCCTAACACCATAAATCGTAACACCTTTGTTCGTGCCAGGAACAGGTGCAAAGAAATTATCGACGAAGCCAAGGAGGCACACAATCAACGGATTAGAAACAGACTTCTCGCTTGTCCCAACAATTCCAGGTCCTTTTGGTCAGTCGCTAAGGCAGTTAGTCAAAATTTCACCAAATCCACCATACCACCACTCACACAGCCAGATAATTCTATTGCAACGACACCTGTTGAGAAAGCGAACTTGTTGGCTGAACTATTTGCTTCACATTCTACTGTCGATTTCCAAGGAAAAACACCACCTAATATTCCCATAGTGCAGTCAAGGATGCCCGATATTGTCTTCAGGCAGCGTATCATAAAACGTATTTTGACGAAGCTAGACACCAAAAAGGCTTCTGGCGCTGACGGAATACCTGCCATAGTTCTCAAGAACTGTGCGAGGGAACTAACACCAGTTTTCTGCAGACTTTTCAACCTATCTTACAGAAAGGGAATATTTCCTTTGTGCAGGAAATGTGCCACAGTTCAGCCAATACCTAAAAAAGGCAAGAAGACCTTGCCAAATAACTACCGACCAATCGCACTGCTTTCAATAATATCGAAAGTCATGGAAACGGCTATCAATCAGCATCTTCTAAAATATCTTGAAGGATTCGACATTATTAGCGATCACCAATATGGCTTTCGTAAAAATAGATCAACAGGAGATCTCCTGACTTATGTAACACATGTTTGGAACAACGCAATTGAACACTTTGGAGAATCTCGAGCCGTTGTTCTTGACATATCCAAGGCATTCGACCGTGTTTGGCACGATGGGCTGTTGGCTAAGCTACGTTCTTATGGTATGTCGGAAAATTTCTGTTTGTGGCTCTCATGTTTCCTCAGAGAGCGTTCTTTACGAGTGGCAGTCGACGGATTTCTTTCTAACACCTTCACTATCAACGCCGTTGTACCCCAAGGCTCCATACTGTCTCCTACTCTCTTTCTCATTTATATTAACGATCTGCTGGAAAAGACCAAGAATCCAATCTACAGCTTTGCAGATGACAGTACACTTATCTCTTCATTCACTTTGAACGCTCGAACATCGGCTACTCAGACGAATGTCCGCAGACAGCAGGAAGTCATTCAACTTAACAAAGACCTGGAAGAAATTCTATCTTGGGGTGACAGTAACCAAGTGGAATTTAACGCTACAAAAACCCAGGCGGCAGTTTTTTCTAAAAAGTTAACGTTGCTGAACCCGACATAGTTATGTCGGGGCACACCATTCCTCTAACATCATCACTCAATTTGTTGGGTGTTAATTTGGGAGCAAATATGTCCTGGCATGAACATGTTGCAGGCATAGCAAGGAGAGCTTCTCAGAAGTTGGGAATATTATTTCGAACCAGAAAGCTTTACACTTCACAACAACTGTTAATTCTTTACAAAGCTCAAATTCGACCAACTAGGGAATACTGCTCCCATGTTTGGGGCTCCGCTCCCAAACATACATTGCATTTGTTGGATTCTATTCAGAGAAGAGCTGTTCGTCTGATTGGAGACCCGGAACTGACAGGTGGCCTTGATTCGCTGGAACATCGAAGAACGGTTGGCGACTTGAGCCTATTCTACAAGTATTTTCATGGAAAGTGTTCGAAGGATGTGGCCCGTTTAATTCCTCCCAGAGCGGTGCATGTTAGAAGTACACGTCACGCTAATACTTCACATCCGTATGAGGTTCAGCTTGTTACTCCTCGTACAACGCTTTTCAAGCAGTCATTTATATGGAGAACATCATCCCTTTGGAATAATTTGCCCAGGACTGTGTTTCCCACCGAGTACAATTTACAGCGATTTAAGAACAACGTAAATCGCTTTCTCCGCGCGCGTGTCGCTCCTGTAGCGCTTTAGGGACGTCCCTGTAGCACGTGTGCTAGACCCATAAAAAAAAAAAAAAAAAACAGAGTAGCGACGCTCAAGAAAATTTTTAAGTCCTGTTCTTTTATCACGCATGTGTTCCTTATCATCTGGATTTCAAGGAGAATTTTTTTATGACGTGCTCCGAAATTCATTATTAATAATTTTTCATTAATTAAATGACTTGTTTGATGTTATACTTGAAAAAATTATAAAAAAGATATCAAGAGGAAGTTTTTGTTGTGGGGTTAGTGCTTGTAAAAATATATGTGGTATCTCCGAAGGGGATAGTTTTTTTAGATTTTCCAAAGATCATAAAAGGTAATTTACTTATAATTCTTTATTTTTATTATGCAATATATTATATAAAGGTTGCGATAATTGTGTTTTCATATTAGATATACAGTTTATTTGTAAAACAGTTGATGTTTTATTATTGTTAAGTATTGGTTTATGTTATTCCACTTGTACTATATTTTTCAGGGCAGAATTATGGTTATCAGCATGTGACTGATACTGATACTGAAAAACTATATAACACGTATAGAGTATGTAGCCTGCATTTCAGAAACTCAATGTTTCTCAATGACTTCAAGAATGTATGTATATCTATTTTAATAATAACTAATAATATATAATATAATAAAAAAATGTTTTCAAACTAAAACTAGTTTTTTTCTTCGTTTCATTCAGCAAAATTAATATTTATTCTACGGAATAGGATTTTTCTTGAAAGAAAGTATTTGAATATTTCAAAAACTCGTGGGCACCATACCATCAACATAGCGACAGATTATGTGATCATTACAAACTCGAACCTTTTGAGATCAAGGGTGCCAGGTCCGACTGCCATTACTGTGTTTTATGTTTACTGTGGTATTGCATTCAAGGTATTGATGGTCAATTCAGGTAAAATACATAAGGCCTAACGAATTATAAATTACAAATAATAAATCATCATTTTTACTCATCATTTTACCTTACTTACTACGCGAGATGCTACTAGTTTAATGTGAGCGATTTCTGAAATGGCTAAAGAGACTAAATTCTTTCTACATTGTCGTGTGGCTTGCATGCCTCTAGTTGAAATTGCCAAAAGTTATGACTCTTAGAAAAATAATATACACTTTTTTCAAAAATGATAAATTTTGTTTATCATACTCATTATGTTGATTTAAGAGAAACACCAGAAAATGTATATCTATTTATATAATAAAGGTAATAGCTGGTCCTGTTGTTTGATATGATTTAAATTAAAAATTACTCGACGTAATTGTAGATGGTCACTGGTCATTCTTTACTTATAATTTAACCCATTTTTTGTTTCACAATACAGCTACAGTTAGCTAATCAAGATATACTCTCATACCGTCTAAATTCTGATTAAATTTACTTTCTTTTGAAATTTTACTTATAATTTCCTGAAATACAGACCACATAGTTTTAATCTCCTCGGACATCATGGAAGTACAACAGATGCTAGTAAAACTAAACTTAGGGTCACGAAATCTTAGGATGAACATTAATAAGAGCAATGACAGTCCCCAAATCAATATAGATGAAATAACATAGAAAACGAATGTACATATAACATTAGAAATTTCGCGCAGAATTGGAATATCTTGGGCTGCCTTCTAGAGATTGAACTATATATTGAAGGATGTAGAAATTCCCATAAATCTAAAAGACAAGTGTTTGATTCTTGCTTTTTGCCACCTACGGAGTCAAGACTATGGCTTTGATACAGAAAAGTACAAATAGGTTGAGAATAATGCAAAGAGCCATGGAGAGCTGGAAGTTTCTCTTAGAGATAAGATCAGAAACGAAGAGTTAAGGCGCAGGACGGGTACAAAAGATATTATCGAACGAATTACAAAAATGAATTGGGGTATAGCAAGGAATAATGGTAATAAATGAACATCAAAAATAACCTTTTGGCGGCCTAAGTAAACAACACGAAGACGAGGAAGACCGCCAACTAGATGGGTAGACGACGTGAGCAGAATAGGTAGAACATATTGGTGCCGGAGAGTTCAGAATAGGGACGAGTGGAGAAGCTTGGAAAAGGCTTATGTCCAGGAGTGGACGAGAAGTTGAATGATAATGACGATAATGATATACTTCATGCATATTAAAACTCTATTAATGCCTACAAATACCAAACTGTATTTATAATTTATTATTTTATGGCTGTATTTTTGATCCACATTCTCTTTTAAAATATATTTAACGATAAACAACAGATTTTAAGAGTTGTTTCAAAACCGTACTGCCAAGACTCCAAAAATCACATCACGTTATTGGCTGTTAAGCTGTTTTGGAGACATAATATGGATTGAATTTTGAAATTTTGTCTTCTCTGAAGTAAAAATAGTCACTTCATTAACCTTTATTTTTTTTTATTTATGGGTCTAGCATACGTTCTACAGGGAAGTCCCTAAAGCGCTCCAGGAGCGGCATGTGTGCGGAAAAAGCGATTCCCGTTGTTCTTGAATCGCTGTAAATTGTACTCGCTGGGAAACACAGCGCTGGGCAAATTATTCCAAAGGAATGATGTTTTCCATATAAAAGACTGCTTGAAAAGCGTTGTACGCGGAGTAACAAGCTGAACCTCATACGGATGTAAAGCACCAGCGCGACGTATATTTCTAACATGCACCGCTTTGGGAGGAATTAAGCGGGCTAAATTCTTCGAATACTTTCCATGAAAATACTTGTAGAACAGACTCAAGTCGCCAACCGTTCTTCGATGTTCCAGCGAATCAAGGCCGCCGGGTAGTTCCGGGTCTCCAATCGGACGAACAGCTCTTCTCTGAACAGAATCCAACAAATGCAGTGTATGTTTGGCAGCGGAGCCCCAAACATGGGAGCAGTACTCCATAGTTGGTCGAATTTGAGCTTTGTAAAGACTTAACAGTTGTTGTGGAGTGTAAAGCTTTCTGGTTCGAAATAATATTCCTAACTTTTGAGAAGCTCTCCCTGCTATGCCTGCAACATGTTCATGCCAGTACTAACGCCCAACAAATTGAGCTACGATGCTAGGGGAATGGAGTGCTCCGACATAACTATGTCGGGTTCAGCAACGTTAACTTTTTTAGAAAAAACTGCCGCCTGGGTTTTTTGTAGCGTTAAATTCCACTTGGTTACTGTCACCCCAAGATGGAATTTCTTCCAGGTCTTTATTAAGTTGAACGACCTCCTGCTGTCTGCGGATATTCGCCTGAGCAGCCGATGTCCGAGCGTTCAAAGTGAATGAACAGATAAGCGTACTGTCGTCTGCAAAGCAATAGATTGGATTCCCGGTCTTTTCCAGCAGATCGTTAATGTAAATGAGAAAGAGAGTAGGAGACAGTATGGAGCCTTGGGGTACACGGTGTTAGAAAGAAATTCGTCGTGCGTCACTCGTAAAGAACGCTCTCTGAGGAAACCACAAACAGAACTTTTCAGACATACCACAAGAGCGTAGCTTAGTCAACAGTCCATCGTGCCAAACACGGTCGAATGTCTTGGATATGTCAGAAGCAACCGCTCGAGATTCTCCAAAGTGTTCAATTGCGTTGTTCCAAACATGTGTTACATAAGTCAGAAAATCTCTTGTTGATCTATGTTTTCGGAAGCCATATTGGTGATCGCTAATAATATTGAATCGTTCAAGATATTTTAGAAGATGCTGATTGATAACCTTTTCCATGACTTTCGATATTATTGAAAGCAGTGCGACTCGTCGGTAGTTATTTGGCAAAGTCTTCTTGCCTTTTTTAGGTATCGGCTCAACCGTGGCATATGTCCAGCAGGACGGAAATATTTCCTTTCTGTAGGATAGGTTCAAAAGTCTACAGAAAATTGGTGTTAGTTCCCTTGCACAGTTTTTGAGAACTATGGCAGGTATCCCGTCAGCGCCAGAAGCCTTGAACCTGAACTACTTATATTAACAATTTTTTTTGCGAAATTTGCAGCTTCTTAGCGTCTTACTAGTTGTGAATTTTCACAATCATAGTGATCTTTAATAACCCTGTTTCTGATCATTTAAAAAATAAACCCTTTAATAATAAAATTTGTTATTAAAAATGCTCAAGTCCCTAAGTTTTGCAGCTAGTACACAGCAGTCAGTCAAGTAAGAACATGTCGCGCGTAACCTCTAGTCGGTAAAAGATATTCCTTTTTTTGAGGTTATTGTTGGCACCCCTGCAAACAATGCTTGGTTGAAAGAGATTCATTTCTAACCTTATTTATGGTTAAATAATACATTATCGAACATGAGTGTGTATGTAATCATACAAAACGTCCGAAAATGACGCCTACAGCGGCTGCTAAGTATATGGGCAAGTCGAGGGCAAGTGGTTAATAAGAGGGTGAAACGATACACTCACTTAAAAAATGTTGAAGATATACCCCAAGTGGTTCGAGAGGAAACGTGTCTGACAAGGACGAAGAAATGATTATTGACATGTTTTCCCAAAATCTTCAATAAACTTTGTATTGAGAGGCGCAAAAACTAAAGCAGAAAGGTTTGAACATATCATCTGAAATGATTATCACGCATCTCCGGGCTAACGATTTGAAGTGGAGGAGCAATGTAATTTTTTCCGATGAAGCTTCATTTTGGGATTATATTATCACCCCACGAGGTTAATTTCACTAACCAAGGGGTTCAGCGTACACTGAAGTAACTGTCAAAAATACGCCAAAAATCTTATCGAAAGTATGCAAATGCCAATTAAGTTTCGTAATCGACTTTTGATACCATATATTTTGGAGTGTTATTTAGGCTTCACAAAAATGATCAATGTTCAGATTAGCCTCAGCGGAGGGATGAATTATCATGCATTTAGCAGATAGGTGGATGTAGTCTACATTGATTTTGCTACAGCATTTCAGAAAGTTATTTTGCAAGTTACAGTTACCAACTCTCTCTGAAGCCTTTCATCCCACTAGGACTATTGGTGACACTATGCCGTTGTTGTCTCAACAGTCAGTCTCCATGCATTTCAATCCTGCGCGACTTGACTTGATGGGCATACACATACCAACAAAATATCTTACTTGGTTGGACCATCTTGTCGGAGATCGTCCCCTTAATCTTCTACCTTCTACTTTTCCCGTTACTACAACCTTTTCCATGGCATCCACTTTCCTCATAATGTGACCAAAATATTTTAGGTATTGTCTATTAATTCTATTTGAAGTCAGTCATCTATACTAAGCTCTTCAAGAATGGATACATTAGTATGGTATATAATATGCCAAGGATTCTTGGATATGCCCACCTCTCAAACACATCGATTCGTCTTTTGTCAGCTTGTTTAATGGTCCATGTTTCCGATGCATAAGTTGCTATGGGGAATATAAGGATGGATAGCAATCTTAACTTTGTATTTTTTGTGACAGCTGGATCTTTCCAGACCTTAGGGAGTTTGATCGTCGAATTTCTAGCTATAGCTAAACGTCTTCTTACTTCCGCTTCACAGCCACCATTGTTAGTTATGAGGGATCCCAAATAGTTGAAATAGTCTACAACAGTGAAACCAGAAATTTCATTTGTGTGTAACAGATCTTCATTACGACTAACAATCATTACTTTAGTTTTCGCTCTATTAGTTGTCAGCCCATAGTTTTTGCTAGTGATTTCCAAGCGCTCCATAATTGATTCTATGTCTTGTATTGAAGTTACACGTATAACGGTATCATCCTCATATGTAAGGTTACTTAGCTTTTTTCCACCGATTGTCACACCCTCACTCCAGTCATTCAAAACAGACCTCATTGTATGTTCTCTATATATGTTAAAAAGTAAGGGTGAAAGAATACAGCCCTATCTGACGCCGGCATCTACGTTAAAGGGATCGGAAAAAGAATTACTCAGTTTAATTCTGCCATTTGTGTTCTTATACAGGGATCGAATAAGGTTTACAAGATGTATAGGTGTTCCCATGCTGATTGATTAGAATCGACCAGAGTTTGTTCCATTGTATGCAGTCGAAAGCTTTAGAGGAGTCTATAAAACAGATATATGTTGCTATTTGGAATTCCCTGACTTTTTCTATTATCTGGCGTATGTTGAGAATTTGTTATCTAGTACCTTTTCCTGGAATGAAGCCTGTTTGTTCGGTAGATATTTGCGGCAGCAGACATCTAAACTAAAACTAAAAATTTCTTAATTGTTCGACATCTAATTATGTCTTAACTCTTAAATAGGAAAAAGTTTATCAAGAGAATTTCATAATCAGCATTTGTAGTTGTTCAAGTAAGACCTTCAAAGTCAGTATTATTTTCTATTTACGACATTATTTCCGTTGTAAAGTCATTAAAATATTGTTTTTTGCTGATGATATTAAAATGTTTCTAATAGTTAACAATGGGAGATTCCTCAGCGAGAAATGAATAATTTATATGAGTGGTGTTAAGCAATTATCTCCCTTTTGATGTATATACATCTATAATTTGTTGCGTATATAAATAAATAAACAGCCGGTTTCTGAGAACTTTTAATTATATAGTTAATTTAATTGACGTTCTGAATAAGCTTTATTAATATATTCTCTTATCCTTCTGTCAGTCTAGGTTTCGTTTGTTACCAATACATTAAAATGATTTTTGACAAACACGGCATAATTATAATACAGTCGAACTTCCATAACTCGAACCCTGACTTGCCATAAATAAACTCGCGAATTCCAGTTTATCGATTAAGGTAAAAAAAAAAATAGTGTGATACTTTCTTAACTTTATTATTCTTGAATACATTATTTCGGTTTAAAATAATCACTTATTTGTAATTGGACTGATTGATTCTTCTGTTGACTTTCGAAAAAGCTTTCTACAGTAATTAAACTTTCATAAACAAAATCGGTGATATTTGCGTTTGTTTGTAAATATAGGCGCAAAACGTTTAATGAATTTGTTACTAAACTATTGAAAGGTTACAGAGAATGGCTCTTCGTTGATGATTCTTCATCACTATCACTATTATCTTTCTGTGTAATGAAGGTATCAGGTTTTGAAATGTAGGACTCAATAATATCTTCATTTGTGGGGAACTTTGAAGTAACTAGATCATCATCCATGTGCACATATTTGAATATTGCAAATTTCTCCTGTATTCTGCAACTTAATCCAAGTGTCATATTCGCTTTGAAGAGTTTTTCGATTTTCAGTAGTATCATTTAAAAGTTCTTTTGGAATTTCATCCTCATCCTCCTATACAAGGTATTGACCAAATCCAGCTTTAAAACAGTTAGTAATTCTCTCAGACTTAGCGTCGATATTCCACGCTTTTACTATTTCGTCAACACAGTGCATTAAGGTGATGTTAATTCTTTTGTTTTCTTCTAGGTACTCGATACTTTTCTTTAAAAACCTGCAGTGGTAGTGACTTTTTAAGTTATATATGACACCTTGATCAAGTAGTTGTTGTTTGGATGTCATATTTGGAGAGAAAAATGCGAGTTTGATGAACTGTAATTTTTGCTGAATGTCCTTGGGATGTGCCAAACAATTACCTATGAATAAAAGGTTCTTTCGTCCAGTGGATTTAAAGTGTTTATCCAATTTTAACAGCCACTCCTCAAAAAATGCTCCGGTCATCCATGCCTTCGAATTCGCTTTATAATCGAGAGGCAACCATTTAACTCCTCGAAAACAATGGGGTTGATTACTTTATTTTCAGTTTTTGTAATCCATCCCTATTTGCATCAACAAATATCGTTACTCTTATGTTTTCTCCCACGGCACTTTTCGCTTTTAAATGTTAATGCGGGAAGGCATTTGAAAAATAGTCCCGTTTCATCAGCGTTAAATATGTCCCGTTCTTGATAAGTCCCTAACACAGGAAGTAAAACGTCGCATTTCCATTTATCGCAGTCCTGGTCACTAGCATCATCACATTCTCCACATGCCTTTTTCTGACATGCCGTATCTATAATAAATTATTAAAATTTGTTAAAAAGAAAAATTCATAACATACTTTTGTTTCAAATTGTCTAACCAGCCAGTACTTGTTTTGGAATTTTCTTCTCCCAATGTCTTAGAAAATTTTAAAGCCTTTTCTTTTATTAATCCTCCAGATATAGTTTTGATTCCATTTTGAACCACTTTTAAATTTCTTTACCTGCATTTTTAAACGTTGGTTTTCTCATTCTTTTACTGGTTCCTCAAGTAGCACCACTTCCTATTGCTTTGATGATAGACAACGTATTTGGAGAGATATCGTACTTAAAAGCGACGTCTTATTTTCTTGAACCACTTTCCACTTCCTGTATCAGTTTAAATTTATCTTCAATTGATAAACATATTTTGCGGCCATATTTTCAAAAGTGCCACGACCGTACACAACACGTCCTAAGAACAGCTTATTATCTAATCCTCCTGATCCCTTTAACAAAAAAGCTGACTGGCGCCATCGAACGATACAGATTTCACAGCAAAAATGCGACGTAACGATAGGGATTGCACCGAAAAATTCGACTTATCAAAGTTGACAGAGCATTATTTTGTTCGAGTTATCAAGAAATTCGAGTTATAGAAGTTCGAGTTATCAAGTAAAATTTACGTTGTAATTTTAGTCTTAACGCTGTTGCCACCCAATATTGTTCGAATTATCAAAAGTTCGAGATATAAGTTGTTATTTAAATAATATTTCAAACTTATTAAGTTTTCGGTTGCAATAGTTAAGTAAACAAGGTATTGTTTTTACTTCCCTTGATAAAAAAAGAAGAAAAAATTACCCTATGATTTTTGCGTTGCTTCACGTTTCTGGATCCTAGATCATGAGAACCCTGGTTCCTAATGTTTGTCGCTCTATCGCTCTGTAGGTCTAGTTATTTGCTTGTTGTTCTGTTTGGTTGTTAGCATGATAACTCTCAAACTAAATACGGCGATTTTTAGTTTGCTCTAAATTTAAAGTAGGAAAGGAACCTATAGTTTTTACACGATGTCATCTTAGGGGCTGGTGGTAAAAGGAGCATGGGTCATTTGAATACTAGGTGTACAAGTTTGAAATGCGGATTTCAGACAACAGATGGGGCACCAATGCAGTTTGTGCTATAAAGATTTGACACTGCGCCATTTTGTTGTGTCATCAACAAGTGTGAGACGCGCACGAGTGATAAATTCGAAAAGTGTGTGCATAGTGTTGTGTTGTTGTGTTCAATATGTCGAAATTTATACCGAACAAAGAGCATTCGCGGACAGCATTAATTTTTTGTTTTCATTTGAAGAAAACTGCGGTTGAATCATACCGATTACTTCGAGAAGCTTATGGTGAACATGCTCCATCGCAAGATACGTGTGCACGATGGTTTCGGCGTTTCAAAAGTGGTGACTTCGATGTTGCAGACAAGGAACGTGGAAAACCGCTAAAAAAATATGAAGAAGTGCAATTGCAAGCATTGTTGGACGAAGATGATTCGCAAACACAAAAAAAAACTCGCCGAGCAATTGGGCGTTAGTCAACAAGCTGTTTCCAATCGGCTACGAGAGTTGGGAAAGATTCAGAAGACCGGTAGGTGGGTACCACATGAGTTGAACGACAAGCAAATGGAAAAGCACAAAAACACGTGTGACATTCTGCTCGCTCGGTACAAAAGGAAGTCGTTTTTGCATCGTATAGTTACAGGGGATGAAAAGTGGATTTATTTTAAGAATCCCAAGGGCAAAAAATCATGGGTAGACCCAGGCGCACCATCCACATCGACCGCAAGAGCGAATCGCTTTGGCAGAAAGATGATGCTCTGTGTTTGGTGGGACCAGAGGGGCGTGGTCTATTATGAGCTGTTAAAACCTGGGGAAACGGTTAATACTAAAGGTTACCAACAACATTTGACCGATTTGAACCGTTCGCTGCTTGAGAAAAGGCCAGAATATCGAAAGAGGCAACACAAAGTAATTTTTCTTCATGACAATGCTCCATCACATACTTCAAAACCAGTTCGCGACACGTTGGAAGCACTCGGCTGGGCAGTTCTACCCCATGTGGCTTACTCACCAGACTTGGCTCCTTCCAATTACCACTTGTTTGCATCGATGGGTCACGCACTTGCTGAGCAGCGCTTTGGTTCGTACGAAGATGTGAAAAAATGGCTCGGTGAATGGTTCGCAGCAAAAGGGGAAGATTTTTACTGGCGTGGTATTCACAAACTGCCCGAAAGGTGGGAAAAATGTATAACAAGTGATGGAGCATACTTTGAATAAAGCACTTTTTATCATTCTTCCGAATGTTTTTTTTTAGAAAAAAAATCCGCATTTCATACTTCTACACCTGGTATATAAGAATCTTCCTGGTTATTGAATTAAAATACAGTTTAAGCGTAAATATTTATAATCAACCATACATAAAGTTAAAGTGGTAGGAGAGAAAGTTATACATTTTTTCATTATACGAGAGCTACCTTTTAAGTTTTTACAAAAACAAAAAAAAAATTTTTTTTTTTGGTACAAGTAGTTTTATGGTTTCTAAAAATATTCGCCTTTAAGATTTATACACTTTTGCATGCGTTCGTACCAATTCTTGAAATATTTTTCCCACTCTGAAGTTGGTACCTCAAAAACATGGTTTTAGAAGCATTCAGCAGTTTTTTGAGACGATGAAAATCGCTATCTAAGCATTTTCTTTTGACATTCGAGAACAAAAAGAAGGCTTTAGGCGATAAATTTGGTGAATACGAGCATGGAGACATTATTTCGATGTTTTTCTCCGTTAAATAATCAATTGTTTGACGTGCTGTGTGAGAGTTGGCATTGTCATAATGAAGAATGATGCGACGTTTTCGGTTGTTTTTCCTGATTACATCGAGGACTTCTGGCAAACAAATTGTTGTATATCATTCAGCATTAACTGTTCTTTGACCCTTTAAAGCAATGGTTGCAACATGTCCAGTATAACTAAAGAATCAAGCGATCATTTTTTTGGAAGTGCTTCGAGAACGCACCACTTTTGTTGAATTCGGTTCGTTTTGGAACACCCAAATAGTTGATTGTTGCTACTCGACCAATTTCTGAGCTGCCACTGTTTAAACAATAACAAATTTTACAACAGTGGTAACGTCATATCTCAATAGCGTCATCTATTGGTCGTTTGTAAAAACTTAAAAGGCGGCCCTCGTATTAAATATTTTTTAATTTTTATATTAAAAAAACAGTTTTTTCTCACACTAAAAGTATTATTAAACATATAAAGGGTTAATAAAGTGAAAAAAGATTAAACGAGTTGCCTCGTATATATTGGGTTAGAGATCATTTTCGGGATTCGTCTAATTTGAAGATTATATTTGTTTTTTAGTACTTCGGACCAAAATTGAAAAACGGAACACTTATGGAATCACTTCAGTGTAGGTCTGTTTGTCTGTCACAGCCGATTTTCTCCGAAATTATTTGGTGTAGAATATTGAAATCTGTCAGAAATATAGAAACTGATAGTCCAATCACAGTCGTGTAGTTTCGAAAGTTAAATTTTGAACTAAGAGGTTAGTTTTGGGGGGTGAAATTGGAAATGAAAATTTTTTTCTTCCAAGATCATCGAATAGGATGTCAAATTAATGCTTGTGAAAACACGAGTTCAAAAATATATATAATCAAATCAAAAAAGAAGAAGGTGTAGATTGAATGAAAATCATCACGAATGCATTACCTTTAATAATTTATCTGATATATAAAAACAAAGATCGGAAAAAATTTTAAAAGCAATCATGGTATGGAGCACTAATTGCTCAAGCCGACTTGCATTTAGCTGGTTTTCCTTATCTTCAATTTTAAGAGAAAGATATATAGAAGAACAATTCAGATTTCAATTGTAAATGTTTCGGACCGCTTTGTTTTGTTCACATCTTTTTATAGTTATCCTATCGCGAAGTAAGGTGCAGTCTGTCAAGTAAAAATGCGTCCGCGATAATTAATTTTTGGTAGGTGCGATTCTAGTGGTTCAACAAAAGACTAATAGAGGGAACCTTTGTCTACGACGCATTCTAGTAAAAGTGTCAGTCCATTCTAAACTTTCGTCGAAATCACCTACAATCCAAAATGTTTGTGCGTCGGTTCGAGGGAGTCTTTCTTTCTTCCTATCCAAAGGGGCCTAAAATGACACATTCTACTGCCGGTAAATATATTAAAAAGTCGATATTGTTTGTGAAGAAGTGGGTAAATCGTTTTAACGAGACGAAAAATGTCGGCGACTTATCGAAACGTGGCTCGGTAGGCAAAGTCACAATGAAATTCAAAAAACAAATCGT
This sequence comes from Pachyrhynchus sulphureomaculatus, assembly GCA_019049505.1. Lineage (NCBI taxonomy): Eukaryota > Metazoa > Arthropoda > Insecta > Coleoptera > Curculionidae > Pachyrhynchus > Pachyrhynchus sulphureomaculatus. The sequence goes on along the minus strand of CM032448.1, from coordinate 78,916,928 downwards.
GTCTTTGTTTTCACATAATCCGAAATACGTCAAGGAGCGGCAAAATTAAGAAAATCAAGTTTCAATGTGTCCCATGAGACCATCCGACAACATCTTTGTGCTCATGATGTCAAATTCCGAAGTACTTTGAAGAAACCTTTGCTGGGCGAAAATCACGTCGCAAAGCGGCTCGCTGGGACTGACGATAAGGTACTAGAGTGGCTCTCACACTCGCCGGACGCTAACCCTATTGAAAACGTTTGGCACCTTGTAAAGAGAAAGCTCAGAGAAAAGCCTCTGAGGACTCTGGCTCATTTTTTCAAGAATACAAGCGGTCACGTTATTACTTGACAGACTGTAATCTTTGATGAGACAATGTTTATTTTAGAACTGGATGTTTACGAGGAAAGTGCTAGGTAAATCCGTTTACTGATTTTTTCCTATTATTTTTTTTTTCATAAAGGCAAATTTATAGCAAATAAATTCATTACAAATATCTTTCTTCAGTAGGACCATTAGATCCAAGTCCAGAGCCCGGTTTTGATTGGCGCTCGGAAAATTAATTTTTGTTAAGGGACATCCTAGGGAATATCTTATTTTATATCGAATCATATATAGTAAGTATACATAGTTACATAAGTTACACAAACTGTATATATATATATATATATATATATATATATATATATATATATATATATATATATATCTATAATATATATAAAATGCAACGTCTCTCTGTCTGTCTGTCTGTCTGTCTGTCTGTCTGTCTGTCTGTCTGTCTCTCCGTTAGTGACCTTATCACTGGAGAACCACTTATCCGATTTACGTACTTTTTTTTTTTTAAAACATACATATGTTCTCTGGCCAGGTTATAGGCTATATTTTATTACGATAGATAGCATAAGGAATGAGCAGTGACGATAATAGTGAATGAAGTCGGAAAAAAGTTTATCGCTAGCGCGTTCCCTTGCAATACACAGTCTAAACCATTAAATATGGAACAATATTATGTAGTAGAGAATATCTAGAATCTATAATATATATAAAATGCAATGTCTCTCTGTCTGTCTGTCTGTCCGTTAGTGCGTTTATCCCTCGAGAATCACTTATCCGGTTTACGTGATTGTTTAAATTCGTACATATGTTCTCTGACCAGGTTTTTAGATATATATATTATTACATCTATAATATATATAAAATGCAACGTCTCTCTGTCTGTCTGTCTGTCTGTCCGTTAGTGCGCCTATCACTGAAAAACCACTTATCCGATTTACGTACTTTTTTTTTAAGACATACATATGTTCTCTGGCCAGGTTATAGGCTATATTTTATTACGATAGGTAGCATAAGGAATGAGCAGTGACGTAAATTAGTGAATGATGTCGGAAATAAGTTTGCCGCTAGCGCGTGCCTTTGCAATACACAGCCTAAACCATTAAATATGGAACAATATTATGTAACAAAGAAAATCTGTAATGTATAATCTATAATATATATAAAATGCAATGTCTGTCTGTCTGTCCATTAGTGCGTTTATCACGCGGGAATCACTTATCCGATTTACCTGTCTTTTTTAAATTCATGCATATATTCTTTGGCCAGGTTATATAATAATAATAATAATCTATATCTATAATATATATAAAATGCAATGTTTGTCTGTCTGTCCGTTAATGGGCTTATCCCTCGAGAACCACTTATCCGATTTACGTGATTTTTTAAATTCATACATATGTTCTCTGACCAAGTTATAGGTATATATTTTATTACATCTATAATATATATAAAATGCAACGTATTCTGTCTGTATGTCTGTCCGTTAGTGCGCTTATCACTGGAGAACCACTTATCCGATTTTCCTACTTTTTTTTTAAAAAAACATACATATGTTCTCCGGCCAGGTTATAGGCTATATTTTATTGCGATAGGTAGCATAAGGAATAAGCAGTGACAATAATAGTAAATGAAGTCGGACAAAGTTTGCCGCTGGCGCGTTCTCTTGCAATACACAGTCCAAACCATTAAATATGGAACAATATTATGTAGCAGAGAATATCTATAATATATATAAAATGCAATGTCTCTCTGTCTGTCTGTCTGTCCGTCCGTTAGTGTGCTTATCACTGGAGAACTACTTATCCGATTTACGTGCTTTTTCTTTAAACATACGTATGTTCTCTGGCCAGGTTATAGGATATATTTTATTAGGTGACATAAGGAATAAGCAGTGACGATAATAGTGAATTAAGTCGGAAAAAAGTTTGCCGCTAGCGCGTTCTCTTGCAATACACTCCCTAAAGCATTAAATATGGAACAATATCATATAGCAAAGAATACAATATATATAAAATGCAACGTCTCTCTGTATGTCTGTCTGTCCGTTAGTGCGCTTATCACTCGAGAACTACTTATCCGATTTACGTGTTTTTATAAATTTATACATATGTTTTATATAATTCGATATCAGTCTAGATAATGGGAGATAAGGTGAGATAATGGGAGATAAGGTGAGATAATGGGAGATAAGGAGAAATAATGTGAGATAAGTCGAGATAAGCCTCGATAATGGGAGATAAGGTGAGATAAGTATAAATAATGGAAGATAAGGAGAGATAATGGGAGATAAGCAGAGATAAGTCTAGATAATGGGAGTTATGGTGAAATAATGGGAGATAAGGAGAAATAATGGGAGATAAGGAGAAATAATGGGAGATAAGTCGAGATAAGCCTAGATAATGGGAAATAAGGTGAGATAATGGGAGATAAGGAGAAATAATGGAAGATAAGGAGAAATAATGGGAGACAAGTCGAGATAAGCCTAGATAATGGGAAATAAGGTGAGATAATGGGAGATAAGGAGAAATAATGGGAAATAAGGAGAAATAATGGGAGATGAGCAGAGATAAGCCTAGATAATGGAAATTATGTAGAGATAATGGGAAATAAGGAGAAATATTGGGAGATAAAGAGAAATAATGGGAGATATTTTATTACGTTGGGTAACATAAGAAATAAGCAGTGACGATAGTAGTGAATCAAGTCCACGCGAGCGGAGCCGCGGGCCCGGCTAGTATATATATATATATATATATATATATATATATATATATATATATATATATATATATATATAGGTAAATTCGTTTACTGATTTTTTCCTATTATTTTTTTTTTCATAAAGGCAAATTTATAGCAAATAAATTCATTACAAATATCTTTTTTTAGACCATTAGATCCAAGTCTAGAGCCCGGTTTTGATTGGCCCTCGGAAAATTAATTTTTGTTAAGGGACATCCTAGGGAATATCTTATTTTATATCGAATCATATATAGTAAGTATACATAGTTACATAAGTTATACAAACTGTGTATATATATATATATATATATATATATATATATATATATATATATATATATATATATACTATATATATATATATATATATAGATATATATATATATATATATATATATATATATATATATACATATATATATATATATTATATATATATATATATATATATATATATATATATATATATATATATATAGATATATGTATATATATATATATATATATATATATATATATATATATATATATATATATATAATATATATATATATATAGATATAGATATAGATATATATACATATATATATATATATATATATATATATATATATATATATATATATATATATATATATATATATATACGAGGCTGGTTTGAAAAGTCCGTGCAAAGTCCGAGAGATGGCACCACCGGCGCGTATCGAGGTCATGTTTAGTTAGTAGCATCTCTTGAATGAACGCACACCAAGTTTCAGCCATATTGGTCTATTACTTTGTGTTTGGCAGTCGTGTGAATCAAGGAAGTCGAGTGATTTTCAAGAAATGGACGAAAAAGAATTTCGTGTGGTGATTAAACATTACTTTATGAAAGGTAAAACGCCTCAGGAGACTAAAGAGAAGCTTGATAAACATTATGGTGACTCTGCACCTTCGATTAGAACAGTTTAGAAGTGGTTTCAAAATTCTCGGACTGGCCATATGGACACAAGTGACGCTGAACGTTTCTGGACGGCCTGTGGAGGTTACGACTCCAGAAATCATTGATCAAATCCATGATATGGTGATGGATGACAGAAGAGTTAAGGTGCGTGAGATTGCTAGTGCTGTGGGCATCTCGACTGAACGGGTACATAATATTTTGCATAAACATTTGGACATGAGAAAGCTATCCGCAAGATGGGTGCCGCGATTGCTCACGCTTGACCCAAAAACGGAATCGTGTGAAGTGTTGCAAGGATGGTTTGCAGCTGTTCCAGAAGAATCCGGACCACTTTAAGCGTCGTTTGGTCACTGTGGATGAAACATGGATACATTACTATACTCCTGAGACCAAACAACAATCTAAACAATGGGTTACCAAGGAGGAATCTGCACCAAAAAAGGCGAAGACCGTTCCTTCGGCCGGAAAGGTTATGGCGACTGTCTTTTGGGATTCGCAAGGGATAATCCTCATCGACTATCTGGAAAAGGGTAAAACTATTACAGGTGAATATTATTCATCGTTATTGGACCGTTTGAAAACCGAGCTGCAAGAAAAACGCCCGCGATTGGCCCACAAGAAAGTCCTTTTCCATCACGACAACGCACTAGCACACACCTCAACAGTTTGTGGTCGCAAAATTAATGGAAATAGGATTCCAACTCGTTTCACATCCCCCTATTCTCCAGACTTGGCTCCCTCGGACTACTATTTGTTTCCCAATTTGAAGAAATGGCTGGCGGGACAAAGATTTTATTCAAACGAGGAGGTGATTGCAGACACTAATGGATATTTTGCAGACTTGGACAAATCCTATTATTCGGAAGGGATCAACAAACTAGAACATCGTTGGACGAAGTGTATAAACCTAAAAGGAGACTATGTCGAAAAATAAAAAAGGTTTACCCCAAACACATAAGTAGTTTTTATTTTTGCACGGACTTTTGAAACCAGCCTCGTATATAGTTATATATATATATATATATATATATATATATATATATATATATATATATATATATACATATATATATATATATATATATATATATATATATATATATATATATGTATATATATATATATATATATATATATATATATATATATATATATATATATATATATATATATGTATTTATATATATTTATATATATATATATACATATATATATATATATATATATATATATATATATATATATATATATATATATATATAATCGTATATCCCTTCTGTGTAGGGCAGTTATACTCCTTTTTTCCCTCTCAATCTCCACATATAAACTTCTTCCATCTGTCTCTATTCTTTGCCATTTTCACTGCTTTTTTTCAGGATTTTCCCTTCTCCTTAAGTATACTTCCTATACTCCCATTCCAGATTTGTCTAGGTCTTCCTCGCTTCTGTTTTCCCTGTATTCGGGCTTCATACACTTGTTTTACCTGTCTATCATCCTTCATTCTCTGTACATGTCCCCACCATCACAGCTGTCTTTGTTGTATATATTCCATAATTGCTTGCACTCTCAGCCTTCTCCTTATTTCTGTATTCCTTATTCTGTCCTTCCATGTAACCCCTTGTACTGCTCTCAGGTATTTCATTTCGACGGCTTGTATCTTGTTTTTCTGCCTGTCTGTTAGGGTTCATGATTCACATCCATATGTCAGGATTGTCCTAAAAATTGCCTTGAAGACTTTTCTTTTTTTTGTTTGTTTCGTCACCTCTTTATTCCTAATGAATTTATTATTTATTTCATAGTAAAGTTTGTTCATTTTTTCGATTCTTTCATCAATTTCTTTGTCTTGTGTTCCAGTTTTATCCATTATGACTCCCAGATACTTATATTGTTCCATATATATATATATATATATATATATATATATATATATATATATATATATATATATATAGATATATATATATATATATATATATATATATATATATATATATATATATATATATATATATATATATATATATATATATATACAATACATTAAAATTCTGGGTTTTAATCCCTTAGTCTAACAATGAATTTATGAATTTGCACGACGTTTCGCCAAAATCTCATTTGACAGTTTCAAGTGCTCTTGCTGCTGCTGCTACTCGATACTGTGATCTTGTTGCTGCTGCCGCTTGGGGCTAACGGAGAAAGCGACCTGCGGTCGTCGTCTTTTAAAGGTCGACGTCTACGCAGATTGTAGGTGGGGGATGCGAAGTGTTCGTCTGAGCATCGGTGTTTGCCGGCTGGGTGGTAATTACGAGACCAACCAAAACATCGAGAAAGCAACAGTCAGCATAGCGCCGGAACCCTTAATTACAACCCTGCCGGCAAACACCGATGCTCAGACGAACACTTCAATATGCGTAGACGCCGACCTATAAAAGACAGTGATCACACGTCGATTTTTCAGTTAGCCCCGAGCGGCAGCAGCAGCAAGATCACAATATCGAGTAGCAGCAGCAGCAAAAGCACTTGAAAATGCCAAATGAAATTTTGGCGAAACGTGATGTAAATTCATTGTTAGATGAACGGATTGAAACCCGAGATTATAATGTATTATATTCCACCATCTGTGAAAACCTCTATCGTAACATATATATATATATATATATATATATATATATATATATATATATATATATATATATATATATATATATAGTAATATCTTAATAAAAAGGTGCCTTGTATTAACTAACGTATCAGAATAGTTTCTCATAGAGCATAAGTAAACATCCAATTGGGTGCATGAGTACTCGTTCAGGGAAAATCTTTAGATAGTGAAAATAATAATAAATAAATTCGTCATATGTCATTGTTTCAATATAAAATAAGTGTTGTTGTAAGTTTATTTACCTTTTTTTAGCATAAAATACGAAAAACATCATTAATTTAAGTCCTGTGATGAGTTACGGACCTAAGGCAATAATAAAAAAAAAAACTGTAATTGTTTTATCCAGTAATTTTCAAGATTTCTTAAATATTGAAGGAAAACTAAAGATTGTATATTTTTTATTTTAAGAGGCCTGGAAGGCCCTGTTGCAAATAGCAAAAAAAATTGCAAATTCCCACATACCTGTGTTAGATTCTCGATACAGCTCAAAAAATATGATTATGTATAGAGACTTACATAATATCACTGTATCACTGTCTTTATTAGATTCTAAGTTAAGCCAGGCCCCTTTCTTATAATTTTGGAAAATATATAAAAATAATTTCTATAACTAAATGTAAACTTATTCAATCTTAACCCAAGTTCTTACAATAGGAATCCTATGCTAACTTAACCTAGGAAATGTGTTTGTTATATACATGAAGTTTCTTAAAGCTAGGACTTAGAACTAATACTAAAACTACCTTAGACTTACGCTAACTTAAACTAGGATGACATTCTTCTTGTCACGGCGGCTAGCTTGAGGTGGGAGTCGGAAGGCGTCCCTGATGCACGGGTTGGGGTGCTGGGGCGCCTTCTCGAGGAACTTCTGTTGAGTTTGCCTCATGTGTGCCTTTACGGTAGGCACACCGAGGTCCCTGTGAATTTGACGGTTCCTCATGAACCACGGGGCTCCCGTGATCATACTCAGGGTCTTGTTCTGAACTGCTTGAAGCTGGGTTCTCCTTGTTTTGGAGAGCTGGCACCAGGTGGGGCAGGCGTAAGTGAGGCCCGCCTTCACGATGAAGTTGTAAACTAGTAGCTTGGTCCGGGGGACCAACTTACTGGAGCGGTTCAGGATGGGGTAGAGTTTCCCCAGTAGTTGCTTCGTCTTCTTGGTTGCAGTGCAGACTTGGTCCTTCCAGATGAGTTGTCGATCGAAATGGACGCCCAGGTATTTGATGGTCTTGGCCCATTGGATACGGGAGAACAAGAAGCAATAACATGAAAACAAATAAAAAAATCTGGAGTTTATAAATTAACATATGGTGACTGTTAGAAAAACATAGATCAAACTCTTTCCGTCTAGTCGGTACACGTTTTTCGTTAAAAGAACAAAGAAACACTTTACTTTCTTCACTATAAAGTATTCTAATTTATTTTGATTAGAATTTCAAAATTTTACGTTCTGAAACAAAATGTGTGAAAATCAATTTGCCTGAATCTCTTAAAATCCGTAAACTTAGAAACTAAGATACATTACTTATGAAAAGAATTAAATTTTTTCCATTAATTTTTTTAATTTCCGACAAGTAATAGATGCTTGATGAGTTGAAAATTTTACTGTATATTATCTATAATATATAAAATGCAACGTCTCTCTGTTTGTCTGTCTGTCCGTTAGTGCACTTATGACTCGAGAGCCACTTATCCGATTGACGTGCTTTTTTTTAAAACATACATATGTTGTCAGGCCAGGTTATATAATAATAATAATCTATATAATATATATAAAACGGAACGTCTCTCTGTCTGTCTGTCCGTTAGTGTGCTTACCATTCGAGAAGCACTTATCAGATTTACGTTTTTTTTTTATTTATTAACTTAATATTTATCAAAAAAATCTATAATATTTACAAAATGCAACGTATCTCTGTCCGTTAGTGCGCTTAGCACTCAAGAACCACTTATCCGATTTACGTGTTTTTTTTATAAAATACATATGTTCTCTGCTCAGGTTATAGGATATATTTTATTACGTTAGATAACATAAGGAATAGGCCGTGACGGTAATGGTGAATCAAGGCAACGCCAGCGGAGCCGCGGACACGGCTAGTTTGAAGATAAAATCGTTTTGTTACCTATAGGCCTAAAATGAAATTGTGCTAAAAACCTAAAAACCATATTATAATCTTTAGGTCCTATTTAATTGTTAATATAAGATCATTTCTTTTACCATATGAAGAAACTACAGTAAAAATATTTTTTTAAATGTAGTGGTAAGTTCAAACTAAAATAGTCCTTATTTACTCTTAAGTTAGTTATAAATTTTTACTAAGAATCAGCTGATTCAGGAACAAAAATACGTTTAAATTGTTAATGAAATTTACCGGTTACATTATCCCAATATCTTGGTGTGTCAGACATCACGCATAACTTCCGCAGCAGCAATGGTATTGCGAAACTCAAAAAAAGTCCAACATTGTCATAATCAGCAGGAGCCTGTCGGACGGCCGGCATCGGCGGCGTCGGGACGCGGCAGTCTATCGATCGCCTGTTGCATTGGCAGAACTGCTCATGCGTCAAGACCGCGTGTCCTACTGAGGCGAATAAAGAGTTTAGAATCTTACGTTGCCAAATTTGATAAAATAATTTTGGTGAGAGAGAAATATCTATCATAAAATAAAATAATATGATTAAATATATTTAAGTAATTTCTTTATGCTATTTCTTAGTTCCCTCGATGAGTAAGATATTGTATTCGTAAAAAAAATCATATTTCGGTATCTACATTTCCTCAGGTTTCAGGGTCCCTAGATCCCCAAAAACATATGAAACATCGACTTTAAATTTGTATGGTGGTCCACAAGTTGTGTGGATTTTTGATGGTTAGTATAGAAATTTTTGGTCTAATTTTTGAGAAAATAAAAAATTAAGGGTAATTAGTTATAGTAAAACATATAAGAACCCAGGAGGGCTAGAGGGTTTTCTTCCAATATATTAAATGCTTTTATTGACGACAAAAAAAATATAATTTGTAAAAAAGAAAAGAGAGAAATATTGTCGACAAAGGCAGAGCTCGCTGTCATCTGGCAGGCAAAGAACAGCGCTTTTACACTCAACCCCAAGTTTCTAAAAAAAAAATAAAAATTTTAAAGAGTAAAATTGATGTATAAAAGAGTAAAAAGATCACCTGCAACTAGAATCAGAACAGTGGTTTTAGTGAGGTAACGTTAGCAAGTTTTTAAATCTAATATTAAGGTTATGTATTGAGGCGCTAATTCTTACTTTATAAAACAGATAGGCAGATTTTTGTGTCTTAGTAATATTATGGTAATATTCTTCTGCCTCAGCCTCCATCGATCCGTTGCTGGATATAGGCCTCCCTCATATCTTTCCACTTTTAACGGTCCCGTGCCTGTCTCATCCACATAAACCCGGCCGTTTGTTTGATGTCATCAATTCAATGATTGAGAGAGCGTTCTCTCGATCGCTTACCCATGTATGACCTCCATTTATAATATATATATATATATATATATATATATATATATATATATATATATATATATATATATATATATATATATACATATATAGATATAATGCAACGTCTCTCTGTCTGTCTATCTGTCCGTTAGTACGCTTGTCACTGGAAAACCACTTATCCGATTTACGTAGTTTTTTTTTAAAACATACGTATGTTCTCTGGTCAGGTTATAGGCTCTATTTTATTACGATAGGTAGCATAAGGAATGAGTAGTGACGATAATAGCGAATGAAGTCGCAAACAAGTTTGCCGCTAGCGCATTCCCTTGCAATACACAGCCTAAATCATTAAATATGGAACAATATTAAGTAGCAGAGAATATCTATAATCTATAATCTATAATATATATAAATTGCAATGTCTCTCTGTCTGTCTGTCTGTCCATTAGTGCGTTTTATCGCGCGAGAACCACTTATCCGAGTTACGTGTCTTTTTTTAAATTCATACATATATTCTTTGGCCAGGTTATATAATAATAATAATAATAATAATCTATATCTATAATATATACAAAATGCAACGTCTCTCTGTCTGTGTGTCTGTCTGTCCGTTAATGCGTTTATCCCTTGAGAACCACTTATCCGATTTACGTCATTTTTTAAATTCATACATATGTTCTCTGACCAGGTTATAGATATATATTTTATTACATCTATAATATATATAAAATGCAACGTATCTCTGTCTGTCTGTCTGTCTATCTTTCTGTCCATTAGTGCGCTTATCACTGGAGAATCATTTATTCGATTTACGTACTTTTTTTTTTTAAACATACATATGTTCTCTGGTCAGGTTATCTATAATCTTCTATCTATAATATATACAAAATGCAACGTCTCTCTGCCTGTTTGTCTGTCTGTCCGTTAATGCACTTATTACTGGAGAAACACTTATCCGATTTACGTGCTTTTTTTTAAAACATACATATGTTCTCTTGCCAGGTTATCTATCTATATAATATATATATATATATATATATATATATATATATATATATATATATATATATATATATATATATATATATATATATATTATATATATATATATATATATATATATATATTATATATATATATATATATACATATATATAATGCAGCGTCTCTATGTCTGTCTGTCCGTTAGTACGTTACGTGCTTTTTTTTTAAAACATACATATGTTCTCTGGCCAACTTATAGGATATATTTTATTGCGTTAGATAACATAAAGAATAAGCAGTGACGACAATAGTGAATCAAGTCGGAAAAAAGGTTACCGTTAGCGCGTTCTCTTGCAATATACACTGCCTAAACCATTAAATATGGAACAATGTCATGTTGCAAAGAATATAATATATATAACATGCAACGTCTCTCTGTCTGTCTGTCTGTCCGTTAGCGCGCTTATCACTTTGAGAACCAGTTATCTGATTTACGTGTTTTTATAAATTTATACATACGTTCTATATAATTCGATATAAGCCTAGATAATGGGAGATAAGTATAAATAATGGGAGATAAGGAGAAATAATGGGAGATAAGCAGAGATAGGTCTAGATAATGGGAGTTATGGTGAGATAACGGGAGTTACCTCCAATATGTATGTCTAGGTCTTCCTCGTCTCTGTTTTCCCTGTATTCGGGCTTCATACACTTGTTTCACCTGTCTATCATCTTTTATTCTCTGTATATGTCCCCACCATCCCAGCTATCTTTGTTGTATATATTCCATAATTGCTTGCACTCTCAGCCTTCTCCTTATTTCTGTATTCCTTATTCTGTCCTTCCGTGTAACTTCTTGTACTGCTCTCAGGTATTTCATTTCGACGGCTTGTATCTTGCTTTTCTGCCTGTCTGTTAGGGTCCATAATTCACATCCATATGTTAGGATTGTCTTATAAATTGCTTTGAAAACTTTTGTTTTTGTTTGTTTCGTCACTTCTTTCTTCCTAATCAATTTATTACTTATTGCATAGTAAAGTTTGTTTGTTTTTTCGATTCTGTCATTAATTTCTTTGTCTTGTTTTCCAGTTTCATCCAATATCACTCCCAAATACTTATACTATTCCACTTGTTGTATTTTATTTCCTTCTATGTTGGTTTTCCATTGTCATTACTTTTCTTTTATCTATATTAATTTTCATACCTTCTTCTTTAAACGATTTATTCCAAATATCGAGGTTTCCTTGTAATTGTCTCTCATTTTCTGCCACTAGCACAATATCATCAGGAAAAACCGCTTCAGATATTTCTATTCTTTTTAGCTTCCAGTATTCAATTGTCTTCCTTTTCACTTTTATTTCTCATTTCTTGATTATTTCATCCATGTATACAGTGAACAATGTTGGGCTCAAGCTTCCTCCCTGCCTTAAACCTTCCTGTGTTGTAAATCTCTCCAATTTCATGTTGTTTTTTATTACATACTACACATTGTTGCTGTATATTCCCTTTATGATTCTTATTGTCTCTTTGTTTATTTCCTTGTTTTCTAGGCTTTTGTGTGTCAAATAGTTTGGGAGAAAATCCTTTGTGAAGAAACAGACAGACGGACACTGAAGTGCATTCGTGTCCGTACAGACCACTAAAAATAAATTCTTGGTAGTCATTCTTAGTTACAGTTTTACTTATATTTAATGAATTAACGCGATATCTAAAAATCCGTTATTTTATTATTAATAGGTTTAAAGAAATAAACATACATTTATGTTTATCTTTTTATATTCTGTGTTCAGAATAAAAAAGGTACTATCCAATCTATCGGAAACTATTTTCCATAATTTGGTCTTCCAAATTTTCCAATATTACAGAATAAAAACACTATAATTGATCAAAACTACCGGAAGCATAAGTTTGTATGTTTTATTTAATTTAGTTAGCTACATGTAAAGTTAAAAAAAAAATAGAAGATTAGTTTAAAGCTTCGCATTACTTTTACTTTAATTTAAATTCATAAAAATTTATATTTGTAATTAGTAAAGGTTAGTAATTAGCTCGCAAATACATTGCAAAATAATTACCGAGTTCGGCTATTTACGCTAAAGAAGCAGTACATCTTTATATTTGAAGCAATATCGGGTGATATTAATAACAAAAATTAAACATAGAAAAAGCTTCTGAAATACGAAAACTGAATACTGTAACAAAATACCAAAGAGACTCGAATAAAATAAGCTTCTTTTTATAACACTCTAAAACACTGTTTGTAGGTTTATTTGAATTTCCAAGTTTGCAACAGGCATGATTGATCGGCGGCTTTGATTTCCATATGTTAATTTTTTTTAGCATATCAGAAGTATATCAGTATCAGTATATCGTGTTTGTGTGTGTGTGTGTATAGGTCGAGAAGACTTTTACATTGTTTAGTATATTACCATAATAATAACCATTGGATATGTAGGTCCCTATAGTTACGATGACAGAAATTAAAGAGGTACTATGTTATTTAAATTTTTGACGTGCCGAAAATTATATACCACAAAGTTTTCTTCAGGAAAAAAGAAACAAGGCGAATGGATATGGCTAAGCCCAGGCACCAAATCAAATAATAAATCCATTGTAAAAGATGTAACAGCACTGAATTCATTTAACTACAATAGTGACTAAGTTGGGAATGTGGAATCTTTGGCACAATGATACTACTCAGTATATATCACCACTACACCAAACACTTTATTTTTGCACTCGACGCGCGTTTCGCTAACCATGTTAGCTTCATCAGGAGCGATGATTGAGTCAACACAGGTCACAGTTGAAAAGACTACATTTAGTAAAACTAGTAAACTGCTGACAAACAAAAATATCCCTATGTACCTGCCGACTCGACCAGTTCATCTTGCCACTCCTAACTTACGGGGCTCAAACGTAGACACCTACCAAAAACTCTTTGAATCCACTCAAAACCGCACAACGTGCTATGGAACGAGAAATGCTGGATATATCCTTAAAAGGTCGTAAAAGCAACACTTATATTAGGTCAGTTACTAAGGTCAAAGATGTAGTAGGGACTGGTAGCTGAACTCAAACGGAGCTATGTTGGCTATGTTGCTATATACAGATCATAGATGGTCCCAATTTATATTGAAACTAGCCGTGCCCGCGACTTCGCTCGCGTGGACTTGATTCACTACTATCATCACTGCTTATTCCTCATGTTACCTAACGTAATAAAATATCTGCCATTATTTCCCATTATCTCCCATTATTTTTCCTTATCTTCCATTATCTCTTCATAATTTCCATTATCTACGCTTATCTCTGCTCATCTCCCATTATTTCTCCTTATCTCCCATTATTTCTCCTTATCTCCCATTATCTCACCTTATCTCCTATTATCTAGGCTTATCTCGACTTATCTCGCAATATTTCTCCTTACCTCCCATTATTTTTCCTTATCTCCCGTTATCTCACCATAACTCCCATTATCTAGACCTATCTCTGCTTATCTCCCATTATTTCTCCTTATCTCCCATTATTTATACTTATCTCCCATTATCTAGGCTTAAATCGAATTATATAGAACGTATGTATAAATTTATAAAAACACGTAAATCGGATAAGTGGTTCTCAAGTGATAAGCGCACTGACGGACAGAGAGACAGACAGAGAGACGTTGCATTTTATATATATTATATTCTTTGCAACATGATATTGTTCCATATTTATTGATTTAGGCAGTGTATTGCAAGAGAACGCGCTAACGGTAACCTTTTTTCCGACTTGATTCACTATTGTCGTCACTGCTTTATTCTTATTCTTTATGTTATCTAACGCAATAAAATATATCCTATAAGTTGGCCAGAGAACATATGTATGTTTTAAAAAAAAAAGCACGTAACGTACTAACGGACAGACAGACAGAGAGACGCTGCATTATATATATATATATATATATATATATATATATATATATATATATATATATATATATATATATAATTTTATTAATAATAAAATAACGGATTTTTAGATATCGCGTTAATTCATTAAATATAAGTAAAACTGTAACTAAGAATGACTACCAAGAATTTATTTTTAGTGGTCTGTACGGACGAATGCACTTCAGTGTCCGTCTGTCTGTTTCTTCACAAAGGATTTTCTCCCAAACTATTTGACACACAAAAGCCTAGAAAACAAGGGAATAAATAAAGAGACAATAAGAGTCATAAAGGGAATATACAGCAACAATGTGTAGTATGTAATAAAAAACAACATGAAATTGGAGAGATTTACAACACAGGAAGGTTTAAGGCAGGGAGGAAGCTTGAGCCCAACATTGCTCACTGTATACATGGCTGAAATAATCAAGAAATGAGAAATAAAAGTGAAAAGGAAGACAATTGAATACTGGAAGCTAAAAAGAATAGAAATATCTGAAGCGGTTTTTCCTGATGATATTGTGCTAGTAGCAGAAAATGAGAGACAATTACAAGGAAACCTCGATATTTGGAATAAATCGTTTAAAGAAGAAGGTATGAAAATTAATATAGATAAAAGAAAAGTAATGACAATGGAAAACCAACATAGAAGGGAATAAAATACAACAAGTGGAATAGTATAAGTATTTGGGAGTGATATTGGATGAAACTGGAAAACAAGACAAAGAAATTAATGACAGAATCGAAAAAAAAACAAACAAACTTTACTATGCAATAAGTAATAAATTCATTAGGAAGAAAGAAGTGACGAAACAAACAAAAACAAAAGTTTTCAGAGCAATTTATAAGACAATCCTAACATATGGATGTGAATTATGAACCCTAACAGACAGGCAGAAAAGCAAGATACAAGCCGTCGAAATGAAATACCTGAGAGCAGTACAAGAAGTTACACGGAAGGACAGAATAAGGAATACAGAAATAAGGAGAAGGCTGAGAGTGCAAGCAATTATGGAATATATACAACAAAGATAGCTGGGATGGTGGGGACATATACAGAGAATAAAAGATGATAGACAGGTGAAACAAGTGTATCAAGCCCGAATACAGGGAAAACAGAGACGAGGAAGACCTAGACATACATATTGGAGGTATACTTAAGAAGAAGGGAAAATCCTGGAAAGAAGCAGTGAAAATGGCAAAGAATAGAGACAGAAGGAAAAAGTTTATATGTAGAGTTTGAGAGGGGAAAAAAATGAGAATGTATAACTGTATATAGAAACTGATGGCCCAATCAGAGCCGTGTAGTTTGAAAGTTAAATTTTGACTCAAGTGGTTAGTTTTGGGGGGTGAAATAGTTTTATATGTTTATAATTAAATAAATCTTTAGTTGTCCAGTCAAATAGGGTTTGAACCTCGGAATGGAAGTTCGAAAGCTGAACATTTGCATAAATCTTTGTTCTAACATTCTAAGAGTTAGCTAAAAGCTCATCGAATCTCGTGTCAACGAGTCAAGATATTCGAGGTCAAAAGTCGCGAAAATTGTTTTTTTTTGCAAATATTTTGTTTCCTATGCTTCGAATGATGTTCGAAGCATAGGAAAGCAAAACTTATAGAACATAAAATTCTCTACAAACTGAGTCTCAGATGATATTTTATATAATTAACTGTTCTCGAGATAGAGCGCGAAGAGTGGGAAGCGCCTATCCGTATATAGGCTTATCTCTGCTCATCTCCCATTATTTCTTCTTATCTCCCATTATTTCTGCTTATCTCCCATTATCTCACCTTATCTCCCATTTTCTAAGCTTATCTCGACTTATCTCGCAATATTTCTCCTTATCTTCCATTATTTCTCCTTAACTTCCATTATCTCACCACAACTCCCATTACCTAGACTTATCTCTGCTTATCTCTCATTATTTCTCCTTATTTTCCATTATCTATACTTATCTCCCATTATCTCACCTTATCTCCCATTATCTAGGCTTATATCGAATTATATAGAACATATGTATAAATTTATATATATATATATATATATATATATATATATATATATATATATATATATATATATATATATACATATGTTCTCTGGCCAAGTTATAGGATATATTTTATTACGTTAGGTAACATAAAGAAAAAGCAGTGTCAATAATAGTGAATTAAGTCGGAAAAAAGGTTACCGTTAGCGCGTTCTTTTGTAATACACTGCCTAAACCATTAAATATGGAACAATATCATGTGCAAAGAATATAATATATATAAAAATGCAACGTCTCTCTGTCCGTCTGTCTGTCCGTTAGTGCGCTTATCACTTGAGAACTACTTATTCGATTTACGTGTTTTTATAAATTTATACATATGTTCTATATAATTCGATATAAGCCTTGATAACGGAAGATAAGGTGAAATAATGGGAGATAAGTATAAATAATGGGAGATAAGGACAAATAATGGGCGATAAGTGGAGATAAGCCTAGATAATGGGAGTTATGGTGAGATAATGGGAGATAAGGAGAAATAATGGGAGATAAGAAGAGATATTGCGAGATAAGTCGAGATAAGCCTAGATAATGGGAGATAAGGTGAGATAATGGGAGATAAGGAGAGATAATGGGAGATAAGGAGAAATAATGGGAGATGAGCAGAGATAAGCCTAGATAATGGAAATTAGGGAGAGATAATGGGAGATAAGGAAAAATAATGGGAGATAAGGGGAAATAATGGCAGATATTTTATTACGTTAGGTAACATAAGGAATAAGCAGTGACGATAGTAGGGAATCAAGTCCACGCGAGCGGAGCTGCGGGCACGGCTAGTTATTTATATAAATTAACTTAATATTATCATACGGATGTCTTATTTATTAATTCTTAATAATTATAATATTTGTAAATAATTAATTTTATAAACTGTACTATGCATTTGATTCCACATTTGACATAGCGTTATCGTATATCAGATTAGTGCTTACTACTCTTCGTGCTCTATCTCGAGAATGGTTAATGTATAAGATATGGCGTGAGATCAAATTTATAGAGAATTTTGTGCTCTACAACGTTTGTAATAGCTTCAAACATCATTCGAAGCATATGAAACAAGATATTTGCAAAAATCCGATTTTTGCGACGTTTGACTTTGAATATCTTGACTCGTGGACACGAGATTCTATGAGACTTTTGAGCTAACTTTCAGAATGCCAAAACAAACATTTATGCAAATTTTCAGCTTTCTGATTTTCATTTCGAGGTTTAATCTTTTTTTCACCTTATATGACTGCATAATAGGTAGTAAATATTTATTTTACATGTGAAAATATATATTGGATCTTAAGATATATACATGTCAGGGACCTTATTAATTGCGCCTAGGTAAGAATTTTATTTTATTTTATTGTAAAAGCAATCACCTTACGGAACACTAATTGCGCAACTCCGACTCTCACTTGGCCGGTTTTTCATATTTAAGTTTAATTGATGGCATTATTTATAAAATTCAATATCATCCAAAGACCTACATCTACTTTGTTTGATACTCATACTTTTAATATAATTTTGACTCACTTTTCATATAAATCGAGCTGTATGGTGGGAATAGCAAAAAAATAATAATATAAAGACGTTATATCACAAACACGTTGAAGGCCAGGTTCAATCTCCGAAATAATCGAGTAAGTGAATTTCGTTTTCAGTAAATTAGATATTTTACGTGATGTGTGGTGTTTAGTTACAACTTACTGAAAGTAAATCTGATTTTAATTAAATTTTGCTAGCTCGCCAATAAATATACATTAGTCATGGCTCTATATTGCATTCCTTGACTATGGCTTGCTCTTCTAAAAAATTAGGCTCTAAGAAACCACGACCATACAATCCACTTTAACTTTTTTTTGGATGGATGGACTTTGGTTTTGCTTTTCATTTGCTATAGCTTCAAATTCAAGAAATTTACTTTTTAACAAAGATATTCAACAAAGTGAAAATCAGTTTTCGGTGCTCTAAAGCCTTACGACTCAATTGATTGTCTTGCATTTTCAGTTCCTAAGTCACTTAAACGTATTAATTACATTTTTATTTATTAGGCAGACCTATACTTCTTGTGCCCAGTTATGACTTATTCCTGTCTATTGTAATTAATCTGTTATCGGCTATCCCCATTCTCATTTTATTTTTAACTAGCCGTGCCCGCGGCTCCGCTCGCGTGAACTTGATTCACCTTTATCGTCACTGCTTATTCGTTATGTTTTCTCTTGCATTCAGTTTCCACGTTTCGCATCTATGTGTCACCGTGGGTCTGACAACTGTCGTATATATTCTTTCTTTTGCTGTTCTTGATACATTCCTTAATTTCAATATTGGATTCATTCCCCCAAACATCTCTGTCCTTTCGCTATTCTTTCTTGTATCTCCGTCCTTTCTTGTCCACTCTATGTTATTGTTACTCACCGACAATTAAATTTGTCTACTTTTTCAAACATACATCTTTTTCCTAAGTTGTTTATTATATCTAAACTTTTGTTGTTTTTAATATCCTTCTTCTTTGTAATTTCCATGTATTTTGTTTTTTCCTCATTTATCTTTAGTCCTCTCATCCTTCCCCTTTCTTCTATCCTACTTATGGCTTTTTTGAGGTTCTCTTTTGCTCTTGCAATCACTGCTACATCATCCGCATAAGCCAAGCATTGGCAGGTTTGTTGGTATATTGTTCCATTTGTTTTTATTTCTGACTCCCGGATTATCTTCTCTAGTACCAAATTAAATAGACATGTCGACACTGATTCCCCTGTCTTCACTTTAAACTTGTCTGATACTTTGCCCTCAACCAACACTCTATTTTCTGTGCCATTCAGGGTCATTCTCCCCATGCGAATCAATTTACTTGGAATTTTTAGTTCTTCCATTATCTTGTAGAGTCCTTCTCTATTTACAGAGTCATATGCTTCTCTGAAATCCACAAAGACCAAGTGTAGTGCCAAATTTTGTTCTAAGCTATTATCTTGGATTTGCTTAATCGAAAATATCTGGTCTGTAACCGATCTATTTTTCCTGAATCCACACTGGTACTCTCCCAGAATAGACTCGACTTTCTCTGCTAGTCTGTTTTTGATAGTCAACACTACTATCTTGTACACGACATCCAGTAAGGCTATTGGTCTATAATTAGCACATATAGTTTTTTCTCCTTTTTTGTATATTGGACAAATGAGCGACTCTCTCCAGCTCACTGGCATCTTTTCTGTTTCCCATATTTCTTGCACCAACCGGCATATTTCATTTTCCAGATCTACTCCTCCACCTTTTATCAGTTCTACAATTTCCACCCGGGGCCTTATTTTTTTTGGGTTCTGAGTATGTCTCTTATTTCTTCTCTGCAGGGTTTATTTGTCGCCTCCTGCCCTTCAGTTAATTTTGCTTGCTATTTCTCATTCAACTCCTCATTTTCATCTCCATTTAATGTTTTTTTTAAAGTATTCTGCCCATCTATTCAGTCTTTCTGCGAAGCTTACTGCTAAACTTTCAACTTTTTTTCTATATATTAGCATTTTGTCTCTGTTTATTCCCTTTGTATTTTATAATAAAAAAACACCTAAATCGGATAAGTGGTTCTTGAGTGCTAAGCGCAGTAATGGATAGACAGACAGGCAGAGAGATGTTACGTTTTATATATATTATAGATTTTTTTTGACATATATTAAATTAAAATTTTTTAAAAAAATCACGTAAATCCGATGAGTGGTTCTCGAATGAAAAGCACACTAACGGACAGACAGACAGAGAGACGTTGCCTTTTATATATATTATATAGACTATTATTATTATATAACCTCTTCAGAGAACATATGTATGAATTTAAAAAATCACGTAAGTGGTTCTCGAGGGATAAGCGCACTAACGGACAGACAGAGAGACGTTGCATTTTACATATTATTATAGATATAGATTATTATTATTACTATATAACCTGGCCAAAGAATATATGTATGAATTTAAAAAAAGACACGTAAATCGGATAAGTGATTCTCGCCTGATAAACGCACTAACGGACAGACAGACAGACAGAGAGACATTGCTTTTTATATATATTATAGATTATAGATATTCTCTGCTACATAATATTGTTCCAAATTTAATGGTTTAGGCTGTGTACTGCAAAGGAACGCGCTAACGGCAAACTTTTTTCCGACTTCATTCACTATTATCGTCACTGCTCATTCCCTATGCTACCTATCGTAATAAAATATAGCCTATAACCTGGCCAGAGAACATATGTATGTCTTAAAAAAAAAAGTACGTAAATCGGATAAGTGGTTCTCCAGTGATAAGCGCACTAACGGACAGACAGACAGACAGACAGAGAGACGTTGCATTTTATATATATTATAGATATCTATTCATTAATTTTTTTCTACGTTGTATATTTTCTGACTTCATCACTTACTTATTGTGATTGGTACCCCTGTTTACCTGATCCTTCACTTCTTCTTTTTCCCTTTTATAGCCAAATAGTGTAATTTCCCCAATACTTCATTTCTACAACCTGCTGAATACACCTTCAATTTTCCATTTGCACGTGATCAGTTCTTAGGCGATTTTCGACAATTTGGTTTTATGAGTTGAGAAGATCATTTTAAAGGAAGTTGCTATTGTGTTCAATCTCTGGAATAACCGGTGTTGCAGTTCAATTGCTTCTATAGATACGAGGGTTGTATGATAAGTACCTGGCATTGGCTAGAGATGGCGCTACTACAATTTAAAAAATTATATTTTTGTAAAGATAACCTTTCACAAGAATCCTGTCAAATTTTCAAGTCGCTACATGATTTAGTTTGTGAGTGGCAGCCATTTAAATAGAACAATTTTTGTGATTTGACAACAATGGAAAAAAATTGAATATCGAGCAGTGATAAAATATTTGTTTTTGAAAAAGGAAACGAATGATAAGATAAAAGCGGAACTCAGGAAGTTTATGGGGACCCTGCGCCTTCGTTATCGTCAACTGAATTCAAACGTGACCATACAAGCATTTTTGATGAAGAACGTAGTTCAGGTCGCCTAAATGAGGTCACCACTTCAAAAATAGTTGAAAAAATCCATGATATGGTGCTAAATGATCGGAGAGTGAAAGTGGGTGAGATTGCTGATACTGTGAGAAATTGAACAGGTGCAGAACATTTTAACAACTCATTTGAATTTGAGAAAGCTTTTCGCAAGATCGGAATTATTTTTGGCGTCGATTCATAATTGTTGACGAAATATAGATTCATTACAGTATACCAGAGTTCCAAGAGTAGTCCAAACAGTAGGTTTCTGTGGCCGACAAAAAAATATATGCTAGCTTTTAAGTAAAAATCGCATCTGAAAGGCAGTGTGTATAAATACCTAAAAAACACACGTGCATAGGCGGGTTAACCGTTCTTATACTACCTTTTAAGTAAAAATCACGCCTGAAAGGTAGTGTGTATAAATACCTAAAAAACATACATGCATAGGCGGGTTAACCGTTCTTATACTAGCTTTTAAGTAAAAATCGCGCCTGAAAGGTGGTGTGTATAACTAAACAAAAAAGAACACCTACCTGGAAGGTTAACCGTTCTTATACTAGCTCTTAAATAAAAATCGCGTCTGAGAGGTTGACCGTTCTTGGTTTATAGTATGCATGTAAAGAAAAAAAATATATACCAGGTTCTAAGTAAAAATCGTGCCTGAAAGGCGACTTTATCGGCCAACAAAGCATTGCTGCCGTGTTTTAAAATACACGCGGAATAATTCACGTCGATTAGCTTGTAAAGGACAAAACGCTAAATGGATAGTATTATGTCAACTTATTAGATCATTTCAACCATGCTGTAAAAGAAAAACGTCGGCACTTGGCAAAGAAAAAAATTCTCTTTCATCAACACAATGCACGCGTGCACACTTGTGTCATCGCCATGGTAAAATTCCATGAATTAGGATACGACTTGCTTTCGCATTTGCCATATTCGCCAGATTTAGTCCCCAGCGATTCTTTCCTACTTGCGAATATGAAAAAATGGCTTGGGGGGAAAAATGTGGCTCAAACTATGAGGTGATTGCGGAAACAAAGGCCTGTTTTGAAGGGTTAAAGAAATCGTATTTTTAGATGGGATATGAGAGATAGAAAAACGTTGGACTAAGTGTATCGAGCTAAAAGGAGACTAAGTTGAAAAATAAAATAAATGTTACAAATAAATATGTTTTTTTTTTGTAAAGGCCAGATACTTATCATACAACCCTCGTATCTTCAATTATTTTCATAATATCTGCGGGAATTTCTCTATCTAAATTTTATTTTGTAGAATACTGTTGTTAAGTTGGCGAAATACAAGAAAATTGATTTATGGAAATCAACGGTTTTTCTATGTATATATAAAAGAGAGAGAAGAGTTTTTAGTCAATTTCCACTGGTTTATTTAAATTGCCATGACGCGTTTCGCTGTCGATGCAGCAAGAAGATCTATATTTTACACTGTCAAGTTAGGTTTAATGTTTACAATTTTATATAATTTCTTAATTATAATATTACACCTAATTAAATTACATTGATAGTATTGGAAAACCCACACAGACATGGAATTAGGAGAATAAATTCAATAATAGTGAATTGTTTAAATCTACCTGGTCGTTAAGTAAAGTACCTGTAGTCCTTAATCGATTTATTTGCATTGTCTCTAAAAGGTTTAGTTTTAAACCTTTTTGATGGGTATGTAAAATTTTGAAATTCTTGTTAAACGTATGATTTTCTGTTAAAAGATGATTAGCATATATTCAATTAGATTTTCTATGGATGAAACTTTTTTCGTGTTCTGTAGTTCTTTGTATAAATGTAGTCCAGTTTGTCCTATGTATGTTTTTGGACATTACCCACATGTTAATTGATAAACCCCTGATTTATTGTCTTTATTGATTTGCTGAAATAGGTTAAGCATTTAAATGTGGTTTTTCTGTCCTTAAAACGTGGGCATATTTCTGAGATTGCCTTGTTTCTAAGTTTTTGCTAACGATGTTATCGATTAAAGTAACCGAATAACCGTTGTTAAGGGCTACTTGTTTTATGTAGTTTAATTCTTTAGTAAAATTGTCCTCTGATAAGGGGATATTACTTAGTCTATGTATAAAGCTATGATAAGCCGCGAGTTTATGATGGTTAGGGTGGTGAGAACTATTGTGAATTGTGGTATCTGTGTGACAAGTTTTGTGATATATTGCAAATTCTTGTTTTCTCATGGTTTTACTCATCGTTAAGTCTAGGAAGTTGATTTTCCCTTCGACTTCTTCTTCCACTGTAAAACTGATATTTCTATGTAAAGAATTAATGTACTGTAAAAAGTGAGTTAATTGTCTGTCCGTACCTGTAAAGCAAACAAGGTGGGAGATTTCAGAAATAATAGACTTCTCATAGATAAACAGACGGGTTCTAATGAGTCAAGGAATATATACCAGGTAATATGGATGTCATTAAAATTTGCGGTGAGTATCCTACAGAAAAACTATCTGATTAACATATGTAGATACTAAATTTTAGTATTATTTATAACATACAATGTAGCTTTATGCAAACTATGCATAACGTAAAAAATAAATACTACCATATATTGGATAAAGCTTATGAAAAACTTCTTTCCCATAAGAATTTCCTTTAAAGAAAAATTTTATAAGTGCGTAATGTTGTTCAAGTATTATACTTTACATGACCATTCACTAAATACTACTGAATATAAATGCCAGTATGTGTGCTGACCTCTACTATAAATGACCCTTTACATCAGAAAGAGAATCAATCTTTTAGGAAATGCAGGTAGAGTTAGAAAAATAGTTTTTATTTATAATTGAATGTATAAAAATGAAATGAAATATACGAGATTACGTAGAGAATCCTCGCAGATCCAGCTATATTCAAATGTCTCGAAAACAACCTGAGGCTGTAGCCTTGCAAATAGACCATCTTGCGGAAGTTATTACATTAAGCAACGATGTCAGATTTAACAAGCGGAAGATCAAAATACATGGAAAATTATATATAAATCCACAAGACCTGGAAAATGTTAATAAACGTCTTGGAAGTGTGATTATTTC
Source organism: Pachyrhynchus sulphureomaculatus (assembly GCA_019049505.1). Classification (NCBI taxonomy): domain Eukaryota; kingdom Metazoa; phylum Arthropoda; class Insecta; order Coleoptera; family Curculionidae; genus Pachyrhynchus; species Pachyrhynchus sulphureomaculatus. The sequence goes on along the minus strand of CM032448.1, from coordinate 78,891,779 downwards.
GGATGGTTGTAGCTTCTACTTGATGGAAATCTATTATAAATATATAATAAAAGACTGTTTTTAGTAAATTTCCATTGGTTTATTTATAATTGTGATGACGCGTTTTGCTGTCGATGCAGCTTCTTCAGATCCACATTTTACACTGTCAACTTAGGTTTAGTGTTTACAATTTTGTATTATTTCTTAATTATAATATTACACCTATTTAAATTATATTGATAGTATTGGAAAACCCACATAGACATGGTATTAGGAGAATAAATTCAATAATGGTGAATTGTTCAAATCTACCTGTATGTACATTGTATGTTATGAAAAACTTCTTTCCCATAAGAGTTACCTTTTAAGAAAAATTTTATAAGTTCGTAGCTTTGTTCAAGTATTATATGTCATATGATCATTTACTAAATACTACTGAATATAAATGCCAGTATGTATGCTGACCTCTATTATAAATGACCTTTTAAAGCAGAAAGAGAAACAATATTTTAGGAAATGCAGGTAGGGTTAGAAAAATAATTTTTATTTATAATGGAATGGATAAAAATGATATTAAATATACGAGACTACGTAGAGAACCTCGCAGATCTTCGCAGATGTCTCGAAAACAACCTGAGGCTGTAGCCTTGCAAATCGGCCATCTTGTGGAAGTTATTCCATTAAGCAACGATGTCCGATTTAACGAGTGGAAGATCAAAATACATGGAAAATAATATATAAATTCACAAGACCTGGAAAATGTTAATAAACGTCTTGGAAGTGTGATTATTACTTGACACATATTACGAATAGGGCATGCGGTAAGGAACGAATAGGGCATGCGGCATTTAAGTATGCATTTACTTTCAATGTGCCCAGATCATGTCATATTATTATACATTCGTCATCACAGCACAGTGTTTCGTGTCTTATATTATCATCTTACACGTTCGTTCGGTATTGATACTGAAGTGCCACATCTGCCGGAACTCGTCATTATTTTTTCCAATATGACGGATCAAAATGGCGTCAGCTTGTAAAGAAAACCTCTGGTAATCAAATGATAACAAGTGTAATAATAAAATAAACGTACCAAATAACTTAGTATTTGTCACTGACTATGTCTTTGGGGTCGCTGATCATGAATTGAAAGTCCAACTAGCTCAATTCCACCTGCAAAATCCAATATGGCGTCTTAGGTGAGCAAAATTAGGGATTTTTACTAATATTGCTTGGAAAATTTGAAAGAGCACCTTTTTCGGTCTATATGTATTGCATCTTACCCTTCGAATAACCGATCAAAAGTAGATGGTGGTCATTATTTTTTCCAATAGGGCTGACCAAAAATGGCGTTATCTTGTAAAGAAAACCTCTGGTAATGGAATAATAACAAACATAATAATAAAATAAACGTATAAATTACCTAGTATTTTATACTTCGTATGTTTACGGAGTCGTTTATTGCGATTTTGCTGTCAAAGTAGCCAAATTCAACCCGCAAAATCCAATATATTTCAGTATTTTATTTAATGGTGCTATCAACAGGCTAAAATTTGATAAGCAAGCAGCTAAACAACCAAAACCTTTCAATAATTGAAGTTAGGTTATGAAATTGCACAATGTAAGTACAGACTTTCACATAATTAGAAACCTTTTTTCATTATTATACTATATAATTTGATCAACTGGAATTTTTACACGTTACCGACGTCATTTTGCATCCGCCATATTGAATTTATCAAAAGGCCCATCGGATTTCAAAAGTACACATCACTACGAGTTTTTTAAGTTCCCGCTCATTTACCTATCTTGCGTCAAATTTTGGTCTCATGGGTGGCACGGTGGACGTGGAACGTCATATATATATATATATATATATATATATATATATATATATATATATATATATATATATATATTTGTATATATATGGTATTTTCACGACGTTTTGCCAAAATCTCCTTTGGCATTTTGAAGGCCTCTTGCTGCTGCTGCTTGATACTCGAGTATCGAGCAGCAGCAGCAAGAGCACTTTATTTGGACCACAAACCTGACATAGTACTGATATGTACCGTTATTACAATTTAAAAAGTTATACTACTTTTTTAAAATATTTTATTATAAATTTTTTTTAAATGAACGTCTCTTTGATGACTTTTCAATAAAAAAACCTGTCAAGTGCAAGTCGAAATTGCACAATTAGTGTTCCGTACGCTAATTGCTTTTAAAATAAAAAATTTGTTACGGTGGTACAAAATGATCAGTGACTTTACAAAACAGACCCCAAATGAGTTTTCAACAAAGTTTGTTTCAAATCTTTACTGAAAACTGATGACCTTGAAATTTTTGTTGCGTTCAATCTACACCCCGTGGAGAATATTCCAGAATTTTTTAAAAATTTTTTGATGAGTACTTTTCGAGATAAGGTAGGGGGGGGGGGCAGCGATTGTTCGCGATTTTTTAAAAATAATACAAAGAAAAGTGTGCGCAAGTATTCCATTATATATATATATATATATATATATATATATATATATATATATATATTACTCGTGTTTGCACAAGTCTTCATTTGACACCACACTCGATGACCTAGTAAAAAAATTTTTTTTCACTTCCGATTTCACCCCTCAAAATTAACCCCTTAAGTCAAAATTTAACTTTCAAAACTACACGACTCTGATGAGGCCATCAATTCCTATATTAGTACCAAATTTCAACTTTCTATGCCAAATAGTTTCGGAGAAAATCGGGTGTGACAGACAGAGAGACAGACACCGAAGTGACCTTATAAGTGTTCCGTACGGAACACTAAAAATACGGCCAAATATACAGTCTGTCAAGTAAGAACATGTCCTCGATAATTCATTTTTGGTTGATACGATTCTAGCGATTCAACACCAAATCGCAGCAAGGAACTAATTTAACTATGCATTTAGTTTCCGTGTGCCCTGTTCATGCCAGATCATCGTACATTTATCGTCGCAGTACAGCGTTTCGTTCCCTATATTATCAACTTACGGGTTCGTACGGTATTAATGGTTTTCCCGGGCTACCGTATCCTCTGGAGGAGATCAAATTACTTATAGAAATTGAAGCGCCGCATCTACTGGAACTTAGCCTTTTGGCCCACAAACCTGATGTAGTACTGATACGTACTGATGTTAAAATTTATAAAGCTGCAAACTTTATTACTTTTTTAAAAGCTTTTATTATAAATTTCCTTTAATGACTTTTGTAATAAGAAATACGGTCAAATATAAAACACACGCTAACTGGTCAACTAGAAATTAAGGTCCATCGAAACTAGTTTAGATTTATAATGTTGCACAACTCACTGTTCTGATTTATTGCAAGTGGTGGTGGGTAATATCACGCGCAAGACAAATTGGAACTTTATATCTATATGGACTTCCGTTTGACAGTTCGAAGCAATCGGGCGCGTTTTCCTGGTTGGGGCTTCTAAAGGCGAAATTTGTGTATTTTGGGGCTCGAAGTGTGGAACGGCGGTCCACAAACTGCTTGGTAGGGGTTTTAATCGCAGAGGGATACTAAACGCTATAAGGAATGATTCCTAAAACGTCGGTTAGAGGTTATGGGATTTGAGCAGGTGGTAGAACATGTGTGGCCGTGTTTCTTGTGAAAGTTGAGTAATCGGATTGACGGGCTGACAGAAAACGGTTATATCCAAAAGCAGTAACAGTTTCCCGAGGAGAACTTTTATTAGAGCTCATGAGCTAGAAGAAGAAAAAAAATTAAAATAAAAAATCTCTACAAGTTTATGGATATTGAATCCAGACTCACTTGGCTGAAGACCTTGTTACCTGAACTATTTAATAAAACAGAAAAAAGAAAAATAAAGATTTTGAAAAATAAATCGCCACCTGACCGAATAGCCCTGGTAGCTGTGGTCGTAAGAAACATAAAGAAAGAGAGAGTTAAATCTATAATACGTAGGCTGAAAAGTTTTTGGTCTAGCTATTTAAAACACATTTTTGTTGCAAAATTCGACTTTATTCACCAACAAAGTCTCCTTCAAGAGCGACACAATCAGTCCAACGCTTTCCTAACATTTCTATACCTTTCTTGTAGGATTTGTCTTTGCCATCAAAATGTTTCGGCGATAACTTCTTCAATGGAGCCAAATCTCTTTCCCGCGAGCATTTTTTTGAGGTCTGCGAGTAGATAATAGTCGCTGGGGGCCAAATCTGGAGAATAAGGTGAATGAGGAAGCTATTCGAACTTCAATTCATGCGATTTTGCCATCGTAACCATTGACTGGTGACACGGTGCATTGTCTTGATGAAAGAGAACTTTTTTCTCGTTCATTTGGGGCCGTTTCTTTGCGATATCTGCCTGAAAATGCATCAATAACTTTATATAATATTCGCATTGATGGTTTTTCCCTTCTCAGCATAGTTAATGAAAAATATTTCATGCGCATCCCAAAATACAGAGGCCAAAACCTTCCCAGCCGACTGTTGTGTCTTTGGTCGCTTCGGGCGGCGTTCACTCAGCTGACTGCCGATTTGATTTCGGTGTGTAGTGGTGGATCCATCTTTCATCCATTGTCACATATCGCATGAAAAAAAATCCTTTTTATTGCTCTTAACGAGGTCCAAACAGCGCTCAAAATCATCAACATGTTGTTTTTTGTCCATTATGAGCAATCGCGGTATCCATTTCGAACGGAGCTTTCTCATGCCCAAATGTTCAGGCAAAATATGACCAACACGTTCTTTTGATATCTTTAGGGTGTCAGCTATCTTACGCAATTTCACTTTGCGGTCATCCAAAACAATTTTGTGGATTTTTTTGTTGTTTTCCAGAGTAACCACTTCATTTGGGAGACCAGAGCGTTCAGCATCATTTGTGTCTGTACGACCGCGTTGAAATTCAACATACTAGTAAATGATGAGTGATTTCCCAGGGACAGAGTCCCTGTAACACTTATGAAGCCATTGCTTTGCTTGAACGATATTTTTCCCATCAAAAACGCGGTGTTTAATCAACACACGAAATTCACTTTTTTCCATTGTTTTGAAAATATCAAAAGTAGCGTCACTAAAACCCTTGTAACTTGTAACCTAATCCTCGTAATGTCATGAAATTTTGACACGTATCGTTGGTACTTCCTAAAATCATATGGATGAGAAAGTTCCAGAATAATTTTATATTTTTTTGCAATTTACGTTTCCTTTACATAGCAAATATTTTAATTTGTTTCGAATGAATTTATTGCATTTTGTAAATTTTAAGAAATGTGGAATCTCAGATTAGAGGGCGAGTGTAGGGTAATTGGAATGGTATTTGTAAGTTGTAGCAGGACGTGTTTTATTTTAGTAAGATTCAATAATTCTCATTTCTGGTTGCTATCATCCTAGTTTTGAAGACATAGCTGTCATTTGTCATGGGCTGTTTAAGGCCACAAACCGGTAGGGGAATTATTTAATGAGATGTTAACAATTACGGCTAGGCAGAGAGATTCTTTAAGTTCTCCCCCATATATATATATAAAAATTAATCTCAACTACCAAAATTGAGCCTACATTTTAGCAGTTATTTACTGATCTCTGATCTGGCAATCCGTCTCGAGATTGATCAGTTTTTTTATACACGTGGGCTAGCACCGGAACAATACACTACCTACGAGGGTTGTATGATAAGTACCTGGCTTTGACAAGATAAAATATTTTTATGTATAAAATTTATTTTATTTTTCAACATAATCTCCTTTTAGCTTGATACAATACGATTTCTCCAACCCTTCAAAATAGGCGTTTGTTTCAGCAATCATCTTATCGCTGGGAGCTAAATCTAGCGAATATGGTGAATGTGGAAGCAAGTCATATCTCATGGAAAGTGATGACCCAAGTGTGCATGCGTGCATTGTTTAAATGAAGGAGAATTTTTTTCTTTGTTTTGTCCGTTTCAAGATAATCGGGGTGGATTATGCCGCGTACATTTCAAAACACTGTGACCATAACTTTATTGGCCTATAAAGTCGCCTTGGTCTTTTTTGGCACCGGTTCGCCATGGAAAACCCACTGTTTGGACTGTTTTTTGGTCTCTGGTGTGTTGTGATAAATCCATGTTTGATCAACAGTTATGAATGGACGCCAAAAAACCATTCTGATTGCGCTTTAACACCGCCAAATATTCTTTTGAAGTTGGCACACGTGCGCGTTTATTGTCAATTGTGAGCAATTGCAGCACCCATCTTGCGGAAAGCTTTCTCATACCCAAATGAGTTGTTAAAATGTTTTGCATCCGTTCAATTGAAATGCTCACAGTCTCAGCCATTTCACACACTTTCACTATTCTATCATTATCACTCTACATCGTGGATTTTTTCATTCATTTCCGATGTGGTGACCTCATTTGGCTTTTGAATTAAGTTATCTAGTATTTTATGGTCGATAACGAAGGTGCGGAGTCCTCATAAACTTCGCTGCGTTCTGCTTTTATCTCATCATTCGTTGTCTTTTTAAAAAACAAATATTTTATCATTTCTCGATATTCAGTTTTTTCCATTGTTGTAAAATCAAAAAAGTTGTTCTATTTAAATGGCTGCCACTTACAAACTAAATCACGCAACAACTTGAACAGGATTCTTGTAAAAGGTTATGTTTACGAAAAATATAATTTTTTAAATAGTAGTAGCGCCATCGCTGGCGGAGGCCAGGTACTTATCATACAGGGCTCGTAGCGATAACTGTTAGTAATTCGTTAAACAATTGCTTAATTGGCATGAGGCTTTAAACAGAGCGGAGGTATGTTTTTTATGAGCATAGCACATGTAATACTAGGAAATCCCTAAAGAGCTATAGAAGTAACACACGTGCGGAAAAAGCGATTCACGTTGGTCTTGAATCGCTGGATATTGTACTCGGTCGGAAGTACAGTTCTGGGCAAATCGTTCCAAAGAAATGAAGTTCTCCATATAAAAGACTGCTTGAAAAGGATTGCATGAGAAGTGACAAGCTGAACCTCATACGGATGTGAAGTCTTAACGCGAGGTGTATTCTTTGCATACACCGCTCTGGGAGAAATTAAGGGGGCTGCATCCATCGAAAAATTTCTATGAAAATACTTCTAGAATAGACTCAAGTCACCCACCGTTGTTCTATGTTTCAAGGAATCAAAGTTGCTGGTTAGTTCTTGGTCTCGAATCGGGCCAACAGCTCCCTTTTGAATAGAATGCAACAAATGCAGTGTATGTTTGCAGAGCCGCAAACATGGGAGCAATATTCCCTCGTTGGTTGAATTTGCGCTTTGTACATAATTAACAGTTGTTGTGGGATATAGAGCTTTCTAGTTCGAAATAATATTTCCAGCTTTTAAAAAGTTTTCTTTGCTATGCATGCAACATGTTCCTGCCAAGTCACATTTGCTTCCAAATTAACGCCCAGCAAATGATGTTACGATGCTAGTGGAATGGAGTATCCCGACATAACTATGTCGGGTTCAGCAGCGTCAATCTTTTTAGAAAAAATTATCGCTTCGGTTTGTGTAACGTTAAATTCTACTTTAATATTGTCACCTCAAGATAGAATATCTTCCAAGTCTTTGTTAAGTTAAACGACTTCTTGATGTTGATGTTTGCATGAGTAGCCGATGTTCAAGCGTTAAAAGTGAATGAAGTAATAAACCTACTGTCATCTGTAAAGTTATAGATTGGATTCTCGGTCCTTTCCAGCAGATTGTTAATGAACGTGAGATAGAGGGTAGGCGACAGTATAGAGCCTTGGGGTACATCGCCGTTGATTGTGAAGGTATGCTTGAACTGTCACTCGTAAAGAGCGCTGCCTGGGGAAATACGGGATCCAAAAATAAAACTGTTCAGATATACCATAAGAGCGAAGCTTAGCTAACAATCCGTCATGCCAAAAACGGTCGAATACCTTGGATATATTTAGTGTAAGCGCTCGAGATTCTCCAAAGTAATCAGTTGGGTTTTTCCAAACATAACACGTAGGCTGAAAAGTTTTTGGTCTGACGCATAGATGTCACCGTTTTCAAAGAATCCATATGATTTTTAAGAAGTACCAACCTTCAAACGACACGTGTCTAAATTTCATGATATTTCGGCGCTTAGTTTACAAGTTACAGTGGTTTTAGTGACGCTACTTTTGATGTTTTCAAAACAATAGAAAAAATCGAATTTCGTGTGTTGATTAAACACTGTCTTTTGATGAAAAAAAATACCGTTCAAACAAAGCAATGGCTTGATAAGTGTAACGGGGACTCTGCCCCTGGAAAATCACTCATCATTTACTAGTATGTTGAATTTCAACACGGTCGTACAGCCACAAATGATGCTGAATGCTCTGGTCTCCCAAATGAGGTGGTTACACCGGAAACCAACAAAAAAATCAACAAAATTGTTTTGGATGACCGTAGAGTGAAATTGCGTGAGATAGCTGACATCCTAAAGATATCAAAAGAACATGTGGGTCATATTTTGCATGAATATTTGGGCATGAGAAAGCTCTGTTCGAAATGGGTTCCACGTTTGCTCACAGTGGACCAAAAACAACAACGTGTTGATGATTCTGAGCGCTGTTTGGACCTGTTTAAGTGCAATAAAAGGGATGTTTTTATGCTATATGTGACAATGGATGAAACATGGATCCACCACTACACACCGGAATCAAATTGGCAGTCAGCTGAATGGACAGTAGCCGTTGAAAGCCGCCCGAAGCATTATATAAAGTTATTGGTGCATTTGAAGGCCGAAATCGCAAAGAAACGACCCAAAATGAACAAGAAAATAGTGCTTTTTCTTCAAGATAATGCACAGTATCACAAGTCGATGGTTACGAGGGTAAAATTGCGTGAATTGAAGTTCGAATTGCTTCTTCATCTACCGTATTCTCCAGATTTGGCCCCGGCGACTATTATCTGTTCGCAAACTTCAAAAAAATGCTTGCGGGAAACAGATTTGACTTCAATGAAGACGTTATCGTCGTATGGGTATAGAAATACAGTAGAACCCCCGTTATCCGAGGTAACGTGGGGGCACCCTCCTCGGATAACTGAAAACTCGGATAATCCGGATTTGTTTTTTATTCATTTAAAAAATAAACACCAATACTTTAAACCGATGTATTAACTTTTTTAACATACGTTATAAAACAGTGAAATAGGTATCTATGCGCTTCTGTTTCATATTGCATCTTCTTTTTCTCGCTGCAATGTTTCTCCATCTATTATGAAGAAGCAAATCCGCTGGGGTTGCCTCTGGTTGTTGTTCGATATACCTCAAAGCTTTTTCCAAAGAAGCAAAACCTTCTTAATGAGAGATCTAAGTGGGAGACTGTTCATCCACCGCCGCTTCGTCATCGTCATCGTCATCGTCATCTGATTTTTCGGTTTCCTGAGAGGCATTCGTTATTTCTTCAATACTCATTTCTTCTTCTAAATCATCTGCCGTAATCTGTTCAACAACATCTTCTCTTGTCACATTTTCGCAACATTTTAATTTTTGTATTAATTCAAATAAACTTTTTTCTTTTTCTTCTATCTCGCTGTCAAAATTTGAACAGGACATTTCTCAATGGCTTCTCAATTTCAAAGCTAATTCATTTAATGGAGTATCATCTTCACTGTCTTTATAGTTCTCAAAATCAATAACTTTTGACCAAGATTTTTGAATAGTGGTAGTACACACAGAATCCCAAGCTTGTCTTACCCAGTAAATAACATTTTTCAGTGTAACCTTTCTTATCACATTGATAATATCCTCCTTTTCTGTGTATTCTAACAGATGTTCAAGATATAAACGCCTATAATGTTTTTAAATGTTTTCGAGGATGCCTTGATCTATTGGTTGCATTATGCTGGTTACATTTGAAGGAAAAAATTTTATAACAATTTCGCCGACATGAAGTCCTTCTCCAGGGTGAGAGGGGGTATTATCCATTAATAAAATTGCTTTAATAGGAAGACAGTTTCTGTTCAAAAATTTAGTCACAGATGGCACGAACTCTTCTTCAAACCAGTTAGTAAATAAGGTCGCATCCATCCATGCTCTCTTCTGACTTTTGTAATAGACTGGTAGGGCTTTGGGTGAGATGTCTTTTAAAGCTCTTGGACGTGCAGACTTGCCAATCATCATCAGTGGGATTTTGTGCTTGCCGGATGCATTGGAACATACCATTTTAGTTAATCTTTCCTTACTTCGTTTGTGCCCAGGAGCTGATTTTTCCTGTCGAGATGCCAATGTTTTTTGATGGAAGCATTTTATAATTCAGACCAGTTTCGTCACAGTTGTAAATTTGATCACATGTGTATCCACAATATTCGATTTGGTTTTTAAAGTTGTGCTTAAACTTCTCAATTGATGACACATCAGCAGAAAGTTTTTCACCACATACATCAGTTGTCGTACACCGTACCGTTTTTTTCCAGCGGTCATCCAGAACTGGCGGTAGACTGATCTATCTCTGGGAATTGCCTACTAATCATTATTGCTTTCTGTCATAAAATTGAACCTGACAGAGGCACACCTTTTGATCGCTGTTGGCTAAACCACATGAATAAAGCTTCGTTAACCTTTTCATAGTCGCCGATTTTCATTGATTTTCTTCCTGAGGGCGAGGAGGCTTGATTTATACACCACTCTTCTATTTTTGTGCGGTTTCTTTTCCAATCTCTAACTGTTACCTCACCTACTACATAACCTCGTGCAACAACTTTAATTGTCTCTCCTGCTTCAATTCTTCTGATGGCAACAAATCAGTTCGTATTAATTACACTTAACTACCAGAACTCCAACCAAATAAATTATGTGAGTATACGCGTACTTCTCCGTAGTAAACGCTATAACGCACTGCATTCACGCAAATTTACATGCTGAAAGAGTCCAAAAACATGAATAGGGGAACCTTTCACATGGGCCAGGGGGATTCCCCGAAGGCCTCGACGATTTTAAATGGAAATATGTCCGTACGTATTTTAGAAGCTCGGTTAATAGGCAGCATAGACGCGCGTACCTCGGATAATTAGGTTCTTAGATTGGCTCGGCTAATCCGGAGCTCGGATAATCGCGAATCGGTTAATCGGGGTTCCACTGTATTAGAAAAGCGTTGGACTGATTGTATCGCTTTTAAAGGAGACTATATTGATAAATAAAGTCAAATTTTGCAAAAAAATGTGTTTTAAGTAGCTAGACCAAAAACTTTTCAGCTTACCTGTTATATGTTATGACATTAATTAGAAAATCTCCTGTTGATATTTGCTTATTAAAGTCATATTGGTAGTCGGTAATAACGTCGAATGCTAAATATTTTGAAAGGTGTTAATTGACAGCCTTTTCCATAACTTTCGATATTATTGAAAGCAGTGCGTCGGTTGTTGTTAGGCAAGGTTTTCTTGCCTTTTTTGGTAATCGACTAAACGTACTGCATTTCCAGCAGGAAGGGAATATTTTCTTTCTGTAGGATAGGTTAAAAAGTCTACAGAAAAATGGTATTAGTGCGCTTGCGCATTTTTTGAGTATTATGGCAAGTCTTCCATCAGCTCCACAAGCTTTTTTGGTGTCTAGCTATAATTTTTTTTCTACCCATCTCAGCTTGGCTATTTAGTCGTAATACGACAAAGTATGTTCCGAGATGGATAGACAGATGAGAGAACAGTAAATAACTATTGAAAAATGGACTTGCTCAACTTTATTAGTTTATAGTGTTTCTTTTATACCTTCTTTAAAGAATATCGACAGTGGAAGCACTAAACTCTGCTTCAGCTTGCATCGGCACTGCTCTAATTGCTAAAAACGTGACTTTATCAGTTTCAACAAAATAAGTGCATTTTTCAGTGTTGGGTCGTAATCGTTCTGTTGCGTTGGCAACATTGCGCACGTGTCGTGTCCTCATGTCCTACTGGGTGAATAAAGAGCCTTGTTCATAAGATGTCTATAAACAAAACGGTGGCTGTTAATTACATGCTCTATTGACATTATTACATCATTAAACACAGCGGTTATATTTTTCTAAATGATTATAGCTTTTATATCAATAGAAAGTAAATTGGGAAAAATGACTGCTAAAATAATTAAATAAAAATCATTCTCATTGACGCTGATAGTATTTACAATAGAAAGTGACATTTTTAACAAAGCACCTTATTTAATTTGATAATATTGTGAGCTAAAAAATGTTTTGCTCGTATGCCATTTTTTTCAATTTACTTTGACAGTGCTGACTATGGTTTCAAATAACAGTTTTTTTTTTATCGTTCACCTCCCCGCCTGAGTAGGGATTTTTACCCTTTTTCATATCCTAAGGATATCGTCGAGGATGTTGTAGTACTCGTCAAGGTTGTCCAAGTGCTGAAACATACATTTTTGTATTTAAAAGCACTTTTTAGACAACGCAGTAGTGTTGCCACGGATGTTACGCATTTCTGCGAACAACTACTACCTATGTACTTAGCCAGGCCAAATATACTTAAATAAATTAATAAATACGGAGCCACGGGCCGCCACATCTATAACATCAAACATATTTGGCAGCCCTAGCTTCTCGATATAGTTCTGGCGTACTATACGCTTGGTCTTGGATTCGATCGCCCACAAGTGTGTTTATTTAACACAGACATTGGCAAACTCCTAAAGAAGACACTGCTGTAAGCTTGTTAACTGGGGGGGGGGGGGTTCAACCGGAAAATACTGACCATGAAGATATCATTTTCTTGCTCCGTAGACAGGTGGGATGCGTATTTAAAGTTGTACTTGGAAGAACAGAGAGCCCTGATGCAAACTACTAACGGTGTGTTGTTGGTGGGAGATTATTTGGACCGGACAAGCCTAATGGTGGAGATAATGTTCTTCCGGGTTTTGAGTGGATATGTTACGTGCAAATTTTATCATATGTTCATTTAATTAATTTGTAGCTGATTACCATAAGCTTGTCCTTTCTATACTTCTAGTTCACTTAGGCCTTACCCTGTGGATGATTTTATTTTACTGTAAATTTACTCAACATTTTACATTTTTAGATTTACTGCTTGTTACTATCCTCGTTGCAGTCTATTGACTTTTGATTGTAAGGGTTTTATGGATAGTGTTGGACTTAAAAGATAATTAAAAATTATGGAGAATTTTCACCTGCTTTAAAGGGATGCGTTCTTTTAAGTTCCGATTTACTGGTTGCTCAGGTTAGTTCATAAGCATTGGATTCTGCGTAACAGGGAATGGTAAGGTCAGTGTAAACTCTCGTGCAGAGACTAAAAAATTCGGAAAGTTTTTTGTTATTTAGTATGTGGTTATCGGGTTGAATTAGAATCTAAGGAAATTAGGGGAATATCGATATCATATTGGTATAGGCACGCATAGGCAAAATAGTCCTTATAATCCAACAAATAGGAGTAGTTTTTTAGTATAGAATTTTCACTTAGCGACCTTATTACTCTTAAATAATAAAACCTATGAATGACAACCTCTAATATATATTTGGTAGAATACTGAAAGCAAAAGCCAGTAGTTAATAATGAGGTTTTACATTATGGTGTTGCAAGGCAAGAATTTTTGATTTGCTGTATAATTATATATATATATATATATATATATATATATATATATACATATATATTTATGGGTCTAGCACACGTGCTGCAGGAAGGTCTCTAAAGCGCTACAGGAGCGACACGTGTGCGGAAAAAGCGATTCACGTTGTTCTTGAATCGCTGTAAATTGTACTCGCTGGGAAACACAGTCCTGGGCAAATCATTTCAAAGGGATAATGTTCTCCATATAAAAGACTGCTTGAAAAGCGTTGTACGAGGAGTTACAAGCTGAACCTCATACGGATGTGAAGTATCAGCGCGACGTGTATTTCTAACATGCACCGCTCTGGGAGGAATTAAACGGGCCACATCCTCCGAACACTTTCCATGAAAATACTTGCAGAATAGGCTCAAGTCGCCAACCGTTCTTCGATGTTCCAGCGAATCAAGGCCACAGGTCAGTTCCGGGACTCCAATCAGACGAACAGCTCTTCTCTGAATAGTGTAATGTGTTTTTTACTTGCCCGCTTTTTGAGGCGTCATTTTGTAGCCTATGGAAAAGTGTTTATTTGCGCCCCACGTAGACTGCGTCATTTTGTACCGTGTGAAAATTGTTTTTCCCACGCTTGGGCGCAATTTTCTTGCAACCTCCTTTTAATTTCTGATGATGAATTGAGTGAATCCTGATTTTAAAAGAACTAAAGAAATTAAACACACACTAGCTCAGTTTTCTTTGGTAGAGAGATATGGGTAAGAGATAATTTTTGTACGTCTTTTGGGATTATTTTCTATTTTTAAAGAAATCTCAGCTGTACGACTTTTTGGGCACCATTCATTTTAAAATAGAAAGGATCTAACTTCAGCTAAAAAAATGAAAAAATACTGAAAGGGTGTACTGTTGGTAAATAAAAAAATCAGTTTGGTACAGCCGTTCTTATCCTGAAAAGTAAGATAGGTATTCAGTGAGACACTAGCTTTAATCAACAAAAAGAAAATTTATTCATGTTTTTAAAAATAAAAAGTTCTAACCTTTGCAGTTTTACAGGATTACTAAAAATTTTAGCCTAACAGGTAGTTATGACATTTAAATTCTAAACTCTGACTACTCCCGAAGACGAAAAATAGTGCTTTTTCACTTCACTTTTTAGTCAGTTCAAATTGCTGTTAAGGCACTACTCAGGGATAAGTCTATGGAAGGATGTTTTGGTAACTTACTGTTTTTATTTCGGCTTCGATGGAACACGACCGATTTCACACTTTTCTAGTAAACACTTAGAGAGCCCACTACAGCTTTTCGTTAAAAAACTTGTGCTTTATTTAGCTCTCATGATTGTTGTTATGAGCCTTTACTGCAGCTCTGTCGAAGGAAGCCTACTTGGCGGCTCCGATGACAATTAGCCTGGCTGCGGCTTGATGGTACTCAGCCTCGATCCCTGTCCTACCGGACCCTTAAATAAGCCGTGGGCCTTCTCTCGGTCATATCGCGACGCCGGAACCAAAAATCCGGATACACATTTTCAACCAATCCCGGCGTGCCGATAGATTCGGTCAGAAACCCGCACAGCACACTAATATACCGAACGGCTTGGAATCTCTTATTAATATACCGTTCGATACAAAAATGAAAATAAGTACAATTTGAAGTGAAAAATCAGTAACATTACATGGTCTTAAAATCTAGGAAAAAATGAATGTTACATTTACCCCCTTCCAAAAAGAAATAGACTACACTAGTCTATTAAACTTAGGCTACTTATGAAAAGGTACAAAGTGGTACACTATCACTTAATACTAAGGTCAGAACTTAAAACAAAATTACAAACTTCGGACCTTACTACTAGACTTAATTTAATTAAGCACTAATATTAAGTACAATGAAAACCAAATGAAAATCTTTGCAAGTACACAAGAATCTTATAACTAGACTTAACTTAATTAAGCACTAAGGTTAAGTACATCAAAAGGCAAATAAAAATCCTTGCATGAACATAAGAAATACCTTTCTAAAGTAACAATCGCGGTCTTCTTATATAAAGGAATCAGCTCTGTTATTGTTACCAAAACAAAAAATTATTTTGTCTAGACTCTTGTCTAAATCAAAAAAAATGAACTGAAATAAAATATGAACACCCCCCTTAAAATATTTTAAGGATTGTCTGAAAATTTTCTATTTCAGCAAAAGAAATTTATAAAAATTCTTGAATAAAGAAAAATAAAAAACTGATTCTAGTGCAAACACTTACACTAAAAAGAAAAAGTCTTGTCAGACCATTTAGCACAAGGCCAAAAAAAAATATCTGGATAAATATCCAGGCAAACGCTCGGGAAAAATCTCATCAATGCTCTAGCTCACAGCTAAGAGAACATTCTAAATCTAGTATCACTACTAGTCGCACTCGGAAAATAATCGCACTCTACGTCGCAATGTCGACGTCCTAAGACGTCCAGACATGCTAAAATCGCCAGGGAAAACGCTCTGGTTAATCGCCAGAAAAAACCTCGGCTCCTCGCCAAGAAAACATTCTGGTACATCGCCAGAAAAAACCTCGGCTCCTCGCCAAGAAAACATTCTGGTACATCGCCAGAAAAAAGCCTCGGCTCCTCGCCAAGAAAACTCTCTGCAAATAGTCCTCGACTACACAAACTCTGCGTTCTAAAAGAACAATCTCGCCATTAGAATAGTGAGCAGCTATAAAAGCTAACAATATCACCATAAGCACAGTGAATAGCTATAAAAGCTAAAATTCACCCTAAACACAGTGAATAGCTATAAAAGCTAAAACTCACCAAACTGAATGATCCTGCTTCAAAAAGCAATGTTCTCTAAGAACAGAATGATTAGTCTGCGCACAACTAACATTCTAGGAAACATTCCTAACACAACTGTATGAGACAGCAAGTCTCGAAATAGGACCTCCCTAAAGTCATAATCCTATATATAGGAGTCCATAAGCAAAACGACTCAAAATCACGCATTTTGAGCACATGCCCTCAGGCAACCAACATACAGAAATATATACAGAACTATATGCAGAAATATATACAGAAATACATACAGGAGTTCAAATCCCAAACTCTTGGTTATGATAACTCCATACTGAGCTTGGTGAAAGCTCGTAGCAAAAGCTAATCAAATCTTCGGCACATCGCACCAAGGTGACAAATCTGCCTAGAAACATGAGCCAGAAAAAAAACGCCCTCCATCATTCTTCAGGGTTGCTACACAGAGATATAAAATTTAACCAGCATTGCGCTTCTCCAAGTTGCATGAAGAACCCTCGTGTACTGGTCTCGCCCTAGAACAACAACGAAAAACATTCAATTCATCCCACATAACAGGAGATAAACACCTCACCACGATATACTGAAAGGCGGAGACAATAAAATACGGAAACGGTGACCCTGGTGTCCACCAACAAAAGGGAGTAGATTATAGCATCCACTAAACTAAAACGGTGTCTACCACACCACCATAAGTCAAAAAAATTTAATCAATAGGGTGTTCCGAAACACACTACTGCCAACAGCCTGTCACCACTAATAGGCTAATTGGAGCTGAGGTCAACTACAGTAGCTAGGCTCTCCCTTGGCTCAAATAGAAATAACCATTGAGTAATAAAACCTCTAAAGGTCCCAAAGGTCAAACGTTCGCCCCCCATAGACTACCCTTCCAATCAGTCTGTTCCTCAGGAAGACTAACTCCCTGCCAAACGTCGTAACGGCATCTGTTAGCACCCGGTGCATCACAGCGTGTAAAAACAGATAACTCATGGGATACAACCTAAAAGGTTTACAAGGTTGACTTAACCAAGCTTCTAACGGAAATTTCCAAAAAAACGAAAATGAGCTTAAAAAGCTACATGAAGCAAAAATTTCTCAATTTTTCGGTGGCAACGCAACAAAACTTTTGAAGACGACAAGAGCTTTTCCAGCTTAATCAGAAACAAGAAGAAAACATCATTGACAGCTAAAATATTCGATCATGGTGTTAATCGTCTCCCTAGACAATAGCCTCTAGAAGAAACTGCTACAGGTATCAGGCATAACCGTTTTCTGTCAGCCCAAACTTCTAGATTACCTCTTGGAAATCTAAAAATTCGGTTAGGAATCTTCCTTCACTGCGCTTAGCCTCTCTTGACAAGGTTCTCATCTCGGTATCAGATTTTGATCATTTCTTTGTGAAACGACTGTCTTACTCTGCTCTCATCTCTTGTAAATGATCAGCCTTTAGTTCTCCTGCAGGACTTCAATTTCCTATCAATCTGATAGTATACCGAAAAAACTCAATATACGCCTATGAGTCTATGCAAAAAAAATTTTAAAAAATTTGTGACTCAAAGGTAACGTTTAAACGGCCCTGAAAAGAAAAAAGTATACCCTCAGTTTGTCAATTCAGAAGAAGATCTAAATCAAAATAATCCAAGTCTTAGACTCACTGGATAAACCAAAATCAATTTACTCTTAATTGCACCCAACATATACCACTAAGGTAATAGAAATACACCCACTCGGGTAACAAACTTTGAAATTGCTCATAAAAATTTTGACTCTACATCACACTACACGAGCTACATCTTGCGCTTGTCCTAACTCAAGATCACCTTGGATTGCCTCTAATCAAAATTTCGCTTCCAAGTGTCAAGAACTGGATATTATTTGGGGTCATAAGCAAATCAAATCCCGCGACCACCGACATACCAGTCTTATGATATATCCTGAGTGTGACTCCTTCGCAAGCTCGCTAAAACTGAGTCGATGCTAAACATCAACCACAATCAACCTAAGTTTGGGATATGGCCAATACCCAAAACCTTAACATTAAACAATAAAAGTAAGCTATTCTCTGCTCAACTTTTATAACAGTCAAAAAAACGAGGTCGTCACCTCTACAGAGCAACATCAAAAAAAAATAAAGTAAAGCAATTAAGATAATGTAAATATAAATTATTCTTCTTCTGACAAACTTTCATTAGGGTTAGGTCCAGTGAATGGTTTTAAGTCTTTAATATGCCATCGTCCTACTTTAGTCCCATCTAAATTAACTAAACCATAAACTAAGTCTGAAATCTTTTCTCTTATCACGCAATGCACATACTTAGGTACCAACTTAGATGTGAATTTATCTGCTGCACTGGAAAGAATTTTATTTTTTCGCCAAACGTGATCACCTATATTAAAGGCAAAATCCCTTTTTCTAAGGTTGTAAGACTTACTGTTCCGTTCATAAGCCTTATGTATCCTACCACGCACGTCGGTGAAAATATCTTTTAAACCCTTTAAATTTTCGGCGTACGCGCCCCTGTTACCCGGAATTATTTCGCTGTCAACATTGACATCCAAATCTAAATGTTTATAATACGACCCAGATAGAGGTATATGTCTGCCGTAAACTAAGAAAGACGGTGTGAACCCTGTTACTTCGTGTCTTGCGGTATTTATTGCTTGTTGAATTTTGGAAATATTGCCATCCCAGGTGTCATGTGAATCAACGTAACTTCTTAAAGCGGTCCCGACTGTTCGGTTATTACGTTCAACAAAATTACATTGTGGAGAGTACACAGGATTAAAACGGATGTTAAAACCATAAGTTTCACTTAAGCTCTTAAAACTCTTAGAGGTAAACTGAGTACCGTTATCACATATTAAGAGCGATGGAACACCGTGGATTAGAAAGACATTATTTTCCAAAATTCTCTCTATATGTTCAGCTTTAGAGCTTTTCAAAGGAAATAGCATGGTATACTTTGTAAACCAGCAAGAAACCACGAGAAGCCATTTATTTCCCTTTTTTGAACGTGGGAATGGGCCTACTAGATCAGCTGCTAAGACTTGAAAAGGGTAATTAACCGTTTTCTCTTTTCCCATCAGCCCCATAGGTAGTATATTTGGAGATTTCTGCGCTCCACATACTTCACAAGTCCTCACAAACTTTAAGATATCAAAACGCATTTTTGGCCAATAATACTGTTCCTGAACCCTGTGAAAAGTTTTATAAAAACCAAAATGACCAGAAGTAGGAAGAGTGTGACACATGTCTATAATTTCCCCTCTCTGCGGTTTAGGAACTAGAATTTTCCACTCGGGTACATTAACTTTTAAAGGCAACTGGTTTGGGATAAATTTGTACACGAAATCATTTTCCACCTTCCACTGCGGAAAATTTTGAGGAAATTCTTTAATTTGCTGCCGCAAATTATCGTACCATGGATCAATGCGATCTATATCCACTGTATCTATTCTTACGTCAATTTGTGCATTAAGACTGTTTTCGTCCGAGTAGTAGGGACTGGGGGCTTAAGCCTCACCCCCCCACCACTTTTCTGATTGGTCGACCTTGACCCAAGCCACGCCTCCTAAGCCACACCTCCTTGTCTGGGCTCAGTGTCGCTGCAAATTTCGTGCAGTTCATTTCGATCCTAAAACATTAGCATTGATCGTCCCCACTTCCTAATCGCGCGCATGAGCCCTCCCACTTAACTCTGATTGGTCGGGGCTACTTTTGGCCCCACATACTTTAATGCTTCGGCTCCCCACCCCTTTTCTGATTGGTCAGACTTGGCTCCGCATACTACCTCTCACCACTTTCTTCTCATCACCCCTTCCACACAGCTTACAGTAACATACAACTACTTAAGAGCAAGCGCCTCATTTGCAAACCAAGTTGCAAGAAGCAAAGTATAAAACTATTAAAAACTTAAATAAAATGGCAGCTTACGAAGTTTTATATTGCGAAAATGATAAGCGTCATGTCTTTATGAATGACGCAAATAATGAACACATGGTCTCTATTTATGGCGATGAATTTATACATTTTGACGGAAAGGAAAAAGATTTAGTTGATGAAAGACAAACTTGCCTTATAATAACTGATAAAAATAATTTTGAAGAAGAGGAAGACAGTGAAAACGATTTGGTCGATGAGGGGATCAATGACATTGGAGATGAAAATGTCTGTGGAGAAGAAGGATTGGTTAGAATAAAAACAGCAAGTGCAGCAGAAACATTGCAGCCGGATTATTTATCAAGACAAGTTTGTGTTTTCCAAAGTTATGCCGTCATAATGTCTAGTTCTGGTGGTGTTTATAGTGTATGCCACAAATGCTATTATCAGCACGCATTGGAGGTGCCAGTGGGGAAACATAACTTTGTTTCAAACCATTACAAACGTTTAATGGGGTGTTGTGGGAACGATTTAAATTGCACGATATGTGAAGTTCCACTTTTTGTTATCTGCCACCCCCAGGCATGTATTGTTTGTAATGGAGGTGAAATTAAAAAAATGGAGAACCATGTGTTTAATAGAGAAGACCTTAATAAATAAAACTCTTTAAATCTATTTATAATTGTTTTATTTACCTTTTACTTATATGGCTTTATAAAACAAATAGGTAATTTTCAACCCCAACAATTTCTGTAATTATGTAGTAATTTTACATTACCTTACGCACAATGGCATGGATTGTTAAAATTCATATGGAAATAACATTCTGGAATCCTTTTATGTGGGAACGATTTACATTGCACGATATGTGAAGGTCCACTTTTTATTATCTGCCATCCCCACGCATGTATTGTATTGTGTGTAATGGGGGTGAAAAAAAAAAAAAAAAAAATGGAGAACCATGTTTTTAATAGAGACGACCTTAATAAATAAAACTCTTTAAATCTATTTATAATTGTTTTATTTACCTTTTACTTATATGGCTTTATGAAACAAATAGGTAATTTTTAATCCCAACAATTTCTGTAATTATGCTGCAATTTTACATTACCTTACGCACAATGGCACGGATTGTTAAAATATGGAAATAACATTCTGGAATCCTTTTAAACTATTTAGCTTTCAACAAATAATATTAAAAGAAGAAAAAATAAAACATTCGTTAAAAATGATATTTATTTTAATCTACAAACTTAAACACCCTAAATATAATTTTAAAAAGAAAAAACTGAAATTTTTCTAAAAATTTTATTTATAAAAATTTCTAAAAAATCTTATTTTAAAAATTATATTTATAATTGAAAGGCCTTTTACAATGCCTGCTAGGCTGTCGTCTGCTAGGTATTGGTGGCTGTTCCTCAACAACGTCTGGGACAGCATCTTCCAGCGGTATTTCCAATGGGGCTTCTAATATTGATTCCAGATATTTATTTAGGGACCATTGATTGCCTGATGTTGAGGGCTCCATTGAAAATACCATTTCTGCCAATGTTGATTGCTCTATTTGCGGCTCCATCGGCGACGTCATTCCTGTTGATTGCCCTACTGCTGAGATTAAGGGGTTGTTAGTGAGCGGTGCGGAATTGTAGATTTGTATCCCGCCTCTTAGAAGATTCGGCACATTTTCATCTTGCGCTTGAAATTCGTAAATTTCCGTGCCATCATGCAGGAGAGCGAAAAGCACTGTTGAGTCAATTTGTTCACAAACTTTTACAACTTCTTTGGGAATACCCCATAAACGTTCTAAACTGTTCAAAAAATTAATAGGTGGCCAAATAATTGTCTCGCCCGAGTACATCGAAGAACACTCATGATAACTTTCCATTTTAGATTAAGTATTTTTTCTTTCTAAAATCAGTTAAGATGTTTAAGTTTGTAGATACTGAAGAATTGAAGCATTACCTGGCAATATAAAGAGATACGAAGTACCAACCCAAAGCCCTACCTTGAAATCCGATGCCAATGGGTGTCCTCCTTCGATCTGACCCAACTGCGCATGTCTACATGTGCCGCGCATGGGTAAAAATGGGTAAAAATGGGTGAAAAAAAAAAACCTCATAAATCAAAAAATATAAAAATCAAAAAAAAAAAAAAAAAAAAAAAAAAAAAAAAAAAAAAAAAAAAAAAAAAAAAAAAAAAAAAAAAAAAATCGAAGAAAAAAAAAAAAAAAAAAAAAAAAAAAATCGAAGGAAAAAAAAAAAAAAAGTCGAGGAGAAAAAAAAAAAAAAAAGTCGAGGAGAAAAAAAATAAAAATAAAAAAATTAAATAAAATAAAATAAAATAAAATATATGGACTGCTCATGCTCACCTTGACTTGACCTCTAGACGAAGGGACTTTAACCCGTTCGCCGTAGCAGCGCATCATGGTGCCAAGCGGTACCAGGCGTACCATGCGGTACCAGGCGTATCTGTTTATATAAAACCGCGTCGTATGCATTCGTTCGTTTAGTCTGAGTTTGTGCTTACATTCATAAAATATACTTTGTGCCTTTCTGTGTGGCTGTTTCAGTGTATATAAACCATACTTTGTGCCTTTGTGTGTGGTTGTGCATAGGTTTTTGGTTTGTAATTTCTTTTTAAATTAATTGAACTTAAATTTTTATTTCTATATTTCTATTTTATAATGAGTTCAATCGACTTAACTAAATTTAATTTAAAGTATGCTTGCAAGGTTCACGATCTTATGGACTGTCCTTTTTGTGGGTTAACGGGGGAACAACTTGAGGAAAAAATGACAGAAATAGATTTAAATGTAAATAATTCGGGGGGAGATGGCTTTCAAAATTATATTAATTTAATGGGGCAAGAGGATTTCTTATATTCAGGGGGAACTAATGATTTTAAAATGGATGTGAATGAATCAGAAATGGGTGAAGTTAAGCAGACAAATAATAACTTGTTAGAAATTAGCGAGAATCATACAGATGTCTTAAATCAACTCATTAGAATTTTTAATGACGCCGAGGAGTTTGAAACTCCTCATGAGTCAACAATAAATATTGCCGATTTGTGTGACAATAGTTCAGATGATTTTCAAATTTATTTTAATTCAATGGAACAAGGGGATCAAAAACGTGAAGAAGATGCTTTTCCAAATTGTTTTAATTCAAAGGAACAAGGGGTTTGTGAACAAGATTATCAACAACGCGATAAATATGTCTGCTTAGCTTCACCCATTTCTGAGGCTTCAAATGTAGTTGGAACAAATTTTGGGGAAGCGATTCAAGAAGTTTCTGAGTGGGGGCGAATTACGTTACATTCTTCTATTTCTGTCGATGTAAAAGAAAATTCGGCAGAGAAAACTATAATTAAAATTTCCGATGAGGAGTGTACACCAACACCTAATTTACATTTCTCTGCTAAATCTGTAAATGTTTTTAATAAAACGGTTTCTGAAATTGTAGGGGATATTGAGGTGTATTCTGTGGTTGAAAATTGCAATCACAGTAAACTTCAGTATCCAATACAATTTCAGAAAAGAAAAATTAAACCCAAAATTAATTTTGACGAAATTTTGGTAGTTGAAATTGGAGAGGATATTCAAACGCATTCTGAGGCTGAAAATTGCATTAAAGTTCAGTACCCCCTACAATTTCAGCAACCCAAATTTAAGCCTGAATTTAACCCTAACGGAATTTTGAAAGCTCAAATTCAGAATGAAACTTCCGAAAATTTATTTGAAACAAGTTCTCAGAGCTTGAATCAAATAAAGTTAGGTACTAAACGTCCTGCGTCTGAGCCTTTAGAAAGTTGCGGGGTTAAAAGGGTTTAAAACTAATTCTGTTTTAAAAAATCCGTTAAACCAAAAAAAGAACGGCTCCTTCAAAGATCCTATTAGAAGTGAATTGGATCAATTTTTACATGCTAAATCTAAAGCTTCATTATCTGAGGATGAAGCAAGACGTGGTTCTGCAACATTGAAATCGATGGTGTATAATCACTTCAATTTTGATAATGTATGCAATAATTTATGTAATTCAAGTCTAAGGGATGTGAAAAATGTAATAAAAAGGCAGGGGGAACTTCTTCTAAATTTAGGAAATATATTTTTTAGCCCCTGCTTTGGTCAAAATTTAAAATAGTATTAACTTTTGTGGGGAGGGGGGGGGGGGGATAAGTTTTCTTATTTAAAAATACGCAAAAGTGTTTCATATTCAGTTTGAAATGGCTTTCCTATGCACACTATGCCTCAAAGAATTTAAACTGAGACAGCATGCCGTAAGACACCTCAAGGAAATATGTTTGAGCACAGACACATCTTTAAACCTAGATGAGCATTTAATTGATAGTAAGTATCCCTCTAAATACATTCTTAAATAATTCGATAAATAATAAAAAAATATATATATTTTAATGAAAGCTTATTGTTTCAGTTGATGCTCAGTTTGGCGAGATTAATGCGAAACGGCAGTGTAAAGACTGTAATGTCGCAGTCGACCTTAATAATTGGAAATTTCATCTGAGAACCAACAACCACAAAAGCAACAGCAGTATTAAGTATGGGGGTGGAATTGACCTTATTAGGAGCGCTTTCAAGTGCCAATCGCCGCATACAAAGTTTATTCTCCGAATTTCTACGTCGACATTAAGAAATTTCAACAAGAAGTTTATAGAAAATTTATATCGTTGATTCGGCAGACACAACAGGAGCATACATCCACTAAGGTCAATGTAGAACTATTTGGCGTCTACTACTCTCCCACTTTAAAGTCTACAGCAGTAAAATCATTCAACACTCCCTTCCATATCGTGACTGAGACGACTAATTTAGACGAATTGTATGACGATTTATTCAAGACGTTGTCGACCAAAGCTGATGAACTACCGGAACGCGACTCAGGTAAATTGGGTATTTCTATTTTATCGTTAATGCTTTATTTCAAGTAGGGAAAGTGTTACATTTTTAATACTAAATATTTATTTTTTCTTTTAGGTTGGATATTACAACAAATTCTACATTTGGAAGTGAATATCAACAAGCACAATCCCTTATGTGCAGCTTCCTACATTCCAATTCCAGAGTTTCGGGGCAGCTTAGTCAACGTCATGAATGAAGATGACTGCTGTTTCGCGTGGGCTGTTGTTTCGGCCGTATGTAAGCCCATAGGGAACCCTAGAAAAACCTCCTCTTATCCGGACTTCCGAACTATCTTCGATTTCACAGGTATACATTTTCCGGTCGAATTAAAGCAAATTAGCACATTTGAAAGGAATAATAATTTGTCCATAAACGTTTATGGAATTGAAAAATTTTTTAGAGATGGTGCATATGCATATGAAATTGTTGGGCCTTTACACTACAACATTAACAAAAAAGATTTACACATAAATCTACTTATAATTATTTCTCACGATGGTAATAGCCATTATTGTTGGATAAAAGATTTATCTAAATTGTTATTTAAGCAATTATCAAAAAAGAAAATAAAAAAAAAAACATTTATGCGACGGATGCTTGCAATATTTTGGTACAGAAAAAAAACTAAAAAGACACTTAGAACATGATTGCAATTTTGTTCGAATAGAATTTCCTTCAGATAATATGACTTTAGATAAGTTTGGAAATCAGATCCAAGCAAACGTTTTAAAATTTGAAAATATTCAAAAGCAATATAAATGTCCTTTCGTAATTTATGCCGATTTTGAGTGCTACTTAAAAAATATTGAAAATAAACAATCAGCACTTAATAATTCAGCATCATATACCATTAAAACTGCTGAACATATACCATATTCATTCGCTTACTACATTAAATCTTCATTTGGTGAAAATCTTGTATCGTTGAAACTTTATCGCGGGGCCGATTGTGCAAAAAAGTTTATTGAATTTATTGAACAAGATGTAAAAAACCTTTATAATAATTATTTAAAAAATCAAAAGCCGATGAATAAATTAAACCCTTCGCAGCAGGATGAATATCATAATGCAATTGTCTGCTATTTATGCGAAAAACCATTTTCAGCGGGAAACTTTGTAAAATGTATGGATCATTGTCATATAACTGGAAATTATCGTGGAGCAGCTCATTCTATTTGCAATTTACATTTCAAAATTCCAAATTACATTCCAATAATTCTTCATAATTTAAAAAATTACGATTCACATTTATTTATAAAATCGCTGTGTAACAACAAAGAAAATATTAGTGTTATTGCTCAAAACAAAGAAAAATATATTTCATTTAATAAACAAATTATTGTAGGTAAATATGACAGCCAAAATAAAAAAAAGGAAAGTGTTAAATTAAATTTACGGTTCATAGATTCCTTTCAATTTCTACCAGAATCTCTAGAATCGTTGTCAAATACTCTAGAAGACGCTCAGTGTCTTGAAATAAAGAAACATTTTTCAGACGAAAGACAATTTTACTATATCAGACAAAAAGGAGTATTTCCATATTCTTACGTTGATTCTCTTGACAAATTAGGTGACAAATGTTTGCCGTCTATTGATAAGTTTTATAATAATTTAATTGACGAGAATATTTCTGCTGAAGATTATCAAAGAGCTCAAGAGGTTTGGGCAGTATTTAATTGTTCAACGTTAGGTGAATATTCTGATATTTATTTAAAGTCCGATGTTTTACTTTTAGCTGATATATTCGAAAACTATAGAAATACTTGTTATAAAACTTATAAACTAGATCCGGCCAATTATGTTACTAGTCCTTCTATGTGTTGGGACGCCATGATGAAATTTACAAAAGTAGAACTAGACTTGTTGACAGATCCTGATATGCTTCATTTCTTCAAAAAAGGAGTTCGTGGTGGAGTTAGTACTTGCACATCTCGCAAATCTGAAGCCAATAATCCTTTTCTTGATAATTTTGATCCAAAAAGGGCAACAAAATATATTGCATATTTAGATGCAACAAACTTGTATGGTTTTGCAATGAAGCAGTTCTTACCAGAAAAGAATTTTGTTTGGCTTTCGGAGGATGAAATTAAAGAAATTAATATTTTAGAACTTTCAGATACATCATCTATCGGGTATGTTTTTGAAGTTGACTTAGAATATCCTCATTATTTACATGACAATCATAACGACTTTCCGTTCTGCCCCGAACAGTTTACACCACCAATTTCAAAATACTCTAAATTAATTCCAAATTTAAATAATAAGAGTAACTATATTATTCATTATCGCTCCTTAAAACAATGTTTAAAATTCGGACTTAAACTTTTAAAAATACATCGAGGAATTAAATTTACCCAATCTCCCTGGCTAGCTAAATACATCGACTTAAACACTAATTTAAGAAATGCTTCAAAAAATAAGTTTGAAAAAAATTCATACAAATCAGCAAATAACAGCGTTTTTGGGAAAACTATGGAGAATGTCGATACGCGCGTAGATATTAAGCTAGTGTCGCAATGGGGAGAGAGAAGGTACTAAGATGTGTGCTGAAAAATTAATTGCAAAGCCACAGTTTAAAGATTTAAAGATTTTTTCTGAAAATTTAGTAGCAATTCAACTTCAAAAGGTATGCATAGAATATAATAAACCCATTTATGTTGGAATGAGTATCTTGGATATTGCAAAAACTGTAATGTATGAATTTTATTACGGATATTTGAAATTAAAGTATGGAGATAATGTAAGTTTATTGTACACGGATACTGACTCGTTGATATTAGAAATTGAGACCGAAAATTTTTATGAAGACATGAAGCAAAATCTGGAAAAATTTGACACCTCTAACTTTCCCGATCCAAATATTCATGATATGCCCATATCTTTATCGGTAGTTGGCAAATTTAAAGATGAATATAAAGGAGTTCCTATAGAAAGTTTTTATGGCACTGGTGCTAAAGCTTATTGTGTAAAATCAAAAGATAGTTTAGACAAAAAAGCGAAAGGCATCCGTAAAGTATGTGTAAGAAAGCAGTTAAATTTATCAGATTATAAAGATGTTGTTGAAAAAGATAAGAAGGTTTTCTGCACAATGTATGTGTTTAAGTCAAGTATGCACAATATTTATACAAATTTAATAAATAAACTAGCCTTGACGAGCCACGATGATAAAAGATATTCTCTTCCACATACCACAAAAACTTTTGCATGGGGGCATCGGGATATTGTCGACATGGATGAAATGTTGGAATATTTAACAAGTTTACAATCTAATTCTACTTTTGAGCATGTAGCCAAAAAGCGGCGCACAGACACTGATGACTAATCCCTATATAATATGTAATATGAAACATTAGCATTTAGTTAGAACAATGAGCTCCTCTTTGTTAATAGTGCTGTTCTCCTTGGTTGGAAATACAATATATGTTAATCATATGCCTAATTCAATTAGAGCTGAAATTTGCATTAGTAAGATTCAGAATGACACTGATTGCTACAAACCGATGAGAATGGTTTACATTTCTGGTAATAAATTTATGTATACATATAATGTTACTAAGGATGATATATGTGGCATTAACTACCTAAAAATAAATTATGTGTTTGATAAACAACCAGCAAAATTTTCAAATTGGATACAGTTTGTGCATAATTTAGAGTGTAACTGTACTACTTTATATATATTTATAGCACTACTTGGATTGTTGTCCATTATCACCATTTTTATAACATTTGTAATTTATTACAAAAACATTTATTAAAAAAACTCTAAATAAATATTTTTCATGTCTTTGTTTTCACATCCCCACCCCTCCCCTCCATAGCTCTTAACAGATAGGGAATATATAAGTTGCCGTTTAGGCGAAGGTTTAGTTAGTTTTTCATCAAGATGAATAACAAAAACATCGCCAATGTGTTTAAGCAGACAACACCTGCAGTAATAAGTCGAATAGTTATAAATTCTACAGAATATCCTTTAAATAAATCAAACTCCAAATTTGTAAAAATTGGTTTATGTGTCGAAAATGATTTTGAGCCCTGCATAGAATTGTGTGGAAAGAAAAATCAATCTGTGGTGTTAAGCTGGGAGGACTGGCGAGACTTCCTACAGTATCAGGGAGTTATTGTAAACTACATGGTCTCAGCAAACCTGCCTCAAGAATCTATATACTTGAAAAATATGACACTACATTTTGAAAACTTTGCTCAGCTACCCATTTTGAAGATAATGACAGATGGAGGATTGGTGTATTTGGGAAATGAAACAGTTTGCAGGTTATGGGAACAAATTCCTCTGATTGACTACAGGTTAATTATTTTACAAAAGCAAAAGTTTAAGAACTACTTCTATATTTTTAAAAACACATTATTCTGCCAAGCAGATTGTTTAGAGAAAATATATAGCACTCTTTCACCAAAGGACAACCCAAATAGTGAGAACGTGTGCACTATGTTAGAGCTCCTATTGCTTTATCCCGAAAAACTGGAACAAAACTTAAGGGAGAGAAATTTCTATGAAAAAAGTAACTTTTGATGAAACGAAAAATCAACTTCACACGATGCATGTTTGGACGTTTGCCTACCGAAAATCCAGAATGCTGCCACATGACTTTATAAATCAACAACATTTCAAAAGAAGAATTGCATTGTGTGAAATAATTTTAACTCCCGTATTACAAGATATGTATAAAAAAACATTGTTGTAGAATTTCTTTTATAATAAATTTAGATAAGTTGTAACATTAACAAATAATAAAATAATTGACAATGTATGTATGTGTTTTATTTTACAATTACCATACATAAAATGTAAAAATCATTATTTTATTTAATAGCGAACTTATTTTAACTGTAAAACTATATTTTAGAAATAAAACCAATATAAATATATAAGAGAATTTAATTATTCATAAAAAAATTATCATACATAAAAAATACATTTGTTAAAGCACATATGCATGGCGACTTCGTGTGAAATGCACATTTTGGTGTTGATGCTTGCAAAGCAGGTTGATCATCTAATTCAATTACTGGCTTGGAAGAATATTTTTTAATATATTCTGCTTTTTCTGTTCCTTTAACGTAGACATAAAGAGCATCTTCAGTAAGTTTCTTAACAATATCGGCAAAATAATGTAGAGGGGTATATCCTTGATTCCAGTAAATACAATGATGATATTTCATTAACCAAGTTGCCTGTTTATTTGATTCGGGAGAAAGTAAATTGAAAGCAAAAGGTTGTTTGAACACAAAATGACTAATTCTATAACCATCAAAAGCAGCTAATTCTTTGGGGATAAATTTGTTCTTTTCATCTTTGAAGCCTTGTACATCAATAATAAGTCTATTATTCATGGTTATGAAGGTCCTAGTTAATTTTTAAATCGTTAAATTTCTTGAATAAAATAGTTTTCTTGGAATAATCTTCTATTATTCTTTTAAGCTCTTCTAATTTTTTAACAAAACTTTCCAACTGTTGATAAAACTGTAAGTTGTTTACCATACTTCCAGAATTAACATATGTGATCTTGTTATACTGAACACATAAACATAAATGATATTTTCTTCGTGGATCTTTATATATTATGAACATCAGAAAGAGTGGGGGTTGGTTTCAAAGTTGTTTTACTATTTTCGTCAATGGATTATAACTAAAAATTTTATCATGGATTATGAGACAATATGCTGCTGTTTTGGCTTGAATTTTCTCTTTTGTTTCGAATTCAATCCTCATCGTTACCGGACCAGTTTGGAGTAAATCCCTTTGATGTGAGCAGTTAATATAGACAATAGGAGCATTAGTCTTAAATTCGACTGGATTAAATATTGGCTCTATTGGTAAATTATAATATATTTGGCGGAAATCAGAAAACATTTCATATAATGTAGCAAATTTATTAGTTTTAAAATCAAGCTGAAGATCATTGTAAGGATATCTTTCTGAATTTAAAAACACGTTTATATTTCTTAGCTCACAATGATCAAATTTACTCATATCTGCTTTTAAGTTACCGCGCCTATTGTTTTGAAAAGCCATTAAAACATGACGGGGTGTTTCAACTTTTGTGGAAGTTTTTACAGGCCAGTTATGTCTTGTAGTTTCTAATAACTCTGGGTACTCCACTAATTCCCAGCTACGAAAAGTAATAAGAATGTCATTATTCTTATCAACAAGTTTAGTAAGTGCTAGTTCCTGAGGGATGGCTACCGTAAGATGGGGAACCCGCCAGCAGAGTTTCGTTATTTTAATTTTAGGTTTTTCATCAGTTGTAGATACTAGAGCATTAGTATCATCATTACTTCTAATTAGAATTAATTCTTGTTGTGAATTTAAAATTATTTTATTATAATCTTCAAAAAATCCTGAGTACATTCTTAAAGGGACACATAAAGAAACATTTCCTTTATCATCAGTCATAATTTTATCTCCAGACTTTGCTTTGGGATACCATCCAGCATTTTCTAATTTTGCACTTTCATTCTGATTATAAGAGATATAACCTTTCAGTGTTGAAGTTATACCAATATCTCGAACAGAATCAATAGTAACACCATTTAAAACATATCTCAGCTCTTTAAATAAAAATGCAGGCGCATTATTTATTAATGTAGTGTTTGCTAGCGGAGTCGTTCCATCCTCCTTAGTAACTTGTAGTTCTAAGTATAGCTCACTTTTACATGGTAAAGGATATTTTCCTGTTTGTTGTAAAGCAATCCTGATTTCATCATTATTATCAAGTTTTGAAGGATTAAAAGGATCAAAAGAAAGGACTTCCCAACTCAAAATAGATTCATCCATAAGAATATTTTCTTTAACATTTAAATATTCCATTTTATCTCAGTTTAAATCCTAAACTTAGGAGGAATTGACGATTAGATGATGTTAACCTTTGTGAGTTTGCTTTCTTACTAAACAAAAAGCGTTTGTTTCCCTTCTTATTAATGCTTTTCTTGGTTAATTTCTGTGTGAAATTAGGATATGGTAAATTTCTATTATACAAAATTACCATCGTTCATCTACTTTTTTCAGGTGTAGTCTTAACGTAACGGTTTCTCCTCTCAAATTGACCACATCATCATCTTGATCCAGTATTTTAATGGTTATTTTATCAATCACCTTTACAGTGACAGGAAAATAAATGACGTTTTGTGGTGACTCAATTATTTTGAATCCAGGTGCCACACTAGGAAAGAATTGATGTATTATATGAACAGGATTTCCATTTAAATATGACCCTTCAGCAATACTACAATCAATATTTATCGAATTTATTTTAATAATTTCTGCAGGATAGTCAGATATATGTTCTTTCAAAGGCGTCAATATTTGATTTTTGAATCCTAATAATTTACCAATAGTGCCATCACGGAAAACTATTGGTTTTTCACTTTTTATATGCGTCTTTAAGGTATTATTGTTCGCATAAACATGAAAAGCAAAACCTTCCTTAAGATATTGATCTTGTAAATATTTATTTATATCTGCTAATTCATAACTACCAGTCGGTATAACAGTTGCACTATCTTCATCATGAATCATTAAATTATGACCTTCATCAATATTAGGGATAGCATTAAATGTTTCAAAATTTACAAGTCCAACAACATACTCTGAATTTTCTTCTAGGTATATTGGTGGATTAAAGTCTGTTGTTAAAACAGATGAATTACCACTAATAACAAAACTATATGACATGTTAATGTGAAGTGGTCGAAGAGAATGAATCTAAATAACTTTTACGAATTATTATAAAGAAATTTTAAACATAATTGCCCACAATTAGATCTCTTATAATTTTGAAAATTTTTGTAATTATATTTTACCATATTTTGATTCCCGTCGCTGTTAAAATATGAAATTAACTCGAATGGGGGTCGTAAATTACCATAACTATCAAAATAAATTATATTTTTTCCTTTTTTGATGTAAGCAGTCCAATGCGTTCCTTTTCCTTGATCGCCGTCTAGATTTACAATAGCACTTTCAATATGTTTAATTTTCTTTGGTAGTTTGTCCCTCATAAATATTCCTCGAAAATTCTTAATTTCCAATAGTTTAACATACTTAATTAAATCGTAATTTGTAAGAGTTTTACGAGGTATAGACTTTAACAGTTTTTTGAATATGGCTTTAAATATAATCCACAACCTGTTCTATATGGCTTTAAATGAAGTCCGCTACCTTTTTTCCCAATTGCAATAGATTCCATTGCTTGATTATGTCTTTTATCTTCTTCAAGCTTTTGTTTAGCAGCTTTCGCATCGTTTACAGCTTTAGCTATTCCCGCTGCACCCCCACCTAGAGCCCCTAGTGCCGATAATCCTGCAAATAGTGGTATAAGTGGGAGAAAACCGCCTGTCTTTGGAATCGGTATTACTCTATTTTTTGGAGGTAATATTTTACCACTTTTGTTAATAGCATTTAGTGCTGTGTTTATACTTTGGTGTAAACTTTTAAATCGTTTTCCTTTAAGAGCTTTTCTAGCTTTGAAATAGCTTGAGATAATGAAACGCCTCGCCCCATACGAGCTCTTCGTGATCTCTTTCTTCTACTTTTTCTTAGACCCATACCTAACTTTCTTTTAACAGTCATTGCGCCACTAATTGCAAGAGCAGCTGTTTTTTCACCAAAACTGGAATCGCTCGCTTTTAACCTCGATGACGCCTTCACACCTAATAACTTATCAGCAGCGTGTCTTTCTTTTATATCCTTCGATTTTGAGTATGCAATATCATGTTCTTTACACGCTTCATCTAATAAATTTATACCTTTATCACCCCGTGCTAGTCGTTTTTCCAGTTTTGTCCCCGGGCCACAAAAATTGTAGCCTGGTAAATGTAATTCGAATGGTAACTTATTTATTAAGGTGTTTATTATACCACTTCCCCTTTTGTTCTTTTTTTTTGTAAATAGATCTTTTGTTTGCCATTATATAATTGAAATCCTAAGACAAACTGATTAGTTTAACGTCAGAATTCAACTTAAATACTCTCATACGGCATGAAAATTGAGAAGCAACCATATTCTTTAAAAATTAGAGACCATGACACTTCGGTAAACAACTTTAGAAAACATGGAAAATTATTTGAAGGAAATAGCAAAAGAGGTTTAATTGTTGGCCCATCAGGCTGTGGCAAGACCAATGTAATAATCAGTTTAATTGAGGATCCAAATGGGTTACGATTTGAAAATTTATATATTTATTCAAAGTCTTTATATCAACCTAAATATGAATATTTAAGGACACTTTTTAAACCTTTGAAAGAAATTGGTTTTTATGAATCTGATAAAGAAGAAAATATAATTACACCGCAAGAAATACAGAAAAATTCTATAATAATATTTGATGATATTGTGTGTTGCAATCAGAATATAATGAAGGATTATTTCTGCTTCGGAAGACACAAAAACACTGATTGTTTTTATTTATGCCAAACATATTCTTCTATTCCAAAACAATTGATTCGTGATAATGCAAATTTAATTGTAATATTTCAGCAAGATAATACGAACTTAAGACATATTTATGACGATCATGTTAATGTTGATATGACATTTAATCAGTTTAAAGATTTATGTTTACTATGTTGGAAAGACAAATTTGGATTTTTAGTGATTGACAAAGATTCAAATATTAATTCAGGGAGGTATAGGAAAGGATTCGATTCATTTATTTACTTATAAAAGCAGAAAAATCGTGTTTATATAACAATCATGGATGAACGATTGGCAAGAGAACTTGTTAAGTCAAGAAAAGCCGTTAAACAAAAAATCCAAAGTTTGAAAAATGCGGAATTTGAGGCTCAGTCTAAATTGGAGGAAACTTATAAACCAATCACACAGCCCTTACAAGAACTAGTTTCAACATTGGGTAAATTTGAAGCACCATACATTAAAGAAGAGCAATATACTCCAATTAAAAAAATTCATGAAAGTTCAACACCGCGAAAAAACTTATTTGCTGATATATCATCCCCAGGGAAGGATATTTTTGCAAATATATCAACTCCAAAAGGAAGGACAGGCAAAACACCAAATCTTCCATATGAAACACCATCATTTTTTAATATGAGCCAAATACCACCTTTTTTACAAACCACCGTTATAGGGGAAACAACAAGTTCTTCAAAATCTTCCGATTCTACAACTCAAAACCTTTCTGATATTTTGGAACAAACCAGAAATGTAGTAAGAGCCTATACAGATTCAGAAGCATATAAAAATTGGTTGGAGCAATTTGATAAAATACCTCGCCAGTATATCGATGAGGGTGTTAAGGATGTTGAGCATAAATTTGATCATCAATATGGAATAGTTCACGATTATGAAACAGAAAAATTTTATTTAGGATTAACACAACAGCCTGTTGAAATTATTGGTAAACAAATAAAAGTTTCTGGTGTAAGTTATCCTGGTACACCTGGTTTATATGAGTTGTTATTTAAAAAAGAACCTGTTGGCTATAAAAAAGACGATCTTGAAAATTATATGGATATTTTAAAAAGAACTAACGCATATCGTAGGAACCACGATCCCAACGAACAGGTTCAAGGAAATGCATCACACAAGTACATTACAATAATAGGACCATATTTGCAAAAGAATGGTATCACTAAAACCAAAACTATTAATGCTATGGAGAATTTGATCAGAGGAGTACAGAGTTTGAGACAAACTAGAGCTAGTAAACCAACCACAAAAGGAGGTAGTTTAACTTTAAAAACAAATAAAGATAATACCGACTATGTGTATTGGGATGATGTAAATGAGTTAGTTAATAGGCTTCGTTTATTATTTGCATCCACCTCTGCAGGTCATACTGGACATGACAATGAAATTATTTCTATAATTGAAGAGCTTAAAGAAGCTAAAATTATAATATAAAAGGACACAACGCAGATTTTATTACAATATTAAGATGACTATTGACAAGTTTGGTCAACATATTTCTAAACGTTATCAAGTAGATACGTCTACATTGGAAAATACAATATTTTCAAATATTGAACACAGAATTTTGAACAAATTTAAAGGAGATCAGAAATATGTTGAAAACAAAATAATTGAAAACTTTGAATCTAATTTGAAAGACGATATTAACAATTTAAATAAAAGACTTAACGAAAACATTGATGATGTTGAAAACACTAAGAAAAAGATAAAGATATTTGAAGATAAAACTATCCCCGAATATGATGACAAAATTTTCAAACATGGGGATAATTTGAATATGTTAGGAGCAGATATGAAAAATGAAATATCAGAAATTAAAAGAATAATTAAGATCAGCAATCAATCAACAATTGATAAAGTGAAAGATGATATTTCAAAGGAGCTTGTGTCAAAGTTTCAAAATTTTACAAATATTCTTAATGACAAACTTAATAAATCGTTTGAAATTATTAAAACTATGGTGGTAGATCTTGAAAACAAACTAACAGATAAAATTAAGTTAGGTGAAACTAGTATTAAAGATAATAAGGAAGAAATAGAATCGTTTAAAACAATTTATGATGAATCCCGAGTAAACGTTATAAGAACCACAACTGGATTAAAAACCTTGAAAGAACAGTTTGAAAAACAGAAAAAAGAAATAGAAGCTTTTGTTCGAAACACAAGTGCTGAATCTATAAACAAAGTTATTGAGGTGCGAGAAGAATTTAATTCTGCAATAAAGGAATTGAAGAAAGAAATTTTTATAAATAAGGCTGTCATGGAAACTGAAATTAACGTGAAATGTAATGAACAAAAAAATAAAATACAAGAAATTGATGATAAAATTAACAAAGCAATCACATCTATTAATGATATTAAAGTTAAAGCGGATAAAGTGGTCAAGTAAACATTATTTAAGGAAGATCTTCTATAAAAAATCACTAGTAAGAAAATGCCATTATGAAGGAAAATATTAAAGAAACCATTGTTAAAGAATTACATAAACCAGCTAGAAAAAATTATCGGAGACGTAGAACGATAGTAAAAGGTTTAAATGACTTATGGCAAGCTGATTTAGTCGAAATGCAGCCTTATGCTAAATTTAATAAATCGAGCAGATATATTTTAGTAGTAATAAATGCTTTTACAAAATATGTTTGGGCTGAACCTCTTAAAAATAAAAGCGGAAAAGAAGTAACATCAGCAATGAAAAAAATTTTAGATAAAACTACAAAACCTGTTAATTTGCAAACAGATCTGGGAAAAGAATTTTACAACAAAGAATTTGAAAAACTAATGCGCGATTATAAAATAAATCACTACAGTAGTTTTTCTAATTTAAAAGCAAGTATAGTGGAACGTGTTAATCGTACTTTAAAAAATATAATGTGGAAGTATTTCAGTAATCAAGGAAACTATAAATGGTTAAATATTTTGCCAAGTATTGTGGAAAAATACAATAATACTGTTCATAGAACTACGGGATACAAACCTATTAATATTAACCGGAAAAATGAAGAACACGTACTATTAAATTCTTTTACTTTCCAGAAAATTTTCGATGTAAAGCATGTCAAGTTTAAAGTAAACGATTTTGTGAGAATTTCGAAGCGAAGAGAGGCATTTGACAAGGGATATACTCCCAACTGGTCAACTGAAATATTTCAAATTAGAAAAATACAATTCACAAACCCTACTACTTATCTTTTAAAAGATGCCAATAATGAAAATATTGAAGGTAGCTTTTATAAAGAGGAATTGCAAAAAGTGAAACATCCTGACGCGTATTTGGTGGAAAAAGTTATAAGAAAAAAAGGAAATAAAGTTTTTGTTAAATGGCTAGGATTTGATAAATCTCACAATTCTTGGATTTTAAAAAAAGGTGTATTGTAAAAAATAAAACTATAATAAAATTAAAAAGTGTGTTTATTACAAATTATTATTTTACAGTAATCATTTATTGTATTCCATTAATGTTAATACATGTTCAATTAGCCCTAACTCAAGAAATTCCTTAATAAGTTTATCTTCATTTTTACTACTAAGAAACTCACGACATGCTTGAGCTGCTAATTTACATTTAAATGCATGCTCCATATACTCCAGGAATATCGTAATACTCTGCGCTTCAGTCTCCTGACCATCCTTCGCATAATACTCCGAACATGCCTCCGACATTATAAATTCCTCACACATTTCTCTCACTAATTCTTCCATCACTTAAACTTCTACTCTCTTCAGTTTGCAATACTTTAATAGAATCGTCAGAGTATGAAATATTGCAAACCTTCTTATTCACTTTCCTGATTTCGCTTTTCGTTACGTTGCCACAGCATTTTCTTATTGATGGCGGCGGCCCATCGAGGTGTGCACTTACGCCTGGTTGATTATAATGCTTGTAACACGGTAAATTTAACTGTAGTTCCTTATCTCTTCGATATCGTTCTGGCAACTTGCTCCAAACTTTCTGCAATTCAATTGAGCTGATATATTCTTTCATATAACTAAGGGGTAGAAATTTGAGATCCCCTTCTTTCAACTCCCACACAGATGTTGAAGTACTTTGTAGACGACAAATAACCTCACCTACGTGATCGATAATGGTATCGAAAATCAAAGATGCCATGAAAATCTTGATAAGTACTGGACACCTTGCTTCTTGCAACTTGGTTTGCAAATGAGGCGCTTGCTCTTAAGTAGTTGTATGTTACTGTAAGCTGTGTGGAAGGGGTGATGAGAAGAAAGTGGTGAGAGGTAGTATGCGGAGCCAAGTCTGACCAATCAGAAAAGGGGTGGGGAGCCGAAGCATTAAAGTATGTGGGGCCAAAAGTAGCCCCGACCAATCAGAGTTAAGTGGGAGGGCTCATGCGCGCGATTAGGAAGTGGGGACGATCAATGCTAATGTTTTAGGATCGAAATGAACTGCACGAAATTTGCAGCGACACTGAGCCCAGACAAGGAGGTGTGGCTTAGGAGGCGTGGCTTGGGTCAAGGTCGACCAATCAGAAAAGTGGTGGGGGGGTGAGGCTTAAGCCCCCAGTCCCTACTACTCGTCCGCTGTATGATCTGGGATTCTTGACAAAGCGTCAGGGATAACATTGTGGACTCCTTTTCTATGAATTAAATTAAATGTGTGTTGTCTCAGCCTAATCGCCCAACGCGCTAGTTTGCCACTAGGGTTTTTAATAGAATTAAGCCACAATAGACTATAATGATCTGTTATGACCGTGAAAGGAACACCTTCTATGTAAGGTCGAAACTTTTCGATGTTAAAGAGTACTGCTAAACATTCTTTTTCAACAACCGAATAGTTACGTTCAGCCTTTGATAAAGTTCTACTGGCATACGCTATCACTCTTTCCTCACCATTGATTTTCTGTGTTAGGACGCCCCCTAAACCGGTATTAGAAGCATCACTAGAAATATAAAACTGTTGGGAGAAATCTGGTTGGGATAAAATTGGAGCTGAAACCAATAGCTCTTTAATCTTGATAAAAGATTTTTCTGCTGCCTTTGTCCAATCTATCGATTGTCCTTTTTTTCGTCCTTTCAAAAGATCATTAATAGGCGACAACAGGGTAGAAAAATTCTCGATAAAACGTCTGTACCATGAACACATTCCTACGAAGCGCTTAACTTCCGTAGTATTAGTAGGTCTCGCATAATTAACCATGCTTGCTACTTTATCCGGATCGGTACGCAAGGAATTTGAGCCTACAATATAGCCTAAAAACTTTAGAGAAGTTTTGAAAAAATCACATTTGCTCAAATTTATCGTCAGTCCGGCCTCTTTCAATTTATCTTTTACTTCTTTAAGTAAGCGAATATGCGATTCGAAGTCTTCCGATGTACTAAAATATCATCTAGATAGGTAAAAATATGCGGCTCATATTTCGGACCAAATATAGCGTCCACTAAACGTTGCTGAGTTTGAGCAGCGTTCTTTAGACCAAACGGCATAGTGACGAACTGAAATAGACCTCGGCCTATTACTGCAAAAGCGGTCTTTTCCTTAGAGGATTTGTCCAAAGGAATTTGCCAGAATGCCTTTCTAAGATCTATCGAGGATACATACTTAGCATTCCTGAGTGATGTCAAAATTCTATCGATGTTCGGTAATGGATAGTTATCAAATTTGCTGACCTCGTTGAGCTTTCTTCCGTCAAAGCATAGACGATACTGTCCATCGGCCTTTTTCACCAATAAGATTGGAGAACACCAAGGACTGTTTGATTCTTCAATCACTCCGAGTTTCAACATTTCGTCTAACTCTTTATTTAATACCTTTGACATGTACGGAGACATGGCGAAGGGCCTTGTCTTTACAGGACTGGCATCAGCTGTATCTATAGACATGGTAGTTTTATTCGTTCGGCCTAACCTATCTTTACTACTTATTTCATTGAAAGAGCTTATTACGTTTTCTGCCTTTAAGCGTTCCGTCCGCGAGAGATCATCTAGGGTACATAGAGAGAGAAAAGGTTTTCTAATGAACTTTCTGAATAACAATCTTTAAAACTTGTATGGGAATTGACTTCTAGGGACTGTGGATACCACGAATTTTCTTTAAAATTTACTAAAATTCCGAATTTTTGTGCAAAATCACATCCTAAAACCAAAGTATGTGATAGAGAAGGTACCACTAGAGCAGAGATTACTAAACAATGACCATTGCAGACTAGCGGCAACTCAACCGTACCTAAAACTTTTAGACGGCTGCCATCTGCAGTGGTAACACTTCTATTTTTGACATGGCATATTTTTATACTTAAACGACTTAAAATTTTAATACCATTCTGACCTACAACGGAGGCATTTGCACCAGAGTCAAATAAAGCCGAGCAATGGACACCTAATAGATTTATCTTGATATGCGGTCTGTTATCTAAATATTTATGCACGAATAAAGGAGACATGTGACCATTTGGAGAAGCAGGAGTTTTAACTTGAGAAGGAGAATTTTTATTAGACTTTAAAAAATCAGAAACTTTTTGTAACCATTTAGTCCAATCTGATCTACTGGAATATTTTTGTCCATCCGTGTTTCTAGAACGTTTTGGATTAGGGGCTATACTGCTAACGTGAGCTTGTGACTTAGCCGAATGTTTAGAGGCTTTTTTGTTGAACTTAGTATATCCGCCTCGATAATATACCGTCCTTACTCGTTTTTTGTACATTTGGGGCATGATGCTAGTCTCACACCTGTTGTTCCACATTTGAAACAAAATACCCTCGTCGGTGCTGTACAACTTTGGTAAGTGTGATTCTGACCTTTGCAATTCCAACACGTGAAAATTGCCTTAGGTGAAACCGACTTGTCATTCACTTCGGCTGCAGTGTCGCTAATTTTAGAATCACTATCTTTTCTTTTACCCGTCTTCCGGTTACTCCTAGAGTTCCGATTTACATTCCCAACTTTATTTGTCGAGACTCCACTTCGGCCATTTGGATTATACTCTACTTGATGTATATTAGTTTCGCCCTTTGGTCTGCTCTTTTCCAACAAATAATCGGACTCTTCAAGTTTTCTACATAACCCGGCGAGTTCGGCTACCGAATTAATATCTAGTAGAGCTAACCGATTGACGAAGCTAGGCAGAATATTCCTACGTATAAATTTAACTTTGGTACTTTCCAAAGGCTTGGTGGATAACCTACCAAATAAAGATTCCATGTGGGCAATAAAAATCACAGTGGACTCATTCCTCTTTTGTAGCCTCCTCTTTATTTCCGACCACAATTCTTCATCATCATCACAGTGCAAGAAGTCCTTCTTTAGCCTATCTACCAAGGAATGCCAGTCGTTGACACTTGATTTTATGCTTCTAAACCAAATGAAGGCATCGCCAGTGAAAAATTCAACAGCAGAACTGAAAAGTTCATCTTCCGATACTTTCCTA
Source organism: Pachyrhynchus sulphureomaculatus (assembly GCA_019049505.1). Taxonomy (NCBI): domain Eukaryota; kingdom Metazoa; phylum Arthropoda; class Insecta; order Coleoptera; family Curculionidae; genus Pachyrhynchus; species Pachyrhynchus sulphureomaculatus. The sequence goes on along the minus strand of CM032448.1, from coordinate 78,849,882 downwards.
GCTTGTGCTATTTCAGTCAGCCTCTCCAAAAAAGGATAGAGTCTCTTTGAGTCTCCATTAAATTTCAATTGCCATTCGCTGACGGGAATATTTCTGGCTGCGCAATTCACGATTGGAGCTGGTACGTTTATGACTGGGGTTGTAATAGGCAACTGTGGTAACTCATGACCAGGAGCTATCTTTTCTGCAAGATTTGCTTCCATGAGCACACACGTAGCTATTGTTTCCTGAACATATTTGGAAAACTTCGACGCTTCCTCTTCGTCATCCGGCATGGGAATTCTTTGTACGCGACCCGCAACATGCGATAAACGTGACTTAACCCGGTGTACAAGTGAATCATTTGGATCGCCGTCATAACTATCGATTAAGTTTTGGATAGAGTTTAAACTCTTTTCGATACCAGCCGTTTCTTCTTTAAAAGACAGAGTGTCATCCCCTATTTTTATCGTTTTTCCGGGCTCATTAATTTCTTTACTTAAGATCCTCGTTAGAATCTTTCTTTTTATCCGCGACCGGACGTTCTGAGAAAGTACGACGGATTTTCAGTTCATAGTCTAACTCATATTCCAGTAGGTGATTGACTTTAAAATTGAAGGCTTCCATGATAAATGAATAAAATTTAAAGGAACTGTTTAAAAAGTCTTGAAAATATTTCTCCTGTGCTCCCAATAGTCAAAAAAAAAAAAAAAAATATGTAAGGCACTTAAAATATATAAACTTCTTTACCAAACATTTAAAAAAATCTTCGACAATTTCAAAAAAAAATTTCTAAGTATCGCCTTGTATTTAAATTCTTTTACCAAATATGTTAAGAATTTTCAACAAAAAAAATCTCCTAATACCGTTTCGTATCAGCAAAGTATTTTTAATATTCATGCAAAACATCGGTGAGAAAAAAAAGTACAGTTTTTTTCTTCGGTTATCCGCAAAATAAATCTAACACTGCAAAAATTAAAGTAAACCAGCACATCTGCTAATCTGAACTATAAAAGTAGCTTTTAAGAAAAAAGTAGGAATCTCTTATCTTAGAGTCGATTAACAAAATTCAAATATCTATACTACCATCAGATAAATTGAAATAAAAAATTCTACAAATTTCCTGCTTTTGTCTTACTGCTATAGTGTAGTTTCGTTTAATAAATATTATGAAATAAAAATATCTGAAAAGTTAGAGCTTTTACTTTGTTCGAAAGCTAGTACACTGAACCCTTTAAAAAATAAAATTCCAAAAGCCCCGCGTTGACAGCGCTACTTTGTAATGTGTTTTTTACTTGCCCGCTTTTTGAGGCGTCATTTTGTAGCCTATGGAAAAGTGTTTATTTGCGCCCCACGTAGACTGCGTCATTTTGTACCGTGTAAAAATTGTTTTTCCCACGCTTGGGCGCAATTTTCTTGCAACCTCCTTTTAATTTCTGATGATGAATTGAGTGAATCCTGATTTTAAAAGAACTAAAGAAATTAAACACACACTAGCTCAGTTTTCTTTGGTAGAGAGATATGGGTAAGAGATAATTTTTGTACGTCTTTTTGGGATTATTTTCTATTTTTAAAGAAATCTCAGCTGTACGACTTTTTGGGCACCATTCATTTTAAAATAGAAAGGATCTAACTTCAGCTAAAAAAATGAAAAAATACTGAAAGGGTGTACTGTTGGTAAATAAAAAAATCAGTTTGGTACAGCCGTTCTTATCCTGAAAAGTAAGATAGGTATTCAGTGAGACACTAGCTTTAATCAACAAAAAGAAAATTTATTCATGTTTTTAAAAATAAAAAGTTCTAACCTTTGCAGTTTTACAGGATTACTAAAAATTTTAGCCTAACAGGTAGTTATGACATTTAAATTCTAAACTCTGACTACTCCCGAAGACGAAAAATAGTGCTTTTCACTTCACTTTTTAGTCAGTTCAAATTGCTGTTAAGGCACTACTCAGGGATAAGTCTATGGAAGGATGTTTTGGTAACTTACTGTTTTTATTTCGGCTTCGATGGAACACGACCGATTTCACACTTTTCTAGTAAACACTTAGAGAGCCCACTACAGCTTTTCGTTAAAAAACTTGTGCTTTATTTAGCTCTCATGATTGTTGTTATGAGCCTTTACTGCAGCTCTGTCGAAGGAAGCCTACTTGGCGGCTCCGATGACAATTAGCCTGGCTGCGGCTTGATGGTACTCAGCCTCGATCCCTGTCCTACCGGACCCTTAAATAAGCCGTGGGCCTTCTCTCGGTCATATCGCGACGCCGGAACCAAAAATCCGGATACACATTTTCAACCAATCCCGGCGTGCCGATAGATTCGGTCAGAAACCCGCACAGCACACTAATATACCGAACGGCTTGGAATCTCTTATTAATATACCGTTCGATACAAAAATGAAAATAAGTACAATTTGAAGTGAAAAATCAGTAACATTACATGGTCTTAAAATCTAGGAAAAAATGAATGTTACAATAGAATCCAACCAATGCAGTGTATGTTTGGGAGCGGAGCCCCAAACATGGGAGCAGTATTCCATAGTTGGTCGAATTTGAGCTTTGTAAAGAATTAACAGGTGTTGTGGAGTGTAAAGCTTTCTGGTTCGAAATAATATTCCCAACTTTTGAGAAGCTCTCTTTGCTATGCCTGCTACATGTTCATGTCAGGACATATTTGCTCCCAAATTAACGCCTAACAATTTGAAGGATGATGTTAGAGGAATGGAGGGCCCCGCCATAACTAGGACGGGTTCAGCAACATTAACTTTATATATATATATATATATATATATATATATATATATATATATATATATATATATATATATATATAAAATTTATTTATTTATTGTCTATGGATATTTTTTAAAAAACTTGAAATACATTGATCTTTACCTTAGTTTACCCACGACATATTGCAAAATTTGTAAACGTTCACTGTAAATAAACAAACTGAACGTGAATTTAACGTTTTTGTAGAACGCGTTGTCACTTGGCCACCGCCAAGCAGAGAGAGAGCCACTAAAAAGCTACCGACAAAGTCAGCCGATGGCGACAACAAATCCTTTGTTGTCGGCGACGGACGCCTACATTAAATCCTTTGTAGCCTTTAGAATAAAGTAAAGCCGTCATTTTTACAATGAAGCAATTAAAATTTTGCTGAATTACTTGTGTTAAAATTTCCACTTATTGTAATAAAATATTGAAATGTAAAGCTTGTGTAATTAATTTGTTGGTGTCACGGGTCACGATGTAATTATTTGAAAAGGTAACAATTTTTATAATATTTTTTTTATTAAATTTCTTTAGGAAAAGCCTAGTCAAATCTGAACAACAGTGTAGACCTTACGTTCTGGTTAACGACTGAGGATCTTGTGGAGTTGTATGGTGTCCCAGTGAAGGCGTAAAAAAAAGTTACGTCATCATTTTTTCGGGTTGATTTCTCCTTTATTATTGAGATCAGCACTGATGATGAATTAGCTTATTCCATCCATAGTCGGATGTAAGCCTCCCCAAATTGTCCCCAATAAGCTTTGTTGTTTGCTTTTTGAATCCAATCGTGTCCTGCTAATCTTTTTATGTCGTCCTTCTATCTTGTCTGTGGTCTGCCTCTGTAGCTTTTGTATTCTCAAGGCCTCCATTCAAATAAACGGCGTGTCCATCTGTTATCATTCATCCTTGAGACATGCCCCGCCCAATTCAACCTTAATATGCATATTCGTTGTATTACATCTGTTATTTTTGATCTTTTCCGTATCTTGAAGTTAGGAATACGATCTTGGAGTTTAATATTTAGCATTCTCCTTTCCATTGCTTTTTTGGGTTACTTGGAATTTATTTATTATACTTTTATTTAAAGCTCACGTTTCAGTACCATATGTTAATACCAGCAGTACATATTGATCGAATACTCTGGCTTTTATTGTATTTGGGATGTCTAATTTAAATGTAGATTTTAACCTTCCAAACGCAGACCGAGCTAACGAAACTCTTCTATCCAAGTCAGCTTTTAAATTATTTTTTGATATTTCGATTTTTTGTCCTAAATACATGTTTGTACCTTTCTTATTCTTTCACCTTCTATTAATAGTTTCTGGCTATTATCTTCACTTCCGTTCTTTATATATTTGGTTTTGGTAAAGTTTATTTTTAAACCTTTTTCTCGAGACTTTCATCAGCATTTCTTCTACTTCCTCTTTTGTGCTCGCGATAAGAGTAACATCTTCTGCGAACTTTAAGTGTTTTACTCGTTCACCGTCCATTAGTATTCCTTTATTTTTCCAATCTAACGATTTGAACATGTTTTCTAGAGTCAATGTGAACAGCTTTGGGGATATCGAACCTCCTTGTCTAATTCCTCTTTTAATTTTGTTTTTTCTTCAAGCATTATTTGTGATGTATCATTTTTATACATGTATTCAAGAAGAATTGTGTATCTTTTATCGACTTTGCTGTTACTTAAGGTGTATTTCTGCCGAACAAATATTTATATATATATATATATATATATATATATATATATATATATATATATATATATATATATGCATATATATATATATATATATATATATATATATATATATATATATATACATATATACATATATATATATATATATATATATATATATATATATATATATATATATATATATATATATATATATATATAGTATATGTATATGTATATATATATATATATATATATACATATATATATATATATATATATATATATATATATATATATATATATATATACATATATATATATATATATATATATATATATATATATATATATATATGTATATATATATATATATATATATATATATATATATATATATATATATATATATATACATACACAGCCCCACAAAAAAAAAGTGGGGTATACTTTTGATGCGATATATCAGATCCGTAGTATTTCTACCCGCTGATCACGAATCTGACGTCAGAATATCGCCATCACATCTCAATTTTTTTCTAACCTCAAAAAATAGGTAAAAATTAGTAAAAATTAAGAAAAATATACTCCTAAAAAATTGATTCAAACTTTTTCATGAATCCAATGATGTATTAATATGTCCGATAATTCGGACACGCTAAGCTAATATTTATCGGTTGGATTGAGCCATACAGTTCTGTTTTCTTTCTAACCTCAATAAATCAGACAGATATAGTGCTTCTCGAATGCAAAAAAAAAACGAATTCAAATTAAAATTCAACCGATCCTTATCAAATTTGGTACCCGGGGATTTTTTGGGTCGCTGATCACGAATCTGAGGTTGGATTTGCAAAATTCAAGATGGCAGATGTTTTCGCGCCATTTTGAACGCCGAGAAAATTCATCGGTCGATTTTTATTCTTCTACCTGCATCCAGGGCACCTCCACGTGGTGACCGTGGGCAACGGTGTTACTCCACTAGCCGGCAGAGTCCCTGGATAACGGCTTAGATGCCGTCATGGCAGGTAGAAGAAAGAGAATTACTATGCAGGGACTCGGAAACCCAGTATCGGCGGTTGGTCAGGGTGGGAAAGCGGGCCCGCAGCCGTCGTCATCCAGCGACCGTAGCTCTTCATGTGTGGGTGACTTGGCTCATGTAGAGTATAAGGCTACAAGAAAACGGTCTCACGGTACAAGGACTTTTCATAAGTGCGATAAAAACAGTGATTCATTTTGTTATATTTGCTGTCAACACGTATTGAGTAAAATGAGGTCACCGATAACGGATAAGATTAAAACCTTATATAAGGATTGTTTTAACATTGAAATACAGCACCAGGATACAGATTGGGTTCCCCACATCATTTGCAGTTCTTGCAAAATAATGTTGTACATCAATAAGAAGGCGATTAAATATTCCAGACCAGCAATATGGAATAGACCATACAGTGAAAATGATTGCTACTTTTGTATGAATGTTGTATCTAGGCATAACCGAAAAAATAAAAACACTATTACTTATAACGATGTTTCGACAGTAACAAGACCAACTAAACTAATTCCGCCTCCTGAACCACTTGATGCTTATGTTATGGAAACAAATGAGTTCACCTTATCAGTTCATGCCGAAAACATTGAGACTGTCGAAAAAGATTCAAACACTGTTACTAATGAATGTTCTAGTGACAACCTATCATATACTAGTGACACAGATAAAGAATTTCTACCATACAACCGTAAACCAGAACCAATACTCGTATCACAGTCAGAACTTAGTGATCTAGTCAGAGATTTAGGCTTATCCAAAGATGGTTCAGAGCATCTTGCTTCCTTTTTAAAGAAAAGACATTTACTTAAGCCAGAAGCTACGATTTCTTATTATAGAAACAGAGATGAAGAATTTCGAAAATATTTCACAATGGACGAGGAATTGTCACTTTCATATTGTACCGATGTGAAAGGTCTAATGGATGAATTTCAAAATAACTCATACGATCCTGAAGAATGGAGACTGTTCATTGATTCTTCTAAACGGAGCATTAAGGCAGTTTTGCTGCATAATACCAACGTTTACGCTCCCATTCCGATTGCTCATTCCACAGTTATGGAAGAGCAATATGAAAAAATGAAGCAGCTTTTGATAAAAATAAAATATGCTGATCATAACTGGAAAATTTGTGGAGATCTGAAAATTGTAACAATATTGCTTGGCCAACAGTCAGGGTTTACACTTTATCCCTGTTATAAATGTCTGTGGAATAGCAGAGACAGGGAACGTCATTATAAGAAAAAAATTTGGCCAACAAGAGAATCGTTTACTCCTGGTGAAAATAATGTATTGTTTCCACCACTGATAGATCCAGGAAAGGTTCTTATTCCCCCGCTTCACATTAAGCTTGGACTTATGAAGCAATTCACGAGAGCATTAGATACAAACGGCCCATGTTTCAAATATTTGCATAAAAAATTTCCGAAATTTTCTGAAGCTAAAATTAAGGCAGGCGTATTTGACGGGCCACAAATAAGAAAATTGTTTCAAGATTCATTATTTGTTACTAAAATGAATAAAGTTGAAAAAGCTGCTTGGCTTAGTTTTAAAGAAGTCGCAACAAACTTTTTGGGAAATAATAAAAGTCCTAAGTACAAAGAAATAGTCGAGAAAATGGTAAAAAATTTTCAAACATTAGGTTGCTTAATGAATCTAAAATTACATTTCCTGGACTCCCACATCGATGATTTCCCAGATAATCTTGGTGACTACAGTGATGAGCAAGGGGAACGTTTTCACCAAGATCTGAAAATCATAGAAAATCGGTATCAAGGACGATGGGATGACCATATGCTAGCGGACTATTGCTGGTCGCTAAAAAGAGAAACAAGTCCTCAAAAGCGTTTGGGCAGAAAGCCTTTGAATAGGTCATTCGCGTAAAAAAGAACAAGATACAGCCAAAAAAAGGAAAGTTAGGCGCGGGTCTAACCTTCGCAATTCTAGGGCTTAAGGGTCTACTATTTGAGAGTATATGGTTTAAAAGTCCTGGTTTTGAGTTTATTGGGTCTCATTTTTAAAGTTACAGGGTTATTGAGGTCTATTTTTTAAGGTTACAGGGTGTGGGAGTCTAAGGTTTCAGGGTTTAGGGTTTAAGAGTATCGGGTTTGAGGATTCCCCAACTGTATACCAAATTTGGTAGGAATCGGTTGGTTTTCAAAAATTTTGTCCGCCATCTTGGATCCGCCATTTTGAATTTTGCAAATCCGACCTCAGATTCATGATCAGCAACCCAAAAAACCCCCGTATACCAAATTTGGTAAGAATCGGTTGAATTTTAATTTGAATTCGTTTTTGCATTCGAGAAGCACTATATCTGTCTGATTTATTGAGGTTAGAAAGAAAACAGAACTGTATGGTTTAATCCAACCGATGAATATTAGCTTAGCGTGTCCGATTACATATTAATACATCTTTGGATTCATGAAAAAACTTGAATCAATTTTTGAGGAGTATATTTTTCTTAATTTTTACTAATTTTTACCTATTTTTTGAGGTTAGAAAAAAATTGAGATGTGATGGCGATATTCTGACGTCAGATTCGTGATCAGCGGGCAAAAATACTACGGATCTGATATATCGCATCAAAAGTATACCCCACTTTTTTTTTGTGGGGCTGTGATATATATGTATATATATATATATATATATATATATATATATATATATATATATATATATATATATATATATATATATATATATATAGCTAACAGATTTATAGTTTATCACTTAAAATATCTCCATACGTAATAACTGGAATTACAAGTTTTTGTTTAATTATAATAGATCTTGCTGGAAAACTCTCCTCTGAAACCCTCTTTTTTATTTTCAGTTAACTGAAAGACATTTTTTCTGTTGAGTTGGTCCTGCTGAACCAAGACTGGAATTCCCTGTTGGACTCCCAAAACGTCTTTGTTAAGTTAAAAAGCTTTTCAATAAGGGAGATACGTTTAAATTCCTCTGAGAAATCTTACAAATAAAAAAAGGTAAAAATGTGCTCAATTTTATCATGGTAGATTGTGTGGGCTTATAATAAACAGACTTTAATTACGACTCTTTTTTGTATTCCTGGTACAGTGCAATTTCTTCCAAAAGGATTGCACTATATGGATAAATTTCTTATTATTAGCTTTAGTTGAAATTTAATTTTGGCATTTGCCTAAATATATATGAAAAATCACATACTACAATTTAGGTACTTCCGTTACCTGGACCTTGGTAAAAATCTTTAAAAGGTTTGTAAATAAAATTCTTCCTTCGTTAATTTTGTACATTTGTACACAATTTTTTTATTTCAATTCAAACTTTTAATGATGCTTGTATATATTTCCAAACAACGGAGAACTCTAGGACCCAAAAGTAACTATTAACTTTTTAGGTAAAGTATTGTACGAGGGCTACCTTATGAGTTTTTACAAAAACAATGAACAACATTGGTACAAATCGTTTTATTCGCCTTTAAGGTTATTATTTTACTTTTGCATGCACTTGAATCAATTCTCGAAATATTTTTCTGCTCTAGAGTTGGTATCTCAAAAACATGGTTTTGGAGGGATTCAAAAACGGATTTTTTTTTGACATTCAGAAACAAAAAAAAAACAAAAAGAAAATTAAATACGAAATTGAAGAAAAACGGAAAAGCTATCACAAATACTTAAGTTCAAAGAGCACAAACGACAAAGTAAAATACAAAGAATCTCAAGCTAGAGTACACAAAATGATTAGTGACAAAAAGAACAACCAATGGGAAAAGACATGCTCAAGACTAAACACTTACATAGGAGGAAGAAAAAGCACAGAAAGCTGGAGACTTCTTAAAAATATGAGAGCAGAACGGAAAAGAGAAATCTTCTCATCTATAACACCAGAAAAATGGAACCAATATTTTACAAATATGCTAACAGAAGATAGACCAGAGTTCAAAAGTACCCAACATGGAAACCCAAATATAGTTATACGAGGATCCCCAATAAGGATAACAACATCAGAAGTTAAAGAAGTATGTAAAACGCTAAAAAATGGTAGAGCTCCAGGACCAGGAAACATTCCAGGAGAGATAGTAAAATACGGAACTGAAAAGCTATTTAGCGCTTTGAGGAACTTATTCCAAAGATGCATTAACACATCAGAAGTACCCGAGGAATGGAAAATATCATACATATCAACAATTCATAAGAAAGAAGACAAAAATAATTGCGATAACTATAGAGGAATAACGGTTACAGGATCTATTAGCAGAATATACGGAAAAAATACTTAAAAATAGAATAGAAACGGAATACGCGGACGTAGAAGCTGAAGAACAGGCAGGCTTTAGAGCAGGAAGATCCACAATAGACCATCTCTTCTCGCTGACACAAATCCTAGAAAAGAAAACCGCATTTGATCAGGAAGTCGTGCCCTAATGAGATTGTGGGAAACACTACAACAGAGTAATGTAAGCACCGAAATAATTAAAGCCGTAAAATCCTTATACCAAGACGCAAGAAGTAGTGTGAAAACTAAATATGGTATAACAACAGGGTTCCCGGTCACAAAGGGTCTCAAACAGGGCTGCTGTATATACCCAACGCTATTTAAAATCTATTTGGAGAGTGCACTGAAGAACTGGAAAAGGAAATGCAGCAGTATGGGATTACCACTGGATGACGATACTACATTGTACACGCTATCATTCGCAGATGACCAGGTAGTAGTCGCTCAGGACATCGATGATATGGAATACATTACATGAAAACTTATGGATGAATATGAAAAATGGAGCCTAGAAGTCAATATTAAAAAGACCGAGTACATGTACGTTGGAGGACAACAGCAGGACTTGAAACTGGCCACAGGACACACCATCAAACACTGTGCCAGTTATAAGTATTTGGGAACGAGAATATCTAGGGACGGAACACTGGAAGAAGCAATATTCGAGAGGAATATCCAAGGAAGAAAAGCGATTGCAATGCTTAATAGTATACTATGGGACAAAAACATAACCATTGAAAATAAGAAGAGAATTTACAACTCAATAGTGAAAAGTATAATAACTTACAGCTCCCAGGTGTGGCCACTAAAGGAAAGAACAGAAAAAATACTAAAAGCTACAGAAATGGAGACGAGCAGCCAGAAAATCCAGAAAAGACCGCATACCAAATGACACGATAAGGCGAGCTTTAGAAATAAAGCACGATATAGTGGACGAAATCAGAATCCAACAGCTGGTATGATACGGACATGTACAGAGAATGTCACAAGACCGACTACCTAAAAAGATTTTAAATTGGAACCCTCATGGAAAAAGAAAGCGAGGAAGACCACGCCAAAGCTGGAGAACAAGAATCAACAAGGAAGTACTAGAGAGAGATCTGGAGGAGGAGGGATGGAGAAACCGGGAGGAGTGGAAATTAGGCATCGGAAGACGGAAGACGTTATAAAACCGATTGATATAGATATATATATATATATATATATATATATATATATATATATATATATATATAAATATATATATATATATATATATATATATATATATATATATATATATATATATATATATATATATATATATATATAGAAACAAAAAGAAGTCGTTAGGAGATAAATCAGGTGAATAGTGCCAATGAGACGTTAATTCGATGTTTTTCTCCATCAAATAATCAATTGTTTGACATGCTGTGTAATGATGAAGAATGATGCGACGTTTTCGGTTGTTTTTCCTGATTTCATCGATAACTTCTGGCAAACAAATCATTATATACTATTCAACATTAACTATTCTTCGATCCTCTAAAGCAATAGTTGCAACATGTTCGGTATAACCAAAGATCTTGGAACACCCAAACAGTTGATTGTTGCTTACTTTCCGGCTCATACGAATATATCAAAGTTTCGTCTCCTGTTACGATGTTGTGTACAGATTTTACATTTGAGCATTTTTTTGAGCATTCTCTTACACCAGTTGACACGAGCCTGTTTTTTAGTTTCGGTCAAATTATGCGGAATTCATCGGGAACAGATCTTTTTCATGAAAAATCAAATGTACTGCAGTCTTCGATATGCCTAAGGACGCCTTTATCTCACGGTAAATCACATACCGATTTTGGTGGACCTTCACGAAATTCATCCCTGACGGAAGCACGCTCATGACGAAATTCTGCAAACCAATTGTAAACAGTCTTTTTTGATGGTGATTCATTATTAAAAGTTGAACAACGCGATTCGAGCCATTATTGTTGAGTTAGGCCTTTACTAAAATTGTAAAAAATCATCCAACGAAAGCCTCCACATGAAATTTCCTTTCATTCACAAAACAGTTTTTTTTTAAACGTTCACTGTAAATAAACTACTCGGCCAATTTCTGAGTTGCCCCTGTTTTAACAATAACAAATGTTAAATTTTACAACAATTGTAATGTCATATCTCAATAGCGCCATCTAGTGGTCATTTGTAAAAACTTAAAAGGCGGCTCTCGTTTTCGTGAAGAAAATCACTATCTGAGATAATAGGTCTTTTTTTTAGGTTCTTGGATACGAAAAATGTGAAAATGATGTTATTGTAATATTGATTACTTTGACTGTTCTTACTATATCATTTTAAATATTGAGTCTGAGAAAATTAAATTCAGTACGCATTTGAGAACTGGGTATTCGCAACGGAAAATTATCCCTGGTAAAACCATTTTGCCAATTTTTAATTACTAAACTGATGAATCAAATTGCATAAGAACATCATCACTTTAATTAATTTAATGAAAACTAGTGAGAGAAATGTTTCTTATCCGATTGTCTTGAGTTTTTCATTAAGCAATAGATATATACCTATTTAGCTGGTTGTTGATGCGGTTTGAATTTGGAAATCCTCGGTCTAACAGACACCGGTTTAGATATGTTTCATTGATCGAGCGGTTTTGATGTAAAAGAAAACCGTCCGGACATACGAGTGTTTCTGGCGTTAAAGACAATTAGGAGCAGTTAAGGGGTTTTCATACCGGTGTGTAAAACGCGCGACCGTGATTTTCTATGGATTGAATTTTCGGAAAGTTCTTGTCGATTATTTTAAAAAAGGCGATATAAATTTATTTAGTTAAGTAGCTACTATTTTCTTCCACAACATTTCGTCATCTCTCTTCCTTCTAGAATTTCTCAGATTATTTGTATCAGTTAAAGTTCTTGTCGTTAAGGGTATTTTACAAAAACCTGAATAACTGAAAATCAGAAGGTGCAATGTATAGTGAATACGGCGGATGTATTAGTACATCCCAGACTAACTCTAACCTTTTTTTATCTGGTATTCAAATGGACATGAGGCCTGACATTGTCATGATGGAACATGGTGCCCTTCCAATTAGTTAAATCTGGATATGTTTCCTTTCTTTCTTAAATGTGTCCAGTTACGATCAATAATTGTGTGAATTTAACGGCTGGTTGTTTGGTAGGAGCTCACAATATATAACTTCTTTTAGTCACCATCCACGATGAAACTTTCTGAGTTTTTAAGGTTGAAATTGTCAGCTTTAAATTTGGCGAACCACTGGCGAACAGATTTTCTAGCTAATCTAAATTAGGATTTATGGGTTTAAATTCACAAGAATACTAGTATGCAAGCTAAAAATAAGTGCAGTACAATTCTGGAAAAGTATCTTTATTTGATAAGAAATAATTCCTTGGTAACTCGTGAGAACAACTACATCATTGCCCTTTAACAACTGATTTTGCCTTTTATGTTAACAGCTGTTTGGGTTTGAGTACAATAAACACAAATATGTTTTTCTCTTAACTTTTCCGAGATTAATTTCGAAATGGTAAATGATTTTATTTTAAGAGATGCAAGATTATTTAGTGTTAAAATGGAAAAACAAAGTACGTTTAAAAACACATTTTATCCTAGGTTGTGCGTGACATATTTATAGCTAAACCAACTCTACCGAACGACACGAACTATCATACTTGCTGCTATATTTTACACTTTCTACCAATTTCTTAATTAGCCTATGGATATCTTTAAAAAAATCTGCAATATATTGATTTTTACCTCAGTTTATCCACAATATATCGAAAAATTTGTAAGCGTTCGCTGTAAGTAAACAAACTAAAAGTGCATTTAATGTTTTGGTAGAAGGCGATGTCACTTGGCCACCGTCAAGCAGAAAGAGAGCCTCTAAAAACTACCGACAAAGTCAGCCGAGGGCGACAACAAATCCTTTGTAGGCTTTAGAATAAAGTAAAGCCGTCATTTTTACAATGAAGCAAAAAAAATGTTACTGAATTACAAGTGTTAAAATTTTTACTTATTATAATAAAACTTTTAAATATAAAGCTTGTGCAATTAATTTGTTGATGTCACGAAGTAATTACTTTAAAAGGCAACAATTTTTATAATATTTTTTTTTTTTATTAAATTTGTTTAGGAAATGCCTAGTCAAATCTGAACAACCCTGGAGACCTTACGACGTTGTTAGGGGTATTTTGCAAAGACCTGAATAACCGAAAATCAGAGGGTGCAGTGTATGGCAGTTGTATTTGCACATCCCAGAATAATTCCAACATTTTTTATCGGGAACTCAAAGAGATACGAGGCCTAACATTATCGTGATGGAACGTGGTGCCCTTCCAATTAGTTAAATCTCGATATTTTCTTTCCTTCTTAAATTTGTATAATTGCGAGCAATAATTGTATGAGTTTTACGACTGATTGTTTGGTGGGAGCTTTTAGTCACCATCAACGATGAAGCTTTCTTAGTCTTTAATGTTGAAATTGCCAGCTTTAAGGGGTTACATACACCTCGAATTTTTAAAAATTCGATTTTTTTTACGAGTTTTTGTTCTCTATACTTCTAAGAATTATTCAAAAACAAAATTTTAAGAAAATTTCGTTCTTTTACAAAGTTATAGCATTGAATGTGGCTTGGCGTCGGATTGAGACCGCTACCTGTTTTCAGATACTGTTTGCAATATTACTCAGTCAATTTTGAATATTTTTTATAACTTTTTTTTAGTCTTAATAATTACTTTTTCTACAAAATATACAGAGGTTTTTTTTAAATTTTTCTAATAGACAATATTTTGGAAATAATTAAACATATATTTTTTATCGAAAATTGCATACTAAAGTTTGAAATATCGTAAATTTTTTATTGTTGAAAAAAAAAAACCTTCGATTATTAACTACTACATTACTTTATAGGATTAATTTTTATTTTTCCAGACTGGATTATTTTTTGTGAAGTTATCCTGCATATAAGGAAGCATCATAGTTTTCATTAGTGGTCCATTTAACCTGATAAAAAAATAATGTTAACATTTAAAAAATATTAAAAAAAAATATTCTTATAATTAAAGTATTTACAATAAAAATATATAATCGCCACCCCTTTGTATTAGTCACTTAATAACTTTGAAAATATATATCTTTTTAAATACACATACTTTTTGCAGCGCTCAGGTGTATGCAACTTCTTAAATTTTGCGAATCACTGGTGAACAGTTTTTTAGCTAATCTAACAGAAAAAAAAGAAATATTGTGTTAAAATTCTAAAAACTGCTATATTTCTTACCTGCTTCAAGGTAACGCGATTCTACAACAAATTTCTTTGTACCAAGGTTTATTTGTCAATATTTGCGATATAAATTATTACTTTGTATGAAAAAGTCTTCTGAAGTGCTAAAGGTTCGATGACGATTAGATAAGATCTAATTCTTAGGCCCTTGTAGTAAATCTGACTGCAAATGGCTAAAATCCACTTTATTTATCCATGTTTAAGAAGGTTTTATACCTTATACTGGAACAAATCAATTTATAAAACTAAACGGTTTTTTTAAAAACGAATGAAATGTCAGCTTTCGGAATATTCAAGTCATTTGTGATTAATAATTCTGATATATTCAGACATGAATGAACTTTTTCGACTAACTAATAAATTCGGGATCTTCGAAAATATTGTTTTGTAAACAGTAAATATACAAACAGATAAGGACCTATCTGCTTTACTCATTGAAAGGATATTACTCAAAACTACAAGTTTTTCTCCCTCCAATTACTATTGCTATATCGAATTTAAAAACACTCTCATATGGTTTGGGAGGTATCACGGCAAAAGGCAGAATGATAGACAGATTGAAAGAAATGGAAAACTGTAAAACATGAATAGATATAAATACGACAAATGGTGATTTTTTTAGAATATAATAGTTTCTCTAACGATAGGTGTGTGATGATAAATAAAACAAAAAAAAATATATTTTTATAGAAGTGTCAACAACTGGATAAAATTTAAATTAATAGGTGCTTCGGTTAATAATGTCGATTTTTTCGTAACGTTTAGGCGTTTATTTCCATCATAAAATGAATTACCTTAATAATTAAAATATTGGCTATCGTTAGCTATGACTTTTTCCATCTTTCTCTCAAAGAATCGATTCCGCACCAGAAGAACTTTTCATCTTTTTAGCCCAATCATTTATCGTGCCAAATTGTGTTGTGAATGCAGAGAAATAGGATTATTATGTTCAATAATATGTGGCTGTTGTCGTGGCCAATCATGTTTAAATACTACGTCTGATGATGTAGCATTAGGATCTGAAATAAACGACGACGAACTAGACCCTAATACTATGTTATCTGCTGACATGATTGTAGATGATAACAGTAACGAAAATGATGAAGAAGAAGTAGAAGTAGAAGACGCAGGAGACGGAGGCGAAGAAGAAAAAGTAGAAGAAAACGACCCATAATCAATAAAATATTGTAATGATCTGTAACCCATGAATTAGGCCTACAGGGGACACATGTAAAAAAAACACACCTGGAATTCTACCTCAAAGGTGGTGCGGCAATGAATGTATCGCAACGCCAAAGTTTTCTCAGCTTATCTCAAGAACTACTAGACCTATCTAAATTTTGTATAGGATCTCTTTTATGCACATTTTGAAGGGGAATAATTTTTATAACACCCGAAATTAATGTAAAACCAAGAGTTTACGAGATATTTGAGAAAAACTGATTTCGCAATGGACTTTTGACACAATATTTCTCATACCGAAACAAAGAAAATTCTGAAGGAAAATCTTCACTTGTGACTGGACTAAGAGATAATTTAAAGAAAAAAACGATAATATAAGAATCACATGGAGGTGCATAAGTGAGGAGCCTGTCAAAAATTTTCCAAGGTTATCAAAAGTCATCCTTTACCTTCGTCACGGTTTAAATCGATTTTTTTTACCAAAAAACGCTGTTTCTGTTTTACGGAACATAATATAAAATTATTTGAAAATTAAGAGTTCAACAAATTATATCTTATTTACTTTTTCTCTGAAAAGAAAACGATAAATATCTCTTTCCTGGCGGTAAAATATTTACTGTCGATTTCAAAGAGATCCCAGTACTAATTTTCTCTCGTAATTTTTTAAATTTAATACCGATTATGTCTAGCACACCCTCCCCCACATGATCATATTTGGTGTCTAAACGAAGAAGCCTCTTTATGGAAGTATTCCAGAAGGATGGAGTATTTAAAACGCGATTATATAATTTTTACTTTTTTTTAAAAGAAATGTTATTCCATTATATCTCTGACAAGCCAATTTAAAAAAAACTCAATTTTTAAACATAAAACACTCTTGAAAATCTTAATGTCGATACTTGCTTTATCCGAGAAAATTGCATTTAAGTGAAAAACACTGCTTGGGAGTTCCTTTTCGATCGGAAGTCATTTCGCGTTAAATCTAATAGAAGCTCAATTTGTCTTGTAGTGTCTTTATAAATCTTTTGGGGGTTTTATAAAACGTATCAGAATTTCTGGTTTCGTTGTTCGGTTTACATCACAATACAATTGTAAGTAAAAGGTCCTTATCTATTTTTTTTAGGTTTTATTGTTATTTCTAGCATTTATACAGGAGGCCTTAAAACAACGTTTAAAAGCTGTTTACGAAAGAGATAATTCGTAAAATAATTTACTCAATACTTTTCTTGAAAAAATCAGTAAAACGAAAGGAGAATTTTTCTTTTATACCTTACATACATTTTGTGATTAAAAACTATGCTATTGCCATTGCCATTTTGGAAATTAACCATTCGCAAACAGTACTTTGTCATTGATACAGGCTCAATTGTTTTGTGAAAATGCCAAAAACGAAAGAAGTTTTCGTTGAAAATCGGGCTCTGATAATCTCGAGACATCAAAATGGTCATTCGAGTCGACAAATCGCAAGTGATATGCGGATGCCAAGGAGAACGGTGGACTACATCGTAAAAAAAATTTCTGCGGAACATGGAATTCCCAACCAAATATGTTCAGCAAGGCCTCAACGACTCCCGTTGAAGACAGAGCTATAACAATGTCCAGCAGACGTAATCGGCGCACCAGAAATCACGGCTCACGTAAATCTTAAGGGGCCCATCCCATTAGCGTGACAACCGTGAAGAACAGGTTAGCAGAAGGTGGACTACACGGGAGAGTTGCAGTGAGGAAACCACTTCTTAGGCAAGTGAATAAACGTAAATGAATGGGCCCAAGAACATGAAAATTGGACATCAGAACAATGGAATTTCGTCCTTTGGAGCGACGAATCTAAATTCGAAATTTTCGGTTCAAATCGACGAGTTTACGTGCGGCGGTCAGTTGGAGAGAGGATGTTGGAAGCTTGTCAGTTGCCTACAGTAAAACATTGTGGAGGTTCAGTAATGGTTTGGGATTGTTTTGGCAACGGTAGAGTTAGAAAAATCTTTAGGATAGGAGGAATCATGCGGAAAGAACAGTATCAAGAAATTTTGCTAACTTAAATGCTTCCTTCTGGAATAGATATTTTTCAGGGGAAATTTATTTTTCAGCATGACAACGACCCTAAACATTCTGCTAAACAAATTAGAGAACTTTTGGACTAATGGAAATCCGATGACGTCTTGGAATTGATGACTTGGCCTCCACAATCTCTCGACTTGAACCCCACCGAATTGCTGTGGGACCATTGGAACAAGTGTGTTCGAAAACTCAATCCGACATCAGAAAAACACTTGTGGGAACTTTTACAAGCAGAATGGTTTAAAATAACCGAAGAAATTCGGAAGAAACTACTGGACAGAATGCCAAAACTTTGTAAAGCGGTAATTAAAAACAAAGAAGGTCACATAGATGAGAAAAATCCTAGAAAATCATGAATATTTTCCTGATTTTCTAGACTGTAAATAATGTGAAAATAATGTATATATGTATATATATATATATATATATATATATATATATATATATATATATATATATATATATATATATATATATATATATATATATATATATATATATGTATATATATATATATATATATATATATATATATATATATATATATATATATATATATATATATATATATATATATGTACAGTAGAACCCCGGTTATCCGAGGTAACCTGGAGGGCACCCTCCTCGGATAACTGAAAACTCGGATAATCCGGATTTGTTTTTATTCATTCAAAAAATAAACACCAATACTTTAAACCGATGTATTAACGTTTTTAACATATAAATAGGTACATACATTATAAAACAGTGAAATAGGTATCTATGCGCTTCTGTTTCATATTGCTTCTTCTTTTTCTCGCTGCAATATTTGGCAATTTATTAAGAAGAAGCAAATCCGCTGGGGTTGCCTCGGGTTGTTGTTCGATATACTTCAAAGCTTTTTCCAAAGAATCAATACCTCCTTGATGAGAGATCTTAGTGGGAGACTGTTCATCCACAGCCGCTTCGTCATCGTCATCTGATTTTTCGGTTTTCTGAAAGGCATTCCTTATTTCTTCAATACTCATTTCTTCTTCTAAATCATCTGCTGTAATCAATTCAACAACATCTTCTCTTGTCACATTTTCGCAACTTTTTAATTTTTGCATTAATTCAAATAAACTTTTTTCTTTTTCTTCTATCTCGCTGTCAAAATGTGAACAGGACATTTCTCCATGGCTTCTCAATTTCAAAGCTAATTCATTTAATGGAGTATCATCTTCACTGTCATTATAGTCCTTAAAATCAATAACTTTTGACCAAAATTTTTGAATAGGGGTAGTACGCACACAATCCCAAGCTTGACTTACCCAGTAAATAACATTTTTCAGTGCAAACTTTCTCATCCCATTGATAATATCCTCCTTTTCTGTGTATTCTAACAGATGTTCAAGATATAAACGCCTATAAATTTTTTTTAATGTTTTCGAGGATGCCTTGATCCATTGGTTGCATTATGCTGGTTACATTTGGAGGAAAAAAATTTACAACAATTTCGCTCACATGAAGTCTTTCTCCAGGATGAGAGGGGGCATTATCCATTAAAAAAATTGCTTTAATAGGAAGACGGTTTCTGTTCAAAAATTTAGTCACTGATGGCACGAACTCTTCTTCAAACCAGTTAGTAAATAAGGTCGCATCCATCCATGCGCTCTTCTGACTTTTGTAATAGACTAGTAGGGCTTTGGGTGAGATGTCTTTTAAAGCTCTTGGACGTGTAGACTTGCCAATCACCATCAGTGGAATTTTGTGCTTGCCAGATGCGTTGAAACATACCATTATAGTTAATCTTTCCTTACTTCGTTTATGCCTAAGAGCTAATTTTTCCTGTCGAGATGCCAATGTTTTTGATGGAAGCATTTTGTAATTCATCGTAGCAGTTGTAAATTTGATCACGTGTATCCACAATCTTCGATTTGTTTTTTAAAGTTCTGCTTAAACTTCTCAATTGATGACACATCAGCAGAAAGTTTTTCACTACACGCAGTCAGTTGTCGTACACCGTACCTTTTTTTCCAGCGGTCAAGTCATCCAGAACTGGCGGTAAACTGATCTATCTCTGGGAATTGCCTACTAATCATTATTGTTTTCTGTTGTAAAATTGGCAGACTGACAGAGGCACACCTTTTGATCTCTGTTGGTTAAACGACATGAATAAAGCTTCGTTAACCTTTTCATAGCCGCCGGTTTTCACTGATTTTCTTCCTGAGGACGAGGAGGCTTGATTTCTACACCACTCTTTTATTTTTATGCAGTTTCTTTTCCAATTTCCAACTACTCCATAATCTCGTGCAACAACTTTAATTGTCTCTCCTGCTTCAATTCTTCTGATGGCAACAAAGCAGTATTATTTACACTTAACTACCAGAACTCCAACCAAATAAATTATGTGAGTATACTCGTACTTCTCCATAGTAAACGCTATAACGCACTGCATTCGGGCAAATTTACATGCTGAAAGAGTCCAAAAACATAAATAGGGGAACCCCTCACACGGGCCAGGGAGATTCCCCGAAGGCTCCGACGATTTTAAATGGAAATATGTACATACATATTTTAGAAGCTCGGTTAATACGCAGCATAGACGCGCGTACCTCGGATAATCAGGTTCTTAGATTGGCTCGGTTAATCCGCAGCTCGGATAATCGCGACTCGGTTAATTGGGGTTCTACTGTATATATATATATATATATATATATATATATATATATATATATATATATATATACATTGCCGCTTTTGTAACTGTCCACTGGCTTATTTCAATTTATTTTTGTTCAGTGATCTAACATCATGTCCTAACTCTGCTAAAATTTGCTCAAATTGTCCGGAAAGTTGTACTTTCCAAGCTAGTCTAGTAAGGCTTTTAGACTTAAAATTCCTTAAAACGTAATAATTTTCCGGGCAAATGTACAAGAATATATTTTAAGAAATTACAAAAAAATAATATTTTACAAGTTGTGAAACAATGTTTAAAAATGCCTTTAGGAAAAATTCTCGGAATACGTCACTGAACAAGCTGAAACGTTCAAATAGGATTCTTTAGCTATCTCCAAAACTACAAAACAACTTTAATGGTAATGCGAGAAACAACGATAATAAGTATAAGGTTTCATGATCGGCTCCGGGCAAGTCTATCTGTCATTTGAATGGATATGCCGCATTTCCGCCACAGCGATCCTCATCGATCAAAAAAATTAAGGCCTTGTTAGCTGGTGAGTTGAAAATGGGAACAAACGGTATAATATGTCTCTGTCCGGAATATGATTCCGCAGAATAAATATTAAATTTGGTATAAATGGTTTTCATAGGTGTATTTTGTCTTTTTTACTTAAAATAAAATGTATCCTGGTTAAGCGTGATGTTCCTCAATGGTGTATATAATCTTTATCAAAATTAATTTTAAAAACCGGTCAAGTGTAAGTTGGACTTGCGTTGTTAAAATAAAATAAAATCCTTACCTAGGTTAAGTTAATTAGGTCCCGGAGACAATAATGTATTTTCACGTTTTTTCTTAGTCAATAATGTATAATAGTTATAGCATCTAAGCTACCTAATAGCTAATAATCAGTCTAGCTCAATCTAGAATCTAGTAATAAAAGTGTAAAAGAAATATTTACTACCTAAATATGTGTTTAATTATAAACAAATAAAATAAAATTACGTCTGGGTACCATATCTGATACAGAAGTAGGCGATCCTCTCGTCCTTGCCTATGGTTGCTGCCTTTTTTAAAACCCTCCACCATAGTGTCAAGAGACATAGTTTTCATGGCTTTTTTATACCAGATAAATTATCAAACGTAATGCACTCGTAATAATCTTTGCTCAATCTATACTTTGTGGAGACTATTCCAGAATTTTTTCAAAATTTTTCGATCATTATTTTTCGAGATAGAGTAGGTGGACAGTAGGGTGACAAGCCAAAATTTTTTTTTTTGATTTTCTTTTATCCTACCCCCTAAAATGTTCAATCTTATGAAAAAATAAATTCCCTAAATTTTTAGAAAAAAATATTAATATTTAGGGGTCGCGTCCACCGATTGAAAATATATTTTTCTTCTCAAACGTTTTTTCTCCTTCAACAGCCTCCCATTAGGCTTCTGATTTGAATTTAAGGATTACAAAGGTGTTTCCTTGTACATTTTTAATGCTGAATCCGCTCCCAAGGGCCGTTTCCCTCTAAAATCCTTCAATTTTCCACATTGCTCATGTTAAGTGCGCATTAAGGGCATTGAGGATCAAGTTTTATGACGCAAAAATCATAGATATGGTACAGATCTTTAAGAAGTTATCATGGCACATGAGTAATATTAGACAAAAATAGCGAGAACGAAGTACTTTGTTGGGAAAAATTTGACACACCTAAAAACTCTACAGGAAGGCAACTTCAGAAAAAATGTCTCAGACAAAAGTTTTAGCATTTTTCCTTGAGAATTGAATGGGCCTATTAAGTTTTGGGCTCAATGCTCTGTTAGGACTCTATGAGTCCCGAAATTGAAAATTTAAATGGAAACCCGATACCTTTAATATATATTTGAATTCAGCGAGAATTTTACGTCCGAGTAAACATTGAATTTTGATTGGGCCTGATTGAGCCTTATTGGAACTGCAATAAAATGCTGCACTGGAAAAGAATTATATCAGTGTTAAAAGCTAATAACTAAGTTAAAAAATCGAGTGACAAGCCAATATATCAGTGTTTAAGTAATCTTTGCTTCCGTGATTAAAAATGACATGTAGAAATCATAAAAGCCGTAAGGTGAACAAGGAAAAGGTTACTGATTTTTAATTGATGGAATCATGTTTGGAGGATTTTTCCGAGCGCGTTTCTGCAAATATCTTGCCGTCGAATAATCATATTTTAACATTGTTTCTGCTGCCATTGTATCTATGGAAATTGCAAAAATTTTGACATATTTTGGACTGAAAAAATATATTCGAAATATTTATCTCTGAAGACACAGAAGAATGTTCATTCTATTTTTGTAATTGCGAAAAGAACTGATTTTATAGAAAAATTATACGAACTGTTTGAAATTAATGAGATGTGAAATCAGAAGAGTGCGCAATATTCTGTCTATGCGAAAGCGAGGGAACCTCAGTGGGATAAGTGAACATTTCGTCAACAACTTTATACAACGAAAGCGATATCGCAGAAGAGAGAAATGACAATTAAGAAACCGCGAAAGTCTCGTTCCCAATATAGATGCAAACTATTCCATTTTATCCGTAAAATTATCGCTGAATACAAATATGTTTTAAAATTATTTAGTTTCCATTTAAATTATAAATTTTGGGACACAGCGTTGGCCCCAAAATCTAATAGGTCCATTCAATTCCCAGGAAAAAATGCTAAAACTTTTGTCTGAAACATTTCTTTTGAAGTTGCCTTCCTGTCGAGTTTTTTTTAGGTGTGTCAATCTTTTTTTCAACAAAGCCCTTCATTCTCGTTGTCTTTGTCCCATATTACTCGTGCGCCATGAAATTTTTCAATGATCTATGTCATATCTATGATTGTGCATCATAAAACTTGACCTACAATGCTCCCCGCGAATTTTGCGGAACTTTTTTGAAGGGATATAATATTTTTTCACCCTTAATGTGTACCCAACATGAGCATTGCGGAAAACTGAAGGATTTGAGGGAGAAACAGCTCTGGGGAGCGGATTCATCATCAAAAAATGTACGAGCAAACACCTTCATATTTCTCAAATTCAAATCAGAAGTCTAACGGGTAGGCTGTTGAAGGAGAAAAAAACGACTGAGAAGAAAAAATAAAATTTCAACATCTAAATATTAACATTTTTTTAAAAAAATTAGGGTCTTCATTATTTCATAGGATTGAACATTTTCCGGAGGTTTGTCTGCACGGTAACTTTCGAATAAAATGAAATATCGAATTCACATTTGATACACATTTTGTACTTGAATTAGGAATGGCACCTATAATTTTTGAGCAATAACCTTAAGGGAAAAAAAATGAAGGACTTTTTTTGTTTGTTTACTTTCAATATAATTATAAAAGTTTTCTTGGGTTTTTGTGTATATATAATAAACCAATTTTAAAAATAATTATTAATAGTCAAATATTAAGTGGTTAAACAGTCAAGCAGAGTGTTAGAGAGGTTGTATATAATGTTTTGTACGTTCATTAATGGTTTTTAGAGTCAATAAAATATAAAAATATTATTTTTTTTATTATTTTTAATTTTAATAGAAATAGTGGGCAGAGCGGGAAATAACCTTTTATTTATAGGCTATATTTTATTATAGGTAGCGTAAGGAATGAGCAGTGTCGATAATAGTGAATGAAGTCGGAAAAAAGTTTGCTGCTAGCGCGTTCCCTTGCAATACACAGCCTAAACCATTAAATATGGAACAATATTATGTAGCAGAGAATATCTATAATCTGTAATATATATAAAATGCAATATCTCTCTGTCTGTCCATTAGTGCGTCTATCACGCGAGAACCACTCATCCGATTTATGTGTCTTTTTTTAAATTTATACGTATATTCTTTGGCCAGGTTATATAATAATATTAATAATCTATATCTATAATATATATAAAATGCAACGTCTCTCTGTCTGTCTGTCTATCTGTTAGTGCGATTTACGTGATTTTTTAAATTCATACATATGTTTCTCTGACCAGGTTATAGATGTATATTTTATTACGTCTATAATATATATAAAATGCAACGTATCTCTGTCTGTCTGTCCGTTAGTGCGCTTATCACTGGAGAACCACTTATCCGATTTACGTACTATTATTATTATATTATTTCAGATTCAAGGGTTTGAAGGTGGTTATTAATTTCCTCTCTTAGAATATTTACAATTCTCGCCTACGATTCTTTAGTCTTGATGCAAAGGTGGCAAAGTTTCCAAAATTTACTTTATGGCGCCAGTTTTGTAGTTTTAATATGCCTGGATATTATCTCTGAAGTAAATAATGTGCGATTCCTTACTCTGCAGCTTCAAATTTAGCTTGTTTAGATTAGTTAAGGTTAGGTTATCTTTAGATCCAGGTCTCATCATTAAAGTGTGTCATAAACTCATGTTTTCCTTTCATCTCTAAGAACTATTTTATTTCCTTTTTCAATTTAAAGACTCGGACAACAACATTTTCTAACGAATAGCAGTGTAGAAAAGAAGAACTTCGTGATCAGAGTTAATGTTTTTTTCATAGTTCCTTGAACAGACGAGTATTGAGAGCACTGGATTTTATATAACTGACAATTGTTACCAAAGAGTCAAGCACTTCTTGCAAAGGCTTTGGAAGAGTCTTGGTAGCAAGAGCAAATCGGCGAATCATGCAATGCAGTCCCTTTGCTTGGGGTACAAGCTCTTTAACTTTTGGCTGAAAGCCCGACCTCGATTCAAGCATTGCTCCATTGATACATATTCCACACAAGTTTTTCTATTGTAAATCATTACTTTTAAAGAATGAATCATCTTCATGACGTTTTCACCTTTCGTAGTAGTTTCTAATACTTTACAAAATAGAATCTCTTCTTTGATGTCATTCAAGTGAATATATCTCACGAAAACGAGTAACTGGGAACATAAACTTACATCGGTAGACTCGTCAAGTTTAATGGAACATACAGGAGATGCCTTTATTTCAGATAAAATTTGTTCGATCACGTCGATGGACATGCGTCTCTGAATTGTGTTGTTGGACAAGGATATATTACGCATTTTAACCTCACAGTCGCCTCTTCAAGAATTAGCTCAACCGACTTTAATAAAAAGGGTTTGATGATGTTTTCTGTAATTGTATGTTTTTTTTTTTATTTTTTGCAATTTCCAGAGCAATTTCATATGATGCCTGAACTACAGCTTAGCTTTGTCGTTGAAACGTCCCAGTTAAATCAAACTTTTGTTTTTTCAAGCCAACCTCATGTCGTTTAAAAAAGGTCAACTCTTTTATAATATGTTCGGAATGATTTGTTTCTAAGTGACGTTAGAGCTTTGAGGGTTTCATAGATTCAGCACTAAGAACCACATTGCATAAAACATACTGTGGCTTCTCCATGCCGTTATTAATAACAATTGAAAATCGAAATTTTAAGTAGTTCTCCATGATATCTGGAATGGAAAATAAAAAACATAATTTTAAAAAAACGTTTAAAAATTGTAAATTAACATTATTTATTGTTTTTTGCTTACCAAAACGGTAAGTAATAGAATAATCTGTTTCTAAGCGTGCCTATCGAAGACGAATTCTGACGGGCTATCCTAGTATTGTAGCGTTTTTCAGATCAAACAAGACACTAACTAACAACGAACTATTCATACACAAACGACAAAAAGAACACTATAATGATTTAATACTAGGTAACAAGTTTAAACTCGCGGCTGAATAACTGAAGAGTGTCCCCTACGGCTCTGCTCGTTGCTTATATATCGGTTGGCAGTAATTTCTTCGAGAGGCAACAGAGTGTCGCGATCATTGCGAACTACCCGGCTAGCTTGCCCCAGGCCGATTTTACCAGGCATGAGGAGAGGTGCGTGCGCCAGCCGTCCACTATATCCTGTGTTGCCAAGCATAAATAAATTATTAACATTTTAACACCTACCTTTAAATTTTAAAATTTAATTTTGGTTATTAAAATTAATAATCGGCGACCTCCTAAAAAAGCCAAGGCGACCCCCTTGGGGGCCGCGACCGACTGGTTGAGAACCAACGCTATAGAGTATCTAACGTACAGCCGGCAATGGTATAATAGGTATTGAAAACAGTAAGCATTAACTGTTACTCGTGTTGCGGGTGTGGGGGGCGGTGGGATGGAGTCAATACGTTATGACATTAACTAACCCGAACTAATCTTTTTTAAAGTTAAGAAAAGAACAATAGGTATTTCTTTTTATAAATAAAACCAACGTTTAGTGTCATTTCCCTACGCATTCTTTTTATAGGCTGTTGATAATCTTAATATGGTTAATTTTGTTTAAACACAGACACAGAGCCTTCTTTTTAAGATGCAGGCTGATGTTAGTTCGGGTTAGTTTAGATTAGTTCAAGTTAATCCATGTTTTAACGTAGTAATTTCACCCTGACCGCAGTTTCTCACACTCGCAACACGAGTAATAGGTAATGTTTATTGTTTTCAATATCTATTATATAGATTGCCGGATGTACGTTTGGTATTATGGTAATTCTTCTTTCATTTTATATTTTATCTAATCTTTCATCGGCATTCTATAGAATTCCTAGGCATTCTATAGATTACCTAAGCAAAATATATAATAGTTAAAGAAAAAGAAAATATTTCATACATTGCCTAAATGAGCCAGGCATTTTATTGAATGCCTAGGTATGCTACAGAATGCCCGAATTATACACTTTGCCGGCAATATATACAATTATAGTTATTGTAAAGCAACTGAAAATAGATAGAAGTTCATATTTCAGCAGTTTACTAGCTGTTCTCTTGTCCGTCAAATCCCTCCTTAGACGCCGTATCACGGCTCGTCAGTCGTGCTAGGATTGACAAACAAGAGGACGGAATCAACTGGTACTTATCCCAGAAGTTACGGTGTACGATGGTAGGATACAACGAATTGTATTAAGTACGCATACCTATTACTCCATCGAAAGCTGATACAGCAGCTTTCCGTTCTCTTGTTTGTCAATCCTAGCCTGACTGACGAGCGGTGATACGACGAAACGCGTCTCAGGATGGATTTGACGGACAAGAGAACAGCTAGTAAACTGCTGAAATATGGACTTCTGTCTATTTTCAGTTGCTTTACAATAACTATATATGCCTGAGGAGGATCCCTCGAAAAGCGCTACCTGCTTTTAAGCGTTGACTGTGTCAACCACTCTGTTGGCTCGAAAGCTGCTGTGTTAGCTTTCGATGGAGTAATAGGTAAGCGTACTTAATACAATTCGTTGTATCCTACCATTGTACTCCGTAAGGTCTGGGATAAGTACCAGTTGATTCCGTTTTCTTGTTTGTTAATCCTAGCTTGACTGACGATCCGTGATACAGTGAAACGCGTCTCAGGATGGATTTGACGGACAAGAGAACAGCTAGTAAACTGCTGAAATATGGACTTTTGTCTATTTTCAGTTGCTTTACAATAACAACATATGCCTGAGGAGGATCCCTCGAAAAGCGCTACCTGCTTTTAAGCGTTGACTGTGTCAACCATTCTGTCGGCTCGAAAGCTGCTGTGTCAGCTTTCGATGGAGTAATAAGTATGCGTACTTAATACAATTCGTTGTATCCTACCATCGTGCTTCGTAACATATACAATTCATCACATGGAAAGTCTTTCATATGTCCCTTATTTTATTTTATTTAAAAATTTAATATAGCCAGCAGCGCAGAAAAGACAAACATTTTAAGACCTTATTTAATAAAATCGTTTTAGGTTAGATCGTTTAGGCCCTGGGTGTAAATAATAGGCAAATTACGTTAATGGTCTTGTATTGTTTGATATTAATATACCAGAACTAGCGTGTCATTTTAATTTTCACCGGGCATGTTACTCTTCTCGTCGGAATAGGAAACTAATCTATAGTTTTTCAGCGATATTGCTTTATAGGAAGAGGGCGTAAGTGGTAGGGGGTGGTGGTAAGCACTAACCTTTACAACGTGACTGAGTACATTATTATTAAAAGGCTAAAGCAATTTAAAAAATGACTAAATGGGTCTAGTCATGTTATTAAGGACCAATTTCTAAGTGATGTTTTTACAATAAAACTAATAGTACATATAATCGCATATTATAAAAGGATTGAATTAATTATATACCAGGTGTACAAGTATGGAATGCGGATTTCAGACAACAGATGGTGCACCAATGAAGTTTGTACTATAAAGATTTGACAGTGCGCCATTTTGTTGTGTCATCAACAAGTGTCAGACGCACACGAGTGATGGAAAAGTGTGGGCATAGTGTTGTGTTCAATATGTCGAAATTTATGCCGAACAAAGAGCATTTGCGGGCAGCATTAATTTTTTGTTTTCATTTGAAGAAAACTGCTGTTGAATCATATCGATTACTTCGAGAAGCTTATGGTGAACATGCTCCATCGCAAGATACGTGTGAACGATGATTTCGGCGTTTCAAAAGTGGTGACTTCGATGTTGCAGACAAGGAACGTGGAAAACCGCCAAAAAAATACGAAGATGTGGAATTGCAAGCATTATTGGACCAAGATGATTCGCAAACACAAAAACAACTCGCTAAGCAATTGGGCGATAGTCAACAAGCTGTTTCCAATCGGCTACGAGAGATTAAGAAGACCAGTAGATGGGTACCACATGAGTTGAACGACAGGCAAATGGAAAAGCACAAAAACACGTGTGACATTTTGCTCGCTCGGTACAAAAGGAAGTCGTTTTTGCATCGTATAGTTACGGGCGATGAAAAGTGGATTTATTTTGGGAATCCCAAGCGCAAGAAATTATGGCTAGACCCAGGCGCACCACATCGATCGCAATACTGAATCGCTTTGGCAGAAAGACGATGCTCTGTGTTTGGTGGGACCAGAGGGGCGTGGCCTATTATGAGCTGTTAAAACCTGGGGAAACGGTTAATACTAAACGTTACCAACAACAACCGATTTGAACCGTTCGCTGCTTGAAAAAAGGCCAGAATACCGAAAGAGGCAACACAAAGTCATTTTTCTTCATGACAATGCTCCATCACATACTTCAAAACCAGTTCGCGACACGTTGGAAGCACTCGGCTGGGAAGTTCTACCCCATGTGGCTTACTCACCAGACTTGGCTCCTTCCGATTACCACTTGAGAGGTTGAACTGAGGATGGAGCTATTTACTACTGATGGTCCTGAATCAACTAGAGAGAGAATCTAGTAAGATAGAGTTGAGGGTAAAGGAAGATAAAACTAAGTATATGCTAGCGAATCGGCAGGCACACACACAGAGAGAGAGAGAGTAGGGCAGAATGTTAGCACGGACGAGTACAATTTCGAACAAATACAGAGCTTTACCTATCTAGGAGGGACAATAATGCCAATGAAGAGATAAAAAGGCGTATTCAAAAGGTGAATAGATGTATGTTTACGATACAGAAGCTGTTAAGGTCAAAACAACTATCAAGGGCATCGAAGATACGAATTTACAAAAACATCATTAGACCAGGCCTTGCATATAGCAGCTAAACGTGTACTCTGACAGTAGCCAATATGGAAAGGCTGAGATAATTTGAGTAAATGATTTTCAGGAAAATATACTGGCCACCGCAGGATGAGGATGGAGAAGGGTTTTGAATCACAACGAACCAAGAGATAAAAGATCTATATAATAGCCCCGATATTATCCAAGAGATTAAAGTAAACTGATTATGGTGGGCGAGTCACATACAAAGACAAGGATAGATTGATAAGATTGGTATGAGAAGAAAGTCCAATAGGTAGAAGGTCGTTGGGTAGACCGAGAATGCGCGGATGAGATAATATTGTAAAAGATCTCTACACGATAGGAGAGGAATTCAATCTTAATGTTATGACGGATCACCAGGGATAGAAGTCGTACAAGTAACCGAAATCCACCTAAGATTATAGAGCTACCAGAAGAAGAAGATGTCGAAATATATACCGAACAAAGAGCATTCGAGGACAGCATTTATTTTTTTTTTTTTCATTGGAAGAACACTGCTGTTGAATCATACCGATTACTTCCAGAAGCTTATGGTGAACATGCTCCATCGCAAGATACGTTGTGAACGATGGTTTCGGCGTTTCAAAACTGGTGAGTTCGATGTTGCAGACAAGGAACGTAGAAAACCGCCAAAAAAATACGAAGATGTGGAATTGCAAGCATTGTTGGACGAAGATGATTCGCAAACACAAAAACAACTCGCCGAGCAATTGGGCGTTAGTCAACAAGCTGTTTCCAATCGGCTACGAGAGATGGGAAAGATTCAGAAGCCGGTAGATGTGTACCACATGAGTTGAACGACAGACAGATGGAAAAGCGCAAAAACACGTGTGACATTTTGCTCGCTCGGTACAGAAGAAAGTCATTTTGCATCGTATAATTACAGGGGATGAAAAGTGGATTTATATTGAGAATCCCAAGTGCAAAAAATCATGGGTAGACCCAGGCGCACCATCCACATCGACCGCAGAAAGACGGTGTTTGGTGGGACCAGAGGGGCGTGGTCTATTATGAGTTGTTAAAACCTGGGGAAACGGTTAATACTTAACGTTACTAACAACAATTGACCGATTTGAACCGTTCGCTGCTTGAAAAAAGGTCAGAATACCAAAAGAGGCAACACAAAGTCATTTTTCTTCATAACAATGCTCCGTCACATACGGCAAAACCCATTCGCAACATGTTGGAAGCACTCAGCTGGGAAGTTCTACCCCATGCGGCTTATTTACCAGACTTGGCTCCTTCCGATCACCACTTGTTTGCATCGATGGGTCACGCACTTGCTGAGCAGCGCTTTGGTTCATACGAAGATGTGAAAAAACGGCTCGATGAATGATTCGCAACAAAAGGGGAAGATTTTTACTGGCGTGGTATTCACAAATTGCCCGAAAGATGGGAAAAATATATAACAAGCGATGGAGCATATTTTGAATAAAGCACTTTTTATCATTCTTCCGAATTTAACATACTTTTTTAGAAAAAAAATTCGCATTTCATACTTGTACACCTGGTAATACAATAATTAAACGGTACCATAAGGAGGTTTCATTTTAAGTATGCATAGTCGTTTGGAAACGTTCAGGATTAACATAATATGCCTGCTTTTGAAATATGCCTATTACTTATACATTTTCTCTACACACCTTCTTTGTTAATTCAAAATCCTTACTGGAATATCGATTTTAACACGAACTACTTAAAAACAGACTCGGTAAATACCCCGTAACCGAAATGAGCCCCTTCAGAATAATTTTTTCCTCACTAAGCGGTTTTGTGTAAGTCTGTGAATGTCCTTTAAAGAATTCTAACGGAGAGGATTTCTAAGGTAATCGCCGGCTTTTATACATTTTTTGCAATCTCAGTAATTAGGGACATTCTTTTTAAATGCTTTGAGTTTTATTTAACTTCTATTTTCAACGTTAATTTTTTTTTAATGACTCAAACGAGAAAAAAATATTCTTCAGGTTAAATTTATGTTACTTTGTATGTTCGAGGTGATGAGTAAAATGTCTTTTTCAGTAGTTTATAAAAAGAATATAAATATGGTTCTTCAGTCCATTAAAAAAATTTAAATATTAGACCTAGTTAGTTTGTATATTGTAATCTGCCACACGTAATACTGAAAACTGTTCTATTCCTTATTAATGTGGCTGAAAGGATATTTCTTGTCAAGAAATACATCGTGACAAAAAAGAGGTTAGTTTATAGTTTTA
The DNA here is from genome assembly GCA_019049505.1 of Pachyrhynchus sulphureomaculatus. Taxonomy (NCBI): domain Eukaryota; kingdom Metazoa; phylum Arthropoda; class Insecta; order Coleoptera; family Curculionidae; genus Pachyrhynchus; species Pachyrhynchus sulphureomaculatus. Next base: position 78,817,271 of record CM032448.1, on the reverse strand, counting down.
TAAAAATATATGAATACCGCAGCGAAACGGCGACAAGTCGGCATATACCCCTCTGCCCCTATAGTAGAAACGTACCCTTAGAAACAGGGTTATCTTTATTGACATTTAGGCTTTTAACTTTACATTGTGTAAAAAGTTGTTTTTTTTTTGTGTGAAAAATCGCTTTCTCTGGTCACAGATATTTAAATTAGATTTAAGTTTATAAGGTTCCATAAAATGGTTATATTTTGTGAAAAATCCTCCATTCTCATCGATTTTAACTTTACTGTGTTTAAAAGGGTTTAAGGCCTTAGGTCATTGTATTTTTTGGAAAAAATCAATTTTTTTTTTTGTTCGTATAATCTATTCTTTAGCATTTTAAAAATTATAATAGAAATCGTTTTATACTGAAAACACATTTCATACCGTGTCCGAATGTATGAAATTACATATTTCACGCGCTTCGGATTTCCCATTATCACAGTAAAAATGAGACTTATATTTACGATGTGCTTTTGGAATGTGGTAATAGAGGGCGCCTGTAATTATCCTATATTCAAGTTTTTCACCTTAGTATTGCTACAACCGTTGAAAGCACCTTGTTTATAGTACGAGTGACGCATGCGCTGCAAGAACGAGTACACGCTGAAAATAGAGATTTTGCATTTTTTTTTTAGAATTCAGTTCTGTTTTTATATTAATCAAGTGAATTATGAGTGAAAATAGAGTTTATCGTGGCAAAAAAAAGCACGAAAAGCTCCATAGATACGAGGCAGAAACGGAGTCGGAGGGAGTCAGCTCATCTGCGAAAAAATTAAAATCATCCGATTTTCTCCAAATTCACGAGAAGGACAGAAGACAAAGTAAATATCAATTTAGAAGGCCAATTATGTGGTGTTGGGATTGCAGACTAATGGTAAAAAATTTTATTTATATCAATTTTCAATTTTAAAATCTAGAAATCAGTAGTTGAAACTTTAAGCGCATTTATCTCAAAACATAACTCAAACAATTTTTATCCGATTGACTTCAAATTTTAACTGTAGCTTCTGTATTAGATTCTGATGAGAAGTACGTAGGATTGCTACGAAATATTAAAAATTGCAGAAGTTATCAACAAATTTCTGTCAATTTTTTCCTAGAAAATCGAGATTTTTTTCAAAAGTTTGCCATTTTCTGAAAAATCAATATTTTAAAAATATCCTACGTACTTCTCTAGCTATTTACGTGTAGACCAAGCAGATTTTTTTTTTGTTACAGGATCAAATTTACTCGAGATATTCTGCAAGCCCTGGAGCCCTTTTTTAAAAAGGTGGCTTTTAAAAAGCTGCACTGTGCTGCTATTTTGTAAAATATATTAAATCAAAAAATATATTTTTGTACCTCAAAAAGTTTAAAAATTGGTTCATTTTCATGCCTCTACAGTGGCCTAAGGCCTTAAGCTCGTAAAATTTCGGCGCAAGAGCGGTTTGTTTCTCTAAGAGGCTCCAACCCTCCTCTCTCTCGTTATCTATTGGCGGACTAATATATAAACAGGTCAGACCCTTTCCACCATAATAAACTCAAAATCAATAATTGAGGAGAAGAAAGATTTTTTACAACTAAACCGGGAGGGCATACATAACCTCGCCGTTCTTGATTTCACTACTGATATACAGTCAGTCCAAAAAATCTCCATACACCACCTGCTTTCTATACTATTTTTCTGTTATGTTTAAATTAATATTTGAAATTTAACCAACGAGGATTAGTGTTAAAAACAACTATGGAACATTTTATTTAGAAGTTACATCATTGTTATAAAAATGTAAACAAAATTAATGTCAAAAGAGTCTCCATATACTTAACAATTACCAATAATAGTTTGACAGAGTGTAACGGAAAATAACAACTTCGTTTAAACTAATATTCAGTGGGACCGCCGTTGGCCTTGATAACCTCCTGTAACCTTTTTGTTATGCTTGCAACCAGCTTTCTAGTAACTTCTCCCATTCGTTCAATATTCTGTTTTTTAATTCTTCTCTATTTGAAACATCATGTTTGCGAACGCGCCGTTTAAGTTCCTCTCATAAACGTCGATGGAGTTAACATCGGGTGATTGCGGAGGTGTATGAAGCTGCTGTCGCACATTATCGATCATCCGTTCTCGCGCCAAGTCTGCGGTATGTTTCGGATCAGTGTCCTGTTGGAAAATATATTTTTTTTCGAGTGCTAATTTTTGGACACTTTTTCTTAAATTGTGTCTCAAAATATTCAGATAAACATGCTGATCCATGGTACCATTAATAAAACGTAAATTTCCGACCCATCCAGCGGACATGCATCCCTAAAGCAGAACACTGCCACCCCCTTCTGTTACCGTGAAACAAATCTTTTGAATATCGAATGCAGTATTCTTCTTTCTCCAAACTTTAGATCTGCCGTCAGACCAAAAAAGGTTAATTTTAGTTTCATCACTAAAGATTATGGATTCCAAAAATTCAGGAGGTTTAGTAACGTATTCTCTAGCAAAGGCTAACCGCTTTTTGCAATTAGCTTTCAACGGTAACTGCTTCTTCCTGGCTGCACATCCCTTATAGCCCGCCCTGTGTAAACAATTTCTCACTGTTTGTGAACAAACTTTGTTTGAAAATAGTCCCCGTACTTCTTCTTTTAATTTTGGTGCACTTTTCTTGGAATCTATAACACAGGGGAACAGCTGTTTTGGTGTCGAGGTTTTTTGAGCTGAGTCTATATCAATTTGATGTCCTGAATTCAAATAACGTATTCATTTGTACCTAGGAGCTCAAATTTTTAAGATATACAATTTTAGAGAAATATAAGTTACATTATTGTAACTCAAATCCGTAAGTGTAGTAAACAAAAGTAGATACGAAATTTTTATTTTAGTTATACAAAATACAATATTATGTCGTACTTACAAAGAAAAAAAAAACATTGAAGAAATGAAATAGTCACTCAACACTTGGAAAGCTTCTTTTCCGTGACATTCTTGAATGTTTTTTTAAACAGTCCCTTTTTAAACTCCAGCAGTAATCTGCCATCATGTGCATGTCCCATCTTCCTTGGTAGCGGTCCTCCATAACTTTAATATCTTGGTGAAATCTTTCACCTTGTTCCTCACTCATGTCTCCTAAATTTTCTGGAAAACGGTCTAAGTGGCTGTGTAAATAGTGTATTTTAATACTCATATTGCACCCTAAGGATTTGAAACTATTAAGCATCTTGTTAACCATTTCAACATAGTTTTGAGCTTTATGTTTGCCTAGAAAATTTTCTACAACTGCAACAAATGATGTCCAAGCTTCTCGTTAAACTTGATTCATTGAATTTATGAAGGCAGGATCTTTAATTAATTGTCTTATTTGTGGGCCGTCAAATATCCCTGCTTTGAGTTTTTCTGTGCTCAACTGATGCATTTTTACCCCTATATATGCAAAACAAGACCCATTCTTATCAAGAACCTTTACAAATTGCTTCATTAAGCCCAACTTTATATGTAACGGAGGAAGTATGATTTTTTTCTCTTTCAACCAAAGCGTCGTTAATGACATTCTTTCCCCAACGTCCATGTTTTCTCTCTGAGGCCAATCTTTTCTAACCCAGTGGTGTGTTTTGTCCCTACTATCCCAGAGGCACAAGAAACACGGATATTTCGTGTAACCACTTTGCTGCCCAAGAAGAAAGTTTACCATTTTTAAGTCTACACAAATCATCCATTGATGTTCGTAATACTTTATCTTCTGCAAGACCAAAGCTATGGTATTATATTCTTCTTTCAGTTTCGTTGAGTGAGCTAGTGGTATTGAACCATATTTATTTCCATTATGTAGAAGGACACACTTTAAACTTCGCTTTGAACTGTCAATAAATAGGCGCCAATCATCTGGAATATATTCAGAAAGTCCCATTTCTTTCATGAGTCCCCTAATTTCGTGACAAAATACAAGATTGTCTTCTTGAGAAAAGATGGTAGCAGATCTTTTTCTCTTGTACGGTAAAAGGTAATTTTGGTTCCTTGTTCCAGTAAATTTTTGTCGTTCAACTTAGAAGCCAGTACTTCAGAAGCTTTTTTCGATAAATTGAGATCCCTGGTGAGATCATTTAATTCATTTTGATTGAAGCGTTGAGGAACTGATGACGTCCCCTCATAGTCACTGTTAGTTTCATTAGCATCAGAACTTTTATTAGCATCAGAAGAGCGATCAGAGGGAAAATATTCGTCATCAGAGATATGTGGTAGCTGATGAAATGTTGGAATCGGTATTTCATCTGAGTGCGGGATAGGGCGTATTGCCGAGTCTAAATTGGGATAAGTCCACTTACTGCGGTTATTTCGATTGATTCCATTAGTATTTACTAAACAGAAATAACAATCATTGAAGTGGTTTTTTTGGTTCTCTCCAAACCATTGGTACGCCGAATTTTAGACATTTTCTTTTCCCGGTAGTCCACTGCCGTAAATGCTCTGTACAAGTTTTACATACGAGATGCGGGGCCCACGTTTTGTCCTGATCACCAAGCTTAACTCCAAAGTATCCAAGATATGCTCGCTTTACAAAGTCAGTAATAGTTTGTCTGTTTTGTTGAAACATGTATTCTCCGCATATATAGCAAAACACATCAGGTTGATTTACACAACTTCTTCTTGAACTGGAACCTGAACTCATTTTAATTCTGTTCAATAACACAAAAACACTCTTTTCTTAACATAAAATAACACGCTGAATTCGATCTACTCTCATTAGTAAGAACGCACAAACTGACGAGACTTACCCGAGTTAGGTGATTAAAAGGGTCAGTTCAGGTACCTGGTTCCACTATTTATAGATTTACCTGGAATTTACTCAATTACAGACTGACAATAAAACCATTGTACCTACATTAATGAATATATAATAATTTTAGAACTCTCATAAATGAATATACTGAATAAAAACCACATTGGTAGATAAATTGATGTATCTAAAAAAGTAGAGCTGATAGAGAAAAACGGATTGCATGTATAGATTTAGTGTCCCAAATATAGTTAAAATCTCAGCTCTAAAATCCCAGGCACCAAAACAAAAATATTTTTTTGTTGCCCTGTGTAATTGTTTGTCTAACAATACTGGCCTCTTCACGTGGAGTCAGTTTCTTGGGACGACCGGAGCGTGGTCGAATTTTATAGGAACCCGTTGATTTATACTGGTTTACAATATACTGAACAGTAGTACGCGACTTTTTAACAATTTTTCCTATATTTCTGTACGATTTTCCATCTTTCCACAAATCAATTATGATCTTTCAAACTTGAAATGGAATTTCACAATTTCTCTCGCTCATTTTTAATACTACTTTGAAAACTCACTGCAAAATTACTAGCAACAACTGACAGATTATAAAGTATGGCCGAAAATTATTCATTTGTTTTCAGTTTAATGAGCAATAGATAACTTGATAAAATGCAGCTGATTATAACGTGTTTTTTCAATGCAGTTCTTTAGTGTATGGAGACTTTTTTGACATTAATTTTGTTTACATTTTTATAATAATAATGTAACTTCTAAATAAAAGATTCTGTAGTTGTTTTTAATACGAATTCTCGTTGGTTAAGTTTCTAATATTAATTTAAATATGTTTCCTCATAGTTCCAATTAATTAGTTAAACATAACAGAAAAAATAGTATAGAAAGCAGGTGTATGGAGACTTTTTGGACTGACTGTATGTATTGGGACATTTTAGTAAGTATCTCAACCCAATCTCCATTTTCTTGTTGCATATACCAAAAAAATTATTTCACTACTAAACTTAATTTTCCATGTAGAAGTTAAATATGAAATTAAAAATTTGTTACTTGTTAAGATTGACAGTATACTAAATTAACCAGGATTTTTTTAAATGGCATTATCTTGCACACCATTAAATGGTATTTTTCAGTCCGTTTACAAAAATATATAACTTTTGATATTTATTCTTAGTCTCAACCGACATTCTGGAACTTGAAGTTATTGAACGGCATTTTAACAGTTAAGTGGCCTACTCGATTTACTATTTGCTTATTTGACATTTAAAAAAGGCAAATATGATAACAAGAAATTTGTTATTTGTCAAATTTGGTAAATTACAAAGCTAACTAGGATTTTCTAAGCAACACACATTAAATGACATTTTTTTAGTTCGTTTACAAATATATACAGTGGCTCACAGCTTAAATGATGCAGTCGCTATAAGAAAAGCCTAACTGGTTTCAGTGCCTCTTTATTAATTTGGAAAAAAAAACAACTTATTGAAATTAAATTAGTAAATAGTCTTCTAAAAAAGTATGAATTACTTTTTGTCTTAAATATGCCTTACTTAATTAACAATAAATAATCAATCAAATCATATGCAATTTTAACGTCACAGCTTAAATGATGCAAAATAGCGACAGGGGTCACAACTTATCGCATTTTGAAATTTACGAAGGCGGCGTTACTTTGATTTCATAATGCAATTGTTTTTTGTTTAGTTTGACATTTTTTCATTCAATAAAACGAAATTGTTTAAGAATGGGTCGTCGAACTATAATTTCTGAGAGAAATTTAATTATTACTCCTTACAGGAATGGATACAGCCAGACATAGCCAAAATGGTAAATAAATATCCGTCAACTGTTCAGCATATCATTGAACGTTACCGGAATGAAAATAGAGTCGAAAATAAGTCAAGGTTGGCTCCAAATAAGATCTTCAATGAACGTGAAGAAAGATGGATTTTAAGAGAGGTATCAAATAATCCAAAAAAAAGTGCGCTGAAGTTGTGCACCGAGGTGGAAAGACAGTTTGGAAAAAGGTGTAACCCCGAAACAGTTCGACGGATCTTGGGAAATAATAATTTACATGGTCGAACTGCTAGAAATAAGCCTTTCATTAGCCAAAGAAATAGACGCGTGAAATTGGAATTTGTCAGAGAGCATATCAATAAAGACTTGAACTTCTGGAATTCAGTAATATTTTCTGATGAGACCAAAATAAACTTATTTGGGTCCGATGGAAAAATATCAGTGTGGAGAAAGCCTAATGAAGAAATAAAATTGAAAAATATGAAAGCTACGGTAAAGCAGTGGAGGTGGAGTGATGTTATGGGGCTGTATGTCATCTGCAGGAGTAGGTAACATGCATTTCGTCGAAGGGAATATGAACCAATATGTGTACTTGGATATACTAAGGCAGCATCTCGTCGCTAGTGCCCAAAAATTAGATATTGAAAACAATTATCGGTTCTATTACTACAATGATCCAAAGCACACGTCATTTCGAGTCCGCAGTTGGTTGCTTTATAACTGTCCAAATGTTATTAAAACACCAGCTCAGTCACCAGACTTAAATGTAATTGAAAATTTGTGGCTGACATTAAAAAATAAAGTAAATAGTGCCCCAATATCAAATAAAACTGAATTAAAAGTAAAAATTACTGAAGCATGGAACACTATTTCCCCGGAGTATATTAGAAAGTTAGTTGAATCAATGTCCAGAAGATTACAAGCCGTTATTGATAATGAGGGAGGCCCGACCAAATATTAGCAGGCTTTTTTTCAAATTCTACAGTTTGTTTTCTCTAATAATTTGGTATATTGAATTTTGCAGCTGTGACGTTAAAATCGCATATAATTTAATTAATTATTTATTGTTAATTAAGTAAGGCATATTTAAGACAAAAGTAGTTAATACTTTTTTAGAAGACTCTTTACTAATTTAATTTCAATAAGTTGTTTTTTCCAAATAAATAAAGAGGCACTGAGACCAGTTAGTCCTTTCTTATAGCGACTGCATCATTTAGGCTGTGAGTCACTGTATATTTCTTGAGATCTATTTTCAGTTATTACCTATATATCAGCAAAATTGGTAAAGTACTTCCCTTGCAAACACAAGTTGTAAAATAAAAATGGAATTCAAATTTCTTACGCTAAAAAATAATCGCCACTATCTGATATTTTAAAAAAGAAATTAATACTTTATAGAGAGACAATAATCATAAAATACTGAAACCTATATCCATGTGTAAAACCTTTTATACAGGGTGTCCCTAAAGGTATGATCAAAAATGAAGGATCTAGTAGATTGGACCAAAATAAGGTCAGAAGCTCCTATAAAAATGTCTCCTGTCTCCCCCGGTTAGGGAGCTACAGCTACACAAATGGGGAGCCTGAAGATGGGTTTTCATTGTATATTTCAGGAACCGTTAAAGATAAAAACATGAAATTCAGGTTTTAAAGTAAAGTTTATGTGATGAATCGGAATTTTACCTTATAATCGTTGATAATTCAACTGGTGCGTCAAAACTAGGGGAGGGGGTGGTAAGAATGGACTTAACTTTTTTTACAATAACTTTTATTGCATTTTCCCCTCGGATTAGGGAAGCTTGAGATCTTTAGCGAAAAAAAGGTGCTCTTAGTTTAACACGATTAGACGCACCAATTCCGAGTTAAAATCGATAAAGAATGTCCATGTCAGAAAATGAGCCTAGTACCTAATATTATTAAGGTTATTAGCAATACTTCAAAATTCCAGATATTTTTAAATAACCATACAACTAAATAATATTTAAAGAAAACATAATCATCAAATAAAGCAAAATACTTATTTATATTTATCAAATCAAGAAAGCAATCACAAAACACCGCTAAAAAAATCGGAAATATTAATTTAAAGGAAAAATAAAATCCATGCGTAATTTCAACTAGGGAAAATGTTCGACGTGGGCACCTTGTACAGATATGCATTTCCTTAAGTTAGTGAGGAAAGCCCTTTGAACTCTAAATAACATGCCGGGATTATTCCTTATTTCAGCACAGTGAAAGAAAATTCTTTCTAACAGCTCTTCTCTAGTTTGTACAGGAGTCGAATAAACAAGATATTTAAGGTGGCCCCATAGAAAGAAGTCTAGATCTGGTGATCGGGGTGGCCACGGGAATGGCCTACCCCAACCTATCCAACGATTGGGAAACTGGTTATTTAAATATCCCCTAGCAATGTTGCTGAAATGTGGTGGTGCACCGTCGTGCATTAACCATATATTGTTGCGAATATATAACTGAACTTCTAATAAATTAGTTAAATCATCTCGAAGAAATTGCAAATATTTCTCACCATTTAGTCGCCCGTCAATGACATATGGTCCAATCAAATAATTCCCGATAATTCCCATCTAGACATTTATCAAAGATTTATGTTGGTTTTTAGTCTGGAGGTTATCCTCATCCCATAAGTGAAGATTATGGGAGTTTATTACACCATCCCTAGAAAATCCCGATTCATCTGTAAAAAGCACTTTGCTTACAAATGTATTATCTTCTCGTTGCTTTCGTAGAAACTAATTAGCGATTTCCATTCGTGTAGGATAATCATCGGGTGACATAGAATGAACTTTTTGGAAATGGTAGGGATGGAGTAATTGCTCTTGAAGTATCCTATGCACCAACGATTTGCAAGTATGAAGTATTGCTGCCAATTTCCTTACACTATTAGTTGGATCGTTTGTTATTAGGTCCAAAATATTTTCTTCCATTTCAATGGTACGAGCAGTTCATGGATGACCTACTCCTTCAGGTTTTGGTATAAGACCACCTAAAAGATATCCAATAATAAGCACACAATTTGAAAAAGCAAGACACAGTAAACCTGATTCCCACAGATTGCGATCAACTCGTTCAATAGTTCTGCGATCAGGCAACTATCGATCAGGAAATCGTTCTGCGTAAAGTCGAGCCGCTTCTCTAGCGCTAGCAGAAGCTAAACCCTACATTAAATGCATATCCGCATATTCAACCACCGTAAAATTTGGCATAATGAAATCGACCGCAATTTTTTGAACTTTCAGATTTGTCTTGTGTTTTGACATATGATTAATTATCATTGCACCTGGCGGAAGCCAGGTAATAGGCTCTTTTTCTGACATGGAAATTCTTTATCGATTTTAACTCGGAATTGGTGCGTCTAATCATGTTAAACTAAGAGTACCTTTTTTTTTTGCCAAAGATCTCAAGCTTCCCTAATCCGGTGCGAAAATGCAATAAGAGTTATTGCAAAAAAAGTTAAGTCCATTTTTACCACGCCCTCCCCTACTATTGACGCACCGGTTGAATTATCAACGATTATAAGGTAAAATTCCGATTCAGCACATAAACTTTACTTTAGAACCTGAATTTCATGTTTTTATCTTTAACGGTTTCTGAAATATTTAATGAAAATCCATCTTAAGGCTCCTCATTTGGGTGGCTGTAGCTCCCTAACGGGGGGAGATAGGAGACATTTTTATAGGAACTTCTGACCTTATTTTGGTTTAGTCTACTAGATTCTTTATTTTTGACCATACCTTTTAGGACACTCTATTTATGAGAGAATGATTACGTTTAAAATTGGCTATTCTATCAAACTAACAAAAAGTAAAAGTGAAATAATGCTAATGTTCTGTCTTGAGGTGATTCATTATCACATTCCAGTCTTCTCTATACATATATGCAATTCTCTAAAGACTTTTCTCAAACTCTTTTATCCTTCACCTGTTTGATTGTAATCAATTGAAAATATTAGAAGAGTAATACAGTTCGACTTCGACTCAAAGAATAACGAAGTGGCAGTATAACATACATACGAACTAACTCTCCTCTTCATTTTTCTATATGTTTAACCTTAAATAATTGAAAATAATGAACAAATAACATAACTTTCAGATTCTCTCACTCTAATAACTACATAAAGGACGCATCTTGCGATATATATAGAGCAATCCTTCCACCTCATTTCCTCACCCCTTTAAACTTGTTTGACTATAAATAATTGATAGGATTTTTTGACTTCAAGAACTCTGAAAAGTATATATAACATCATATATATATATTTAGCTTCCACCACTCCCTAAACGTTCTATAAGTTTTACCACAAGCCCATTTTATGCTTGCTGTAAATAATTAAAAATGTTACAAAAAATAATATAACACGTAGGCTGAAAAGTTTTTAGTCCCTTTCAAAAAATCCAGATGATTTTTAGGAAGTACCAACCTTCAAACGATACATGTCAAAATTTTATAATATTTCGACGATTAGTTTAGAAGTTACAGTGGTTTTAGTGACCCTACTTTTGGTATTTTCAAAACAGCGGAAGAAATCGAATTTCATGTGTTGATTAAACACTGTTTTTTGATGAAAACAAGCAAAGCAATGGCTTGATAAGGGTTACGGGGACTCTGCCCCTGGAAAATCACTCATCATTTACTGGAACGCGGTTGTACAGACACAAATGATGCTGAACGCTCTGGACGCCCAAATAAGGTGGTTACACCGGAAAACATCAAAAAAATACACAAAACTGTTTTGAATGACCGTAAAGTGAAATTGCGTGAAATAGCTGACACCCTAAAGATAACAAAAGAACGTGTTAGTCACATTTTGCATGTACAATATTTGGGCACGAGAAAGCTTTGTTCGAAATGGGTACAACGTTTGCTAACAGTGGACCAAAAAGAACAAGGTGTTGAGCACTGTTTGGATCTGTTTAAGCGTAATAAAAAGGATTTTTTTCATGCAATATGTGACAATGGACATGGCTCCACCACTACACACCGGAATCAAATCGGCTGTCAGCTGAGTGAATAGCAGCCAGTGAAAGCCGCCTGAAGCGACCAAAGACACAACAGTCGGCTGGGAAGGTTTTGGCCTCTTTATTTTGGGATGCGCATAAATTAATTTTCATTGACTATGCTGAGAAGGGAAAAACCATCAATAGCGAATATTATATAAATTTATTGGTGCGTTTGAAGGCAGAAATCGCAAAGAAACGAACCCAAATGAACAAGAAAAAAGTGCTCTTTCATCAAGACAATGCACCGTGTCACAAGTCAATGGTTACGATGGCAAAATTGCATGAATGGAAGTTCAAATTGCTTCGCCATCCACCGTATTTTCCAGATTTGACCCCCAGCGACTATTATCTATTCACAGACCTTAAAAAAATGCTCGTGGGAAAGAGTTTTGGCTCCAATGTAGAAGTTATCACCGAAATTGAGGCCTATTTTTGAAAGCAAAGACAAATTCTTCTACAAGAAAGGTATAGAAATGTTAGAAAAGCGTTGGACTGATTGTGATCTCTCTTGAAGGAGACTATATTGATGAATAAAGACGAATTTTGCAAAAAAATGTGTTTTAAGTAGCCAGACCAAAAACTTTTCAGCCTACGTGTTAATTTTTAGATTCGTCAACTCCAAGAAACCCGAATAAGATGTATGACACAATATATACTTTATTATTTCTATATACAATTCGTTCGTCGTAGTCTCCGGAGCAACTAACACAATTAAAATCCCAAGAATGAGAACAATCGGTTAGCAACCGAGTTTAAGATTCATTCATTGTAACTTTTCTTCCAGATTCAACATTTTTATGAAATTCTAGCAAACGAGACGAAAACACTCAGTTTTGCAAATTTCTAATATATTATATATAGAAATCAGCTAAACTAAACAACTTTAAAAAAAGTGTCCAATATTCTACGTTTTCACTTCTATTCTCTTATATGTTCTCAATGTGTCTTTAGAAAAACTAATAAGAACATCACTAATTTTTTTTCTACATGATTCATTATTATTAATATTGCAAGAAGAGGAAAAAATCGATCAACAACCGAATTTAAGGTCCCTTCACTGTAGGTGTTCTTTAATAAACTGTTTTCCCTTTTAATCTCCTAGGTGCTCATACGTGCCCTTAAAAAACAAGTAAACAAATCTCAAAAAATTAACATCATCCTTCGTTCGAACACAAAACAAACACTTTTACCACAACAAACTATTTATTTTTTATATTCACATTTAAATCTTTACATCCCCCAATTTGCTATTCCTTGCATTTAAGCGATCGAAGCAGCTGAAAATACATTTGCTATGTCCAACATCAGAACAACGAAATCCATAGATATATTTATTACTTTAAATTAAATCACAGTTCTGTATTTTGCCTGCATAAAAAAACCGGTCAAATGCAAGTTAGACGGACAAGACAATGAGTGTTCCGTACCGTGATTGCTTTTAAAATAGAATAAAATCCTTACAGAGGTTAATTTAATTAGGTCCCTGACATCTTAAGATTCAATATGTATTTTCGCAGTCACTAATGTATAATAGTTATAGCATCTTAGCTACCTAATAGCCAATAAATCAATCTAGCTCAATCTGAGATCTAGTAATTAAAGTGTAAAAAAAATATTTACTACCTAAATATTTGTTTAATTATAAACAAATCAAATCAAATAAATCTCGGTATATGAACGACTCGCCACGCGGTAGCAGTAATGTACTGATAAGCATATTACAATAACATCCATCATATTGTCAAGGAACATAGATTTCATAGTTTTTTTTATACCAGATAAATTATCAAACTTAACGCACTCGCATTTGCACGCAAAACTAATGATAATGGATGATCTTAATGCTAGAAGAGGCAACGAAGAACTGACAAACATAACATAAAAAATTAACGAAGAAGAGACAAATGATAATGGCGACATGTTGAAATCCTTCTGTGCTCTAAACACCTTAAAAATAAATAACATTTTTTCAAACAGGATATGAAATACAAATATGAAAGTCGAGAAATTTGCAAATGCAAAATGACCAACAAAGATCCATGCCTTTCCTCCTACGACTATAGTTTCTGAGCCTATACTTCATCAGGTAGGCTTTAGGCAACAGTATCGATCGTGAAAATCCGAGTACCGTGGAGAGTCAAGTTGGGATGACTCTCTCTGGCTTATAGTACCTTAAATAAACGAGATACTACTCGTTGGGCAAGATACAGACCCTTGCACCACCTGTTGAGATTTTCGAACTTTGTTCGTTGCCTAAAGCCTACCTGATGAAGAGTATAGGCTCAGAAACTATAGTCGTAGGAGGAAAGGCATGGAATATAGCATTCATGGGATCTTTGTCATTTTGCATTTGCAAATTTCTCGACTTTCATGTTGTAGTCACCAATCAAGTAACAAACCATATTCCGAAATTTTATTTGGGAATATCGACTTAAATACAAATATACTTGGTAAAACTCTAGAGGCCAACAATCAGTAATAGATTCTATTGTAACCAATAGAAAATTTATGCCAGAAACAATAGTAGATGTACGAACGCTGAATTCGGCTAATGTAGGTAGCGATCAGAAATGATCCTATGTAAATTTAGATTTAAAATAAAAACCTCACCGAAACTAAAACCTATATACGTTAACAAATATAACATCGAATCCTTCGACACCAAAAGCACAAAACAATTATATGAGAACCGCTTGAGACAAAAAATAACTCTACACCCAATCAGCGAATAAGAAAGCATAGACCAACAGTGGACATCCTTAAAACAATTATTATTGATGCGGCAAAGGAAACGTTAGGCCAGAGACGAGCAGACATCAACAAAACAAATAAAACACCTTGGTTCATGCCAGAAATAAAGGAGCTGGCAAAGAAGAAAAAGGAGGCATATATACATTACATACACAACAAAAGCCAAGACAACTGGAACGCACATGTCGTAGAAAGAAACATAATGAATAGAAGAAGAAAACAAATAAAGAAGAATATTGGGAGACATTTATTAAAGGGATGGAAAGCGATTTGTATGGCGTTTAAAGGAAAGTCTGGAAAATGTTAAGATGGAACCAACTTAATATAAACGACACGGTACAAACTAATAAGATTACAATTCAAGAATGGCAAACATACTTTGAGAAATTATATAAAGAAGAAGAAAATCATGAAACCATACGTCAAGAAGTGGAAGAAGTAAATCTAAAGGTAACTTTAGAACACACAGAAAGAATTATAAGAAGTCTTAAAAATAAAAAAGCCTCTGGACCAGACGACATTACAAATGAGATGTTAAAATATGGAGGAGAAAACCTATATCAACAACTAATACAGCGCACAGCTCATAAACATAGTCAAATATGGACAAATACCTACAGATTGGAAAACTAGCATAACAATCCCAATATTCAAAAAAGGACGTCACCTGAAAACTACCGCGGAATAACGCTCCTAAATATTACCTTTAGAAGCTAATTAAAATCATACGTGACATTAGCACAGAATCTAGAAAAAATATAAAAGTGGGGCATCTACTGAGCAAGGAAGTAAAACTAAATGCTGGAAAGGCGATTCACTCCAACCTCGTCATGGGCAGAATAGTGGAGAATCTTTAAAAAACTAGAGGGTACAAAATGGGCAACACATACTTCCGCACAATCTACTACGCCGATGATGCAGTCCTTATCTCCGATTCTGAGGACAACCTTTAGAAGATCTTTCATGCCTTCAATTTGGAAGCGAGAAAACTAAACATGATTATCAACACAACCAAGACAAAATGTATGGTAGCTTCAAAAGAATTATTAAGCTGGAAGCTTGAGATCCAAGGAACTATTATTGAATAGGTTAATAATTGCAAATATCTGGGAACAATGATAACAAGCTAAACAGGGAAATAAAACAGCAGTCTATGAAGGCATCACTAATAGGAGGTTGTTTGACAGATATAGTATGTAAACACAGTGAAACCGCTCCTCACATATGCTGTAGAATCAAGAGCAAACACATGTAAAACAGCACAGAATCCGGATCAAAGATTTACAAGAACTAAGTAAGATCCAAGAAATAACCAAATGGACCAGAACTAGAAGAAAACAATGGACTAAACACGTAGATCGGATGGACGACAACAAACTAGTAAAAAGGGCAAAACTCAGTAAACTCTGCAGTAGAAGATCTAGGAGCAGACCTCCGAAAAGGTGGAAGGAATGCTGGACGTCCGGAAGAGGCCTAATAGGGATAAAACAGGCAGTATGCCTACCTATATGACATACCACATAAGAAAGATGAAGAAGAACGCACTCTTGATAATTTTCACTTAATCTAGAATTTTTTAAAATTTTTCGATCAATACTTTTCGAGATAGGGGGGAGGCAGTGATTTTTGGCAATTTTTTTAAAATAATACAAAGAATAGTATGAGAAATATTACATCATTTATATTTTTGAACTCGTGTTTTCACAAGCCCCACTCGATTACCTTTTTTTTTTAGTTTCGATTTCACCCTCCAAAAACTAACCATATTTAAGTTTCAAAACTACATGGCTCTGATTAGGTATCAATTCCTATATTCGTGCCAAATTTCAACGTTCTATATTAAATAGTTTCGAAGAAAAGTAGGTGTAACACAGAAGTGATCCCATACGTAAAAATAGTTGCTTCAATGATGTAGTTCGTTTGTCTATGGGGGTTCTTCGCTATTTTTGCAAAATAGTATTGTGTTCTTTGTTACAGAATGATCTACAATTGCGGCATTGTGCCAATTTATATTGATCTAAAAGAAATAGAAGAAAATATAGTTTACGCAGATGAGAGCTGAAAAGTTATTTATACTGATAAATCCTGTTATTATATTTAGTTTACAACATAAGTACAATCTTGGCTCGGCGTTTTTACATTAGCACGCAGTAACATACCTAACCGGGCTTGAAAAGTAGTTAACTATATAGCATGTGAATTAATTGGTCAAATGTACAGTGTTGGCGTACTTCTAAAATTTAAAAAGTTCTTTGGTTCACTGGCTTTCTGTGTCGTTGTCTAGTCTAGGTGACTAATGGCAACTAATCCAGAAGAAAGTAAACACCATTAGATTTCCAAGAAACAGATGAATATTCTAAATTTGATGTTTAAGAAGTTATATTTAACTACATACTACATGCTATTCAACTGACCGATCAGAAGAATTGTCAGCATCGTTACGTATCCAAAGCAGGTTTTAATAACAGACAACACGCTATCATTCACTTCTTTAGCGAGGTTGCACGGAAGCATAGTACGGTAATTTTTTGCACAAGACAGTTGCAATTTTGTCCTGTGTTTTTTACTTGTCTTTACCACACTCATTGAAGTTTCTAATGGTTTGGCGGGGAACAATGGTATGAATACATACTTCGTCTACTGGTAAAATACTTTTAGTTAAAACTGAGAAAGAGAGAACTTCATGACCTAATTGTAGCTCTCTTTTAG
This sequence comes from Pachyrhynchus sulphureomaculatus, assembly GCA_019049505.1. Classification (NCBI taxonomy): domain Eukaryota; kingdom Metazoa; phylum Arthropoda; class Insecta; order Coleoptera; family Curculionidae; genus Pachyrhynchus; species Pachyrhynchus sulphureomaculatus. The sequence continues at coordinate 78,800,230 of CM032448.1, read as the reverse complement.
AAAATGCATGTTTATATATTCAGCTAAAAGCTTCAATTTGTTTAATACGTGTGGTTTTTAATGGGATGAATGGACCGAAATCTCGAAAATTCAACGAGGTAAAAATTACTGTATTTTTAACGTGTTTCATTTGATTTTATAATTTCGCAAATGAAATATACATTTTTAAATAAAATAAAGTACTTTAGTATCTGATTTGTCGGTTAAGATTCAACATTTCTTTTCAGTTATAGTTTAGGTTTTTCATTTCAAAAGGAGTTCCTCTAATTAAAAGTGGAACATCGATTTTTTCGTTGATAGAATGAATTATTTTCATTGATTATGATTATTGTAGTTTTGGCGAGATTTTTAGCAGTTTCGGTTAGTATTTTAAAGTGTAAGGAATACAATATGTTCGTGGTTCAGAATTATATGTCTAGTTGACGTTTTGATGTCAGGAGTGTTAGCGCAATTATGTTATTGTATTCCTTGTAATATTTTGTATTGTTTTGGGTATTTTAATTATTTTGCTGTCGGGTCGGTATCTATAGATAGTAGAGAGTGACCCCATTCAAAAAGTTGACTATTTTAATTTATGCATTTTGTTTATTGATTTTTTTATTGTTATCTCATATATACGTAAGAATTTCGCACGGAATACTACTTTGGGTTCAAACGATTGTTTAAAAAATATTAGTTTTCTAAACAATTACGTACAAGAATATATTAAATCCAGCTGTTCTAATTCTATCAGTTGTTAGAGTGATGATTCTAAGTTACGTATCCCAAGAAAATAGCCTGGCTATGATAAAATGATATACCCAGTGATAATTGGAATTAAAACCGAAAAAAAAACTGCAAAACGACTTAGATAGTACTTTTCCTGCAAGTTATGTTCTCACATTAAAGAATAACTTAATACAAATAAAAAAGTCGATATTTCAAATGATGAATTTACTTTGTGGTAAAATATTAATCGCATGAAAAGGTTAACAGAGGAAAGGCTGCTGAAATATTTACGACACGTATCTCTATACAATAAGTTTGTTAAAATTGAAAATAATAAAAGAACACTATGATTTGTAAATCTCTCGACATGAAGGCTGAAGTAACCATCCGAACATCCTCTGCCACCTTATTAACTCTTTAAATGCTTAAGCACAGAAATTTCTAAAAAATTATACCATTTTGAGTTTCTTCGCCTTTCGAAACCCTGAAAAGGACGTAGAATACGTTATTTACGAAGAAGTCTCCCCCTTATATGTTTATTTATAAATAATTATGATTAAAAGTTGCTCAATATGTCAACCAAAAACCACAAAAAATTGCGCCACTATCCACTCTTCTTTCACAATCTTTTCTTAAAGCGATATCGCTTGAAAACTATTGGTTTCATTCTTACTTCAAGTATTCTATGCGTACCAAAGGACCCCGCACATTTCTTACGGAAATTGGCATAAGGTCAAATTGGTCAGAAATTGGATATGTTGTAGGTTTTGCCTTCCTGGTTGAAAGTTCTCATGGGACCAACGTTCGAAAACGGACAGTTTTTGAGATTGAGTCATTTTTAGGGGTCCTTATGGGGATATCCGTTCGGTAATGGTTTGCACTGGTTTCACATACAAACGTGGTTATTGATGCATGACATACCTAGGTGACATGCAAACACAGGCCTTTAAACATGTACACACATGTAAATATATATATATATATATATATATATATATATATATATATATATATATATATATATATATATATATATATATATATAAATATATATATATATATATATATATATAATATATATATATATATATATATATATATATATATATATATATATATGTCGAAATTTATACCAAACAAAGAGCATTCGCGGACAGCATTAATTTTTTGTTTTCATTTGAAGAAAATTTCTGTTGAATCATACCGATTACTTCGAGAAGTTTATGGTGAACATGCTCCATCGCAAGATACGTGTGAACGATGGTTTTGGCGTTTCAAAAGTGGTGACTTCGATGTTGCAGACAGGGAACGTGGAAAACCGCCAAAAAATACGAAGATGTGGAATTGCAAGCATTGTTGGACGAAGATGATTCGCAAACACAAAAACAACTCGCCGAGCAATTGGGCGTTAGTCAACAAGCTGTTTCCAATCGGCTACGAGAGATGGGAAAGATTCAGAAGCGCAAAAACGCGTGCGACATTTTGCTCGCTCGGTACAAAAGCAAGTCGTTTTTGCATCGTATAGTTACAGGGGATGAAAAGTAGATTTATTTTGAGAATCCCAAGCGCAACAAATCATGGGTAGACCCAGGCGTAACATCCACATCGACCGCAGAAAGACGATGCTCTGTGTTTGGTGGGACCAGAGGGGCGTGGTCTATTATGAGCTATTAAAACCTGGGGAAACGGTTAATACTAAACGTTACCAACAACAATTGACCGATTTGAACCGTTCGCTGCTTCAAAAAGACCAGAATACCGAAAGAGGCAACACAAAGTCATTTTTCTACATGACAATGCTCCATCACATACGGTAAAACCAGTTCGCGATACGTTGGAAGCACTCAGCTGGGAAGTTCTACCTATGCCGCTTACTCACCAGACTTGGCTCCTTCTGATTACCACTTGCTGAGCAGCGCTTTGGTTCGTACGAAGATGTGAAAAAATGGCTCGAAAAATGGTTCGCAGCAAAAGGGGAAGATTTTTACTGGCGTGGTATTCACAAATTGCCCGAAAGATGGGAAAAATGCATAACAAGCGATGGAGCATACTTTGAATAAAGCACTTTTTATCATTCTTCCGAATTTAACATGTTTTTTAGAGAAAAAAATCCACATTTCATACTTGTAGACTGGTGTATATATATATATATATATATATATATATATATATATATATATATATATATATATACATATATATATATATATATATATATATATATATATAAATATTTATACATATATATATATATATTATATATATATATATATATATATATATATATATATATACATATATATATATATATATATATATATATATATATATATCTATATATATATATATATATATATATATATATATATATATATATACATATATATATATATATATATATATATATATATATATATATATATAGTTTTTGAGATTGTCATTTATAGGGGTTCTTATGGGGATCGTCGTTTATCCATTCTGGGACGTGTTTAAAAACAGGTTTAAAACATGTTTTACTTATTTCTATATATATATATATATATATATATATATATACATATATATATATATATATATATATATATATATATATATATACAGTCGACTCTTATATAGTGAAAGACCAAAATGTTGACCGAAATTTCACTATAGAGAGTTTTTTACTATATAAAGAAAAAATCCGTATATATTGCTATTTAGGTAAGATATTCTAGGTCTTGAAAAAATTGCACTATAAAGAGTTTTTCACTATATAGAGTTTCACTATAAACAGTGTCGACTGTATATATATCAACGAAAATAGGGACTACGATCCTGAAACGTGAAGAAATGCAAAAATCTCGGAAGATATTTTTTTTCCCTAATACACTGTTTCCCTTTAGCAAGGAAAATAAAAACTTACGATCCAATTTTGAAGGCTCTGAAAACAGTTACAAAAAAAGGATATTATAATTGTATGTATAAAAAATCGGTAAAGTGATTTATTCAGTACTTTCTTTGCAAACAGGTAGTTCTAAAATAAATACTGTATTTGACTTTCTCAAGTGAAGAGTAAGTGAATTCCTACCTCTTTCACCGCCTATCCCTAAAACGACACCAGTTGAGAACCATTGATTTGGATTCAAACTTCAAGTATTTTATTATCATCACGTTGCAGATTTATCTTGCAACAGATCTACATAGGCATAGACCTACACTCAGATAGGGCAACTAAAATGGAAAGATATATTTTTCTTGATCTAAAAACCCCATGACGTAAAGGAAAGAAAAAATTTTAGAAGGCAATTTTTTCACGAATGTTATACTTCCCGCTAGCAAGGAAAATAAATATAACAATATACCTTTTCTGCTGTAAGTACTTTTCCGCCACTATTTATATTCCGCCACTATTTATATTCGTAAAACTTGTTCTATGATCACCTCAATATTTTTAAAGGTCACTCTGTAATCAGATCTCAATCCCTTTTATATACCATTTCTGTTAAAATTGCAATATATTACGATATATACCTAATTAGCTTTTTAACCCCCTACGTCATCCCTTTCACTCTATAAAAATTTGGTAAAAAAAAAATTAGTTTATAATAAATATCCAATATCTCAATTACGACCCAGGAGAAACTCTCATAATACTCTTGATGGGATACAACAACCTTCATCTTTTTCACCCTCTTCCAATATTAACACTGAAAATAATGAAAAAAGAAAATATAATGTTTTGATTTCTCTACCGAAAGATCCCAAAAAAAGACCTGTAATATGATAAATACTAAATGACAATTCTGTCTTCTCCTCTCTTTTAGCCCCTCATATTCATTATACATGATTATTCTTAAAATATGCCCATTGTTACATTCAAAAACCTGGAACAATTCTTATAATACTATTGAAACTATATAAGATTCTCCCACCTCTTTTAATTCCTTCCCCTACTAAAATTGAAAGTAATGAAAAATTCTTAATTTTTATATCCCTACAGTCCAAGAACTTAAAAAAGGACATATAGCACGATATATATGAAGCAACTCCTCTATCTCCCACCCACCCCACTAAACTCATATATTTTATTATAAATAACATGATTAAATTTTATCAGTTATCCCAACCAAAAACCTGGAAAAATTGTCAAAATACTAAGGAAATTATACAACATTTAACGACACTCACACCTTTTACTCCCTTCTTGGCATATGGACGTTATATATATATATATATATATATATATATATATATATATATATATATATATGTATATATGTTTATATATATATATATATATATATATATATATATATATATATATATATATATATGGGTCTAGCACATGTGCTGCAGGGAATTCCCTAAAGCGCTACAGGAGCAACATGCGTGCGGAAAAAACGTTGTTCTTGAATCGCTGTAAATTGTACTCGGGGGGAAACACAGTCCTGGGCAAATTATTCCAAAGGGATGATGTTCTCCATATAAAAGACTGCTTGAAAAGCATTGTACGAGGAGTAACAAGCTGAACTTCATACGGATGTGAAGTATTAGCGTGACGTGTATTTCTAACATGCACCACTCTAGAAGGAATTAAGCGGGCTACATCCTTCGAACACTTTCCATGCAAATACTTGTAGAATAGACTCAAGTCGCCAACGATTCTTCGATGTTCCAGCGAATCAAGGTCGCCGGTCAGTTCCGGGTCTCCAATAAGACGAACAGCTCTTCTCTGAATAGAATCCAACAAATGCAGGGTACCTTTGGGAGCGGAGCACCAAACATGGGAGCAGTATTCCATAGTTGGAATTTGAGGTTTGTAAAAATTAACAGTTGTGGAGTGTAAAGCTTTCTGGTTCGAAATAATATTCCCAACATTTGAGAAGCTCTCCTTGCTATGCCTGCAACATGTTCATGCCAGGACATATTTGCTTCCAAATTAACGCCCGACAAATTGAGTGACGATGTTAGAGGAATATATATATATATATATATATATATATATATATATATATATATATATATATATATATATAATGTCTTGCTGTCTATTGTTCTGTTGTTGCTGTCTATTGTTCTCTCGAATGAAAAATTCAAATTTGGTCCACATATAATATTATGCAGTAGGAATCGAAGTTATAGATTTTAAGCGATATCGCTGAAAGGGGAAGTGGTGAAAAATGTAAGCGACAATACCTTTTGTGTAATATCAATACTATTATGGGGATTTCTCTTGCATTGTGACATAATGAAGAAGCTTGCAAAAATATATTTATTGTCAAACAATGGCTGGGAATGGGATGAGAAGGAAGAGTTAAAATATATATTTTATGTCCTTTGCAGGGTTTTTAATGTAGGAGGATCTAAAAATTACATTATTTTTTCGTTATTAATAAAAATAGCACGTAAAGTGATTATGGAGTAACCTTACGAAAGTATATCGACATTATAATTTGTATTTGCAAGGCAAATACTGGGTAAAAGTTTTAGGCGTTGTCTAGAATATCACGACTTAATACAAAATGCTCTGAATATATTGTTTTGCATGTGATACTTATTATAATAGCTTGTTTTATTAAAGAATAAGGTATAAGTATTTAATTTTTAAAAAATTATTTTCGAGGAAATTGTTTAATTAACTTTTACATGTAAAAGGATAAGAAAACAAAAGTAAAACATCAGATGTAATCTAAAAGGAAAAGTTAGCCAGCGGTGTCATATCCTAGACCCACTTAATCTTAGCTTGGGTAAAATATCTACTTACTTACTGACATCTTTCTGAGCAGTGGTGTAGACAACAGACTTACATTTTAATAATATTAGTTTGCCGCCGTAGCTATCAAGCTAAGTAATAACTTAATCCAAACTCTACAAGTCGATATTTTAAATAAGGATCTCGAAGATATTTATAATTGAAACTTGACATTTCCCTTAGTATACTATTTCTGTTAAAATTGAAGATAATGAAAAAATAATTGCATTTTCATATCCTTCGACTTCTCGAACCTCGAAATGAACGTATAGCATGATGTATACGAAGTAACCACTCTAATCTCCTCTTCTACCGTATCAGTTCTCTATAGATTCCAGCAAGAATATTTGCAAGTAATGAAAATATAATGCAATTTTCAGATTTTTTTACTCCAAGAACAATGAAAAGACAAAATAACACTATACAAATATATTCGAAGAACTCCTCGCCATCTTTTCTTTAACCTCTTATATGTTTGGCTATAAATAATTGTGTTCAAAATTTGTTGATTATCTCAACCAACTAATATTTATCGACTTCACGCCTATCGCCCCTTGTCCTATAGTAATATTTGTCAAAAGATCTAAGCTGCAACCTAACGTCAAGTATTATACCTGTATCAATTTTGATCTGTCATTTCTTTCGAGAATTTTTGTTCTCGAGGATTTTAAAACGTGATGAATTGCAAAATTTCCGAAGGGTAATTTTTTCACAATACAATACTTCTCTTTTACAAGGAAGTAAAAAATTTTAATTAAATTTTTCGACCTACTGAAACAACTACAGCAATGAGTCGTTTTCAATACAAAGATTATATGAACTTCTAGATTTACCTGAACGACACTCCGTAATGATGGTAGTCCTTACATTAGAGTTTAAGGAGTTTTTTATGGACCTAGCACACGTGTTGTAGGGAAATTCCTAAAGTGGCATAGGAGCGACACGTGCGCTGTAAATTGTATTCGGTCGGAAACACAGTCCTGGGCAAAAGGGATGAGGTTCTCCATATAAAAGACTGCTTGTAAAGGATTGTACAAGGAGTAACAAGCTGAACCTCATACAGATGTGAAGTATTAGCACGACGAGTATTTCTAGCATGCACCGCTCTGGGAGGAATTAAGCGAGCTACATCCATGGAACACTTTTCATGAGAATACATGTAGAAGTCATGTGTGTCAAGTCGCCAACCGTTCGTCAATGTTCCAACGAATCAAGGTTGCTGGCCAGTTCCGGATCTCCAAATAGGCGAACCGTTCTCTTCTAAATAGAATCCAACAAATGTAGTGTATGTTTGGGAGTACATATGGAAGCGGTATTCTATCGTTGGCCGCATTTGGACTTTGTACAGAATTAAGAGTTGTTGTGGAGTGTAAAGTTTTCTATTTGGAAATAATATTTTCAGCTTTTGAGAAGCTCGCTTTGCTGTTATTGCAACATGCTCATGTCAAGACATTTATTCCCAAATTAACACTCAGCAAATTGAATAACGATGTTAGAAGAATGGAGTACACCAACATAACTATGTCGGGTTCAGCAACGTTGACTTTTTAGAAAAAACCGCCGCCTGGGTTTTTGTAGCATTAAATTCTAAGTGGTTGCTGTCACCACAAAATAGAATTAAGTTGAACGAAGTCTTGAATGATAAGATAAATGTACTGTCATCTGCAAAGTTGTATATTGGATTCCTGGTCTTTTCCAGCAGATTGCTAATGTAACTGAGAAAGAGAGTAGGAAACAGTATGGATACACCGGCGTTGATAGTGAAGGTGTTAGAAAGAAACCCGCCACTCGAAAGTAATTAAAAACTTAGTGTAACGTATCTCAACTAAGTTATTTAAAATGAAGGTTTAGGGAGCGGTTGTCCTTGGCTCTCTCAGATTACTCAGGCAAATAAATTTGGACCATGATCACTAATCAAACAAATGTGAGGGGTGATGCCATTACCTGACCATATAAGTATGGTCGGTTAGTGTTAGTTTAGTTAGTCTCCAAGGTGACTACCTCACCTAATCAGAACTAACCGAAAGTAAACTGAATTCACCATTACTAACCGACTCTAATAAAAAATAAGAGGAATTAACAAGGATTTTTTCCGAATTTTCCAGTTCTAACTTGAACTATCAGAAATAGTAAAAAGTAATGAAAGCTAATTTGAACTAAAATAAAATAACGAGAAAAAACTGAAACTATCCTGAACTAACAGAAGGAATCATAATTAAATTGATAATTTCCAAAGAATGCAGGATACTAATATGTTTACTTTACCTACGGAAATAAAGCTAAGTTATAATGAGTTTTTGGTTGCATATATCGAGAGTAAATAAGGGCAAGGCTCACCGTCAGTGAGTAAATTATCCCAAATTTGTGGGGCATGAATGTGGCCCCATCTAGGTGGCTTTTTTCTCCTCCCTTTTTTTATGGTTGGATATTCTTAGAAGTTAGAGGTCATATTCGAAAAAATTCCTTAGAACTATCATCGTCATGCCTGTGATTATGTAAAGTAAAATATATATTTTTTTAAAAAACAAAGAACTTAACAAAGAAAGAGATAAAATAACAGTTTTAAAAAATTTTTGTCCATCTGCCTATAAAATATGTGGATAGTTTAAACAAGAGACTTAAGAAATCTAAGCAATATGTAATTAATATTCACTTTCCAAATAAAGTGAAATGTTGAAAGTGGGTCTTTTAGGTTTTGACGGAGAATATCTAATATATTTTGTATTAGGTACTCGCTTAATAAGTTTGAGGATACTAGTTGTTCTTTTATTTAAAAACTAACAATTTATATGTACAGGACTTATGGACCGGTCAAAAATTTGCTTGATTTTATTTGCTTACATATTATATGTTGATTATTAATTGTATTTTGCTCAGATTTCTCACGACTGGACATTGGCGAAGACTTTTTTTTTATATATATATATATATATATATATATATATATTTATATATATATATATATATATATATATATATATATATATATATATATATATATATATATATATATATATATATACATATATACATATATATATATATATATATATATATATATATATATATATATATATATGTATGTATATGTATATACATATATTAATATAATTAGAATAAGAAGTCTTCGCCAATGTCCAGTCGTGAGAAATCTGAGCAAAATGCAATTAAAAATCAACATATAATATAGAAGCAAATAAAATCAATATACATATATATATACATATATATATATATATATATATATATATATATATATATATATATATATGTATGTATGTATGTATGTATGTATGTATGTATATATATATATATATATATATATATATATATATATATATATATATATATATATATATATATATATATACACATATATGAACAGGTAGGCACTAACACTAACTAGGTAGTAGTTGTTTGCAGAAATGCAATAACGTCCGTGGCAGCACTATCGCGATGTCTAAAATGTGCCGTGAAATACAAAAATGTATGTTTCGGCACTTGGACAACGTTGATAAAATCCCTGTCGAGGCGGGGAGGTGAACCTTATCTTTTTCCTTGTACTTTTAGGTGCTTTTCAGGTACTAACATATAATTTGTTTTTTATTAAGTCAAAGGGTGGAGAACTTGCTAAAGATGGATAAGTTTCCAACCATGAGTGCTCCCAAAAAGCGAAAGATTCGTGAATATGGAAATAGTATAGAAAGAGAAATGAAACTAGATATGCCTCTTGAAAAACAATATCACGTACCGTATATATAGATCGAATACAAGACGTTTCATTAAAATCAGTCTAATAGTTTTGTAAATAATTGAGGATAAACCTATATTCGTGGTAAGTCGAAACGTAGACTAACATACAAAAATATTAAAATTGAATGTGACATATGTATATATACACGGAATTGAGAACTTTTTTTTTACTGTTCCTTCAGAACACTTGTAAGATTACTTCGGTATCTGTCTATCTGTCCGTCTGTCTGTCCGTTTGTCACAACCGATTTTCTCCAAAACTATTTGACATAGAAAGTTGAAATTTGGCACTAATATAGAAATTAATAACCCCATTAGAGCTGTGTAGTTTGGAAAGTTAAATTTTGACTTAAAGGGTTAGTTTTAGGGGGTGAAATTGGCAGTTAAAAAGAACTTTTACCAGGTCATCGATTGGGGTGTCAAATGAAAGCTTGTAGAAACACGAGTTCCAAAACATATATAATGTAATATTTGCACACACTTTACTTTGTATTATTTTTTAAAAATATCACTGTTCCCCCCTTATCTCGAAAAGTACTGATCAAAAAATTTTCAAAAATTCTGGAATATTCTCCACAGGGTGTAGATTGAACAAAAATTTTCACGCGTGCATTACCTTTAATAATTTATCGGGTATATAAAAAAACAAAAATTTCAAGGTCATCAGTTTCTAACAAAAATCAGAAACAAACTTTGTTGAAAACTCATTTGGGGTATTTTAAGAGCCATTAACGCACGGAACATTAATTGCGCAAGTCTGACTTGTACTTGGCTGGTTATTTTGGAATAGGTTAAGAAACTACTAGCTTTATTAATTTCTTAACTGAAAGTTCTTTCTCTTTCTCAATGAATGACGTATTTCGCTAGAAAAAAGGCTCTGTTTTCGACGACACTGGTTCTACACCCTCCAAAGTTTATTTCTTGGAAAATTCTCATTAGTTATGACCTCATTATTTTTAATTTTCAGCTTTACGCTAAGCAAAAAAATTACCCAGTTATAAAGAGAAAATTGTTAAGGATATTATTTATTACTACAGGCTGTTACACATACCATTTCCCAAGCTATTTTGTTTTCCCAGTTTTTCGGTTCGAGAGAAAGAAAAATGCGTTAAAAAAAGCTGTTAGAATAAAATTAAGGTATATTTAGAGTTGTTTGTATTTATTGCCCATTTAAAATTCTGTTAACTCTTTTTGAAACTTGTTTTGTTGTTCTTTTTCTTCTCCTCGTTTTAAAACCTTTGAGCTGTAAGTGTCATACAAACCTATGTATTTTTCATCATTTTTTGCACTATGGCAAAGCCTAGCGACCCTCAGAGATATTTTACATTTTTACTTCTTCTGTTAAAGTATGGTATTTGTAAAAAAAAGAACACTTTAAGAAATATAATTTCTCATTTATCTCAGTCTTTTTGTGTGTCAATTGGTATGCTGTCAGAATAACGGCCTAACGAAATAAAATGTGGATGTAACATATGTAAAACTGCACAGATAATCCTTGAAAAATTACCTTTTACATTACATTTTTATTGAAGAAAATTGAAACAATCTTAAATTTATGCAAACATGTGTTTCTGTATTATAACTTAAAGTTGATTAAGTTTATGGTATTTCATTGTTTGCTGTGCAGCTATCTATAATAAAACGCATAAATTAACCAATATCCCATCCTGTTTCTTATTTCGGCCTGCCCGTAAAGAAAATACCAAAAGCAGCAGTCATAAAAATAATGACGGAAAGACAAACACTTTATAATTACAATGAAGAAACTTTAAAAAGCGAAAGACGTATCCTTTGCTACAGCCGATAATACGCGAAAAATTTAAGAGCAGAGAAAGGTACGAAGAAGAAAACATATTTTAAAAGCTAAGTCGCTAAGGCAGTTAGTCAAAATTTCACCAAATCCACCATACCACTACTCACACGGCCAGATAATTCCATTGCAACCAAACCTATTGAGAGAGCGAACTTGTTGGCTGAACTCTTTGCTTCACATTCTACTGTCGATTTCCAAGGAAAAACACCACCTACTGTTCCCATATTGCAGTTAAAGATGCCCGATGTTGTCTTCAGACAGCGAATCATAAAGCGTATTTTAATGAAGCTAGACACCAAAAAGGCTTCTGGCGCTGACGGATACCTGCCATAGTTCTCAAAAACTGTGCAAGGGAACTAACAGCAGTTTTCTGTAGGCTTTTCAACCTATCCTACAGAAAGAGAATATTTCCGTCCTGTAGGAAATGTGCCATGGTTCAGACGATACCTACAAAAATGCAAGAAGACCTTACCAAATAACTACCGACCAGTCGCACTGCTTTCAATAATATCGAAAGTCATGGAAAAGGTTATCAACCAGCATCTTTTAAAATATCTTGAAGAATTCAACATTATTAGCGATCACCAGTGTAGCTTTCGTAAACATAGATCAACAGGAGATCTTCTGACTTATGTAACACATGTTTGGAACAACGCAATTGAACACTTTGGAGAATCTCGAGCGGTTGCTCTTGACATATCCAAGACATTCGTCCGTATGTGGCACGATGGACTGTTGGCTAAGCTACGCTCTTGTGATATGTCTGAAAAGTTCTGTTTGTGGCTCTCATGTTTCCTCAGAGAGCGTTCTTTACGAGTGGGCGTCGACGGATTTCTTTCTAACACTTTCACTATCAACACCGGTGTGTCCCAAGGCTCCATACTGTCTCCTACTCTCTTTCTCATTTACATTAACGATCTGCTGGAAAAGACCGGGAATCCAATCTACAGCTTTGCAGATAACAGTACGCTTGTCTCTTCATTCACTTTGAATGCTCGGACATCGGCTGCTCAGGCGAATATCCGCAGACAGCAGGAGGTCGTTCAACTTAAGAAAGACCTGAAAGAAATTCTATCTTGGGGTGATAGTAACCAAGTGGAATTTAACGCTACAAAAACCCAGGCGGCAGTTTTTTCTAAAAAATGTTAGCGTTGCTAAATCCGACATAGTTATGTCGAGGTACTCCATTCCCCTAGCATCATCGCTCAATTTGTTTAGCGTTAGTTTGGGAGCAAATATGTCCTGGCATGAACATGTTGCAGGCATAGCAAGGAGAGCTTCTCAAAAGTTGGGAATATTATTTCGAACCAGAAAGCTTTACACTCCACAACAACTATTACTTCTTTACAAAGCTCAAATTCGACCAACTGTGGAATACTGCTCCCATGTTTGGGGCTCCGCTTCCAAACATACACTGCATTTGTTGGATTCTTTTCAGAGAAGAGCTGTTCGTCTGATTGGAGACCCGGAACTGACCGGCGGCCTTGATTCGCTGGAACATCGAAGAATGGTTGGTAACTTGAGCCTGTTCTACAAGTATTTTCATGGAAAGTGCTCGAAGGAAGTAGCCCGCTTAATTCCTCCCAAAGCGGTGCATGTTAGAAATACACGTCGCGCTGGTACTTCACAACGCTTTTCAAGCAGTCTTTTATATGGAGAACATCATCCCTTTGGAATAATTTGCCCAGCGCTGTGTTTCCCACCGAGTACAACTTGCAGCGATTCAAGAACAACGTGAATCGCTTTTTCCGCACACATGCAGCTCCTGGAGCGCTTTAGGGACTTCCCTGCAGCACGGGTGTTAGATCCATAAATAAAAAAAAACATATTTGGTTGCAGAGTTTACGAGACTGAGTTAACTGTATAAAAAACCAACCATTGAAATCAGTACTTTCAAGAATACATGTGACTCTGATGATTATCAAACTTCATAATGCAGATGCACTTGAAGAAGAAAGATAAACTCTAATCTTCAATACTTAGTGATGTTGGCTTTAAAATATAAGATCACATTTTATTTTATGGAAACACCCAAACCAAATGCCTTGTATTATTGCATATACCTCATTGTGTTGATTAATTTGTGGTAAAAAAGTGGATGAGACGATTTTAGAAGAACAGAAAAATTCCTTATTTTCAGAACGTAAAAAAAATCCAATTCCTCATTTTCATAGTTTCCTTCTTTTTGTGTTATCCTTTCTTTTCGTTTAAATGTTGTTTTATATTGATTTTTAGGTGTAATTTACAACTATCAAAACTTTTACGTTAAGCAAATGTCATTCCAAATCCATAATCAAGCATCAAAAATTTAAAATATTTAATGGTATACAGGAAAAATAAAAAATAATGATTTATAATGAAAAGCTATGTACAACAAACAGACAGCAGTGACTGAACCACTAAATTTCACCATAAAAAATTCCGGAGGTAAAATAGCTCCCCGTTCGGATCTCCAGGTGGGGGCTGGTTCAGGGGCGTCGACATGCAGAGATCATAATTTTAAAATAGATTTTTGCAACATACGAGGTTTAAACTCGAATATAAATTCAGTGCGCCAACACCTGCAATCAAATAAACCTCATGTACTCGCTCTCTGTGAAACCAAGGTCAGTTCATCGACCAGCGCAGTCAACTATCTTTATACTGGGTACGACTTCTATTCCCGATTTAGTCGTAACTTTGGAATCTGTCTTTTTGTCAGAAGCGACCTCTCTTGCCAACGAGAAGAGGCTCTGGAGCCCCCTAACTTTGATGACATGTGGTTAAAAATAACGACTTAACAAACCACAAGGTTCATCTGTATCCTCTATCGACCGCCAAGTGAAATTAACTTTAGAACACTTTTCGCTTCTCTTGCAGACACCATCGATCATTTGCAGCTAAATCATTTTCAATCAGTTGTGGCTTAACTCAGCTTATTGACGAATCAACACGGATCCCTGATCGAGACGGGGAGTTCGCCAGTCTTCTTGATCTGTTTTTTAACCACCAATCCGGAGATTTACAAGGTCCGCCGTTGGGTTCTTCCGACCACAAACTGCTTTCGACATCGAGTGTCCTACCAGTCAGTGACAGAGAGGCGCCTTAACCGCGCAAGAATAGCATTACAAATCTGCTAAATGGGAAGATCTCACGGAATGTTTTCGAACTTTCCTTTGGTTAGACGTTTGTTTTCGATCAGACGACCCATCTGACTGCGCCAAGGAGGTTTTCCGATGTTATCTTAGCTGGTATGGAAGCTTACATTCCATTTTCGAAGAAATGCCCTTTTAACGGCAAGCCTTGGTTTAACCTAAAATGCAAAGAAGCTGTTGCTTCTAAACATCTTGCCTACCGACAATGGCGTGAAAATCAAAACACCTTTGTTCGTACCCGGAACAGATGCAAAGAAATTATCAACGTAACCAAGGAGGCACACAATTAGCGAATTAGAAACAAACTTCTCGCTTGTCCCAACAATTCCAGGTCCTTTTGGTCAGTCGCTAAGGCAGTTGATCAAAATTTCACCAAATCCACCATACCATCACTCACACGGCTAGATAATTCTATTGCAACTACACCTGTTGAAAAAGCGAACTTGTTGGCCGAACTGTTTGCTTCACATTCTACTGTCGATTTCCAAGGAAAAACACCACCTACTATTCCCATAGTGCAGTCAAGGATGCCCGATGTTGTCTTCAGACAGCGTATTATAAAGCGTATTCTGATGAAGCTAGACACCAAAAAGGCTTCTGGCGCTGACGGAATACCTGCCATAGTTCTTAAAATCTGTGCAAGGGAACTAACACCAGTTTTCTGTAGACTTTTCATCCTATCCTACAGAAAGGGAATATTTCCTTCCTGCTGGAAATGTGCCTTGCCAAACAACTACCGACCAGTCGCACTGCTTTCAATAATATCGAATAGCATGGAAAAGGCTGTCAATCAGCATCTTCTACAATACCTTGAAGGATTCAACATTATTATCGATCACCAATATGGCTTTCGTAAACATAGATCAACAGGAGATCTTCTGACTTATGTAACACATGTTTGGAACAACGCAATTTAACACTTCGGAGAATCTCGAGCGGTTGCTCTTGACATATCCAAGGCATTCGACCGTGTTTGGCACGATGGACTGTTGGCTAAGCTACGCTCATATGGTATGTCTGAAAAGTTCTGTTTGTGACTCTCATGTTTCCTCAGAGAGCGTTCTTTACGAGTCGCAGTTGACGGATTTCTTTCTAACACCTTTACTGTTAACGCCGGTGTGCCCCAAGGCTCCATACTGTCTCCTACTCTCTTTCTCATTTTTATTAACGATCTGCTGGAAAAGACCGGGAATCCAATCCACAGCTTTGCAGATGAGAGTACGCTTATCTCTTCATTCACTTTGAACGTTCGGACATCGGCTGCTCAGGCGAATATCCGCAGACAGCAGGAGATCGTTCAACTTAACAAAGACCTCGAAGAAATTCGATCTTGGGGTGATAGTAACCAAGTGGAATTTAACGCTACAAAAACCCAGGCGGCAATTTTTTTCTAAAAAAGTTAACGTTGCTGAACCCGACATAGTTATGTCGGGGCACTCCACTCCTCTAGCATCGTCACTCAATTTGTTGGGCGTTAATTTGGGAGCAAATATGTCCTGGCATGAATATGTTCCAGGCATAGCAAGGAGAGTTTCTCAAAAGTTGGGAATATTATTTCGAACCAGAAAGCTTTACACTGTCCACAACAACAAATTCGACCAACTATGGAATACTGCTCCCATGTTTGGGGCTCCGCGCCCCAACATACACTGCATTTGTTGAATTCTGTTCAGAGAAGGGCTGTTCGTCTGATTGGAGACCGGCAGCCTTGATTCGCTGGAACATAGAAGAATGGTTGGCGACTTGAGTCTATTCTACAAGTATTTTCATGGAGAGTGTTCGAAGAATGTAGCCCGCTTAAGGGGGGGGGGGTACAGGTCGCGCTGATACTTCACATCCGTATGAGGTTCAGCTTGCTACTCCTCGTACAACGCTTTTCAAGCAATCTTTTATATGGAGAACATCATCCCTTTGGAATGGCTTACCCAGGACTGTGTTTCCCACCGAGTACAATTTATAGCGATTCAAGAACAACGTGAATCGCTTTTTTCGCACACGTGTCGCGCCTGTAGCGCTTTAGGGACTTCCCTGCCATAAAAAAAGTGTGTTTAAATTTAAATACGAAGCAAAATATTAATTGAAAATGTTAACAGGAACTAAAAAATTATGCTCACGTTTAGATTTGTGACAATCCTAGTTACAAATTCAAAAACCCCATCAAAGTTGTTACTAAATAAATTACAATGATTTCGTTTTCTTTTATTCAATAAATAATTCCACAATTATTGACGGGTTTATTGGAGTTTTTTAAAATTTTTAACAAAAAGGCCACAAATCTGAACGTGAGCATAATTTTTTAGTTCCTATTAACATTTTTAATTAAGATTTTGCTCTGTATTTGAATTTAAATACCCTTTATTTCTTCATTATAAATCATTATTTTTTATTTTTCCTGTATACCATCAAATATTTTAAACTTTTGATGCTTGATTATGGATTTTCATGTGATGCAGAACTTTTTAAAAAAAATAATTTTTTTTGTAATATGTAAGATAAACTTTTTCTTCATTTGTATAAAACTTTTTGGGACACACTGTATATATTTTTGAACTCGTGTTTTTACAAGCTTTCGTTTGACACTCCCACTAGATGACCTGATAAAAAAAAATTTCACTTCCGATTTCACCCCCCAAACTAATCCCATAAGTCAAAATTTAACTTTCAAAACTACACGGCTCTAATGAGGCCTTCAATCTATTGGCGTCAAATCAGGGCGCTAAGGAAAGGACAATTTAGGTCTCCCCTTTTGGAAATCAATTCATTCGAAAAAAAAAATATTGAATGGCTAACGAAGAAGTGCTTGAAGTGTGTGATGCTACTTCATCTTGGTAAAACCAGGTTCCCTGTTTACAAGCATCAAAACTTTGTATAAACATCACCGGGCTTAATATAAAATAAACCAAGATCTGACTGATAATAATAGCTGGCATATCAATAAAATATAACTTTTTTTAAATTCCGTTATATGTTCTATATCTTATTTTAAAGGAAAAAATCGATGCGTATTTAGATCAATGACACCAACTTGCCTATTAAAGAGAGCAAAATCGTTATGATTATACTCACGATATTGGTTGACGTTCAACACACACATTATAAAACTACTTCAAAAGTCATTCATGAATTTAAAACCATTGTGGAGTAACCGTGAATTATTCAGAAAACTCAGGCTGCTATTGCCGGAGGCCCTTGTGCTTCTTTTTAGGGTTCCGTACGGAACACTTATAAGATCATTTCGGTGTCTGTTCGTTCGTCCGTCCGTCTGCCTGTCTGTCACATCCGATTCTCTCCGAAATTCATTGACATAAAATGCTGAAATTTGGTACTAATATTTTGACTTAAGGGATTAGTTTTGGGGTGTGAAATCGGAACTGAAAAAAGAAGGAGTGGGGTGTCAAATGAAAGCTTGTGAAAACACGACTTCATAAATATATATGATGTAATACTTGCGCATACTTTTCTTTGTAATATTATATATCTCAAAAAGTACTAATCAAAGAATTTTGAAAAATTTTTGGAATATTCTCTATAAAGTGTAGATTGAGCGAAAATTATAACGAATGCATTAAAGTTGACAATTTATCTGGTACAAAGAAACTATGCACCTTGACAATATGATGGAGGTTTTTAATATACTTTTCGGTACGTTACTGCTACCAAGTTGCTCAGTGTTCCTATACCGAGACAAAATAATTTTATTTTATTTTATTTGTTTATGATTAAACAAATATTTAGGTAGTAAATATTTGTTTTACACTCTTATTACTGGACTCCAGATTGAGCTAGATTGATTTATTGGCTATTAGGTAACTAAGATATCCCAACTATTATATATTATTGACTAAGAAAAAGCGTAAAAGTTCATATTGGATCTTATATATGTATATATATATATATATTATATATATATATATATATATATATATATATATATATATATATATATATATATATATATATATATATATATATATATATATATATATATATATATATATATATACATATATATATATATATATATATATACATATATATATATATATATATATATATATATATATATATATATATATATATATATATATATATATATATATATATATATATATATATATATATATGTATGTATATATATCTGTTAGGGACCTAATTAACTTAGTCTAGATAAGGATTTTATTTTAATTTAAAAGCAATCACCGTACGGAACACTAATTACATAAGTCCGACTTGCACTAGACTGTTTTTTTTTTTTAAGTTTCATCATATTCTTAAAAATGTGGAGAGCGCAAGTAATGAATTTATTTATATTTGAATTTTAACTAAAGTGTTCAGAGTATATCATATATCATACAATAATATAATAAAAAAAGGTATTTATTGTTTCTCTGAGGGTTCATATGTAGTAATTCATGATTAAAAATAAAATGCTGTTATTAAATTCATTCATATTTATTACATATTTGTCAGTAACAAAAATTAGGTGCATAGTACGGAAATATAAAATCGCTCGCGCGGAAAAATATTAGGAAGAATATAATAATAACACACAAATAATTTTTATAAACCATTTCTAGAATTATCAGTTATATAGTTTATATCTTAAAATAAACAAAAATTTCAGAATATCAAAGCAATATTTGAACACATTTTTATGAATCTGTTATATAATCAAAATATTTTTTAAAATTTTTTATATATTTTTTTTTTTATTTCTAGAATGGGCTGAAAAAATTTATTGTTTTTGAAATTTCAATAAATAATATTTGAAGCTTTGTACTTTCCAATAAGAAAGGTGCCTGAAGTGATTAAAGATTTTTGTAATGACGTCTTCTTTCGCATTTATAGAGTGTAAACAGGGTACGCATATTTTTTAAGTTGTAAGTTGTAATTTTAAAAATTCCTGTTAAAAAGCTATCGATAAAAAACGTCACTATAAAAAAACCTCGCAAAATTTTCAATGTTTCATGGTAAATGTTATTAAAGTTCTGCCGTGCTCATTGGTATTTAGGACCGTGCAGGTTTTAAAGTACGACTTGGAGGTGGCGGTATTCTGGAAAACCCCGAAGAATCAAATACCGGAAGAAGGCCTACAAAAACAAGGAAATCATTAAGTATAATATTGTTTTTACACATAATTAACAATTTAATTTTAAGAAATACGTTTGCTGCTGCTGCCGCTCGAAGCTAACTTAGTTAGGGAGTAGCAAGATCACAGTATCGATATATATGCTATATATATATATATATATATATATATATATATATATATATATATATATATATATATATATATATATATATATATATATTACAGAATATTATGAAAATCGTTTAATATATTGAAATGGGTACCTTATGGGATTTTATAGAAAACGCTTTTTTTTTAAATTAGAATATTTTTGAAAAATGAAAAAAGATAAGAAAACTGAATTTTACCGCCAAACCATACTGCACTTGCCGTCAGATTAGTGGCTGCCATTAGACCAAAGAAAACGAAAATGCTTAACAAGATATGGAAATTCTTGAGTATTGCCAAATACACAATTTTATTCAATATTTGTAAATTTTCACATTTGAGGAATAATTCATTTAATAATATATTAAAATAATAATAAATAGTTCGCATACCTAGAAAAAATAATCTGGAATCATAATAAATAATTTTTGTTTCTAGTATTTCAAAAGAGGGTGTGCGTTTTCGCGTCTTCGAGCTGACGTTATCCTTTTAATTCACCATACATTTTTGGACCAAATTGAACCAGAATTTGAGAAATGTTGTTTTAACAACATTTCCAAAAGCAATACCGAAATGATAAACAATTTTCTTGTGACAGATCAATGGTTTTTTAATAAGAAGAGATTTATTCGATAACATTAGCTCACTTTGTCGGTCCTCCATATACCTTGCATTTCTCGAACTGCATTAAATGGTCAGGGATTAACAATCATCACACATCGTTTCAGTTTTTTTTTTTACTTTTCGCTATTTAAAACTACTAATTCTTATAAAATGGCACAAAATCAACTAAATTTGGCACAAAAATAATAAAAAAAGAAAACTAAATATTATTTGTTGATGTGCCCGTTCTTATAAACATTTTGTTACTTGTATATTCTCAGTAAATACAGATTCAATTAATTGAATGTTTCTTTTCCAAGACACTGAGAAATCCCTGGATTATACAAACTCGTGGGTGAAGTCAGCGACGAAATCTATGCCAACAAGTTTCCGATTTACAGAGGCTACACATACTAAGTTCGTTGGTCGATACTAAATCACCACTTGACTAAAATTTTACACGTAGAAGGGTCTTGATTTGGAAAATTCAGTTCAGAATTTTCATTGGCCCATGATTGGGGTGTAAGGCATTCATCAAGCGAATATGAAATAAAAAATCAAAAAATATACACAGAGAGAATTTTTCCCACTTTAAGCTTCATACATTGTACACCTCCTGAGATATAGCTCGTAATTATACTATTTAACGCCTTGAACTCTTGATAAGGCTATCAGCCCCGCTTATTCTAAAATCATTAAAAAATCAAGAAAATGTCCACAGACAATTTATT
Source organism: Pachyrhynchus sulphureomaculatus (assembly GCA_019049505.1). Lineage (NCBI taxonomy): Eukaryota > Metazoa > Arthropoda > Insecta > Coleoptera > Curculionidae > Pachyrhynchus > Pachyrhynchus sulphureomaculatus. The sequence continues at coordinate 78,778,518 of CM032448.1, read as the reverse complement.
CCATCTTAAGTTTGTTGTAGGTTATACTACTTGAGATATTTTAACTACAGCCTCGCATCTTGGCCCTTTATAAGGTTGTAACTACTCTTGTTTAATTTTCTTTTAGAAAATTTTGAAAAAACATACTCACAGAAATATCTTTAGAGGTTTTTTCAAGCTGAGTATATTTTTAATTTTAATAATGATTTTCCAATAAGGGTAACTTCTACCCTTACCAAGGGGTGAAGACGTGAAGCTAAATAACAATGAATCAAAATGTTTCAACGATTATAAATTATATTAAACTCAACAACTAATTTTCTGTGAATATTTTTTTTAATGATTTTAGAATAGGAGTGGTTGATACCCTTATCAATGGTTCAAGACGCTAAGTTGTAAGTACTGGTTAAAGTATCTCAGGAGATATGCAATGCATCAAGGTCAAGGCGAGAGAAATTCTGTGTGTATATTTAATAATTTTTTATATCATATTTAAAGTTTGCTTCCTGAATATCTTACCTGCTTATCAAGGGTCAACAAAAATTCATAACTAAATATCATAATTCTGTGTGTAAAGTTTGAATCAAATAGTAATTAAGCGTCAACTTTTGAACTTATGTCTAGCCTTTATAAAATGGAAACTTGTTGGCATATGCGAATCATTTCGTTGCTATTTTCAACCACATTATTCAAACTATCATCTATCTAATTTCAATCTGATGATCCTGGCAGTTTCGTCTTATTACTGGTTTAAATATATTTGTAATTAAAAAGTGATCTTTTTAAAATACCAGCCTTAAATTATTATGGGAAAAGTATAATGCCATACCCACTTTTTTTAAAAGTCACTGTTGACTTAGGAATACTACTCTAATTATTTTTACCATAAACAAATAAAATCAACGGTTTACGTGTTGTGGTCGATATTTGAATAAATGCTTATTACACTACTACGTTTATGTAATACATTTTTTCCTGGCTTGTTTTCGACTGTTTATGGTGGTATACAGTTATTTTAAAAATATGAAATTTTTAGTTTAGTGCAGTGGATTTTATGTCAACATTTCAACTGTGGATAAAATTTTACAGGTATTACAACTTTAAGATACAAAACCTCAAGTGTAATTGATTCTGGAAAGTCAGCAATTTTTTATTTTTTAATATATATGTATATATATATATATATATATATATATATATATATATCTATATATATATATATATATATATATATATATATATATATATATATCTCTATATCTATATATATATATATATATATATATATATATATATATATATATATATATATATATATATATATATATATATATCTATATATATATATATATATATATATATATATATATATATATATATATATATATATATCTGTCTCTCGTTGATAGTTATCTAAATTATGATGTCTGAAGCCAATTTTTCTTTGAAAATTTAAGCTTTCTACGGCGTAAATAGTAACAAGATTTGCCATTTTGTAAACTTAAAAATAAATAATGAACGTAACATTTATTTTGTGTGGGAAGGGTCTTTATTTTTTGATTTCTAAAGTGTAGACGATGTTTATGTCCTTCCGAGTATTTTCCAAAGTTGTTGTAGCAGTTTGTGATAAAAGATTACTTTCTGAATCTATGTATACGATAATGAAATAATAACAAAAATTAAACGGAAATAACAGAATTGTAGTTATAATTGACTTTAGATAGAAAATTATGCAGCAAATAAATAAAACAAAGAAATATTGCAGGTTATTATCCAAATTGGATTCAATTATTTGTGACGTGTCTACTTACTGTAGCTATTAGCGCACATGCTCAGCATACTATTCTTTCTTAAAATTTAGGAATTATTAATATTAATAAAGATATTATTTTTTAAATTTGGCAATCTGTTAAAGTAGTTTTGCTGACTAGCATTGTTTTCATTAAATTGAGAAATCAGTATTTATCAGTAATGTGAAACTAACGGTAACATTATACCACAAATAAAAACTATGAATTTATGTCGTCATAGAACTTAAACTAATAAGTTTTCTCCGGTGAACCAACAACGTAGAACTGGTCATCTATCTCTACTAAAATTACCTACCTTCTTTGCTTCCTTTCAACATGTCTTTCTTTAAAGCTTCAGTAGGAAAATAGGTAGCTCCGTAGAAATCTAAACCCTGTTGTAGAATACTGTTGTATTCGTCTAAAGAAGCGACTGTTATTCTTATGGGATTTGGTGTACCTGGTGGTTGATCTAATCTAGATTGTAGTCTAGTTACTTCAACCTAAAAAGAAATACTATCTGTATTTATTTTTCTTAGGAGATTTTTTTAAGTTTTAAGTCAAGTTACCATTACGATATTTTGAGGAAATATTCTTCCACATAATAGACAATCATATGACTATTTTCATATCATTACTGATCAACTGATAATATATAGAATTACAGCCACTCATGGCTATGTAGTGGTCAAGAACTTTGAAAGACAAAAATTCTGCTGAAAAAAATCTGAAAGATCAAACATGCAGTGGATGACCAGTATCTGCACTTGGCAAACGGCAGGTGGCTCTTGTGAAATAATCTGGTTGCAAGAGTCGACGATATAATCAAATTGAAATTGTTGAAATGTTGGGCATTTTATACAAAAACTAGCCGTGCCCTCGGCTCCGCTCGCGTGGACTTGATTTACTCTTATTGTCATTGCTTATTTCTTATGTTACCTAACGTAATAAAATGTTTCAAAGCAGGAAAGTACCAATACTTTCTATTCAGAGTGACATGGTAACAGGTTAATAGATCTGAAGGAACGGCTACGTATGTTTCGTTCAGAGAAAATACTAATTCTCCATAATAATGCTCGGCCTTGCAGAAGTCGAAAACACGTACAAAGTTCAAAAAGCTCGGATTCGATGACATTTTACTTTAGCTCAAATCTTGCACGTTGTGATTTTTTCCTGTTTCCAAAGCTTAAGGAACATCTCAAGTGCAACCACGTCTCGATCCAGCTTGAGCGAGAAATATATATACATGATAGAAACAGACAATAAAGGAGGGGAAACTGTATGCATGGTTTTACTTCATTACAATGTGTGTAATTGTCTAAGAGGTACATGAGATCATTGGTGTAAGCATACTCCAGTTCCTCATTATATCTGAAACTAGCATAATCGTTCAACACCTTCAACAATATTTGCACCCTTTTAGTTTTTGGTGACAGGTATTGTAAATATATTTCCTACTCTCTCGATCTATAGATCCATTCTTAGTAGTAGCGTCATTATATTTCAAGATGTTGGTGGTTACGCTCGAAATTCAGAATGCCGAAATGACTAGAGATAGGGAGTTCCGTAGTCTTTCTATACTATCTGTAGCGTTACCTCTATTACTATTATTATCCTATTTTACATGGCAGTTATGTAATTCCTATTTTAGATGGTGTACCAGCTGGGACTTGCTATGCGATTGTTGAGTGCGTTAGATCAAAGTTGTATTTGTGAGGCGCATTATGAAGATAGACCAGCAAAATATTGAGCCACGTTATGTTAACAAATTTTAAAACATATTTTGCGAATCCACTACTGTGAATCGTGAAAGGTTACGAAGGAATTTGGAGAATATTTCATATCCAAGGCTTAAGTTCAGAAGGCTCAAGATCTTTTAGAGGGGGAGAGTAGCCGGCAATGTGGAACGAGTTAGGATTCTTATGTCAGATTATCGAACCACATTGAAAATTGTCAGAAGTCAGTTAAACTTGAACTAGTTAAATACCCATTAGATTTTAACACAGGATTTGGACATCACAAATGTCTATCCAAATTTACCTTACGACTGAAGAGAAGGTTAATCAGTGGATTATATGTTTTCATCTTCAGCTCACCGCTTCACTGCCTTGAGAGGGAGCTAGTGCTATTCAGATGCCTGGATTTTCGAGTACAACCCCGAACTAAAGTCACAACTAATAATTTCCCGATAATTTACTTGTATTTCCTTGGCTCAAAATCTATCTAAAGCTCTAATATTTGGAAAAGCGTAACAGAAAAGATGAATAACTTCAGCAGAAGCCTTGCAGCAATGTTATGAACGATGACAACAACGCCTCTGTCACTGTGTAGTTGTCCAGGAACAAAATGTCCTCGATTTGACTGACTAGACTCTTAAAAAAAAGTTAGTATGATCATGTTTCTGCTACACCACGGATTACATTGTTTTATTTGTTTATGTAGTATCTATCATCCATAATAAATAAGAGCCGATAGTCATACTGGTATGAAGTAAAGGGCAAATAGGGTAAAAATACACTATTATGGTAAACTTTCATTGTCATTGGTACACAAAGTCTATATTTTACAAAACCGTGGGTATATGTAGTTTTAAAATAAAATGTGGTGAAAACCAAATTTATATAATTTTATAATTTTGAAGTTATTGCTCAGTATATAATATTTAAATAAAATTTTGGAAATGCAAAATAAAAACCTAGACGATTAATAGAAGAAGATTCTCGGTAGGCTTTCTTGTTGCACTGAAAATGCAGGGGATGCTTCTAATACAATAAAAATATTACTGACAATCCTCATCTCCTACCTCTTGTATTGTATCGATGATACTCCATTTCCTTTTTTTTACTGCATATCAGGATAAACTCTGACTTTATTCTAGCGTTTGATGACCCACTACCGAGTATATATTTTATATCCCGCCCACTAGCTTTCCCGTTTCTCTTATTCAGTGTCCGTCTAAAAATTTTAACAATGGAAGAAGAAAAGTTGTATTTTTTGATTTATAACTCAGAACATAATAAAGCACCGTATTATCTTTAACAAAGCAGTTAAGTTCGTGACTTTTGTCAGTTTCGGCAAGGCAAAGTTTCTGTAGAACACACAGTGCTGCATTAAATCATCTTCGAATGTAATAATAGTTATACAACAATATAAAGGAATAAAACAGAAACAACTGAATAGGATAAGTAGAAGAAATAATCATTTCTTCTTCATATCGTAACGCCAAATTAAAAATACTCTGGTGTATATTACACTGTTACAAATGTAATGAAAATCACACAATATTTTTCCAAAAAATTAATGATTTCTCTCTGAATATTATTTATTTTCTGCTTGTATATAAATGATATGTATGCAATTTTTGATTTATCTGGTATAGGAGCACCATTTGGATGTTTTACATTTGATTCGTCCTGTAGAAATTCCTTTTGGAACTTCAGTTTGTCTATTTTTATTATGTGAAATGTGAAAAATAAAACAATTATTTACATACACTTTCCACTATATTTGTAACACACCGTAACATGTTTCGCTATCACAATATCTTCTTCAGACGTTACATTCTGAGTTACTGAACATTAAACCATCATTAACACCTTTACTCTTTAATGTTTAGTAACTCAGAATGTCACGCCTTAAGAAGCCACTGTGATAGCGAAATATGTTACGGTGTATTACAAACACAGTGGAAAGTTTGTGTAAATAATTGTTTTATAATTTTTTTCATATTTCACATAACAATTATTATGGATTTCCACCGAGTATCGACTGAAACAATTGTATTGTCTATTTTTAATTTACACTACGTTGCAATTTTAATGTGGATATTATGGCTCTGAATCAGAATGTTCGACAGTGAATTTTCTTTACATTTATCATATTCATCTCTATTATCTGTAAGTAGTTATCCATAACATTAAATTAACTTCTCTACTGGTATAAGTTGTCTGTTATCTCAACTTTCTCCGTCCATTCGTCTCTTTAGATTAATTTCTACTTTTCTGTGGACTCCTTAATACGTATTGATTTCGACATTTCTTTCTTAGCCTCCGTTATTATTCTTCTAGTTATTTTTATATTTCGAGCTAATTGTCTCCCTCTTGTGTAATACTGAGCCAATTTAAGTAGAACTGTTTTTAGTGTTCCGTACGGAACACTTATAAGATGACTTCGGTGTCTGTCCGTCTGTCTGTCTGTCACACCCGATTTTCTCCGAAACTATTTGTCATAGAAAGTTGAAATTTGGTAATAATATAGGAATTGATGGCCTCATCAGGGCCGTGTAGTTTTGAAAGTTAAATTTTGACTTATGGGATTAGTTCGGAAGTGAAAAAAAAATTTACTAGGTCATCGAGTGTGGTGTCAAATGAAAGCTTGTGAAAACACGAGTAAAAAAATATATATATATAATGTAATACTTGTGCATACTCTTCTTTGTATTATTTTTAAAAAAAATCGCGAAGAATCGCTGTCCCCCCCATTATCTCAAAAAGTACTGATCCAAAAATTTTGAAAAAATTCTGGAATATACTCCATGAGGTGTAGATTGAAGGAAAATTATCATGAATGCATTACCTTTAATAATTTATCTGGTATATAAAAAAAAACAAAAATTTCAGGGTCATCAGTTTTCAGTAAAGATTGGAAACAAAACTTGTTGAAAACTCATTTGGGGTGTGCTTTGTGAAGTCACTGGTCATTTTATACCTCTGTAACAAATTTTTTTATTTTAAAAGCAATCTACGTACGAAACACTTATTGCGCAAATTCAACTTGTACTTCACTGGTTATTTTTTGTACGGAGTACCTGTGTCTCGATTTCACTATTCCACCACAGTTTTTTACTATAATTTTTATTTTTTGATCAGTATGCTTTTCCTGCCACTTTTTGTGGCCTAATTATGACATTTTTTAAAATTTCTTTGAATGATTATTCGTCCGGAATCTTCCGTCTAATTTGTGCTTCCATAGTGCGTGCATACTTCCGTTGACTAGACTACGTAAATTGTAATGTTGCGTGAAAATATTTCAGTTCTTTTAGATTTTTGAATTGACACATCTCTCTTTTCATTACTGGGCCAAGAACATAACATTTTTGCGTTAAGTATATAATGTTCTGAGTCGTGATGTTATTCCTCTATAGGAGTTTACTTGTAGAGTAGCATGTTACAGTGATTATTGTTAGAAAAAAAATTGATCCCATCAAAAACATAAAATGTAAAAAAATGCCAAGTCTCGCAAAGCAGTCCTTCCACCACAAAAAGTTGTGAGATCTCATGTAAAACCAAGTCAGTTATTCTAGTTAGTATTAATGGAAGCACCTATTCAACAACTTTGTCATAAATTGTTATCTATTTAGTTACCTACCAACATTTACGAGGCTGGTTTGAAAAGTCCGTGCAAAAATAATAACTACTTATGTGTTTGGAGTAAACCTTTTTTATTTTTCGACATAGTCTCCTTTTAGGCTTATACACTTCGTCCAACGATGTTCTAGTTTGTTGATCCCTTCCGAATAATAGGATTTGTCCAAGTCTGCAAAATATCCATTAGTGTCTGCAATCACCTCCTCGTTTGAATAAAATCCTTGTCCCCGCCAGCCATTTCTTCAAATTGGGGAACAAATAGTAATCCGAGGAAGCCAAGAGTATAGTAATGTATCCATGTTTCATCCACAGTGACGAAACGACGCTTAAAGTCCTCTGGATTCTTCTGGAACAGCTGCAAACCATCCTTGCAACACTTCACACGATTCCGTTTTTGGTCAAGCGTGAGTAATCGCGGCACCCATCTTGCGGATAGCTTTCTCATGTCCAAATATTTATGCAAAATATTATGTACGCGTTCAGTCGAGATGCCCACAGCACTAGCAATCTCACGCACCTTAATTCTTCTGTCATCCATCACCATATCATGGATTTGATCAGTGATTTCTGGAGTCGTAACCTCCACAGGCTGTCCAGAACGTTCAGCGTCACTTGTGCCCACATGGCCAGCCCGAAAATTTTGAGTCTCCTGAGGCGTTTTGCCTTTCATAAAGTAATGTTTAATCACCACACGAAATTCTTTTTCGTCCATTTCTTGAAAATCACTCGACTTCCTTGATTCACACGAATGCCAAACACAAAGAAATAGACCAATATGGCTGAAACTTGGTGTGCGTTCAATCAAGAGATGCTACTAACTAAACCTCGATACGCGCCGGTGGTGCCATCTCTCGGACTTTGCACGGACTTTTCAAACCAGCCTCGTATAGTGACCGTATCAATATTAGAAATCTTTACTTCTATAATAAATATAATGACTTGGCAATCGCACGGCAACATAATCACATAAGAATAATCTACTATTTCGATTGCTAAGTAAGTCTAAACAGTGCACTTAAGAATAAAGTATTTTTAAATAGTAGTTTATTCTTATGTGATTATGTTGCCGTGCGATTGCTAAGTCATTATATTTATTATAGAAGTAAAGAAGTCTAATATTGATACGGTTACCATAAATGTTGGTAGGTAACTAATTAGATAACAATTTGTGACAAAGTTGTTGAATAGGTGCTTCCATTTATTACCGAGATACATCAATTTATCAACTCTCTTTATCTTTGTGCCACTGACTATAATACCACCATCTTCAATATTAGATTCTTTGCTTATAATCATATATTTTATTATATTTACATTGAGTTTTAAATCACTCTGTACAAATGTCAATTATTTTATCCATAAGTTTTTGTAGATATTTTCCTTTATTAGTAATAATTAATATATCATCGGCGTATCTGATGTTATTTATGTTAACGCCGTTGATGTCGATTTCTTCAGCAGTACCAGTGAGTGCTTCATTGAATATCACCTCCGAATAGTAGTTGAACAACAAGGGCGATATAATACAACCCTGACTTTATTTTAATTTTATCCGATTGTTGATGCTTCAACCGTACTTCAGCTGTCTGATGCCAGTACAAATTGACGATGATACGCATATCTTTCTCGTCTATACCGGTCTTTTTTAAAATGAAACATATCTCCTGATGGAATACCTGCCATAGTTCTCAAAAACTGTGCAAGGGAACTAACACCAGTTTTCTGTCGACTTTTCAACCTATCCTACGGAAAGGGAATATTTCCGTCCTGCTGGAAATGTGCCACAGTTCAGCCGATCCTAAAAAAGGCAAGAAAATCTTACCAAATAATTACCGACCAGTCATACTGCTGGGTTTTGAAAACCATACACCACTTGTGATGATGATGATTATGATGATGATTCATTTCGGTCTCTTACAGATATATATTGATTATATAGACTTTCCTTATTAGTAAATTGTTTCTCGGCTTCATTTTCAAATTTGTCCTTTTGTCTTTCCAAAGAATCTTTTGGTATATAGCCTAGACTACGTACAGTTTGCCATGAAGCTTTTTTGTAATATCGAGTACAATTGGAACAATAAGTATTCTGATTATAAGATTTATGATCTAAATAAGTTATTTTACTTTGACATGAAGGACATTTCCAACTTGTTGATGACGACGATGATGAGGAATCCATTCTTTATCGATTTCTATCTCGTTTTCTACTAAACACACATTCAAAAACCTCTCTTTTGATATAACGAATCAAGTCAAAGTTAAGATTATTTTACTCCTACTACCCCCCTGGAAAAGGTTATCAATCAGCATCTTTTAAAATATCTTGAACGATTCAATATTATTAGCGATCACCAATATGGCTTTCGTAAACATAGATCAACAGGAGATCTTCTGACTTATGTAACACATGTTTGGAACAACGCAATTAAACACTTTGGAGAATCTCGAGCGGTTGCTCTTGACATATCCAAGGCATTCGATCGTGTTTGGCACGATGGCTAAGCTACGCTCTTGTGGTATGTCTGAAAAGTTCTGTTTGTGGTTCACATGTTTCTTCAGAGAGCGTTCTTTACGAGTGGCGGTTGACAGATTTCTTTCTAACACCTTCACTATCAACGCCGGTGTACCCCAAGGCTCCATACTGTCTCCTACTCTCTTTCTTATTTACATTAACGATCTGCTGGAAAAGGCCGGGAATCCAATCTACAGCTTTGCAGATGACAGTACGCTTGTATCTTCATTCACTTTGAACGCTCGGACATCGGCTGCTCAGGCGAATTTCCGCAGACAGCAGGAGGTCGTTCAACTAAACCAAGACCTGAAAGAAATTCTATCTTGGAGTAACATTAACCTAGTGGAATTTAACGCTACAAAAACTCAGGCGGCAGTTTTTTCTAAAAAAGTTAACGTTGCTGAACCCGACATAGTTATGTCGGTGCACTCCATTCCCCTAACATCGTCGCTCAGTTTGTTGGGCGTTAATTTTGGAGCAAATATGTCCTGGCATGAACATGTTGCGGGCATAGCAAGGAGAGCTTCTCAAAAGTTGGGAATACTATTTCGAACCAGAAAGCTTTACACTTCACAACAACTGTTAATTCTTTACGAAGCTCAAATTCGACCAACTATTGAATACTGCTCCCATGTTTGAGGCTCCGCTCCCAAACATACACTGCATTTGTTGGATTCTGTTCAGAGAAGAGCTGTTCGTCTGATTGGAGACCCGGAACTGACCGGCGGCCTTGATTCGCTGGAACATCGAAAAACGGTTGGCGACTTGAGTCTGTTCTACAAGTATTTTCATGGAATGTGTTCGAAGCGGTGCATGTGAGAAATACCCGTCGCGCTGGTGCTTGACATCCGTATGAGGTTCAGCTTGTTACTCCGCGTACAACGCTTTTCAAGCAGTCTTTTATAGGAAGAACATCATTCCTTTGGAATAATTTGCGCAGCGCTGTGTTTCCCACAGAGTACAATTTACAGCGATTCAAGAACAATATGAATCGCTTTTTCCTCACGCGTGTTGCTCCATCATCATTCTGTAGGTAATAATATATAACAGAATAATAAAGAATATTACTCATCAAGAGAGTACGTTCATTTCTGGATAAAAATATACATACGAAATGTTCTGAGTGTAATAATAATTTTAATAAGAGTAATGAATAGATTAATAATTAATTACTTTCAGTTCTAAACCAAATGCTAATTTAAATTTATGCTACTGCCTAACCAATGAGTACTAAAAGTTAATCATAAATTAAAAATATCACATTGTTCAGCGAATACGTTAAAAATTTTTACCTCATATATGTTGTGGGAATTGAACAAAATATTTGTTCAAGCATTAATTAAATAAAATATTTAAACATCTGAGGTATATTTAAATCTACTAAGTTCAGCAATTTTTGAAGAAAATTTAAACTAAAGAGAACGTTTTTTAAATGAAAAACCTGAATATTTTCGAAATTAAATATATTATATGTAGTGTAACAAATTAGTCAACGTTACGAGTGGCAGTCGACGGATGTCTTTCTAACACCTTCACTATCAACGCCGGTGTGCCCTAAGGCTCCATACTAACTCCTACTCTCTTTCTAATTTACATTAACGATCTGCTGGAAAAGACCGGTTACACAATCTACAGCTTTGCAGATGACAGTACGTTTATCTCTTCATTCACTTTGAACGCTCGGACATCGGCTACTCAGACGAATATCCGCAGACAGCGGGAAGTCGTTCAATTTTACAAAGACCTGGAAGCAATTCTATCTTGGGGTGACAGTAACCAAGTGGAATTTAACGCTCCAAAAACCCAAGCGGCAGTTTTTTCTAAAAAAGTTAACGTTGCTGAACCCGACATAGTTATGGCGAGGCACTCCATCCCTCTAACATCGTCACTCAATTTGTTGGCCGTTAATTTGGGACCAAATATGTCCTGGCATGAACATGTCGCAAGGATAGCAAGGAGAGCTTCTCACAAGTTGGGAATATTATTTCTAACCAGTAAGGTTTACACTCCACAACAACTGTTAATTTTTTACCAAGCTTAAATTCCACCAACTATGAAATACTGCTCCCATATTGCCTTTGTTGGATTCTATTCAGAGAAGAGCTGTTCGTCTGATTGGAGACCCGGAACTGGCCGGCGGCCTATTCTCAGGGAAAGTGTTCGAAGGATGTAGCCCGCTTAATTCCTCCCAGAGAGGTGCATGTTAGAAATACACGTCGCGCTAGTACTTCACATTCGTATGAGGTTCAGCTTGTTACTCCTCGTACAAAGCTTTTCAAGCGGTCTTTTATGTGGAGAACATCATCCCTTTGGAATATTTTGTCCAGGACTGTGTTTCTCACCGAGTACAATTTACAGCGATTCAAGGGATTTTCCTGCGGCACGTGTGTTAGACCCATAAAAATAAACCGGTCAAGTGCAAGTTGAACTTGCACAAATAGTGTTCCGTACGTTGATTGTTTTTGAAATAAAAAGTTTTGTTAGGGTGGTATAAAATGATCAGTGACTTCACAAAAACACACCCCAAATGAGTTTTCAACAAAGTTTGTTTCCAATCTTTACTGAAAACTGGTGACCTTGAAATATTGTTTTTTTTCTATACCAGATAAATTATTAAAGGTAATGATAATTTTCGTTCAATCTATACCCCGTGGAGAATATTCCAGAATTTTTTCAAATTTTTTTGATCAGTACTTTTCGAGATAAGGTAGGGGACAGCGATTTTTCACGATTTTTAAAAAGTAATACGAAGAAAAGTTTGCGCAAGTATTACATTATATATATATTTTTTACTCGTGTTTTCACAAGCTTTCATTTGACACCACACTCGATGACCTAGCAAAAAAAATTTTTTTTCACTTCCGATTTCACCCCTCAAAACGAATCCCTTAAGTCAAAATTTATGTTACGGTGATATAAAATGATCAGTGACTTCACAAAACACACTTCAAATAAGTTTTCAACAAAGTTTATTCCAATCTTTACTGAAAATTGATGACCTTGAAATTTCTGTTTTTTTTTATATACCAGATAAATTATTACAGGTAATGCACTCGTGATAATTTTCGTTCAATCTACACCCCGTGGAGAATATTCCAGAATTTTTTTCAAATTTTTTTTTGATAAGTACTTTTCGAGATAAGGCGGGTGGACAGCGATTTTTCGCGATTTTTTAAAAATAATACAAAGAAAAGTGAGCGCAAGTATTACATTATATATATATTTTTTACTCGTGTTTTCACAAGCTTTCATTTGACACCACACTCGATTACCTAGTAAAAATTTTTTTTTTTCATTTCCGATTTCACCCCCCAAAACTAACCCCTTAAGTCAAAATTTAATTTTCAAAACTACATGGCTCTGATGAGGCCATCAATTCCGATATTGCTACCAAATTTCAACTTTCTATGACAAGTAGTTTCGGAGAAAATCGGGTGTGACAGACGGACAGACGGACAGACGGACAGACGGACAGACGGACAGACGGACAGACGGACAGACGGACAGACGGACAGACAGACGGACAGACACCGAAGTGATCTTATAAGTGTTCCGTACGGAACACTAAAAATATATGTTTGCCAGCCTACACGAGAAACATATAAGACTTTTAATGCAGTCATTTCACTGAACCAAAGAGCTACCTCCTATTATGAGTCCCAGCATCAATATTATCTATGTGTTCACTAACACTAAGTTTAGAATCGGGTAAGATAACATTTTCCTTGTGATTTTATAGAAAAATAAATTCGTGATATGATAACGAGTATGAGAACGCACTTCTTATTTAAAAATTTCAAATCCAGCTTGTTAAACAAAACCTGCATTTTCAGCTGATTCTACGGAAAAACAGTAACCCATAGAAGAAATGGTGGCATCAATTTTGAAATCTTTAGCAGGAATAAGCTTTCGCAATCAAGGCTCAAACTAAAATTTATAGTTACAGTAATTAAAAGTAGTCCCAGGGTAGAATCCTGAGGAATCGATCCCCCTGGTTTTCTGGACTCTTATGCAGAAGGCGCGAACTACGCTGAATATTTTCGAAATATTATAAAATATTCTTTTACGATATCTGCAAAAATGATGAAGTCTCAGCAAAAAAAAAACTTTAACAGAAATATTATGGCTTAAAGGGGTATGTTTTCAATTATTCTCTAATTTTGGCATTGTTCATAATAAAAGCTTTAATTGTAAAAATATCGAATCGGGTAAGACAACGTTTTCCTTCTGATTTTATAGAAAAATAAAATCGTGATATAACGAGTATGAGAACGCACATCTTATTTAAATATTTCAGATCCAGCTTGTTAAACAAAACTAGTATTATCCATCTGATTTTACAGAAAAAAACCCGTAGAAGAAATGGTGGCTTCAATTTTGAAATCGTTAGCAGGAATAAGCTTTCGCAATCAAGACACAAACTAAAATTTATAATTAGAATAATTAAAAGTGGTCCCAGGGTAGAATTCTAAGGAATCGATCCCACTGGTTTTATGGACTCTTATACAGAATGCGCGAACTACGCTGAATATTTTCGAAATATTACAAAATATTCTTTTACGATATCTGCAAAAACGTTGAAGTCTCAGCAAAAAAAAAACTTTAACAGAAATATTATGGCTTAAAGGGGTATGTTTTCAAATATTCTATAATTTTGGAATTGTTCATAATAAAAGCTTTTATAGTATAAATATCGAATGGGGTAAGATAACATTTCCCTTATGATTTTATAAAAAAATAAATTCGTGATATGATAACGAGTGTGAGAACGCACTTCTTATTTAAAAATGTCAGATCCAGCTTGTTAAACAAAACCAGCTGATTCTGCAGAAAAAACAGTAAGCCATAGGAGAAATGGTGACATCAATTTTGAAATCGTTAGCAGGAATAAGCTTTCGTAATCAAGGCTCAAACTAAACTTTATAATTAGAATAATTAAAAGTAGTCCCAGGGTAGAATCCTGGTTTTATGGACTCTTATACAGAATACGCGAACTACGCTGAATATTTTCAAAATATTATAAAATATTCTTTTACGATATCTGCAAAAACGATGACGTCTCACCAAAAAAAACAATAAATTTAACAGAAATATTATGGCTTAAAGGGGTACGTTTTCAAATATTTTATAATTTTGGAATTGTTCTTAATAAAAGCTTTTATAATATAAATATCGAATCGGATAAGATAACATTTCCCTTGTGATTTTATAAAAAAATAAATTCGTGATATGATAACGAGTGTGACAACGCACTTCTTATTTAAAAATTTCAGATACAGCTTGTTAAACAAAACCAGTATTATCCAGCTGATTCTGCAGAAAAAACAGTAACCCATAGAAGAAATGGTGGCATCAATTTTGAAATCGTTATCAGGAATAAGCTTTCGTAATCAAGGCTCAAACTAAACTTTATAATTAGAATAATTAAAACTAGTCCCAGGGTAGAATCCCGAGGAATCGATCTCACTGGTTTTATGGACTCTTATACAGAATGCGCGAACTATGCTGAATATTTTCAAAATATTATAAAATATTCTTTTACGATATCTGCAAAAAACGATGAAGTTTCAGCAAAAATAAAAAACTTTAACAGAAATATTATGGCTTAAGGGGGTACGTTTTTAAATATTCTTTAATTTTGGAATTGTTCATAATAAAAGCTTTTATAATATAAATATCGAATCGGGTAAGATAATATTTCCCTTGTGATTTTATAAAAAAATAAATTCGTGATATGATAACGAGTGTGAGAACGCACTTCTTATTTAAAAATTTCAAATCCAGCTTGTTAAACAAAACCAGTATTATCCAGCTGATTCTGCAGAAAAAACAGTAACCCATAGAAGAAATGGTGGCATCAATTTTGAAATTGTTAGCAGGAATAAGCTTTCGCAATTAAACTCAACCTAAAATTTATAGTTAGAGTAATTAAAAGTAGTCCCAGGGTAGATTCCTGAGGAATCGATCCCACTGGTTTTATGGACTCTTATACAGAAGGCGCGAACTACGCTGAATATTTTCAAAATATGATAACATATTCTTTTACGATATCTGCAAAAACGATGAAGCCTTAGCAAAAAAAAACAATGACTTTAACAGAAATATTATGGCTAAAGGGCTCCGTTTTCCAATATTCTATAATTTTAGAATTGTTCATAATAAAAGCTTTTATAGTATAAATATTGTCAGGCAGATGTAATGTTTTGAATATTCAAATTGGTTATTCAGCACACAACTTCAGTAAAGAAGCTACACTCACAAGTACTACGAGCATCTGTTTATGTTTTTAAAAGTGTTCGAACGGTAAATAGGATTCGATATGCAAAAATACAAATATCACATACACGTGCCGATTGAACGAAACACGTCGCTCGTTATTGTATTTGATTTCCTGAAACGGCTACGTGTATGGAATACTTTATAGGAAGTGGCGCAAATATAGAACTTGGTAATACGAAGTTTGAAATAATCGCATCTAAGATAACTTTGAAGGCTTTCCAACTTAAGTTTAGGTAAAGTTTAAGAAAATAGTTATATACATATTCGTAACTTTTATATGATTATAAATTTTATCAGTAATATGTAGACGATTTTGAAGATTCACTACCGTCAGAAAGTATTTGCCCACCTAGTTATTTCAGTCTCAAGACAACAAAAACCCAGATAATATATATATTTTTTAAATTTTAATGACTTATTATTTATTCTCACATTATTTACAGTCTAGAAAATCAGAAAAATAATCAAGATTTTCCAGGATTTTTCTCATCTATGTGACCTCCTTTGTTTTTAATTACCGCTTACAGAGTTTCGGCATTCTGTCCAGCAGTTTCTTCAGAGTTTCTTCGGTTATTTTAACCCATTCTGTTTGTAAATGTTCCCACAAGTGATTTTCTGATGTTGGATTGAGTTTTCGAACACACCTGTCCAAATGGTCCCACAGCAATTCGACGGGGTTCAAGTCGGGTGATTGTGGAGGCCAAGTCATCACTTCCAGGACGTCAACGGATTTCTATTGGTCCAAAAGTTCTTTAATTTTCCTGAAAAATATCTCTTCCAGAAGGAAGCATTCTTGATACTGTTCTTTTCGCATGATTCCTTCTATTCTAAAGATTTTTCCAACTCTACCGTTGCCATCGATTTTTTACCTTTCCTAGGAGATTATTAATGTAAAAATAAAAAAGAACGAGGTGGCACATTGATCTTGAGAGAAGGTGTAGGAAACAAATTCATCTACTACTACTTGCAAATGATCTGTGAGAAAACCACACCTTTAAATTATGGCATAAAAGTGCAACCTAAAACCAACAATCCGTCATGTGAACACGCTCGAATGTCATTGATACATCAAGCGAAACCACTCGAGATTCTCCATGAGAATTAATTGTGAATTTTAACTTAGATAAGAGTATCTCCAGTTGCTTCTTACTAGTATTGCCAGGTATCCCGATTTGCGCGGGACGAGCCGATTTTCAGGGGTCTGTAGGCATGTCCTGATTCACCCTTGATCAAGAAACCGAATGTCTCCATTTTGGGTACATCGATAATTATAAAAGGTTCAAACTTTGCGCGTATTGTTTTGTGACTAGGAATAGCACGACAGAGGTATCACTTTGTCCCGTTCTTTTCTGCCGCCGCGCCGCGTTCTGCGTCGCTTGACAGTTATTCACTTACCCAGTCAGCCACGTAAAGTTACAAACCCAAACCATTACTGAACCTCCACAATGTTTTACTGTAGGCTTTCAACATCCTCTCTCCAGCTGACCGCCGCACGTAAACTTGTCGAGTTGAACCAAAAATTTCGAATTTAGATTCGTCGCTCCAAAGGACGTAATTTCATTGTTCTGATGTCCAATTTTTATGTTCTTGGGCCCATTCTAATCGTTTACGTTTATTCACTTGCCTAAGAAGTGGTTTCCTAATTGCCACTCTCCCGTGTAGTCCACCTTTAGCTAACCTGTTCTTCACGGTTGTCACACACTGATGGGGATGGGCCGCTTCAGGTTTACTTGAGCCGTGATTTCTTTCGGAAGGCGGTGATTACGTCTGCTGGACATTGTTATAGCTCTGTCTTCAGCGGGAGTAGTTTTTTCGAGGCCTTCCTGAACGTCTTTAGTTCAGAATTCCATGTCACGTGGAAAATTTTTTTGCGATGTAGTCCACCTGTCTCCTTGGCATCCGCATATCACTCGCGTTTTGTCGGCTCAAGTGACCATTTTGATGTCTCGCAATTATCAGAGCCCGATTTTCAACGGAAACTTCTTTCGTTTTTGGCATTTTCGCAAAACAATTGAGCCTGAATCAATGACAAAGTACTGTTTGCAAATGGTTAATTTCCAAAAGGGCAATGGTATTTATAGTATAGTTTTTATCATCAAATGTCACTAGGAATTTCCATAATCCCTAGAAACTTGAAATGAGTGCTTACTTAAACTGGAATTCTCAGAAATCGCCTCAAAACGATTATCATGCAAAACTGGGAAATTTGTTCTAATTGGTTTTTAATTTGTGATTTCACCAAAAAGGCTTATCTAAATAATTTTACGATGGACACTTGTTAAGAACAATTAAATTTACCTAATATAATAAAAAGGTTTAATTAGGTATTGAATTTTGGCAGTTACATTGAAATTTCTTGGTATGAAAATACTTTCGAACGGTAGTGTATATCGAGTTATACCTTTGTGTTAGCGACTTAACATACGCTCACTGCTTTAGAACTTATTTTATTTCTAAGAATAAATTGAATAAATTTTAATTGCTATTATAAGAATTTGCGTTAACAATACATTTCTTATCTAACGTCGATCTATAATGTAAATATTATAAGAAGCCCATGTAGTGTTGCAACCAATAAGTACGTCATATAATTTCAACCGTACTTGGGGAATATTGCCTTTGGCCGAGAAGCAACTGTTTGAAAATCGTAAACACGTAAAAATTGTTTGTAAGGAACTCAACAATACTTTTAAAATAAAAATTAGAAAAAAAAAAATTTCACAAATTTTCAAATTTTTTGAAAATTTCTAAAAATTTCAACTTTCTTAAACACAAAATTTTGTATTATTTTTTTTAGAATTTTTTTTAAAGCATATGACACTACTAAATTAGAAACTGGTCTGCCATAAATTATTTTGTGCTTCTACATCAATCTGTACCAGAATAACATGCTTGTTGCGGTAATTCCCACACCCAACCCAACGTCTCTCCCAGTATGCTCTTCCTAACTGTCTGGTCTTTATTTATTCCCTAAGCCGATTTCTCGTGCCTGGGAAATTAGCCTCGCTCTTGCCTGCTGAATCGGCCATCATGACATCGGTCTTAGTGGCGCCCATCATCCCTCCTATTGTTCACCTCTTTGTTCAGTTTCTTTAGCCACAAAACACCATGGCCAAGGTAGAATATTTCACCTTCGTGACAGGTCGATCCTTGAAAGTAACAGTTCGTAAGTGCACTCAGTTCATCTCTAGATCCACGTTGTGTTATTCACGACATTTTTCCTAACTTCCAAGATTCTCAACTTTAGGAAAGGGAAAGAAGACCGGTTCCTGAAATGTTAGTTTAGATCACAAGACTTCTCGAAAGCCTTTCCGATATAGGACGTCATTATTTTCAAAACCTCAAACACACATGGGAAAATGCACAGAACCGCATTGAACAAACGCAGAAATTAACTGATTGTATGCACGAACTATAGCCTTTCAAGGTCGGGATAACACGCAGGTCAAACGGCTTACCTTGTTGTGGTGTATTTGAAAATGGAACTTTACGAAGAGGGTCATGTTGGGAGAGGCAATATGGCCGACATAATAAAGACGGAAGAATCCAGCAGGACTGGGATTCTGTAGATAAATAAGGAAAGTGACTGTCAAAATAAAGATATTTCTTGCCGTTGTTAAATTTCACAAGTATGTTATCCTCCTGAAAGAATAATGAGAGAGAAATTGGGCCAGGTCTGAGAAAGCATGGTGTGAGAAAGCATGGTGGCAATAATAGAAATGGCCCTTGGACATAGCAAAAACCCCCTTCCACATGGTCGAGAACAAAAATTAGTTGTTCTATTGATTAACGCCATTCATGTTCCTAGTTTACAGTTTAGTAGGTCAAGTTGTAGTCTTTAAAACTAAACATCCTAAAAAGAAAGAAAAAAATCGCCACGACTTTTCTATAATATCATTGCGAGCACTACACGATCATTTTTGACGAGTTTACGATTGTCCAAAGAATTTCCAAAAATTTTCTTTTTTAATGTCAGTTATAACCAAAAATCAAAGGCATTGGATCAAATTTTGTTTCAGAGGCTTTTTGGCTAAGCCGGACATACAAAATTTTAATAAAATCTTAGACGTTTACTGTAAAATTATGTCGTATCGCCGTGGAATGATCCAGAGGCATTTCTTTATATTGCAGAGAAAATTTCGATTCGAATACACTACAAAGTGCTGTTCATGACATTGAGTACGCATCTGTTATAAAACTATTGGGACACGAGATATTTATTAATTTGCAAATATAGGGTCAAAACTAATATATGGACTGCTATGGTCTGATGTATTAATTAGCTAGCATTGGTTTTTTATAATACAAAGGCGTACCATATGAATTTTGGCACGAATTAATTACAGAAAGTCCTATTAGAAGTCTTTTACTCAGTTAAATAATTAACATTGTCATTTAATTCGTTTTTAAACCATTAATATTTGCCAAAAAACTTCCTTTACTGTTTAACTTTTCACAAGCAAACACTAGGCAAAATAACTCATTGTTTTATTCAATATCACATCCCAGGTGTATTTAAGAAAAACTTTTATTTACCTTTGTGGTAAGATTTTGAATACTCGTAATATTGCAGTCACACTTAGAACTTCACCAGTAAATAAAAAGTAAAACAAAGAAAATTCTTATCAAGAATACATACTACAATTGATCAGAATTCTTCAGTGAGAATTAAGCAGTGATTAATTAAAAGCTGAAAACTAAATATAATTTTTATATTCGTGGGTTGATTGTGTTACCTAGTGGTGATCCTTGGCAAACTGTCGCTTTGTCTTCGATATACTTATTTATTAAATTATTTAAGTGTATTTGGCCTAATCACGTATATAGGTAGTAGTTGTTTGTAGAAATGTAATAACGTCCGAGGCAGCACTACCGTGTTGTCTAAAACGTGCTGTGAAATACAGAAATGTATGTTTCGGCACTTGGACAACGTTGACGGGTGTTAAGATTACATCATCGCCGATATTCTTAGGATATGACAAAGGGTAAAATCTCTACTCAAGCGGGGAGGTGAACCATAAAAAAAATAATGTAGGGCTGCATTAAATTGTATATATGACATTTTTGTAGTGTTATATATGCTAAATTTTTTACTTCCCTGGTAAGAGAGAAATAATTCATGAAAAAATATTCTCAGAAAGTTCTATATGTTCCAGATCCCCTATTCCGTATGTCTGTCAGCCTGCCTCTCGAGTTTAGTACACATGTACTACATGAACTAGGAATGAAACTTCAATACTGTTTTAGTAGTTTTAGAGAAAGGGGTTGAAAAATATGAGGGTTGATAATTTTGAATATTTTCAATACTATTATGAGAATTGTTTTTGGTTTTTTGTTGAGATTGTCAACAAATTTTGGGCAAAATTATTTATAGTTATGTTATTAGCGGAGGGGGAGAAGATGTTAGTTACTTCTTATATATCGACTTAGACCTCCTTCTTCGGGTTCTTGGAGTTTAAAATTCTCACAATTGTGTTGTTTTTTCATTATTTTTAATTATTTAGGGTCAGACGTGTTAAAAGGGTGGAAGTATGTTAGAGGGTGGCTTCGTATATATCGTGTAATATATCCTTTTCAGAGTTCTTAAAGTCGAGAAATTTGAAAAATGGTGTAATTGTGGTGACATATGCTAAATATCTCACTTCGTAACCGAGTTAAAAACAGCGAAATAAGGCGAAGAACGAAGGTCGCTGATATAGTCTACACCATAGAAGGTTTAAAATGGAACTTGGCGGGATACGTGGCAAGAACTAGTGATAACAGGTTGATAAAGAATTTTTTGGAATAGCGCCCTAGAACTCTAAACCGCTCACCTGGCCGTCCACTAAAAAGATGGGTAAACACTGGCAGGCACAAGACAGGCGTCAGTGGAGACATATAGGGGAGGCCTTTACCCAGCAGCATACCTTCTAGAATGCATATTTCCTTGTAG
Source organism: Pachyrhynchus sulphureomaculatus (assembly GCA_019049505.1). Lineage (NCBI taxonomy): Eukaryota > Metazoa > Arthropoda > Insecta > Coleoptera > Curculionidae > Pachyrhynchus > Pachyrhynchus sulphureomaculatus. The sequence continues at coordinate 78,756,660 of CM032448.1, read as the reverse complement.
TAATTTAGTCGTAAGAGCTTTATACAAGATAATTACATGTCAAAATTTTGAAATTTTCAGTTTTATGCATTCTATCTAGATAAAACGATAATAAAAATTATGCAGGGAGTCGATTTCTCAAGTAGAAATTATTCACAGTGATGCCAATAGGGTACGACGGTCTATGTACATACCTCTCAGTATTACGTCGTAATGCTGTTTTACTAGCTAATTAATTAATTTTGAAAAATTAGCTGTTTAGTCGATCGTATACTCAAATGATCAAAGCTTTAAGAAACCATAAGTAATAAAATAAAAGTTATATGTATGTAGATATGCACACAACAGTAATACAAAGCAAATTAACAACATATTTATCTACAAAGCAGTCAAGTGTTGAACAACTTCTAAAATTTTATTCTTATTTATTACCTCTTTGATTGCTCTTTGTTTCGATTAAAGAAATAACTGGTGACTGTCGATGCGATAAACCAAAAAAAACATCTGCGATGTTCTTGTTTCACGTAACAAACATAATTCAAAAGGCAATAATTAACTGGTTTTCCGGTTAGTGATCAAACAACAGAACTAATATAAACCGAAGTGTCACAATATTTGACTTATATTGTGTGTAATGTGTTACAGTTAGATTTGCATCAATTATGCTCCGAGGTTATTTACGTACACAAAAAAACTATGTGGAAATATTTTTAAATACTAATGTTGTTTTGTTTCCAAATGAAACTTGGCCTTTGGTTACTATATCGGAGACCGATATGTGGGTTTTCACTTTTACTTCCCTTGCTAAAGTGAAGTACTGTATTCGATCGAGATTTTTTGGTTTTCTTCACGTTTTAGAGTTCCTAAATCACGAAAAATGTCTGTCGGTTCGTTGAGAAAGATAGCAATTTCAAATTTGGGACACATACATTACTTTTAACCTTTCAGAGTTGGTAAATTACCAAAAGTGTAGCTTTATGGTGACTGTCAATTTTTGTGTGATTTTAATAGTATTATTTCGAGATAACAAACACATATTATGTATAATCAGTTCATTAATATATCGTATTATATGTCCTTTTCAAGATTCTTGAAGTCAAGGAATCTGAAAGTTAAGTTATTTTTTCATTAATTTTAATTTTAACAGGGAAGGGGATGAAAGGAATAGGGTTCGTTAAATCTTATCCGTCCAATAGAATTATCACATTTTTTCAGGTTTCTGGTTAAGATAATCGAAAAATTTGAAGTATAATTATTTTTACTAAAACATCTAAGGGCTTTAAGAGATTGGAATTAGAGTTAGAGGAGTGACTTCGTTTTTATCGTATTATGTGTCTTTTTCAGAATTTTTGGAATCAAAGTATCTAAACCCTATATTATTTTTTCCCTATTTTTAATTTTAACAAGGAAAAAGGGGGAAAGGGGCGAGGATCGTTAAATATAGTTAGTTCCAATAGTATGATGTTTTAATATTTAGACTTTTACATTTCTTCACGTTTGAAGGTCCCTAGCTTATGAAACCCATATAACAGAAGGGGGTTCTCATCGTTAAATATGTAGTTTTTATGGAGCTATTGATTTTTTGTTGGTTTTTAGTTGGGATAATGGACTCAGTTTAATAAATTAATAATTATTTATAGAAGGGGTTAAAGTAATAGGCGAGAAGTTAGCTGGCTTATATTGTATTATATGATATTTTTCAGGGCTTTTAAAGTCAAGAAATCTAAAAATTATTCTAATTTTGCAGTATCTCCAATTTTAGCAGAAACAGTATGTAGACATATATCTCTACTTCTGCTCGATTTTTTGGCGATTATGTATTTCTTTCTTCGTGAGAAAACCAAATTAAGAACTTATTTTAGATCTATGTTTCAAAGGAACTACTAAGTAAATTACTTTCCCGTTTTTTTTTTTATTGAGTTTAATGATTTGTTTCAATCCCATAATTATGTTTGCACTGCGCTACCAGATTGCAAAATTACCTTGACAATATACCTATTTATTTCGATTCTTATACATATGCACTATGAAAACTACCCTATTGGGACATGTTTGTCCGACCAAAGTAATTGATTTAGAAAGTCAGAATATGATTAATGATCCTTGTATTATGAGATATAGAAGCTTCAGTGGAGTTAATAAGTTAAATTTTTACATGTATCTGAAAGAAATAAATTTAAACTACCATAGGATTATACAAGAATAGATGCCGATAGGTTCTAAACTCTGCACGCCAAGGGAAGTAACCTGTATATATAAATAACCCTAGTAATGTGCCAAAGGAATACTGTAATGTAATAAATAGTTATTGTGGGGGCTACTTAATCACAACTGTTCTCTCATTTGTCAATTCATCTCGAGACGATAAACTAGAGAACACAACTTCGAGTACTTACTCTCGTACTGGCGTAACATAGTGGTAAAATGCATATATTATATTTAAAACTAAAAAGCATACCTGGCTTTGATCGAATGCTATCTACGGCCACAGACAGAAAGAGGCATGGTCAGTACATTGTCAACATTCACCGCATGTAGCCCAATTCAACAAGGGTTCTACCCCATGTATATATATATATATATATATATATATATATATATATATATATATATATATATATATATATATATGTATATATATATATATATATATATATATATATATATATATATATATAAAATATATATTATATATATATATATATATATATATATATATACATATAAATATATATTATATATATATATATATATATATATATATATATATATATATATATACATATATATTTTTTTTTTTTTTTTTTATGGGTCTAGCACACGTGCTACTATATATATATATATATGTATATATATATATATATATATATATATATATATATATATATGTAATATATATATATATATATATATATATATATATATATATATATATATATATATATATATATATATTATTGATCTAACGGAAAATTGTTTACCGCTTTTTGTTAACGTTTGTTTTAAAGAGTTAAAATTGGCATGTCTTTTAGAGCAAACCATACCCTTTAAGAGGGACCATAGTTGATAATTTAAAGGATTTAGATCACGTCTTGCAGAAAACCAATCTTCTGTAGTAATATATAAAGGCACATTTTGTTGAAGCCATGCTTGTGTTGTTTTAGCTTTGTGTCCTGCTGCAGAATCTTACTGGAAGACCTAAGGCTTATTTCTGAAAAGAATATGCTTTGAGAGTTTCATAACGTTCTGTAAAATAGTTTCTTGATATATTTTAACCGAAGTTTTCACACCTTTTTCATAAAAATCCATACTGGTAACCCCATCAAAGCTGACTCCCGACCAAACTATAACTGATGCTGGATGATGACCCCTCTGAACTTTTGGAACAAGTTCAGACGCTTCTTTAGAAGATCTGGCATAAATTATATCATTTTGCTTATTGAAAGATTGTTTCACAGTGAAAATTTTTTATTCGGTAAACAAAATTTGTCATTAGCGTATTCCTTCAACAAACTTTTAGATTTTTGCCACCATTTTCGCTTTAAATATTCCGTTAGCAAATGACCAAGTCTTAGGTCTTCTTTGATAATTTTTCGAAATTTTCATCTTACGAGATAAATTTTTTTGTTTGCGGATAGGATTTCAGTCAATTTGCGCTTTTACAGCTTTAACAGCTTGTGGCGTTCAAACTGTCCTTGATATTCCTGAATCTTGCCTGTCTTTTATATCTCTCGTCTCAGTAAATAATTTTATCGCCCGGTAAACAAACATACGACTTATATTAAGTGGTTTTAAGGTCGCTTTTTTCCATACTGCACTTAAATAAAGCTATAACAGCATTCGTATTTTCTCGATTACCCCACTGCATTGTTGTAAATAGGTTTACACCTAATAACTATATAACAACAGAGTAACATAACTTATAAATAATTTCACCAAAAAAAGTGCTAATGTTTATAGAGGGCGTACGTAAAAGTTTGTAACAGTACGGGTGTACTAGGTATAACATAAAAAACCGCCCTGGGAATCATATACACAAAAATACTATATTTCAACATTCTTTTTATAAATACCTTGTAGGATTATGTAAACTCTGCATATCGAAAAAAAATAAACGCGAAAATATCATCCACATACGATTTTTGATACAAAGAAAGCAAATATTGATGATTTCACTTACGAAGTTGAGAACAAAGGACAATTGCCTTTTCTAGATATTTTAATTATTAAAAATAATAATCGATTAGAATTTGATATCTATAGGAAGGACACAGTAACAGAGATATATTTCTAATGATTCAATTCATTGCGAACAACAAAAATTACCCTCATTACATTTTTTAGTTCATCGTTTGGTCACTTTCCCTCTGAATAGAGTAAACTTTAATAAAGAAAGGAATCGTATTAGAAATATAACTAGAGTTAATGGTTATGACGATGACTTAGTAAATAAGCTAATAAATAGACATAAGTTTAGGTTTAATATTCAGAATTCCACCTTTTTTACACGCGAAGAAAATAACACCAAGTATGTCTCCATACCATATAATCCGAAATATAGCAAGGGACTCAATAAGGTATTTAATAAGGTAGGCCCTACCTTAGTCTATAAGTCATCAGACAATCTGAGGAATACCTTAGGAAATCCCAAAGATAAGATTCCTAATTGTAAGAAAAATGTAATTTATGAAATTAGTCGTAATGATTGTGACAAAAAGTATGTTGGGTAAACTAAAAGGTCGATTAAAATACGATTTAAAGAACATTTAGCCACTTAAAATACGGTAGAACAGAAAAGTCCAGCATTGCCGAACATGCCCTTGAAGCTGATCATATTGTAACATTAGATAATCTAAGATTAATAAAAAATGTATCTGATAGGAAATTGTTGAACGCATACGAAAGTATGGAAATTATAAAATGTAAAAGTAGTTTAAATAAAGACAGAGGGCCTATTCCTTATAGTCCCCTCTACTTGGCCTTGCCTATACCATTAGTTCCGCCTGAGTAATTCAAGGGTTAGGCTAGTATAAATAGGGTAGATTTGTAATTTAGCTTTAGTCAATCATTGCTCCTGATGAAGCTAACATGGTTAGCGAAACGCGCGTCGAGTGCAAAAATAAAGTGTTTGGTGTAGTGGTGATATATACTGAGTAGTATTTCTTCTTTTGAAAATCGTTAGGGTTACCAGTCCGTAAAATAATGTCATACTAATGAACCATGAACGTAAAAATTATGTAAAATTTTTTTCCAGCTGTTTATTATTGCCAGTTTTTTAAATAGTTTTAATTAATAATGATAAGCTCTTTTTATAAAAAATTCTAAATTTTCTTACAAACAAGAAAAAATTAAAGAAAAACTCATTTTCCTTTTTTAATACTCAATACTTCGTTAATAATTTTTGACATTTTCGAGAGCAAACTACAAGATTAAAACAAAAACACATTATTTAGGGAAAAAAAACATGTCACAGAAACAAACCACAAAAGAAAAACTTTTCCTCTCCTGTCATTAAACTTAAGTTGTACAAACATGATACTCTGATGAGAGTATATATATATATATATATATATATATATATATATATATATATATATATATATATATATATCTATATATATATATATATATATATATATATATATATATATATATATATATATATATATATATATATATATATATATATATATATATATATATATGGTTAACCAGTGAAACCACTGAAAATTGACAAAGTCCATATTTTAGCACTCTACCCACTGTTCTCTCATTTGTTAATCCGTCTCGAGCAATAAACTAGAGAACAAAACTTCGAGTACTTATTTTGCGTACTGACGTAACATAGTGGTAAGATATAATAAATTATACCTAAAAAAGTATACCTTGCTTCAATAGGTTGCTATGTACAGCCACAGGCCGACAGAGGATTGGTCAGCAAATTGCCAACATTCACCGCAGGTAGCCCGATTCGACAAAGGTTCCACGCCATGTATATATATATATATATATATATATATATATATATATATATATATATATATATATATATATATATATGTATGTATAAATCATATAATACCTCAACATCTATATTTCTTTTATAAGGTAGAGCATGTTAACACGTATTCAGTAATACAGCATTAACAGGGTCTGTAGGTCAGTCTAATAACTAATGAAAGGATTGAGAATTTATCTTGTATTTTACTTTATTTTTATACTATATGTTGTGACACGTGTTTCGTTATACTATCTTCTGCGGACAAAGATCGATATAGACTAAACTTATTAGTGCAACATAAGTCCTGAATTAATTGGTGTCATAATGCAGGTTTTGTACCAATAAATTTAGTTTATATCGAACCTTGTTCGTAGAAACTATAGTATAGCGACACATGTCTCACAAAGTATAAAAGTAAAGTGAAATTTAAGTTAACTTCTTTTATTATTTATAATGGAGTTCCATAAATGGTGATAAATCATGGTTTTTGAGTTGTCAAATGGTGTCAAATGAAACTTATTTTCCAAAATCATACTTGCACGAGACATTTTCGGGGATATTTACATATCCATATTAAACCACTCTCTCATAATACACTTGGTGAATTTATCTAAGTGTAGGTTAATTTATTTTATCTCAAAGGTAACTTACCACTGAATTAAACCTATACAAACTGGCCCTAATGTCATCCTCTGGCAAATCTATGGGAACCTCGTGAACTAATAAGGAAAACGTTTTTTTGCGGACGGCAAGGAATGGCCACTTTTCGGTATAATCGTCCCCCTGTGACCTGTAAAAAATATTGGATTTGAGATTTGTAACTGAGAACAGTATCTAGTTATAAATAAAAAGAGAAATTTGTCGATTCTATGCTTTCGAGCTCCCAAAATAATTAAAATATACCGGCAAATCAACAATTTCTAAATATGTTTAATTTCAGGATTTATGAATTAAAAGTTGGTAGTGATTCACTTAGAACTTCCCGTGCTTAGACGCAATTCTAAAATACATGCTTAACTTGATTTGTGCATATTAATTAAAACTTTAAACCAAGCATTACAATTTGATATTTTAAACGATGTATATTTTAGAATAACACATTAATTACAAAAAAAAGTTAAGCGAAAAAGGGTTTAGAAATATTTAAAATTAAAATCTAACGTTTCCCTTTAAACAAATAACATAATTTTTAGTTTTCTGGATTCTAAGAACTCTAAAACACGATCTCTCTAACTCCTACTCATGCTCCTTTAACCCCCCTATATATACTTAATTTACTTAAAATTTGTTTATCAAGCCAATAAAAAAAAACAGGAGAATTACTCAAAATATTATTTATTGTTTAAAAATTATCGCTCTCTATTCGATTCACACTCTTTCACTGAAGCAAAATTGTTTAAAAAACTATAGGTTTCTTTTTAGTGTTCCCTACGGAACACTTATGGGATCACTTCGGTGTCCGTCTGTACGTTCGTCTGTCGGTCACACCCGATTTTCTCCGAAACTCTTTGACATAGAAAGTTGAAATTTAGCACGAATTAATGGCCGAATCAGAGCTGTTTAAAGTTAAAAGTTAAATTTTCACTTAAGGGGTTAGTTTTTGGGGGCGACATTGGAAGTAAAAAAAAAATACCAGGTCACCTACTGGGATATCAAATAGAAATTTAGGAAAACATGAGTTCAAAAATATATATGAAGTAATACTTGCGCACATTTTTCTTTATATTATTTTTAAAAAAATGGCCCAAAATCGCTGTCCCCCCTATCTCGAAAAGTACTGATCAAAACATTTTGAAAAAATTCTGGAATATTTTTCATAAAGTGCAGATATTATCATGAGCGCATCTGGTATACAACAGACCATGAAAACTATGTTCCTTGACAATATGGCGGATGTTTTGTTATACTTTTCCGTACGCTCGCGCAGCGCTCCTGTACCCAGATAAAAGAATTTTATTTTATTTGTTTATAATTCAACAAATATTTAGGTAGTACATATTTGTGTTATACTTTTATTACTAGATTCTGGATTGAGCTAGATTGATTTATTGGCTATTAAGTAGCTAAGATACTATAACTATTGGTCAGTATTGACAAAAGAAAATGTGAAAATACATATTGGATCTTAAGTTACATACATGTCAGGGGCCTAATTAGCTTAGCCTAGGTAAGGTTTTCATTTTATTTTAAAAGCAATAACCGTACGGAACACTCATTGCGCAAGTCCGACTTGCACTTTGTCGGATTTTTTAAATTCAGCTATTATATGTACACTAAATTTGATATCGATATCACTTCGTTTGAGAATTTTGCTACTAATATACCTTGAAACGCTAATGGTGAGTTTTTCGTTAATATAATACCCTCTTTTAGCAAGCAAAGTAAAAGCATGACATTCTGTTGTTCATTTCTTCTTTCAGGGAATTAAAGAACAGTAAAACTACTGTCACGAACCACGCCCCACCGATGAAAGACTCATTAATTTTGGAAATGCTTCCTTGACGATATTACCGTCGACTCAGAAGAAAGGTCTTTCTACTATAAGTTAGTCTAAATATAGCCTTTAAATTATGTGTAGTTTTAATGATACAGAAAGGAGAAGAAAGCTGTACAAAAGGTGCACCAAAATTTACAGCGAGATAGCGTTAAATCTACGAGTTTTAAAATATATTACACCTAGTTATTTATTAACGCATTACTTCAAGACATGTTCCATATTTTAATCTTTTCTTTATTTTATTTTTATAGCATGACTTTCATATTATTTATATACTAGGCTAAGTTAATTAGGTCTCTGCCATGTATGTATATATCTTACGATCAAATATGTATTTTCACGTTTTTTCTTAGTCAATAATGTGTAATAGTTATAGTATGTTAGCCACCTAACAGCCAATAAATCAATCTAGCTCAATCTAGAATCTAATAATAAAAGTGTAAAACAAATATTTACTACCTAAATTTAATTATGCGATTTGTTCTGAAATTATTATCAAACACATGATTCTCTTCTATTAACTGTTTGTCATATGAAGAATCAGTTTTATCTTTTAAAAAAATTTTATTATGTTCTGAAATTCTTTGTTCGTATGTTCTACCTGTTTGTCCTATGTAGAGTTAAATACAAGAACCACGATTAAGTTGGTAAACACCAGATTTTTCAGAGTTTTATCCTTATTGTTCTTGATATGTTTGTTTTGTTGTTATCCTTTAGTTACAACCGACCTGTAAATATTTATTTATAAAACCATTAAAAAAAATTTTTTTTCATTCTATACCTATACTTTTATTAAAGCTAATATTTTAGCGAAACACGTGTTAAGTATAAAAATCAATAAAAGTGGAAATTTTACTAAAAGTTTAGTGTTTTAATTTCATTAAATATGAGTTTCCATCAAGTAACGGCCGATTGGATAGCAACAAAATTAATATATATATATATATATATATATATATATATATATATATATATATATATATATATATATATATATATATATATACATATATATATATATATATATATATATATATATATATATATATATATAATCAATAAGCTGTATTTCTTTTTATGAATAATATATTGGCGGTTTAAATATTTCATTTGAAAGAATATCCTGGCAAAAAATGCCCTAACTTAACGATTTTTAATGTTAAGACTCATAAAGCAAGGCATAGACATACTTCTTCGTGTAGTCACTGTATTTGATGTTGCTCCTGTTTGACGGGATATTAAGAGTACGAATGCACGTAGCTGTAGAGAACTCAAATCAAGGTGGCTCATCAAAAATTCTTATTTTGAATTCTTTGCAGCAAAAGACCAATTTGATAAGTCAAAAAACCTTTATCGTATCAAATTATTGTCTTCGGAAAATTATTTCTTAAAAATAACATCATCTAAATGTAAAGCCGCCACGTTTCTAAGAAAATTGTGAAACTATTGATCACTGTTCGATACGTTGATTTCTTGTTGTCGTTCTTGCTAGATATTTTTTAAATTGTTCTAAGAGGTAATGATTGTTATTGTAAACTTAATTTTTTCTTCATAAGAAAAAAATCTATCTGCGTTTAGCCAACCTATATCTCTTTCAGAAATAAATTTATTTGGAAAAAGTTCTCTGGCAAAAAAGTGTTTGAAGGGTGTGGTGTCTCCCAGATTATCTAATTATCACCATTAACATTTTGTAAAGCGGATGTGACATCTCTATATATTGCTTCGAATTAACAGATTATTTTGTGTGTCAACCTTGCGGTCCAAGTTGTCACTCTTTTAGAGGAATGTAAAGGTTTTTTGATATTTTAGTTTCGACCAACTATGGAATACTGCTCCCATGTTTGGGGCTCCGCTCCCAAACATACATTGCATTTGTTGGATTCTGTTCAGAGAAGAGCTGTTCGTCTGATTGGAGACCCGGAACTGTCCGGCGGTCTTGAATCGCTGGAACATCGAAGAACGGTTGGCGACTTGAGTCTGTTCTACAAGTATTTTCACGGAAAGTGTTCGAAGGATGTAGCCAGCTTAATTCCTCCCAAAGCGGTGCATGTTAGAAATACACGTCGCGCTGATGCTTCATATCCGTATGAGGTTCAGCTTGTTACTCCGCGTACAACGCTTTTCAAGCAGTCTTTTATATGGAGAACATCATCCCTTTGGAATAATTTGCCCAGCGCTGTGTTTCCCAGTTAGTACAATTTACAGCGATTCAAGAACGTGAATCGCTTTTTCCGTACACATGCCGCTCCTGGAGCGCTTTAAGGACTTCCCTGCAGCACGTGTGCTAGACCCATAAAAAAAAAAAAAAATTCTCGGACTACAGGCCGTTAACTCGTTACGTGTTTCATTGGAGAATTAGATGTTAATTAATTTAAAAAAAGATTCAAACGAATTAAAGAATTTGAACCTCTGGGCAATATTAATTATGTTTAGTTTTTGCACCTGCTATATCTTGTAGAAATGCAAACATAAATCTTTAATATGAACGCGGTGTAGCGAACTCCTAGGTACATTATTTACATATTGATAGGTCGGAATTCTCAGGAATTAACACTCACATAAACGTGCCTTGTTTGTATTACTTCTTAAAGATTAAAGTTTACTTAAAGCCCAACCAGTTTCTTCAAATTTCTTCACCTATTTTTCATCAGCGGAACACTCGTTGCTTTATTTATTCTGTATAATGAAACATTCCATAGTAGTTAAATTTCCAAGGATCGAAGTTACGCGATGTCTCCCCATCTTCTAGCACTAAGCTAAATAAATTTTAACTTATTGATGGGAGACCCTGTAGTAAGTGTTTTCTTTATTTCTTGTATACTACTCAATACTCGTAACCATAGACACAACTGTAATAACCGTTCCTTAGATTGCAGAAGAGATGCTTTCAGACACTATTACAGAACTTGTGCTGAAGATTTCGTGGAAGTTCTAGCCACTGTCAAAACGAATAAAGCAAATGTAACGTATTTAAAATATTTATACCTTAAATGTTTTTTAACTTTTTTCGAAATCAAATTTATCTGTATTGGCATTGTCCCGAAATTGCATCCAGATATTGTTTAAATTTTCAACTTGGAGACTTTAAGGAAACTTTGCGAAGGTGGTTTTCCGTGTTTTAGACGCTGAAAATTATTGAAAGTTCGATATTGCTTAAAGTTTTGTGTGGCACGAGGAATGCCGCCTTAAAAGTTTTGCCTATTGTCAAGTAAACTTATTGGATTTTGGAAGAGCGGTGTATGGATGGATGACGCGGTTTAGTTTTTATTTGCTTATAGGTTTGCTTTTTGAATTTTAAAAATCAGCAATATTTCATCAAAATGCATTCGTATTGTGGTATTGAAGATTCAATCGAGTTATTTACCGTGGAGCAAGCCTATATTATATACCACATTACTGAATGTAGAACTTCAATAGTTATAAATAAATTCAATATTTTTCGGCTTATTGGGCGAACATAATGAACGAGAAGGGCAAGGTGAGGACACAAGAAATTTACTTGCTTCGAAATGTTCTACTGAAGGAGAGCGTACCTTTTGCGCTGTTGCAGAAGAACCCCTTTAAAAATTAATTAAAAAAGGATAGAGCAATAGCACACACTTCAAACATCTTTATTAATTATGCTTATTAAATTTAAAAAAACCGGTCAAGTGCAGGTTGGACTTGCGCAATTAGTGTTTTGTACCGTGATTGTTTTTAAAATAAAATAAAATTCTTACTTTGGCCAAGTTAATTAGGTAGCTGACATCTTAAGATACAATATGCATTTTCACGTTTTTTTCTTAGTCAATAACGCATAATAGTTATAGCATTTTAGCTACCTAATAGCCAATAAATCAGGCTAGCTCAATCTAAAATCTAGTAATAATAATATAAAACAAATAGGTATGTACTACCTAAATATATGTTGAATTCTAAACCAATAAAATAAAATTAAATCTCGGTATAAGAGACGCACCACTTGGTTACAAAATGTTCACATAAAAGCATATGGCACAAACCTTCACCATACGTCAGGGAACATGGGTTCAAGTTTTTTCAATTTTTTTTCACTTCCAATATCATCCCCATATAACAGGTAAATTACACAAGTATACAAAAAAAATTTCCTGTCTTTTGAGTGAGACACGTGTTTTCCTAAGTATTTTTTTATGCTGAATCCAAAAAAATCATTAAGAAAATATACTTAAAGTTGTCATTAAAATTATGGGATAAAACTATTATTTCGGACATCTTTAAATGTTCTGAACCAACATTTGTCATGAAAACTTAAAAATATTAGGTTTTGGTGTTTATGTTTAACAAAAAACACACATACACTACCTTTAACTAAGCTATGTAGCTTATGATGTTTAAAATAAATATGTGCAACCGCTAAATTAAAAAATTGTTTTTAATTTTTTTTAATATTGAACAAAACTATTATTTCATCGCACTTATTTACTTAAAAAAGCTTTTTTACCAACCATATAGCACTCTTGTGGGTGTTAAAAGAGCGTTTTTTGTTGAAACTGAATATAAAACTTTATTTTTTTAACTCTAAAACCTAATATTTTTTAGGTTTTTTTATAAATGTCGATTCAGAACATTGAAAGATGTCCGAAATAATAGTTTTTTATTCCATAATTTTAATGATGATACAGTTTTACGTTGTTTATTAAAACGAATTTTTTTCAAATTTAATAGCTTTCTGGCAACTCTAAGTGTGTTTTCTGAAGTGTTTTTTGGATTCAGCATTAAAAATACTTTAGAAAACACGTGTCTCACTTAAAAGACAGAGTTTTTTTTTGTATAAATATGTTATCAAATGTAATGCACTCCTCATAATATTCGCTTAATCTACACCTTATGGAAAAAATTCCAGAATTTTTTCAAAATTTTTTGATCGGTACTTTTCGAGATAAGGGCGAAATTTTAAAAAATAATACAAAGAAAAGTGTGAGCAAGTATTACATCATATATATTTTTTAACTTCTTTTTCACAAGCTTTCATCTGACATCCCATTTGATGACCTTAGAAAAAAAATCGCTTTCCCCTATAACCTAACCCCCTAAGTCAAAATTTAACTTTCAAAATTGCACGGCTCTGATTGGGCCATCAATTCCTATATTTGCGCCAAATTTCAACTTTCTACGTCAAATAGTTTCGGAGAAAATTGGATGTGACAGACGGACGCATACCAAAGTGATCCTATAAGTGTTCCTTCCGTACGGAACACTAAAAAGGTAACGTTATTTACCTTCAACATAGTTTTGATTTCACGCCGATAGATTTTTTTGTGGGAATATCTCATAACAAAAGTTTACAATAATGATATTCTCTTCTTGAAACAATAAATAGAAACTATTTAGCTAGCAAGTAAGATGGAAAAACACATTTTGCGATGTTGATCGGTGACTTCAATGCCAAATTTGGAAGCAGAGAGGACGAAGAAGAAGCTGCAATAGGTCATCATGGGCTAGGAAATCGAAATGAAAGAGGGAGGACACTAATAGATTTTCTACATCAAAATAATGTATATGTAATGAACACCTTCTTCAAAAAGAACGAAAACAGAAAATGGACATGGTCTAGCCCAGATGGTAAAACAAAAAAATGCAGTAGATTTCATAATCAGTAACAGGAAAGACATTATTCAAGACGTAAGTGTCCTAAATAGATGCTCAGTTGGGAGTGACCATCGTACTGCGAAAGGAAAAGTGTTTATTAACATTAAACAGAAAAGAAACAACATGATTCTGAAAAGAAACCATAAGAAATGGACAATCTCGGAGGATATGGATACCTATAGAAGAGAGATCACAAGCTCCTTGAAACACAATGAAGATACAGCAGTTGATGATATATTTGAAAACATCAAAAATAGTATAGAAAATGCCATTGACAAAACTTGCCCAAAACAACAAAAAGAACAGAAAGTCAAGGAGTAAAACAGCTAAGGAAGCAAAGGAAAGAAATGGTAGAAAAGACTACTTATGAATACAGAACTATAAACAGAGAAATATCGAGGGAAATTAGAAAAGACAAAAGATAAAAAAATACAGAGAAAATTAAAAACGTTGTTGAACAGAATAAAAGATTAAACGTCTTGAGAAGGAAGAACACAATGGGAAGGAAAGACATAGGCAAGATTGAGGACATGTATGGTAATATAATAACAAACAAAAGAGATATTTTACAGATCATCGAATTATTTTATCAACAATTATATACATACCTTACAAGATAAAAGAACAGAAATCAACATACCAAAAGTCCTAAATCAGGGGTCGGAGGATATCCCAGACCTCACAGAAGAAGAAATCATATCAGCCTTCAAGGACATGAAAAATAACAAAGCTCCAGGTGAAGACAATATTGTAGTAGAGGCAATTAAACAAGGAGAACAACAAATTATTATATCACTTAAAATGGTATTCAATAAATGCCTCCTGGAAGGAATAGCTCTATCGCAATGGAATAATGCAACTATTGTTATCATTCTTAAAAAAATGAGATATTTCAGACCTTACAAACCATTGACCCATTAGCCTCCTGAGCCATGTATACAAGTTATTCACTTACCAAACGCCTAGCAAATAAATTCGAATTTTTCCTTTCAAAAGAACAGGCAGGTTTCCCCTCAGGGTATGGAACAAATTACCATCTTCTTACAGTTAAAGTCTTCAATGTATAGAATATAATAAGCCTCTTGTACTCATATTTGTGGACTTCGAGAAGGCTTTTGATTCTGTAAATGAGTAGAGACTTTTGGAAGCTCTTGCTGAGGGTCGTATTGATCATCGATATTCCAATGTAATTAAATACATATATGAAAATGCTCATGTTAAAACACAAACTAATCAATCCACCAGCAAATTTCGAATCGAAAGAGGAGTGCGGCAGGGTGTGACGCTCCCACCCAAGCTCTTCGTAACACTCCTAGAAAGTATTCTAAAATCAATAAACTGGCAAAGAATGGGACTTAATATTAACAGTGAAAAGGTAAATCACCTCTGTTTCATCGACTACATTGTCTTTATAACAGACAAAACACAAAAAGCACAAACTATGTTACACATGCTTCATGAAGCTTCAGGAAAGGTTGGTCTAAAAATCGATCTATCCAAGATCCAGTTTATGACAAATTCTGTATTAAGCGACACTATAAAACTAAATAACGTAGAGATAGAGCAAGTGCAAACACCTGGGACATGAAATCAGCATAGGACGAGATAACCAAACACATGAAATTCAGTGGCGAATAGGTCTCTCTTGGGCTGCATATGGCAAACTAGCCTACGTATTCAAATCTAACCTTCCTATGTGTTTAAAGAGAAAAATATTTGACAGATGTATACTCCCCGTTCTTACGTACGGAGCCGGTATTCTCACAATGACATCAATAAAATATGTGTCATGTAACGAAAGATGGAGAGGTCAATGTTAGGCGTTACTCTTAGAGATCACATCCCAAATCACATTATCAATAAGAGAACGGGGGTACAAGACGTAGTCAAATTCATTTTACATCTTAAATGGAACGGAGCTGGGCATGTTGCTAGGTTTAAAGATGGGCGATAGACAAAGAGAATCATAGAGTGGCGACCAAGATCCGAAGCCTATCGAAGTAGAGGTAGACCACCAAGTCGGTGGACTGATGACTTGAAAAGAGTGGCTAGAAATTGGGTACAAGCGGCCCAGAACAGAAAAAAGTGGCAAGATTTGAGGGAGGCTTTCGTCCAGCAGTGGACAGTATAAACTAATGATGATGATTTAGCAAGAAATAGGTGCTATCACAAACACGACACGCGAGGAGTGGTAAATTATTTCATTGCTCGCTTAGAAGTGTACCGAGAATGTAACTGTTCACATTTAGAAGACATTATTTGTACAAAGTAATTTTCTAAGGACTGTAGTTTGGTGTATAATAAAGGTTTTGTCATCTATCAATTATTTTTTACTATAAATTTTTCAAAATTAAACACATTGTATTAAACGAATTTTTTCTCATCATAACAATTCATACATAACTGACATATAAACCGTTCTCTATTATCTCTATAGAGATATAGTTATTAACTTTCTGATTATTAATAGATATTATCATCAAAAGTTTTAGTTGTGAAACAATTTTATGTATAATATGAGCTACTTTTGAGGAAACATCCATTATGAACTTTGCACTCGCAGTTTCCAGTTAACTGTTAAGCTTTGTAAACGTGTATTATGTCCTTTGGTTAGATTACATTTTAATAAGTTTATTTGAAGTGAAAAACATACTAATCGTCTTCTTGTGTAGAAGAAAAGTAGTTAATAACCAGGAATATTTGAAGAAAATGAGAATGAAAATAAAATTTTGATAAACACTTTACCTTATGAAATCCTTTTCTAAACACCTGCTGAAAATCCTCCGGTTCCGAAAATTTAAACAAAATTCCTGTTGCTGTCTTCGTTAAGCTGAAGCTGCCCCTAAAGTTGAGTTTGTCACAGATATTCGCAGCCTTGTCCAGACTGAGGTCATGGGAGGGAGTAAGGAGGAATGCACCTAAAACAGGGCAGGAACCATAAGCTTTTAACAGGGAGTTACTAACCCTGTCCTGGTGAACATTTGTTTGATAAGAAAAGCAAAATATGTACAGCAGGACTACATAATTATTACTATCATAATTATTAAAATTCGCTTGGTGAATAACTTTACAAAAAGTAAAGTATTCTCAGCATATAAACAAAGTGTTCCAGATTACACTTTCATTGTTTCGGTTTCGTCACAATAAGACGAAAATCTCATGTAAATATGGGTCCGTAAATATTTTGTTGGTGAGATATAGGTTCTTGAGAAATGAAAAAAGTTTTTGTAAAAGATTATTTAAAGATACATTTGAAAAAAGACAAAAAATAATCATTTAAAATTAATAGACAACGCTTATTTTGGTAGGTCAGTGTCTTGATCTTTATTTGAAGCATGTGCTCACCGTTTTGAGCTTGTGCAGTAGTAAAGAGAAGAAATTAAATATAAGGACTAACGGAGATAACGATTTATCTTATTTAGGAGAGGTTATTTGAGGTCTATTATTCTTATCGCTATTATGGTAGGGCCTGCTTTTTTTTCCTATTTAGGTATACAAACCACTAAGAAAATACAGTAAAATTGAAATGATAATCTTTTATTACAAAGAACACTGACATTAGTGTTCAGATTATGTTGGGATTTTGCAATCTTTGTCACAATGGCTTTACAGTGTGTAGTGTAGTATATTGTAACATTCATTTTTTCCTAGATTTTAAGATGTTACGACACTGGTTTTTCTCCCTAAAATCTATATTTTATTATATTTTTATATTAATTGCAGTGATTTGAATTCTTGAGCAGTGTAACTTATAACAGTGTTTTAGATTTTTGAGCAGTTTAATTTAAACTGGCAGTTTGTAACGCGTGTTGCCGACTTGACTCATTTAGTTCGCTTTGAATTCGTCGAAATTTTGCGCCCGGAAGAGAGCTATTTTAAAGACATCACTTGAATTTCGAATTTGTAAGGGCTTTTTTTCCACCATGAAGCAGTAGTGGCTTTTTCGACCGTGAAGCCGTAGTGGCTTTTCTCTCCAGCACGCCAGAGAGTGTTTTTTTTCTTAGTGATGTAGTAGTGCATTAACGGTTTCTAGCTCTCAAGTTTAAGGCCTTTTTCCTTTCTTGAAATATTCTGCTCATTCCCAGGCATTTCGGGTCAAAAGGTGTTTAGCAACCCAAATGAAACTAGAATGGTAATGGCTGAGACAATATTTTTATGAGGATCTCACCAGGAGAGGCTGAGCAACTTATGGAAAACCCACGAGGAGAAACCAATTCGTAAGTCTTAAGCACACCAGTCTAAAAATCTCACTTCCTGTCTACAAGTGCATTTCTATCGACTACTCTACGCTTGTAATTTGCGGAGTTAATTTCAAAAACTTTTAATACCGGGTTTTATCAAGCCTTTTATTAAAAACTTAATAATCATAAATTAAAGACTCTATGCCATAGTGTACACTCTTCTAGCTTAAGGGGTTTTTATTTAGTAGAAGTAATTTTCAGGAGTGTAATAAAGGTATGAATTTTTACTTTGTTAACAAATATACCCTTTTTTATTTAAATGTGTAGTGTCTCAATAATCTCCTGCTCTTTCTTTCAGGATGCAACGGTTGTACGTAAATTAATTTTATTTCAACACCTAAATACTTTTCAGTATTTTTTCATTTTTTGAGCTGAACTTAGATTCTTTTCATTTTAAAATGAATGGTGCCCAAAAACTGTACAACCAAATTTTAAACAACTATAGAGACTATATTCAACAGGCGTACAAAAATTACCTCGATCTCCATGTACTCTACCAGTAAAAAAACGAGCTAGCTGATGGCTTAATTCTGTCCTCTATCAGTATTAATATCCACTCAATACATTCTCAAAATTAAGATATACTTAAGGGGCAAATAAAGGCTTCTATTTAATAAATAAAATATTTATTAAAAGTAAAGAAAGAGAAGGCGTTTCAATATTCTAAAATGTTAAAAAATTGAATTCTGCAGAATTCTTTACATTTTAATAAAGTTTTTAGAATGTTTAATCACTTTGTAACCATAAAAAACTCTTGATCTGTCTCTTACTGTTATCTGCTGTCAAGTAAAATGCTCCATAAGAATTTAGTACGTAATCAAAAATTCAAAAAAGTCTATCCCATGACGAAAAACTTAATTACAATCAAAGAAATGTAAACCATATCTATATTTCCATTTAAAATGTTACGTAGATCGTATCAGTAACATTTAAAAATAGTACAATTCGAGTTTTATTAAATCAAGAGAAGTGGAACGTCATTTTTTATTAATTTTTAATATAATAAAACTTTTAAAGCATTTTCAATAGATTTTTAATAAATAGTTGAATATTTTTTCCTGTTAAAAAATAATGTTTTTTTACAATACATAACACATAAGAAAATAGTGGCACAGATTTTTTTATTTGAATACTATTTCTAACATACTTGCTCAATTAGTGTTCCGTACGGTGATGGGTTTTAAAATAAAAATTTTTGTTACGAAGTGATTTCACAAAACACACCCAGAGTAAGTTTACAATAAAGTTTGTTCTTATATACCAGATTAAGTTATCAAAGGTAATGCACTCGTACTATTTTCATTCAGTTGAATATTCCAGAGTTTTTTCGAAAATTTTTTTATTAGTGTTCTTAGAGATAGGTTTAGGAGATCGCGATTTTTGAAAATCTTTGGTTTTCATTTGATACACCACTCGATGACCTTGCAAAAATTATTTTTTTGATATATAGCATAAATTATAAAAGATAATGAACTCGTGATAATTTTCATTCAATCTACACCTTATGAAAAAGTATTCCAGAATTTTTTCGAAATTTCCTGATAAGTACTCTCAGAGATAGGGTGGGGGACAGCGAATTTTGGCAGTTTTTAAAAGCATATATAAAAAAAAAATTCGCAAGTATTATATCATATATATTTTTGAACTTGTGTTTTCATAAGCTTTCATTTAACATACCACTCGATGACCTTAAATTTTGTTTTCACTTGCAATTTCATTCCCCAAAATTAACCCTTAAGTTAAAATTTAACTTTTAAAACTATACGGCTCTGATTAGGCCATCAATTTCTATATTTGTGACAAATTTCAACTTTCTATGTCAAATAGTTTCGGAGAAAATTGGGTGTGGCAGACAGAGCAGACGGATGGACATCGAAGTGATCCCATAAGTTTTCCGTACGAAGCACTAAAAACATTTTTTTGTTTTTAAGGTACAAACTAAATTAAACTCAACGTGTTTTATTCGTACCATTTGACGTCTTTTATGTATTATAAAATCGGGAAAGTCCGTTAACTGATACTTCCGTCATAAACACGAAGTTCTGAAATAAATGTGGTTTTTCTACACTGAAGAATAATTAATACAGATGTTACAACTTGATCTAAGAAACCGCTTCTGCCAAAATTGCAAATAGAGAAAAAATAACATCATTTTCACTTTACTAGATATCAAGAATCTTCCGAAGGACAACCCAACTCATCATCCCATAGAAATTTTAGCCTATATTTCTTGTGACCTAGTGCCCTAAAACGCGATGAAATACAAAAATCTTATAGGGTGATTTTTTACGAATATCTAGGGATAATAAAAAAATATAATTTTCAGCTTCTTTTACTCCAAGAAACCTACAAAGAAACAATTATCTTCGCATAAAAATTACCAAACTGGAAAGCGATATCTCGTTCCAGAATTATCGTGCCGAAACACAAATAGACTGATGGAAATGGAAAATTATGTTTTTCGTGATCTACGTGAAGAAATTAAAAAATCTTCGAAGGTTTTTTTTAGGAATACAATACTTTGGTTTAGCAAGGGAGGTAAAAATAGTACCTTAAAATCGTTCAGGTGTTCAGGTTTAAACAATAAAGAAGTGGCTTGTAACCATTAGAAGAACATTAATTCTTAATAATAAAAGGGGACAATAAATTTGTGAAACTTTTTGCTAATTGCAAATTTACTGAGGTTTCTCAAATGTTTATCGATATTTAAAAAAGTAAATTAGGTATTACTTTTCTTCGTATTTTATATCAGATCAAGGTTGAGCCCGTGAAAATAAAGAAATGTAGATATTTAGACTTACATGATAATCTTCTATCATCCAAATATATGTTCGATATTTTAAAATTTTAATTCTGTTCTTGTTCGAAAAATTCGATTCGAAATGCCCCTTCTCATACCCTGTGTAGAGGTCGGAAATATATAACACACAGAGAGCAGTGTCCTTGTACGCTAGTATAATGAAATGAGTTTTAGTTTAGAACCAACAAATCTAATTTTTTATTGACGAGCATGCTTTTATATTCCATCCACTTTTTAAATCATCGCTACGGTTTATATAGGCAATAATATTGCAACCAGGTAAAAACACATTACATAAAATCATTTCATTTAAGTACGATTCTAATACAGTACCGTGAAAAACGAAATCAAAATTACCAGCAAAATTACCCGTAAGGGGTTACATGCACCCGGAATTTTCAAAAATTCGATTTTTTTTTTACAGATTTTTATTTTTTATACTTTTTAAAACTTTTAATATTTTTTACCTTTTTTTAAATCTTAATAATTGCTTTTTCTACAAACTGTTTAAATTTTTCTAATAGACAATTTTTTATAAATACAAATTTTTTGGTCGAAAATTCCAATCTATTCTTTTGTATTATTCACTTAATAACCTTTAAAATATGTTTTTTAAATATACATACTTTTTGTAGCCTCGTAACTTAAATTTTTTTTAAATTTTCACACATTTCCTGGATGAATTTTCCCTTATCGTTGATTCTGAATTACCGCTTCATAGGTGCTTGCTTGTTGCACTGAGATGGTTTACCCTCTTCACTAAATCACGCCGAAGACAATACCGTTAAACTTTCAATAGCAAAATTCTGTTCTAGAAGTGAATAAAATAAAGCATCTTCATATCACAGTAATATGTTATTGCCATTAATGCTTGTATGATACTTAATTTGCCAAGAAAAACATATTTGAAAAGAACGGGAAAAATTACTGATAATTAATCAATTTTTTCCGTTTTGATAATTTAGTAGTAAATCATAGATTATACTGGTAATTTGGAAACCCCATTACTGTCAGTTATTATGTGTAAATCACGACAGTACTCCAATATTTTTCATACATTTTAATGTAACACTATTTTATCACATTTTGAATAGTCAAATTAATTAAACTAGTTTTAATTAAAGTAAATTTAACAATCACAAACTAAATTTACCCAATGCTACTAAAAACATCGAAACGTAATATTTTTAAAAGCTCTAAAGTATCATTGAAGAACACGTTTTATAATCCATATATTCAACCTACACTTTAGTTTTTATTATCCATTAAAGCTTAGTTCGTGGAGAATAATATTTTTGTTATAGCAACAAAGTTTGTAAGGGAAAATGGGTTTCCGGCAAATTCATTGCTTATAATCCATTTTAAATTGAAACAGATCATGGCGCTGAAAGGTTTAATTTAGTATCTTGTAGTTTTATTTTTCATGTTTGAATTTTTGACATTTTTGGATAAATAACAATTAAATAAAATATTTTTTTTTTTTAAATGATGATATATTGAATTTATGTAATGTAATATATATATATATATATATATATATATATATATATATATATATATATATATATATATATATATATATATATATATACATAGCGTGTTGGGAAAGCATGACACCATTAAAGCTTCATTATAATATATATACATATAAATTTTTAATGTAAAAATTGCCCTCGGAATCCTGCGCTAATCCGCCCAATTGATGTACAAAAAGGCACCGCCTTTATATGCGGCTCGCCTCAATTGTTCTCTTTTTATTTTCTAACAAACCCTACTCTGGATCCATATGCCCCAGCTAATGAAAAATGATTTATTATTCCCATGAATTAGAGAAAAGATTTCAGAATTATTTTGCTTCCCTTGCTAAGAAAAGTACTGTGTTTTATATCATGAAATCATCAGATGTACATCGGCTGTTGGCATGATAACTTTCAAACGAAATGATTTCAAACTAGGAACACATATATTACGTAAAGTAGGAAAGTAATCTGTAGTTTTAGAGCAATATCCCTTTAAACCAATAAATTTTATATTGTTTCAGTAGTATTATGAGATTTTTTCGAGTTAATGGTTATGACGAGACAACAACAAGTTAATAAATAGACATAAGTTTAGGTTAAATATTTTTTTACACGCGAAGAAAATAAGACCAAATATGTCTCCATACCATATAATCCGAAATATAGCAGGGGACTCAATGAGGTATTTAATAAGGTAGGCTTCACCTTAGTCTATAAGTCATCAGACAATCTGAGGAATATCTTATGAAATTCCAAAGATAAGATTCCCAATTTTGAGAAAAGTGGAATTTATAAAATTAGTTGTAATAATTGTGACAAAAAGTATGTTCCGCAAATTAAAAGGTCAGGTGAATTAAAACACGATTTAAAGAACATTTAGCACACTTAAAATATAGTAGAACAAAAATATAAGTATATAAATATAGTAGTACTAGGTATAAATAGGGTATATTTGTAGTTTAGCTTTAGTCAATCATCGCTCCTGATGAAGCTAACATGGTTAGCGAAACGCGCGTCGAGTGCAAGAATAAAGTGTCTGGTATAGTGGTGATATATACTGAGTAATACCATATATATGGGAAAGGTACTCTAACCGACAGATATTACAACGATTCATTTTATTGTAAACAATAAAAACTTTTTGTATTATACTTCTTTGCTCATTGTTTAGTTATTTTCCCTTTGAATGAAGTCCGATTCGAAAATGAATGGAATTGTATTAAGAATATAGCTACAAGGTTATGACAAAAACTTATTATATATAATCCATAATATACCAGAAGACTAAATAAGGCATTTAATAGTGTCACACGTTGGTTTATAAGGCATCAGACAACTTAAAAAATATCTTGGGAATTCTGAAGGATAAAATCCACGAATGTGAAAGGATGGAATTTACGAGATAAGTTGTAATGATGATATTTTAGCATCAGGTTAAGAATCTAGTCGACTAATTTTTTGTTAATCTGATTTTATTTGATCATTAATTTTTAAAAAGTCGCTTGTTTTGCTAAAGTTTTCTGAAAATAACAACAGTTTTAAGTCTTTATGTTTTCTGGTATAACTAATTACCTACTTGAGTAGCTTGATTTGCTTTAACGAAATAATATAACTGATATTTGTTTTGTTACCAACCGAGCACCTATTTCTATATTTATAATTATAAATATTAAATTAAGAGACAGTGAATATCCTTTGACGTGATGTGATTGCGAAGCATCTCATCATCACATCTGTAAAGGAAAACTAAAAATATTTGTAAAAGAAAACATTTCGAATTTGAAAAATAAAACGAAAACGGTAACCTTCAAATTAAATTTTTTCTTTATGATAATTTATTGACTATCGGATGTCGTGAGTTATGAAATTTTGCTTACAATACTGAATATGGTGTTCATAGAATCATCAACAATCATAGATTTACATTTAGAACATCGTTAAGAGTTTTATAACTGTAAGAGGTAAAACAACAGTAGTAAACTCGTAAAGTTCCATTCTTGGACCATTCATATTTTCAACATTTTCAAGGCCCTTAATTTGGTTAAGGCTGCCGACAATACCAATATTTTAATAATTAAATATTATCTTAATTCTCTTAGAAATACAGTTAAAACTACTATAAATACAGTATTATAAGTATAATTCTTCTGATTTTTTCCTGTGTCGATTGACAAAGTGATCCTGACGTTGTGGTGATCATCTTGCCGGCTTCTTCAGAGCTTGTTTGGAGAACTTACTTCGTCGGAATCTAACAAGAAACAGTTTTGTGCTAGATTCCGAACAAATAAGTTTGCAGAATAATCTCTGAAAAAACCGGTCTGATGATCGGTGAAACACCAGCATCATTTAGTCAACCGACACAGGTGAAATCCAGAAAAATTATAGATGTTATAAGCCGTGGAACTTATGTATTTATTTATAGTATATATATATATATATATATATATATATATATATATATATATATAAATTTATGTATATATATATATATATATATATATATATATATATATATATATATATATATATATATATATATATTATAATTAAGATAATATTAAATTATTAAAATATTGGTATTGTCAGCAGCCTTAGCCAAATTAAGGGCCTTGAAAATGTCAAAAATATGAATGGTCCAAGGATGGAACTTTACGAGTTTACTACTGTTGTTTTACCTCTTACAGTTATAAACTCTTAACGATATTCTAAATGTAAATCAAAAAGTCTGATTCTATGAACACCATATTCAGTATTGTAAGCAAAATTTCATAACTCACGGCATCCGATAGTCAATAAATTGTCATAAAGAAAAAATTTAATTTAAAGGTTACCATTTTCGTTTTATTTTTCAAATTCGAAATGTTTTCTTTTACAAATATTTTTAGTTATTCTTTACAGATGTGATGATGAGATGCTTCGCAATCACATCACGTTAAAGGATATTCACTGTCTTAATTTATAATTTATAATTATAAATATAGAAATAGGCGCTCGGTTGATAGCAAAACAAATATCAGTTATACTATTTCGGTAAAGCAAATCAAGCTGCTCAAGTAGATAATTAGTTTATTATACCAGAAAAAACATAAAGACTTAAAACTGTTGTTATTTTTAGAAAATTGTAGCAAAACAAGCGACTCTTTAAAAATTAATTATCGAATAAAATCAGATTAAAAAAAATTAGTCAACTAGATTCTTAACCTGATGCTAAAATATCATCATTACAACTTACCTCGTAAATTCCGTCCTTTCACCTTCGTGGATTTTATCTTTCGGAATAAGATATTTTTTAAGTTGTCTGATTACTTATAGACCAACATGTGACACTATTGAATGACTTATTTAATCTTGTGGTATATTTTGGATTATGTGATATTAAAACATATTTCGTCTTCGACTGGAAAAGGAGGAATTATGGATATTTATCCTAAACTTATGTCTATTTATTAACTTGTTCAATAAGTTTTTGTCATAACCTTCTAGCTATATTCTTAATTCCATTCATTTTCGAATCGGATTTCATTCAAAGGGAAAGTAACTAAACAATGAACAAGTATAATGCAAAAAGTTTGTTTTGTTTATAATAAAATGAATCGTTGTAATATCTGTCTGTGAGAGTACCTTTCCCATATATATGGTATTACTCAGTATATATCACCACTACACCAAACACTTTATTCTTGAACTCGACGCGCGTTTCGCTAACCATGTTAGCTTCATCAGGAGCGATGATTGACTAAAGCTAAACTACAAATATACCCTATTTATACCTACTACTACTATATTTATATACTTATATTTCTGTTCTACTGTATTTTAAGTGTGCTAGATGTTCTTTAAATCGTGTTTTAATTGACCTTTTAATTTGCCCAACATACTTTTTGTCACAATTATTACAACTAATTTTATAAATTCCACTTTTCTCAAAATTGGGAATCTTATCTTTGAAATTTCATAAGATATTACTCAGATTGTCTGATGACTTATAGACTAAGGTAAGGTTATTAAATACCTCATTGAGTCCCCTGCTATATTTCGGATTATATGGTATGGAGACATATTTTGGTCTTATTTTCTTCGCGTGTAAAAAAATATTTAACCTAAACTTATGTCTATTTTTTAACTTGTTTACTAAGTCATCGTCATAACCATTAACTCGAAAAAATCTCATAATACTACTGAAACAATATAAAATTTATCGTTTTTTTTAAAGGGATATTGCTCTAAAACTACAGATTACTTTTCTACTTCATGTATTATATGTGTTCCTAGTTTGAAATCATTTCGTTTGAAAGTTATCATGCCAACAGCCCGATGTACATCTGATGATTTCATGATATAAAACACAGTACTTTTCTTAGCCAGGAGAGTAAAATAACTCTGAAATCCTTTCTCTAATTCATGGGATTAATAAATCATTTTTCATTAGCTGTGGCATATGGATCCAGAGCAGGGTTTGTTAGAAAATAAAAAGAGAACAATTGAGGCGAGCCGCATATAAAGGCGGTGCCTTTTTCTACATCAATTGGGTGGATTAGCACAGGATTCCGAAGGCAATTTTTACATTAAAAAATTTATATGTATATATATTATAATGAAGCTTTAATGGTGTCAAGCTTTCCCAACACGCTATGTATATATATATATATATATATATATATATATATATATATATATATATATATATATATATTACATAAATTCAATATATCATCATTTAAAAAACATATATTTTATTTAATTGTTATTTATCCAAAAATGTCAAAAATTCAAACATGAAAAATAAAACTACAAAATACTAAATTAAACCTTTCAGTGCCATGATCTGTTTCAATTTAAAATGGATTATAAGCAATGAATTTTCCGGAAACCCATTTTCCATTACAAACTTTGTTGCTATAACAAAAATATTATTCTCCACGAACTAAGCTTTAATGGATAATAAAAACTAAAGTGTAGGTTGAATGTATGGATTATAAAACGTGTTCTTCAATGATACTTTAGAGCTTTTAAAAATACTACGTTTCGATGTTTTTAGTAGCATTGGGTAAATTTAGTTTGTGATTGTTAAATTTACTTTAATTAAAACTAGTTTAGTTAATTTGACTATTCAAAGTGTGATAAAACAGTGTTACATTAAAATATATGAAAATATTGGAGTACTGTCGTGATTTAGACATAATAACTGACAGTAATAGGGTTTCAAAATTACTAGATATGTTTTACGACTAAATTATCAAATGGAAAAATTGATTAATTATCATTTTTCCAGTTCTTTTCAATATGTTTTTCTTGGTAAATTAAGTATCCCGCAAACATTAATGACAATAACAACTATTGTGATATGAAGATGCTTCATTTTATTCACTCTAGTACTGGATTTTGCTATTGAAAATTTAACGGTATCGTCTTCGGCGTGATTTAGTGGAGAGGGTAAACCATCTCAGGACAACAAGCAAGCACCTGTGAAGAGGTAATTCAGGATCAACGATACGTAAGGGAAAATTCATCCAAGAAATGTGAAAATTTTGAAAAATTTTTAAGTTACGGGGTTACATAAACTTGGGCACTGCAAAAAGTATGTATATTTAAAAAAAAATATTTTAAAAGTTATTAAGTGAATAATACAAAAGAATGGAATGGAATTTTCGACCAAAAAATTTGTATTTAATTATTTATAAAAAATTGTCTATCAGAAAAATTTAAACAGTTTGTAGAAAAAGTAATTATTAAGATTTAAAAAAGGTAAAAAAATATTAAAAATTGACTGAGTAATATTGCAGACAGTTCATTAAGACAGTAGCAGTCTCAATCCGAAGCCAGGTCATATTTAATGCTATAACTTTGTAATGGAATGAAAATTTTCTTAAAATTTTTAAAAAGTATAGAGAATAAAAATCCTTAAAAAAAAAATCGAATTTTTGAAAATTCCAGGTGTATATAACCTCTTATGGGTAATTTTGCCGGTCATTTTGACTTCATTTTTCACGGTACTGTATTAGAATCGTACTTAAATGAAACGATTATGTGTAATGTGTTTTTACCTGGTTGCTGTATTATTGCCTATATAAACCGTTAGCGATCATTTAAAAAGTGGATGGAATATAAAAAACAAGCTCGTTAATAAAAAATTAGATTTGTTGGTTCTAAACTAAAACTCATTTCGTTATACTAGCGTACAAGGGCACTGCTCTCTGTGTGCATTGACAGATATTAATTGAACACTGCTGAGTACAAGCTATGTAGTTCGGACTTCCACACAGAGTATGAGAAGGGTTATTTCGAATCGAATTTTTCGAACAAGAATAGAATTAACATTTTAAAATTTCCAACATATATTTGGATGAAAGAAGATTATCGTGTAAGTCTAAATATCTATATTTCTTCATTTTTACGGGCTCAACCTTGATCTGATATGAAATACGAAGAAAAGTCGTGCCCAATTGACCTTTGTAAATATCGATAAACATTTGAGAAACCTCAGTAAATTTGCAATTAGCAAAAAGTTTCACATATTTATTGTCCCCTTTTGTTATTAAGAATGAATGTACTTCTGAAGGTTACAAGCCACTGCTTTATTGTTTAAATCTAAACACCTGAATGATTGTAAGGTACTATTTTTACCTCCCTTGCTAAACCAAAGTATTGTATTCCTAAAAAAAACCTTCCAAGATTTTTTAATTTCTTCACGTAGATGACGAAAAACATAATTTTCAATTTCCGTCAGTCTATTTGTGTTTCGGCACGATAATTCTGGAACGAGATATCGCTTTCCAGTTTGGTAATTTTTATGCGAAGATAATTGTTTCTTTGTAGGTTTCTTGGAGTAAAAGAATATGAAAATTATATTTTTTTATTATCCCTAGATATTCGTAAAAAATCACCCTATAAGATTTTTGTATTTCATCGCGTTTCAGGGCACTAGGTCATAAGAAACATAGTCTAAAATTTCTATAAGATGATGAGTTGGGTTGTCCTTCGGAGGGTTCTGAAAATGATGTTATTTTTTCTGTATTTTCAATTTTGGCGGAAGCCACTTCTTAGATCAAATTGTAACATCTGTATTAAGTTATTCTTCAGTGTGGAAAAACCACATTTATTTTAGAACTTCGTGTTTGTGACGGAAGTATCAGTTAACGGACTTTCCCGATTTTATAATACATAAAAGACGTTAAATGGTACGAATAAAACACGTTGAGTTTAATTTAGTTTGTACCTTAAAAACAAAAAAAATGTTTTTAGTGCTTCGTACGGAAAACTTATGAGATCACTTCGGTGTCCATCCGTCTGATCTGTCTGCCACACCCAATTTTCTCCGAAACTGTTTGACATAGAAAGTTGAAATTTGTCACAAATATAGAAATTGATGGCCCAATCAGAGCCGTATAGTTTTAAAAGTTAAATTTTAACTTAAGGGTTAATTTTGGGGCAAGTGAAAAAAAAATTTAAGGTCATCGAGTGGGATGTTAAATGAAAGCTTATGAAAACACAAGTTCAAAAATATATATGATGTAATACTTGCGGAATTTTTTTTTATATATGCTTTTAAAAACTGCCAAAATTCACTGTCCCCCCTATCTCTGAAAGTACTTATCAGGAAATTTCGAAAAAATTCTGGAATACTTTTTCATAAGGTGTAGATTGAATGAAAATTATCACGAGTTCATTATCTTTTAAAATTTATCTGCTATATATAAAAAAAAATAAATTTTGCAAGGTCATCGAGTGGTGTATCAAATGAAAACCAAAGATTTTCAAAAATCGCGATCTCCTAAACCTATCTCTAAGAACACTACTAAAAAATTTTCGAAATATTCAACTGAATGAGAATGAGTACGAGTGCATTACCTTTGATAACTTTTCTGGTATATAAGAACAAATTTTATTGAAAACTTACTCTGGGTGTATTGTGAAATCACTCATTATTTAGTCAACCGACACAGGTGAAATCCAGAAAAATTATAGATGTTATAAGCCGTGGAACTTATGGAAGTTTCCGATTAAATTTATGTATATATATATATATATATATATATATATATATATATATAATATATATATATATATATATATATATATACAGTATTGTCCTTCTTGAGCTTGCTAAAAATAAATAAAATCTGCATAAAAGTGAAACAAACTTTAAATTCCTTGCTAACAGAGCCGAAGAAAGTTTAAAATTAACACTATTTGAGAACCCACTGGAGTCATGGCAAGCTTCCTTGCATTCCAATATGCTCGGGGTAACTCTTAATTGTAATCTACACTGGGGAACACATGCTGAAGAGTTATGCAGCAGATTGCGAAGAAATTGTTATGCTCTTAAATAAGACGGTAGTGGTGAATTCATCTTAATTAGATATTATTATATTTTTGCTCTCTCGCCTTTCCTTTAAAATTTTAGCTTTAATGGAATGTAGAATATTAAAATGTTATAGAAATGAACCCTTTTTTTTAACTAAAAGTTCAGATCATTAATAGTTCAGTCACCAGGGGCTCTCATTAAATGTTAACAGGCGGTATTTTGAAACACAAGTTGTTTTTTGAATGTAGAATACGATAAAAAAAAGTCTGCTCAAGTTTGATGTACGCCCACAAAATCCAAAATAAAATTTAAAAAATCGGTTTTTCGGTAATATCTCGAAAAATAAAAAAAAATGTTGATGATGAAAGAGCGTGGAATTTTACAAATACATGGTATATTATTAGGGTGAGAATTTATTAAAAATTCGGATAGATGATTCAAAAAGTGTACCGCGTCAAACAGGTTAATTTGAAATTCTTTACACACCATTCGAAGGTTAATCGATATGACTTGTTTCGGAGGGTAAACAAAAAAATTAAAAAATAGCTTTTTGAAGAGGAGACTTTCAACTTTCCGATGATACTAATAGTTTTTTTTATTTTTGTTGCTTAATAATTTAACTTAAAACGAAATTTTTGTTTGCATGATTTTAACGGGCATACAGTAAATTAGAAATATTTAATTAAATATAGTATTAAAAAAAATCCTTGTGCATATATTATTATTATACTAAGTTTCAATATTAGAATAATTAAAAATACTCTGCAATTTTACGTTCAAAGCAGTACGAAATGGTCAAAAAAAGTCGGACATTTTTTATTAGTTACAGTTAAAAGTATACTTGATATTAGAAAATCATTAAAAACTTAAAAAATCTCTTTTTTTTGTAATTTTGCTCTTAAAAAAGAGTTCATGAAAATAGTATTTTTTGCTTATTATTAATCATACAACTTCAACCTAAAATAAAAAAAAAAATATTTAAAGGTAGAGATAAAATAATCTATATACTTTTTTTTGTAGAATTTCCCGGTGCTATTAGTTTTTCGATATCCTTTTAGTGTTCCGTACGGAACACTTATAAGATGACTTCGGTGTCTGTCCGTCTGTCTGCCTGTCACACCGAATTTTCTCCGAAACTATTTGTCATAGAAAGTTGAAATTTAATAATATAGGAATTGATGGCCTCATCAGAGCCGTGTAGTTTTGGAAGTTAAATTTTGACTTAAGGGGTTAGTTTTGGAGGGTGAAATCGAAAAGTGAAAAAAAAATTTTTCTAGGTCATCGAGTGTGATGTCAAATGAAAGCTTGTGAAAACACGAGTAATATATATATATATATATATATATATATATATAATATTTAAAAAATATATATATATATATATATATATATATATATATATATATATATATATATACATATATATATAATATAATATATATATATATAATATATATATATATATATATATATATATATATATATATATATAATGTAATACTTGTATTATTTTTAAAAAACGCTGTCCTCCCTTTATTTCGAAAAATACTGATCCAAAAATTTTGAAAAATATATGGTTTTAATATTATGTTTAGAATTCTTTTAGCTTATATACAAGGGATTAATCGGGTATGGTGGTGGGTTAGAAGGGTTACTGCATATACAGTGTGTCCCAAAAAGTTTTATACAAATGGAGAAAAAGTTTATCTTACAAAAACATTTATTCTTGATAAAAAGTTCTACATCACATGGAAATCCATAATCAAGCATCGAAAGTTTAAAATATTTGATGGTATACACGGAAAATAAAAAATAGTGATTTATAATTTTCAAAATAAAATGACATTAGCACAAATTTATTATGGATGTAATTGTTCCAAAACAAATAAGAGGGTTATCAAATTTTTAACAAAAATATGATACAATCAATTTTCAATTAATATTTTGCTTTGTATTTATATTTAAACACACTTTACTCTTCATTACAAATTATTTTATTTGTATTCTCCGTGTATACCATCAAATATTTTAAACTTTTGATGCTTGATTATGGATTTCCATGTGATGCAGAACTGTTTATCAAGAATAAATTTTTTCGTGATATGTAGATAATCTTTTTCTCCATTTATATAAAACTTTCTGGGACACACTGTATATCGTGCTTTATGTGCTTTTCAGGGTTCTTGAAGTGCAGAAATATAAAAATTAGGTTATTCTTTTACTACTATCGGTTTTAATAGGGTAAGAAGGTGTCAAAGATGGGAGAATCTTGTATGTTTTTATTAGATGAGAGAAGGAGCAAATTTTAAGCATAAGCATTAATAATAAATTTTATAAGGTGTCAAAGGGATGTAGAAGAGTGACTTAAACGTCTTTTTCGAGGATCTTTTCAGTTAAGAAATCAAAACATCACTGTTTTCTGATTATTTTCGTTGTTAACATGGGAAAATGGTTGAAGAGATGCAGGTCATTGTATCCTTTTATTAGTATTATGAGAATTTTTCCTGGTTTTTAATTAAGATATTGGATATTTAATATAAAATAATTTCTCTGTAGTAAAATATTTACGGAGTGAAAGGGGTTAAAAGGGTGATGCCATGATGCGTGTATGCCGTAATATACTTCCATCTCATTGCCCATTTAAATATAAATAGTAAATGGAAGGGATTAGGAATAGAATACAGAGTAATCTAAAAAATGTTGAGTTGAATATAGAACAAGGTTTTGAAATATGAACAGTTAATTTGACGGAAATGTATTTATGGAACAGCAAGTAAATTATTGTATTTAGTTTCCTTGCTAATGGAACATACTGTATTAGTAAAAAAATACCATCCCAAATTTTTCTTATCTTCAGATCCTAGAGTTTTTAGATCACAAAAATATGTTTTCTTAATTTCTAACTTTTTAGTAAATAATATTGAATATCATAAAAATAATAATGCAGCTACGCACCGCAAAAAAGGTTTATTTTTATTTATGCATTAAGCAAACAGGCTGGCTTTCACAAGAAATTTGGAACAAAAGATCATATCTAGGCCCTGCGCCTTTTAATAGAAAAAGCGACTGAATACAATACTAAGATGCACGTAGTCTGCATCAGTTATAAGAAGGCTTTCGACTCCCTGGATCATTGGGCAATTATGCAGTCCTTAGCTCATGCCAAAATAGACTCAAGATATAACGAACTTCTGAAATTCATATAGGAAACTGCGACATTAACAGTTAAATTAGTTGAGGATCGAAAAACAGAACCCATAAATATCAAGAAGGGTTACACAATTTCACCAAAATTGTTTACCCTGGCCTTGGAGGATGTATTTAAAATTTTTGAGGGAAAAGAAGGGAATTAAAATCGATGGTATATGTTTACATCACTTGGCATTCGCAGATGATATAGTACTGATTAGCGAAGATCTAGAAGAATCAGAAAACAGAAAGTTTTTCTCGAGATGAACATCAAGAAAATAAAGCACAAAAATTAAGATCGGCACGGAAGAGATCGAGAGAATGGAAGAGTATATAAACTTGGGACATAAAATTAGATTAGATAAGGACAATCAAACAGCGGAAATACTAAGTGAATTGGTCTCAGCTAGATTGCATTTTAAAAACATTCATTCTAAAAAAACAGACATATCCCCATGACCTTAAAAAGAACAGCGTACGAGAGCTGCATACTTCCAATAGGTACGTATGGGCCGGAAACCATGACCTTTACAAAAAATAGTCTTTGTCGACTCCAAAGTACTCAACGGGCCATAGAAAGACAGATGTGTTAGTTTACGAGAACATATTAAAAGAGAGGATATCAGACGAACAACAAGAAATACAGATATCAGTGAAAGAGTAACAAAATTAAAGTGGCAGTAGACGGGGCATGTGGCTAGAGTAAATGATGCTAGATGGACAACAAAATTACTTAAATGAAGACCTTGGAAGAGCAGAGGAAGTGTCAGAAGACCAATGAAAAGATGGACTGATGATATCAGGTTGATAGCAGGCAGTAGATGGTTCCATCTTGCATAGGATAGATACAGTTGGAAGAAACTTGAAGAGGCCTATCTCCTGTAGTGGAGAAGCACTGGCTTATAAAGATGAAAGAAGAATTATGCATACCTGTATCTCCCACTTTTGAATTTTATTCTTTCACGTACACACTTATTTCGTTGGCGGAAAGTATATATTAGTTTTTAATTATTAAATACTTTTTTGAGATTACTTACTATATTTAGTATATATTGCATTATGTGTTACAATGGCCAATTTTTATGTTTAAAGGTTTATGTTTTCAACTTATGTAAATATTTTTTGATTAGATAAACAATGTAAATTTTTATTTTATTTTTTTTTTAAATTTATATGTCACCACAAACTGGATCGTATTAAGTTATTATTTAGTGTTTATTTTATATAACTACATGTCTACAAAAACAGTACTGGGTACGTTATTACAACCATTTTTTAAAATTAAATTTTGACTTTTTATAAAAGATGTTGACAATATCTTAATTTTTGAAATTTCGTTGCCTAATCCATTATTTCACATTCAGTTTTACTCACTTTTACACATAAAATCACACAAACACCTTAAAATATTTATATTTAAAAATGAATACTTTATAATTAAATATTTACAAACCTTATAGTCTTATTGAATTGTTGTGTTATCACAATTCCGCTTAGCAACCTTATTTAGGCCATAAAATCTTAATTTAAACGTCAGACTATTCTACCAAGCAACTCTGTTCAAAGCCCTATGTTTTCATTAAAATAAAAACTAGGAAAGCCATTACAATTTTTTAAAATAACTTACCCTTAGTTAAAAACCTTGCGTGTTCACTCAATTCACTATCATCATCGTTATTTTCACCCATCATGTCAGATAACATTAAAGACATGGTACCCCTCCAAAAATGACATACTTTGTGACTACCAAATTGTTTATTTGAAGCTTTTATACCACCTCCGGCTCACCTAGAAAAAAAACCGTCCTACGCCTATCAATTTTCGATAATTTATAAGTAATTTCAATTTTATAACTATTATTTATAACTATCAGAAACTATTGGCCAATTATGTTATTACATTGTTTTAGAGGTATCACTAGCCTATTTTGGTTTTAGGTAGTGTAACGGTGTTCCAGAATGTGTGTATTGCGCTTGCCGGCGTATTAAAAAAAATGGGTAATTTTATTGTTATCTCTTATCACCCAAGTTTGTCAATTTTTTCAGGATAGACGTATTTTGACCAGTACATTGCAAATGTGATTAGAAAAATTGAACATAAACATATGTTAAGCCGACTTTTTTTTATGGGTCTCGCACACGTGCTGCAGGGAAGTTCCTAAAGCACTATAGGAGCGACATGTGTGCGGAAAAAGCGATTCATGTTGTTCTTGAATGGCTGTAAATTATACTTGGTGGGAAACACAGTCCTGGACAAATTATTCCAAAGGGATGATATTCTCCATATAAAAGACTGCTTGAAAAGCGTTGTACGAGGAGTAACAAGCTGAACCTCATACGGATGTAAAGTATTAGGGTGACGTGTATTTCTAACATATACCGCTCTGGGAGAAATTAAGCAGGCTACATCCTTCGACCACTTGCCATGAAAATACTTATAGAATAGGCTCATGTCGCGTTCTTCGATGTTCCAGCGAATTAAGGCCGCCGGTCAGTTCCGGGCCTCCAATCAGACGAACAGCTCTACTTTGAATAGAATCCATGCAGTGTATGTTTGGGAGCGGAGCCCCAAACATGGAAGTAGTATTCCATAGTTGGTCGAATTTGAGCTTTGTAAAGAATTAACAGTTGTTGTGGAGTGTAATGTTTTCTGGTTCGAAATAATATTCCCAACTTTTAAGAAGCTCTGCTTGCTATGCCTGCAATATGTTCATGCCAGGACATATTTGCTCCCAAATTAACGCCCAACAAATTGAGTGACGATGTGAAAGGAATGGAGTGACCCGACATAACTATGTCGGGGACAGCAACGTTAACTTTTTAAAAAAAAACTTTTTGTAGCGTTAAATTCCACTTGGTTACTGTCACCCCAAGATAGAATTTCTTCCAGGTCTTTGTTAAGTTGAATGACTTCCTGCTGTCTGCGGATATTCGTCTGAGTAGCCGATGTCCGAGCGTTTAAAGTGAATGAAGAGATAAGCTTACTGTCATCTGCAAAGCTGTAGATTGAATTCCCGGTCTTTTCCAGCAGATCGTTAATGTAAATGAGAAAGAAAGTAGGAGACAGTTTCGAGCCTTAGGGCACACCGGCGTTGATAGTGAAGAAATCCGTCGACTGCCACGACATACCAGAAGAGCGTAGCTTAGCCAACAGTCCATCATGCCAAACACGGTCGAATGTCTTGGATATGTTAAGAGTAACCGCTCGAGATTCGCCAAAGTGTTCAATTGCGTTGTTCCAAACATGTGTTACATAAGTCAGAAGATCTCCTGTTGGTCTATGTTTACGAAAGCCATATTGGTGATCGCTAATAATGTTGAATCCTTCAAGATATTTTAGAAGATGCTGATTGATAGCCTTTTCCATGTCTTTCGATATTATTGAAAGCAGTGCGACTGGTCAGTAGTTATTTGGCAAGGTCTTCTTGCCGGAAACCTCCCTGGCGCAGTCAGATGGGTCGTCGGATCAAAAACAAACGTCTAACCAAGGGAAAGTTTGAAAATATGCCATGAGCTCTTCCCATTTAGCAGATTTGTAGTGCCAGATCTTGCGCAGTTTAGGCGCCTCTCTGTCAATGATTGGTAGGATACTCGATGTCGGAAGCAATTTATGGTCGGAAGAACCTAACGGCGGATTTACGGTGACCGTGTAAATCTCAGGATTGGTGGTTAAAAACAGATCAAGAAGACTGGCGATTAGGGATCCGTGTTGATTCGTCAATAGGCTAAGTTAAGCTAGAACTGATTGAGAATGATTCAGCTTCACGACCTTGTTCGTCGGTAATATTTGAATATTTAAGCCAGTTAATGTTACGGACATTAAAGTTGCCCAGGATGGCAATTTCGGCATTTGGATAGTTAATTTGTAAATGATCGATGGTGTCAGTAAGAGAAGCGAAAAGTGTTCTAAAATTAGTATCACTTAGTGGTCGGTAGAGGCTACAGATGAACCTTGTGCTTTGTTGAGTCGTTATTTGTAACCACATAACATCAAAGTTTGGGAGCTCCAGAGCCTCTTCTCGTTGGAAAGAGAGGTCGATTCTGACAAAAAGACAAATTCCAAAGTTACGCCTAAATCGGGAATAGAAGTCGTACCCAGGATAAAGATAGTTCACTGTGCTGGTCGATGAACTGACCTTGGTTTCACAGAGAGCGAGTACATGAGGTTTATTTGATTGCAGGTGTTGGTGCACTGAATTCATATTCGAGTTTAAACCTCGTATGTTGCAAGAAGATATAGGCGATGCTGATGGGATCTGGACATCTACCATCTAGGTTGTTCTTTTGTCGCCAAATTTTGTTTTTATATTCGAATTTGCACCCCAGTTGATTATGAAAAAAAATCTATTGACGAAACATAGGATAACTGTAAAAGTATCTAAAGGGTAAGCTGAAGTGCCTTAAATTTAAATCTTCTCCCTTAATCCTTTCACCCCAGTAGGAGTATCGGTGATACCATGCAGTTGCTGCCTCAACAGTCATTCTCCAGGCATCTCGATCTTGCCCGACCTGACTTGACTCGTGCATACCCATACCAAGAAGAAATTTTACTTGGTCCGACCATCTTGCTACTACAAGCTTTTCCATGGCATCCACTTTCCTCATAATGTGACTAAAATATTTCAGATACTGTCTACTAATTCTATCTGAAAGTTGGTCATTTATACTAAGCTTTTCAAGAATAGATACATTAGTATTGTGTTCAGTATATGATGAAGATTCTTCGATATGCCCACTTCTCAAACGCATTGGTTTGTCTTTTGTCAACTTGTTTAATGGTTCATGCTTCCGATGCGTAAGTTGCTATGAAGAATATAAGGCTGGATAGTAATCTTAACTTTATTTTTTGTGACAGCTGGATCTTTCCAGATCTTAGTGAATTTGATCGTCGAGTTTCTAGCACTAGCCAAACGTCTTTTTACTTCCGCTTCACAGCCACCATTGTTAGTTTTGAGGGATCCTAAATAGTTGAAATGGTCTACAACAATGAAACCAGCAATTTCATTTATGTTTGACAGATATTTATTACTTTGATTTTCGCTCTATTAATTATCAGTCCATAATTTTTGCTAGTTATTTCAAGGTGCTCCATAACTGATTTTAGGTCATGTATTGACGTTGCAAGTATAACAGTAGCATCCGCATATCTAAAATTACTGAGTTTGTTTCCACCCTACTTCAGCCCTTCAAAACTATATATGTATGTGAAAAAGTAAGGGTGACAGAATAGAGCCCTGTCTGACTCCGGCTTCTACGTTAAAGGGATCGGAAAAAGAATTATTCAGTTTAATTCCGCAATTTGTGTTCTCATACAAGGATCAGATAAGGTTTACAAGATGTATAGGTGTTCCCATGCTGATTAGAATCGGCCAGAGTTTGTTCCATTATATGCAGTGGAAAACTTTAGAGTAGTCTATAAAACAGATATAGGTTTGGAATTCCCTGACTTTTTCTATTTGGCATATGTAGAGAATTTGTTCTCTAGTCCCTTTTCTTAGAATGAAGCCTGTTTGTTCGGTAGATATTTGTGGCAGCAGAGAAGAAACACCTTAGCAGCCTGAGATTGTTCTATAGTTGCTGCAATCCAAAGAAGATCCTTTCTTATGCAAGAGTATCAATTCAACTTCACATCA
Source organism: Pachyrhynchus sulphureomaculatus (assembly GCA_019049505.1). Lineage (NCBI taxonomy): Eukaryota > Metazoa > Arthropoda > Insecta > Coleoptera > Curculionidae > Pachyrhynchus > Pachyrhynchus sulphureomaculatus. Next base: position 78,716,886 of record CM032448.1, on the reverse strand, counting down.
ATCTGCCAGTCTTCCATACCACATTACACAGTTGATGTAGCATAGTCACGGCGGTTTCCCATCGTCTTTATTATTTCCACGGTTATCTCGTCAGTACCTGCTACTTTTCTGTTCTTTAACCTTGGAATAGTCTTCCTGACTTTAGATTAAAGAATACATGGCTCCTGTTCTTTTGCGGCTTCGTTGTCGAAAATGCAGTCGCCTATGAGTTGAGGCACAAAAAGTTCTTTACAGTAACCTTTCCAAACGTCAATGATTCCAGGCATGTCGGTGACTGTTTTACCTTCCTTATCGCTGATTATTTGTGTTTTAGGTTTGAATTCTATCCCTAGGTATTTTACTTTTTCATAAAGTTCTAGTGATCGATTATTTGTAGCATGTTATTCTAGCTCCTCACATATATTGTTCAAGCATGCCTTTTTGTCCTTTTTATAAGCCACCTTGATTTCTTTATTGATTGATCTGATTCTCTCTAGACGATCCAATGTATTGTATGTTAAAATTATATTTATTCTTGTTTCTATAAGCTTTAGAGCATCGTCGGTCATCCAATGTCTTTGAGGATGTTTTGTATTTTTGCCGAACTTTGTGTAGCAGCATTTGTAATCCACTTCTTAATATATGTCCACGATTTTTCTGTATCTTCTATGACTTCTTTTAAATCTTAAGATGTCTTAAACTAGGTAAACTGGTTAAGTATTGCTGCGACTAATACAAGGAAAAAGTCTGTGACAATACTGTATACTGCATATTATACGAGGGAAATTTTTTTTCAACCCCTGATCGTGCCTGTAAAGAGCCAGTCGAGTGCTAGACGGCAGGGATGCTCGGAAGGTGATTGCCCATCTCACCCTGTATAACTTCTGTCACTTTTAAAGTCATTACGTCATTTTGAGCTGAGTTGCAGGCAGGTAAACATGGCTACTACGATTGATTCTCCTACCAAGTGCGAGTTGTGTAGTGTTAATTCGGTTTCTTGAAGCAGAAGGAATAGTGCAGCGAAAATTCATCGAAGAATGTGCCGAATATGTGAGTATGGTGTTGTGCGTGAATGGTCCAGGAAATTTAAAGAAGGCTGAACTCATCTTCACGATGAAGGGGGACAAGAACGCAAGTTTGTTGTAACAAAAGACATTGTCAACGAGTTGACCAAGTGCTTTGAGAAAAGCAGACATTTACAATAAGTAATAAGGTCATCTACCGGTATTTACACGATCGTAATAGAGCACCTACGCTACAAAAAACTCGATGCTCGTTGGGTTCCAAAGATGTTGTCTGATGACCACAAAGCTCGCCAAATAGCATCAAACTGACATTCCTCACCCATTGTGAGGCTAAAGGTGAAGATTTTTTTTTGAAATCAATTATGACCGGAGATGAGGCTTATATTCAGTATGTCACTCCCAATCTAAAGCAACAGTCACAACAATGAATGCACTTAAATTCGCCGAACAAACCGAAAAAAAATTGAAACAAACCTTCAATAACAGGAAGGTTATGACTACTGTGTTTTGGGACCAAAAAGGTGTGTTGATTGTTGAGTTTATGGAATTGATCTTTTTTCTTTCTTTCAGATTAATGAGAAGCTTCAAAATAACGTTAAGGCCCATTTCAACCCACTGGCGGCAACATTCTGTGAATAGGGGATTGGAAAGCTCGTCCACATATATGACAAATATATCAATTGTCGCGGTGATTATATCGAAAAGTAACCATGTTTATACACAATTTTTGATAATAAATTCATTTTGTTATTTACACTTATCTTTTTTTTTATGGTGGTTGAAAAAAAACACCTAGAACTCTTTCTTTAATTCACTGAACATGTATAGATTAGTTACAATAATGAAATGCAACAATATTTTTTGCTTTTAAAAAATTTTAAGAGAATATTTTGTAGAAGAGGCAGCACCTTTTCTGCTCTACTATTGTTTATGCTATTTACCGTCATTATGGAACGTAGTCAATCGTAAAATAGATCAATTTAAAGATGTATAATTTTCTTGTCTTTCTTTGTTTTGATTCAGTGATCATTTTAATTGTTTATTGACATTTGATTGGTTACGTAATTTACAAAAAGAAATACAAAAATAGTCTATAAAATGGAACGCTGCCTGAAAACGAGACCTAAATCAATCATTTAGAGTAGTTGAAGACTACACACAAATATGAAATTTGAATTTGATAAATGGGCGACGTTATCGCGAACGGAAAAAACTCCATTACAGAAATTTTACACAATATCGTATACCATATTTGTAGAACTTTTATTCTTGAAAAAATCGCTACTACCACTTTTCTTATTTTCTGTACACACCTGTAGGAGATGGATAAGATATTTAGTGTTAAATGCTGTATGGCGTTTTGTTTAACTTTGTGAAAAAATTGTCAAAATTTTATAAATTACGTTCATGTAGCACAAGACTACAATAATATAGAAATATAACCCAGGTCTGCGAAATAAAATTTTTAAACATTTTTTAACTGAAATGTTAATATTCGTAACAGAAGTCCTGAACGTAATAAAAAATGATATTCGTGTTTGAATGTAAATAGGTGAAAACTACAGATTAAACGAAAAAATACTATCTGTTTTCTAAAGTTTTAATTATTTAATTAAAATTAAAATAAAACACCAACAAATACAAAATATGAAGAATCACTGATATCGCTGTTTTTTGAGAAAAAGCTTCGTTTTGTTGGTTCTCATTTAACTTGATCTTCATCTCTATAGATCATCCAACAATAGTCCGCCATAATACTGTCGTCCCAACCGCCTTGATATCGCCTTTCCATCTCCTTTATATCTTGATAGAACCGTTGTTCCTCACTGTAGTTTCATAGATTTTTTGTATTAGACTGAAGTGAGGGGTATTACAAATATTTTATAGTCATATAGTCAACTATACTGTTAGTCTCCTTGCCATTCTGTTGCAGAATAACCCTGCAGGATTACAACTAATCTAAGTCGAATACACATATTTTGCATACATTTTTAGGAAAATTTTTTAAACCAAAAAAAAAATTATTAAAGGCGAGGCTAGTTATAACTTCAAGTGATCTCAGGTTTCCTTGAGTTGTCTTAACATGTAGGCTAAAAAGTCTTTGGTCTGACACATAGATGTCGCCCTTTTCAAAAAATCCATATGATTTTTAGGAAGTATTAACCTTCAAATGATACGTGTCAAAATTTCATGAAATTTCGACGATTAGTTTACAGTGGCTTCAGTGACGTTACTTTCGATATTTTCAAAACAATGGAAAAAATCGAATTTCGTGTGTTGATTAAACACTGTTTTTTGTTGGGAAAAAATACCGTTCAAGCAAAGCAATGGCTTGATAAGTGTTATGGGGACTCTGTCCCTGGCAACTCACTAATCATTTACTGGCATGCTGAATTTAAACGTGGTCGTACAAATACAAATGATGCTGAACGTTCTGGACGCCCAAACGCGACAAAAAAAATCTGTAAAATTGTTTTGGATGACCGTAAAGTGAAATTGCGTGAGATAGCTGACACCCTAAAGATATCACAAGAACGTGTTGTCATATTTTGCAGGAACATTTGGGCATGAGAAAACTCTGTTCGGAATGGGTACCGCGTTTGCTCACACTTCTCGTGCAGACACCATCGATCATTTACAAGCTAACTATCCAAGTGCCGAAATTGCCATCCTGGACGACTTTAATGTCCACAATATCAACCGGCTTAAATATTCGAATACTACCGACGAACAAGGTCGTGAAGCTGAATCATTCTCAATCAGTTGTGGCTTAACTCAGCTTATTGACGAACCAACACGGATCCCTGATCGAGACGGGGAGTTCGCTAGTCTTCTTGATATGTTTTTAACCATCAATCCGGCGATTTACACGGTCACCGTAAATCCGCCGTTAGGTTCTACCGACCATAAACTGCTTTCGACATCGAATATCCTACCAATCACTGACAGAGAGGCGCCTAGGCCGCGCAAGATTTGGCACTGCAAAGCTGCTAAATGGGAAGGTCTCATGGAATATTTTCGAACTTTCCCTTGGATGGACGTTTGTTTTCGATCCGACAACCCATCTGACTGCGCCAGGGAGGTCTCCGATGTTATTTTGGCTGGTATAGCAGCTTACATCCCTTTTTCGAAGAAACGTCCCTCCAACGGCAAACCTTGGTTTGACCGAAAATGCAAAGAAGCTGTTGCTTCTAAACATCTTGCCTACCGACAATGGCGTGAAAATCCATAAATCGTAACACCTTTGTTCGTGCCCGGAACAGATGCAAAGGAATTATCGACGAAATCAAGGAGGCACACAAGCAACGAATTAGAAACAATCGTCTCGCTTATCCCAACAATTCCAGGTCCTTTTGGGCAGTCACCAAAAACAACAACGTGTTGATGATTCTGACCTCTGTTTGGACCTGCGCAATAAAAGGATTTTTTCTTGCGATATGTGACAATGGATGAAACATGGATCCACTACTACACACCAGAATCAAATCGGCAGTTAGCTGAGTGGACAGTAGCCGGTGAAAGCCGCCCGAAGTGACCAAAGACACAACGATCGGCTGGGAAGGTTTTGGCCTCTGTATTTGGGATAATTTTCATCGACTATGCTGAGAAGGGAAAAACCATCAATAGCGAATATTACATAGAATTATTGGTGCGTTTAAAGGCAGAAATCTCAAAAAAAAACGGCCCCAAATGAACAAAAAAAAAGTGCTCTTTCATCAAGACAATGGCTCGGTGGCAAAATTGCATGAATTGAAGTTCGAACTGCTGCATCCACCGTATTCTCCAGATTTGGCCCCCAGCGACTATTATCTATTCGCCGACCTCAAAAAATGCTCGCGTGAAAGAGATTTGGCTCCAATGAATAAGTTATCGCCGAAATTGAGGACTATTTTGAAGGCAACGACCAATCCTTTTAAACGTGCAGAAATGTTAGAAAATCGTTCGACTAATTGTATGGCTTTTCAATGAGACTTTATTGATGGGTAACGTCGAATTTTGCAAAAAAAAAATGTGTTTTAAGTAGTAGTTAGACAGATGAACTTGATTGATAACATATAGAAGAGTAAAAGTAAGACATTTACTGCAATATAATTTGCACTCTCCAAATCTGGGCAACATTTAGTATGGTTGTCTCCAATCTTATCAAAAATTTCAGAGACGACATACTAGCTTAATGTCCTTGCTCAACATTAAATCTCCAATTTACAGCCTTCTCTTTAAAATATATTTACAATTAGTAATTACTCACTAATTTCAATAGGCAATTGAATAAATAAATCACTTACTGGCCATAATCTAATCATCATTCAATTCTCCATTATTGAAACAAAGTAATTTGTTCTGTAATGAAATGATATGTCACTTACTTCTAGTTTTATTGAAATTAATATACTTTTATTGCAATTTAATTATTTTATTGTGATTCCATAAATTTCATAGTTGATTTATTTGCTCTTATAATAATGCAACTACTTTTATAGTAATACAGTTGCTTTTATAGTAATTTAATTACCATGTGAGTAATCAAATTACAGCTCTAGTAAGTAATATATGCAGTTACAAGAATAAATTATCGATCACCTATTAATCAGCAGTTTTTTTGAAAATAAATTACAATTGGAAAAATAATAATTTGTCGTCATTTTGGCTGCAGAGTTAAAAAGAAAACCAATATTTATAACTCAATTTAGTAACTTGTTTGCTAAGCTTAATTTGCATGAAAACATGCTGAAAACGTGACTTTTTTGAATAAGAATAATCAGAGAATAACAATCAAATATATGTTAACGTATAATTGTAAAATTGGTATACACACCTAAAAAAATCAAAGGTTCAAGTCATAATATTTAATTTCATAAAATTTGTGAAAATCAAAGTTTTTAAACATTTTCCTTGCGAAAGACATAATTTTAAAGGTGAGCGATTATGTAGGAAATTAATTAAATGACAAATTGATCAAAAATAAAATCGCTAGATCTCGATATGAATTATAAGAACCATTTACCCTTTTTCACTTAACAAGAAGACGATATTTAAAAATATCTTTTTCTTTTCAACCTGCTCTCATCCACTCTTCGATGTAGGCCTCTTTCAAATCTTTCCATCCTTCCCTGTCCAGAGCCGTTCTGTTCCAATTTTTTCCTGCGATATTCTGGATGTCATCTCGCCACCTTCTTTGATGTCTTTCCACACTCCTCTTACTCTCCCTTGGGTGCCAGATTGCTTGTAGGCCCATCTGTCGTTGTTTTTTCTCGCTACGTGGTCAGTCCATCTCCACTTTAGTTGAGCCCCTCTTTCCATAGTATTCGTTAGCTGTGTTCTTGACCGGATTTCCTCATTTGAGATTCTACGAGGCATGTTTTTTAAGTAAGTACCGTTTTGCGATTCCGCCGCCGCAGCGATACGGTCGGCGTTCCGCGCATGCGCGCTGGTAACCTACATCTCATGTCTACGCACTGACGCCATTACAGTCTGAGTCTTCATTGTATACGTTGTTTACTGAGTGTTTAAGATGCCTCCGACAATCGTGAGTCCCGCCGATTGTGAAGTACGGGCTGTTATTACGATTTCTTAGTGCTAAAGGCGTAAAACCGATCGATATTCATCGTGAGATCTGTGAAGTTTACGGACAAAACATTATGAGTGATGGAATGGTAAGGAAATGGGTGAGAGCATTTAAAGATGGCCGCACAAATGTGCATGATGAAGAACGGAGTGGGCGTCCTTCGGTCGTTAATGAAGATTTGGTGCAGAAAGTGGACGAAAAGGTGAGAGAAAACAGACGCTTTATAATTTCATCATTGTGCGACTGCTTTCCTCAATATTCTCGTAGTGTTTTGTATCGCATTGTGACCGAGAACTTGAATTACCGGAAATTGTGTTCACGTTGGGTTCCAAAAATGTTGACGGATTTGCACAAAACCCAACGTTTAGGCAGTGCATTGACTTTCCTTGAGCGGTACCACAATGAAGGTGAACATTTTTTAGACCAAATTGTTACTGGTGACGAAACATGGGTGGCCTACGTCACACCAGAATCGAAACAACAATCCATGGAATGGCGACATTCATCATCACCCAAAAAAGTGAAGTTTAAGCAAACAATTTCTGCCCGCAAAATCATGTGCATAGTTTTTTTGGGACAGAAAAGGAGTATTGCTAGTGGAGTTTCTGCCTCGTAATGAGACAATCAATGCAGCGTCTTATTGTGAGACATTGAACAATCTGCGTAGTGCAATCCAGAACAAAAGACGTGGCAAGTTGAGTAAGGGTATCGTTTTGCTGCATGACAATGCCCGTCCACATGTGGCTAATCGGACTAAAGATCTCATCAAATCTTTTAAATGGGAAACTCTAGATCATCCTCCATACAGCCCTGATCTGGCGCCCAGCGACTACCATTTGTTCCTGCACTTGAAGAAGCACCTGGGTGGTCAGCGTCTTCAAGACGATAACGAAGTCAAAACATTTGTGATACAGTGGTTAACAAGTCAGGCGGCAGAATTTTATGAGGAGGGTATTCAAAAACTGGTGCCACGTTATGACAAGTGCCTCAATATTCACGGAAATTATGTAGAAAAGTAGATTAAGGTACAGGCTTTCATGTAAAAATAAAATTATAGCGATATCTTTGCACGTCTTTTTTTAATTCCAAAACGGTACTTACTTAAAAAAACATGCCTCGTATATCTCAAACTCACTCCAAGGATAGCTCTCTCCATTGCACAATGTGCCCCTCGAGGTCTGTTCATCGACTTATGTATTAGCAACATAGTTTCAAGACCGTACGTGAAAAATGGCAGTGCACACGACTTTTACGTTTTCCTTTTGAGGTTTACAGGGTTATCTCGTGATCTGAAAATAAACCCAAGTTTACCCAAAGCTGCCCAACCAAGACCCACTCTTCGAGAAATTTCTGCTGTTTTTTATCCCAGGTTCAATTCCAGTCCGTCTCGTGACAATACATGATAAAGTTTTCCAACATAGTAAAGGTGTAATGAAAAAATATTGCAGCTGAAACGATCTTTTGGGTTAAAAATAAGTTAATCAAATTGTGGTTATTTATATATATTTTGAAAATTTTTTAACAGGAATTGCTTTTTTAAGAAACCTAAAATACATTTTCATTTCATATCAATTAATATTATTTCCAATCGTTTTTCTTACTTCAAGGACAAATTAAAGAGCTTAGATATCAGTGGTGCAGATGACAATGAATCTTGAATCAGCACACATCTAAAAACATCCATCGAATCTGATTTCTAAGTTTTGCGCTTGATATTGCTCTTTCTCAGTTCACTCACCAATACCACACCTCTCCACACAATCTTAACAGTGCGGTTTGTCCAAATGTTCGGTATTTGTTTTATATATATATATATATATATATATATATATATATATATATATATATATATATATATATATATATATATATATATATTTAAACAAGTTCACTTCCCAAGCATCGATTTTTATATCAAGTGTAAGTTTTCAGAGTTCCACTTTAGGTAGAGACTTTTTTTTAGTGAAAAACCAGTTTCTCTGGGCGAATTGTCATTTAATGTCCTTTGTTTGTCGACTGACACCCCTCTAAAAGCAGAGCCCCCTTAGTTTTCCCTTTTTCCTTAAAAAAAACTACTCATGTATCTATCTGCCCCTGCCTTTGAACCTGGCTACGCCACGTTTCACCTTCTATTCTGAAATAAGAAAAGTAATATATGTTTTTATGTTAACCTTATGGTATTTTCTATTTCCATAACAAAAGCTTTTAAAATATTCATTCATTAATCTTTTAGAACATATTATAGGCAAGCACAGTTTAAGAGGAAAGTTTTGTTTGTGTTTTTTATAAGCTGGGTAACTTAGAAATAAGCTCGTATTGAGTGGAATGCTTTTATATTTTCAGGATTTCATATAAATATTTCTCATTAAAACTTTAAGAGTAATAACAATAATTTTTATGAGTGACCTGTATATTAAATATATCTTACTATAGTACACAAGCACGTTTTATGACTACTATTTGTCACCTAAGGTGACGTGTATAATTAATTTAATACTCTAACAGTATAATTAATGCCCAGTATATAATTAAAGCGAAAATTACTTAGTCACTTCCTTAATTAAATAATTTATAAATCTAAAAATAAAAATTGCGATTGATTTTTCCCCAAATATTAAAGTTTTAATTTTTTTTCTTAAGTGATGTCAAACTAAAGAACTTTTCTCATTTGTTTCCATTCTATCTCGTACCATTATATATATATATATATATATATATATATATATATATATATATATATATATATATATATATATATATATATATATATATTAGGGTGACCGCAAAAAATCGACGTCGGAATTTTGTTCATCTGGACCCCACAAAACGATTCCTCTTTCCAGATATTGAGATAGCCGAAATTTGAGCTCGATTAAACGACGTTAACCCGTGCCGCTCGTCGCTCAAAGTTTGAAAAAATCCAAATTTTTGGCCAAAAAGCTGACATATGGAGCCATAACTCCAGAATGGTAAATAATAGAAACACGCTTAATATCTCAAAAGAAAGCTAATGTTGTTCTTCAAAATTTATATTCTATACATAATTGTTGTTATTTTAAGTCAAACCGAGTTACAACAGCCTTTAGCCCCAAAAACGTGACCTGGTACCAGTAGGAGCCAGTTTGGGAGTATTCTAAGAATTTTACGGGTTTTTACATAATGTGTCTCGAAATTAATGTTTTTTTGTTAAAAAGTATTTTGGAACTCAATTTTCAAACATAAAGAGCCTTTTGTTCAAATTTAATCTTTTATTATATGGGGATTACCTGACTAGTTTACCAAAGAAAGACCCGTTTGACAGGTAAAAAGGAGGGTGAATCTAATTTCTATTTTAGGGATGGTGATTTTACTTCAGCGTACAACCGACCTTTTATTTATTCAGTTTAGTTTCTAAAGTGCCTTTGAGCTGGTTAGATCGAACAATTATCTAGTGAAGATATTTTAACGTTTTTTTTTTTTTTAATTTTCCAAGTTTGTGTGTTATTGTTTTTATAACTATTATAGTATTATTTTAAAAGATATTTGAAAACATTTTATTGAAATTAAAGTTTGCAATATATTTTGTTTCATTTTCCAAGTTAACTGTTATTTACCTATTGGCCTCTGAAATGGCATCCACATCAGGTGTACAAAGCCGGACCAAGGATAAAATATTTCTTGTGGGCTATCCCATTCACCAGATCACCGGTTGTAAACTACCCTCAAATCGTCAAGTTTTGTATACTTTATTTTATAATTTACGTACTGTGAAATTAACTGTAATAGAATCAGCAAAACTTACAATACGAGAAGTGTTCATTTTTTGGGAGAAAGCTCGAATCCCGACTAAACATGAGCAAGAGGCAATTACTAATCTGGAAAAACTTCACGCCGAGTGGAGAACTCGAAAACGTTCTTGGCCGTTTCGAAAACGGCCAAGAACAAATTTAAACAGTTTGTTGAAAAGTTGGATGATCTCTTTGATATTGCTCAACAAGATGCCTTGGCTCTGATGAAATCGGAAGAAGATAAGGCGTTTCTCGTGAAACAGAGGCAGAAGGGCCGCCCAGGTTCCATGACTGGAGTGGATCTCAAGTTGTCTCGAGCTGAAGAAATCAAGGTGCAAAAGGAACTTTCAAAAATGAACCGACAAATCCAAGAAGCAACTTTTGATATTGGTGAGTTTTTTTTTATTATTAGTATTCTAAAAAATAGATAAACAAATAAGTAAATAGTTTCATTATAATTGAAAGAAAATTGTACATGAGAGCATGATTTGGCATCTTTATGATTGAGTTTATATTTTTTAAATAATACCTTTTGATAATTAGAAGTAGGTAATTTAGTACCTATGTATTATTACTATTCTGCTAAAACGACAAGTTTTTATAGTTTTTTTTTCCCTTTCTTTTGCTGCTTCTTAGAGACGGATGATGAAGACAAGTTCGAAGAAGGAGAAGAAGACACTGAAGAGGACAGCATCTACCAGGAACTTGAGAGCTTGGAGGAAATGGACATCCCTGAAGAAGCTGCAGAAGATCCAGGACCATCTGAGAGCAAGAGGATGAAAGTTTCATTTGCAAGGGGCGTTAAAGAGATTTTAAACATGAAATTGTCCATTTTATTAGATCGATGTAAGGTATCCGACAGAAATGCCACGAGAATTTTAATAGCTACTCTAGAAGCACTAAACCTTGACCCTCTTGAGTACAAAGTCTCGAAAACTTTATTACATGATAGAAGGCAAATGTTCAGAGAACAATATAATAAAAAAATTTTTGATAAAGTAAACACTCCTGAAAAAGAGCCCGTGGTTTTCCATTGGGACGGTAAACTTTTACCGGGTGTTTTAAAAAATGAACAATGTGGGCGAATAGCTATAGCTATTTCATATGGCGAAAACGAACAGCTGCTGTGAGTTCCTGTAACAGCAAACAGCTCTGGAGAGGAGCAAGCCGTAGCCGTATATGAATGCCTACATGAATGGGGTCTTCTCAACACCGTCAAGGCGATGTGCTTCGGCAATACAGAATCCAACACGGGAAGACTCAAAGGAGCATGCGTCATATTGGAGCAACTGTTAGGAAGAGAATTGTTATACCTAGCTTGCCGTCACCATATCTTGGAAATTCTGTTAAGAGGCGTATTCGACACAAAAATGGGATCAACCACTGGACCTCATCCAGACATTTTCAAGAGATTCCTCACTGCGTGGCCCAAGATAGACAAAGGAAAATACGACACAGGTATCAGTGACAATCTAATACAAAAGCAGCTAACTCCAGAAGTAATTGCAAATGTTACTGCTGAATTCGAGACCAAATTAACTGAGAGCCACCCCAGAGATGACTACAAGGAGCTATTGCAGTTGGTTCTCCTATTTGTTGGATCACTAGACGGCAATGTTGTGGGTTTTAGAACTCCAGGAGCCATTCATCACGCTAGGTGGATGGCAAAGGCTATTTACTGCTTAAAAATGTTCATTTTTCGTCGTCAATTTAAGATGTCTAAAGAAGAAGAAGTTCTGTGCGTGCCATTTCTGTTTTCCTAGTTAAAATTTATTGTAAAGCTTGGTTCAATGCTCCAAAAGCTCATCTTGCACCAAAGCAAGATTTAGGTATTTTGCATAGTCTGTTATACCATAAAGAATGTGACAATGACATTGCAGAAATAGCCCTGTCCAAATTTTCGAACCATTTGTGGTATTTGAATGCAAAGTTGGTGGGATTATCGTTTTTTGATCCCACCATTACAGACGATGAAAAGTTGTTAATGGCTACTAAATTGCTCAGTAGCACAGATGAACCATCACAGCACGCTAGGGTTGTAAATCCAAAAGTTAGAAAGAAAACTTAAAAGAGGTAGTTGATGGAGGATTGGTAAATTTACTTACCAAAGAAACGTTTACATTCTTTGACCAATTTAATATAAAAACAGATTTCCTAAGACAACATCCAAACACCTGGCCTCAAAATAACTCAAAATAATGACTTCCAAGAAGGATTGAAAATTGTCAAAACATTAAAAGTAGTTAATGATATGGCTGAGCGTGGTGTTAAATTAATAACCGACTTTAACGACCTTCTGACAAAAGATGAAGACCAAAAGCAATATGTCCTGCAAGTTGTAAGTAAATGCCGAGCATTATATCCTGACGTTTCAAAAACTACTTTAACAAAAGCTCTAGAATAGATTAGATAACTATGTAAAATTATCAACTCATGTAGATACTACGTCTGTATCTTTTCTGTGTCTGTTTTGTATGTATTATATACCTAATTTTTATATTTTAAAATAAAAAATGTCATTAGACTTATCAGTATTACTTGTTTTTTTATTATATTTCTACTTTAAACTCAAAAATATACCAAAAAAAAAAAGCAAAATTTATCACTTAATAACAAAATATACGAAGTATGCTCCTAGTGGTACCTGGTCACGTTTTTGGGGCTAAAGGCTGTTGTAACTCGGTTTGACTTAAAATAACAACAATTATGTATAGAATATAAATTTTGAAGAGCAACATTAGCTTTCTTTTGAGATATTAAGCGTGTTTCTATTATTTACCGTTCTGGAGTTATGGCTCCATATGTCAGCTTTTTGGCCAAAAATTTGAATTTTCTCAAACTTTGAGCGACGAGCGGCACTGGTTAATGTCGTTTAATCGAGTTCAAATTTCGGCGCTATCTCAATATCTGGAAAGGGGAATCGTTTTGTGGGGTCCAGACGAACAAGATTCCGACATTTTTTTCCCCCTCTATGAGATCCGGTCACTCTAATATATATATATATATATATATATATATATATATATATATATATATATATATATATATATATATATATATATATATATATACTACCGTCAGAAAGTATTTGCCCACTTAGTTATTTCAACAAAAACCCAGATAATATATTTTTTTAATTTTAATGAATTATTATTTATTTTCACATTATTCACAGTCTAGAAAATCAGAAAAAATATTCATGATTTTCCAGGATTTTTCTCATCTGTGTGACCTCCTTTGTTTTCAATTACCGCTTTACAGAGTCTGGGCATTCTGTCCAGTAGTTTGCTCAGAGTTTCTTCGGTTATTTTAACCCATTCTGCTTGTAAAAGTTCCCACAAGTGATTTTTCGATTGGATAGAGTTTTCGAACACACCTGTCTAAATTGTCCCACAGCAATTCGATGGGGTTCAAGTCGGGTGTTTGTGAAGGCCAAGTCATCACTTCCAGGACGTCATCAGACTTCTATTGCTCCAAAAGTTCTCTAATTTATTTAGCAGAATGTTTAGGGTCGTTGTCATGCTGAAAAATATATTTCCCCTGAAAAGTATCTCTTCCAAAAGGAAGCATATGGGTTAGCAAAATTTCTTGATACTGTTCTTTTCGCATGATTCCTTCTATTCTAAAGATTTTTCGAACTTTACCGTTGCCAAAACAACCCCAAACCATTACTCAACCCTGCCTGCCTTACTGTAGGCAACTGACAGGCTTCCAATATCCTCTCTCCAGCTGACCATCGCACGTAAACTCGTCGATTTGAACCGAAAATTTCGAATTTAGATTCGCATTCGCATATCCCTCGCGATTTGTCGATTCGAGTGACCATTTTGATGTCTCGCAATTATCATAGCCCGATTTTCAACGGAAACTTCTTTCGTTTTTGGCATTTTTCGCAAAACAATTGAGCCTGTATCAATGACAAAGTACTGTTTGCGATATATATATATATATATATATATATATATATATATATATATATATATATATATATATATATATATGTGTGTGTGTGGGTTTGTCAGTTCTCCATCGAGTGCCTCCCCAGGTGGCAGATAGAGGGAAAGCGTACCAGATATGGGTGGTACTGGGGAAATGAAATAACTAGAGTGGGCCAAAACTAGCACCAGGGAGCGACTGTTTCCTAATGAGGCGGCTACCCAATAGCGACTGTTCTTCCTGTTAGGAGCGGCTAAGTCAAACACTCATCAAACCGCAGGGCAAGCGTGATGTTTTAATTGACAATTACCTCTTGAAAATGAAAATATTTTAAAGAAAAGGGTCTCGAATCCTCGGCGGTCAGCTTGTTCCAAATGTAGCCAGCAGTTTGCAAAAACAACTGACCAGGGGTGCAAAGAATGGCTGAGAAAGATTAGGCTGCAAGGAAACTTGTTATAGCCACATGGAATGCTAATAGGCGATTCCCTACTTTTCGAAGTAGAAGCATGAGATATGCCGAGCCAGTATAGTATAGAATTCATTATCTCTAAAATTCTCACACCACATATAATAAATTTCAACAGGGTTGCCTCAATAAGCTTCAAAGTCTTGAACAAATGTACGATAAAAGTTATACAATCTTATGCCCCTATAATATGCTATGAGGATGAGGAAGTATAATCTTTCTATGGAGATCTGATGGAACTAATGACCAGGGATAAGACAATGTACACGTTCGTTATGGGGGATTTTAACGCAAAAGTGAGAAAGAAACAGGAAGAAAGCGAAGTATATGTTGGCAACTTCAGTTTTGATGAGAAAAATGGTAGATGCACAATGCTGCTGGACTTTATAATATAACATCGGTTATACAATATGAATTCTTTCTTCTATAATAAAAAAACAAAAACAATGGACATGGTTAAGCTCAGACGGTTGCACAAAAAAATGAAATTGATTACTTTCTATCAAGCAATAAAAATATAGTGACAGATGGGATTGCAGTAAATTATTTCAATATAGGCAGCTACCACCGAATGCTAAAGGCAAAAATAAAGATTAATAAAAAATTAGAAAGATTAAAATGATTTAAAAAGAACTATTGAACTATGAACCAACGTCAATAAATACCAGGCACCAATAAGTATGGAAATGTGGAAAACAGATGTCGCTCAAGACAGGGAAGACGTAGGTAATATCAGTAATCGCTTAACAACAACACTAGGGAAAGTGGCAATGGAGATCGCAAGAAGGAAGAAGAGGGGGCCAAATAAACTAAGCATTGAAACATTGATAGAAAGAGACAATTGCTTAAGGAAAGAAATTACGAAGAACTTAGAAAGCTAGCCAAGAAAACGAGGAAAATGATAAGATGCGATTTCAACAAGTTATATGAATCAGAGGTAGAAGCTAACAACAAAAGACTGAATACCCTCAAAAACAACCAATAACGCAGGTTGTAGCACCGAAAGATCATAATGGTAACCAAATAAGAGAGCGAAATGAAACACTATGCAAAATTGAAGAATTCTCCTAAAACTTATATAGTTTCCAAGTCAAACAAGACAAAAACCAAAAGAAATGGACAAAAAATATTAAATTTAGGCTCAGAAGATTTGCCCGAAATCACAGAACATGAAATCATGTATGCTTTAAAATCTTTGAAAAACAACAAAGCATCAGGAGAAGATGAAATTCTAATACAAATGTTGAGATATGGAGGAAGTGTGATTTTATCGGAATTGCGCACGTTGTTCAACGAATGCTTGAGTCAGGGAAAGATTCCAAAAAACTGGAATAACGCTATTACTGTACTACTGTATAAAATGAGTGACAAAACCAACCTAGAAAATCGAATCCAATTGACATAAAAAGAGACGTTAGACAGGGGGACACACTGTCTCCAAAGCTCTTCACTCTAGCCATCGAAGATGTATTCAAGAACCTAAACTGGATAAAGGAATATTAATAAATAGAAAAAGACTTAACCTGAGATACGCTGATGACATCGTTTTAATTGCCGAAAATAAAAAACAATTAGAACAAATGCTATTAGAACTGGTCGAGGGTGTAAGGAAAATCCACATAGTAGCATCGGAGAGCAATATATAGAGGACGTGTTGAGTTACATGTACCTGGTTCGCGAGATCTCACTGGAAAGATATAACCAAACAAAAGAAATATACCAACAAAGAAGACTAGCGTGGGCTGCTTTCGGAAAACTAAAAAATAGATTGAAAAACAAAAATATCCGAATGCGCCTTAGATTTCGCCTGTAGCAATGTGTCTTCTCAGTGATAACTTATGTCGCTCAAACTTGGACGATGACCAAAAAATCAATGAACATACTCAGGAAAGCCCAAAGAGTCATAGAACGGCGTTGAAAGACCGAAAAAGAAACGAACAAATTAGAGGCGTAACCAAAATTAAGGATGTCGGTGAGGCGATTGCTGAGTTGAAATAGGAGTTTGCCGTCACACAGCTAGATGTCAGGATGATTGATGGACAAGGACAATATTATAGTGGAGGCCATATATCGGAAAACGGACTAGAGGACGGTCACCAATGCGCTGAACTGACGACATAAAGGAAGCGGTATACCTTATCTTGAAGGAGAGAAGCGCAAAACAGGAGCACCTAGAGACAGAAAGGTAAGGCAGATATCCAGAATGGAGGGAAGATGGCTAATTGTTTTATGCCGTTCGCCCATGTTGTCTGTGGTCTACCCTTGTATCGTTTATGTTCTCTAGGCCTCCATTCAACCATATGGCGTGTCCATCTGTTATCATTCATCCTTACGGTATGCCCCCCCTAATTCCACCTTAATGCATATATTCGTTGCATTATCTTATATTTGATCTTCTTCATATCTCGATGTTAGGAATACGATCTTGAAGTCTACCTGGAGTTTTTATATAATACTTTTATTTAAAGCGCACGTTTCAGTGCCATATATTGATACCGGTAGTACATATTGATGCAACACTCTGGCTTTTATTGTATTTGGGATGTCCAATTTAAATGTGGATTGTAACCTCCCGAACGCAGGCTGTTTTATCCGAGTCAGCCCTTAAATTATTTTTTGATATTTCGATTTTTTGTGTTAAATATATAAATGTTTGTACCTTTCCCATTCTTCCACCCTCTATTAATATTTACTGGCTGTTATCTTCAGTTTCGTTCTTCAAATATTTGGTTTTGGTGAAGTTTATTTTTATATCTATTTTTCGAGACTTGTTATTTTCTTTCATCGGGATTTCTTATAATTCTTCTTTTGTGTTGGCAACCAAAGTGATATCATCTGCGAATCTTAACTAATTTAATCGTTCACCGTCCATTAGTATTCCTTTATTTTTCCACTTTAGCGTTTTGAACATGTCTTCTAGAGGCAACATGAACAGCTTTGGAGAGAATCACCTTGTCTAATTCCTCTTTTAATTTTGATTTTATTTGTTTTTTTCTTCAAGCATTATTTGTGATGTGGCATTTTTATATACGTATTCAAGAAGAATTGTGTGAGGTATTAAGGACTGCCCATATTTCTACCAAATCAAATGTTTTTTCGTAGTCAGCCATTGCTACCCACAAGGTGACCTTATATTCATTTGCTTTTCCACTAGTAATCTAATTGTTTGATGATGGTCCAACGTGTTGTATCTCCCTCTAAATCCCGCTTGGTTACGCGGTTGAGAATTATCTGATTTGTTCGTTAATCTATATATTATTATTCTAGTATTGTATAGTACCGATAACAGGCTGATGGGTCTGTAATTCTCCAATTTAAATTTATTTATTCCCTTTTTAGTGTTCCGTACGGAACACTTATAAGATCACTTCGGTGTCTGTCTGTCTGTCTGTCTGTCACACCCGATTTTCTCCGAAACTATTTGACATAGAAAGGTCAAATTTGGTAATAATAGAGGAATTGATGGCCTCATCAGAGCCATGTAGTTTTGAGAATTAAATTTTGACTTAAGGGGTTAGTTTTGGGGGGTGAAGTCGGAAGTGAAAAAAAAAAAATTTTTACTAGGTCATCGAGTGTGGTGTCAAATGAAAGCTTGTGAAAACACGAGTAAAAAATAAATATATAATATTATACTTGCGCGCACTTTTCTTTGTATTATGTTTAAAAATTCGCGAAAAATCGCTGTCCCGGGCCTTATCTCGAAAAGTACTTATCAAAAAATTTCGAAAAAATTCTGGAATATTCTCCACGGGGTGTAGATTGAATGAAAATTATCACGAGTGCATTACCTTTAATAATTTATATGGTACATAAAAAAAAAACAAAAATTTCAAGGTCATCAGATTTCAGTAAAGATTGGAAACAAACTTTGTTGAAAACTCATTTGGGGTGTATTTTGTGAAGTCACTAATGAAAGCTTGTGAAAACACGAGTAAAAAAATATATATATGTAATGTAATACTTGCGCACACTTTTCTTCGTATTACTTTTAAAAAATCGCTGTCCCCTACCTTATCTCGAAAAGTACTGATCAAAAAATTTTGAGAAAATTCTGGAATATTCTCCACGGGGTATAGATTGAACGAAAATTATCACCTTTAATAATTTATTTGGTATATAAAAAAAAAAAAAAAAAATTTCAACGTCACCAGTTTTCAGTAAAGATTGGAAACAAACTTTGTTGAAAACTCATTTGGGGTGTGTTTTGTGAAGTCACTGATCATTTTATACCACCCTAACAAAAATTTTTATTTTAAAAACAATCAACGTACGGAACACTAATTGTGCAAGTTCAACTTGCACTTGACCGGTTTTTTTTTAAAAATAAGCACAATCAAGATCTTTACACAAGACAAAATATTGTAAATTCACACCTAAATATAGTATTAAAAATAGTAATGAATTAATAGCACAAATTTATTCGTTAATTATACCAAGTAACTCCAGATTTATATTGTTTAATGTACAAAATCTTTTTCCTATATACCATCATCAGACACTATAAGTTTGGTTCAAAGATTACTCAATAAAAATAATGTTAACCCAATAATTAAACAAGAAATATTAGATATCTTAACATTGTGTTTAGACCAGAATTATTTCGAATTTAACGATAAGATTTATATAAGTAAGAAAGGTCCTAGTCCAATTTTATCTGAAATTTTCATGGACCATTTAGAAGAACAAATCAATAATTCTCATTTTTTTAAAGATTTCTTTTATTGATACCGGTATGTAGATGATATAGTGACATGCTTTACCGGCACAGATCGATTAAAACTGTTTCTAGATTATATGAAGTGACTTCAAAATAATATTACTACAGAAATAGAAACAAATAAATCGATTAATTTCATGATTTAAAAATATCAAACAAAATTAATAAACATGATTTTGAAATCTTCCATAAACCAACATAGTCAGATATAACTATACACGCTAATTCTAACGATCCGTTCACACATAAAATCTCGGTTTCTAATAGTTTCATCCATAGACTAATAAACACACCATTAACGGAAGAAAATTTTCGGAAAGAAAAAGCAATAGGACTGGTGTACCCGTATAAAAAACTAAACAAAGATAAGTTTCATACACTCACTTATACCGGTAAATAGACTAAAAATTCAAAATTTTTTCCTTAAAAATCATGTAAACATTATTTTCCGTACCAATAACACATTAGCTCGACATATTAAAAATAATAAAAGTAAAACAAAAAAATAAAATAAAACGGAGATTTACGAATTATGCTGTGGTACTTGCAATAAAACCTATTTAAGACAAACAGGCAGATCTTTTTATAAAAGAATAAAGGAACATAAACAAAGCTATAGAATAAGAAATAACAGATCTCATTACGGTAAATATTTAACAGATGAAAATCATACATTCAATGAAGATTTCAGAATTGCATGCATAATGGAAAGAAAGGGAAATTACTGAATTGTTTAGAACACGTAGAAATTAACCAGAAAAAGTCCTCACGTTTGTTACTCAACGATCAATTAGATGGGGGAGGGTCTCTTTAATTGAACTTGTTCTAGATATTAAGATAAATATTGTTAATGAATTTAGTAGCATCTAGGTAAACTATATATTCTGTAACATACTTTGTAGTTAATTTATACCTTGTTCCAGAAGAAAACACAGTGTGTCGAAACAAATCTCAGCAATCATATAATAATGGTGGTGGTGATCTTAAACAGTTGTTTAAATTTTTATTCTTAGTTTATACAAGATGTTTGTATTGTGCTTTCTATAAGACACCTGTTAAATAGAGCTTGAAGGGATTGTATTATCGGTACCCCTCCACCCTTTATCATTTCTGTAGTTATTTCATCGTCCCCTGGTTCTTTGTTGTTGTGCATATGTTGTATGGCGTTCATTATTTCACTTGTTGTTATATAGGGAATTATTTCGGATCTCACATTTCTTACTATCACTCTATTTCTTCTTTTCCGGGCGGTGACGATTTTTTGGTGTCATGGTGTTTGATAATACTTTTCTGTAGCTTCGTTTATGTGATCTGTTAGTTATCTTTATTTATAAGGTTTATTATTTGATGTCTCCCTTCATTCATTTATTTGTTTAGGTGTTTTAAACTTTTATCCTCTTTCAGAGTTTCTTATGTTTACGAGTTTCTATACTGTCTAACGTCTTCTCTGGTCTTTTTCTGTATTTTTTTGTCTATTTCTGCCAATTCTAATCTGCTGTTTGTAGGATTATTTCTTAATAGTTTTCTCTGTTTTATTAGATTTTGGATCTCCTTACTTAATTTTTGTGTTTTTTCTTTTTTCGATATTGCTATTTATTTTATACTCATAAGTAGGCTGTTGGATATTTGTGTGTTTAGTTCATCAAGTTCTGTTTGGTAGTTTATGTGTTCTATATGATTTTCCAGTACTTGTTGATATTCGTCTTTGTTTTGTTTTATTATTTCTGTTGGTGTCTTTATCTTTATATGCATTATCAATCTACCCCTACTCCTGCTTCAGATTTATTCTTATTTTTACTCTGAATATCCGATGAATATTGCCAATGCTAATGGTATTCAGGATTGCCGTGTCGACTACAATATTCTTGTCATTTGATAAAACATAATCAATTTTTCGTCTTTTTAAACATCTCAATATGTTACTTTCCTTTATTCTCTTTATTAATATGAAACAATAATTTTTTCGTCTTTATAAACCTCTCAATATTTTTACTTCCCTTTATTCTCTTTATTAATAAAGAAACAATTAAAGTTAGCATACGTTAAAAATATTCGCTGTTTCACGCTTGTTAAATTATTTCATATGTCAAAACGTCCGTTTCTCATTTAGCATTGCATGCGGTTGATTTTAAAATTTGTAATTTCCATAATATTTTGTCACAACGATGAATTCCTGGACATATTTAATTTTAATGGTAAACGTGGTGAAATTTTTGAACAATAATTCGTTATTTATTGGCATGTGGAAAAATGAAGTAAAATTGTTTGGGCCAAGGAAATTTGAACAAACATATGTTAAATGAAATCTATAAAATAAGGATGCAGGGACGTTTTTTGAGACCTACCTGAGTCGGACTACTGGGTTTCCAATTTCACACATATACTGCTTCAGAATTTATTTTATTTTTAGGAACAAATTCAGTTAATTTCAAGTGTGCATGTTGCATTTATTTATTTATCCTTAAGTTATATAGTTCCACGTGGAACATAAAAACACTAAATAATAAAGATCAGGAAATTGAAAAGGAATTAAAAGAAGGAACCAAAAGGAGGGTAAAGGGCAAGCGTGGCTCGGCCAATACGTTTAAATTGATCGAAGGTCGGAGGGTCGAAAGGAATAACAGAGCAAAAGAGGGTGTAGGACTGATAATCCATAGAAAGCTAACTCAGAACATTCAAGAATGTAAATATATATCAGAAAGAATAATAGTAACAAAACTTAATTCAGAGAATCAAAAAATTAATATCATTAGAATATACAGTCCAGAAAACTGCAAACCGGAAAACGAGAGAACAAAATTCTACGAAAAGCTACAAGAGACAATTGATGCAGTCTCAAAAAAAGAAGTAATTATCATAATGGGGGACTTTAATGTACGGGTACGGAACATGATAGCACCGGGAGTAAAACAGAGGTTCAATGAAAATGTGACGAATGAGAATGGCGAATTTTTGATAAACTTCTCCGCACAAAATGAATTCCGAATAAATAACAGCTTCTTTAAACATAAAAAACGACATAAATATACACTTCAAAATACGCGAGGAGATAGAACAATCATAGATTACATTCTAACAAATAGAGAAATACATTATACACAAATATTAGACATAAGATGTTTATGTTCTGCAGATGTAGGAAGTGATCACAGTATTGTATTGGAAAAAATCAGAATGACAAGAAAGAGATCTCAACAAACAAGCCCAACAGTTTGCGAAACAGAGACAAAGGTAGAAAGCCTACAAGACGAATCAATAAAAAATCTCTACCAGACAAGATTGGACAACGAAATGAATAAAAACCCAGTGGTAGAAGAAGAAGACATAGAAGTTGGAGAAAGATCAAGGATAACATTATAAACGCAGTAAAGAAAGCACTTGGGGAACATAAAATAAACAGAACAACAAGAGGAACGAATTCTTGGTTCTGCAAGGAAGTGAAATTTAAATGCCAAGAAAAAACAAAAGCCTATCTTAAATATAGATCAAGAAAAACCAAAGAAACACATGAAGAATATAAAACAGTCCGAAACACATCACTGAGAAAAAAGAAAATGGAACATTGGGAAAAATTCTCTAAACAAATGGAACATGGTATGCAAAAGAAGATTTGGAGAATGATATGTGGACAACGAAAGGAAATGAGAGAATTAACAGAAAAACATTGAAAAAGATACATAGATAAATTTTATATAAAGCAATTGTATAATACAACGGAAAATTTGGCACCCGACACACCTGAAATAGTAATCAGCGAAACAAAACTCTCAAAAAATTAAAGAATTCACAAAGTTCATAAACAAAATAATACAGAGATCACAAATACCAGAAGAATGGAGAAGAAGCAAAATGATACCACTTCTTAAAAAATGAGAAAAAACCGATCCGAATAATTATCGAGGAATTAACCTCTTGTGCACAACTTTAAAACTGACGACAAAAATTTTTACAAAATAAAATAACTCCACTTATACAGCTTTCCGAAGAACAAAAAGGATTCAGGAGCGGAAGATCTTGTAAGGACGCAGTATTTATAATGAGACAAATTACTGAAAAAATTAATCGAGTATAACAGACCAGCGTTTTTATACTTTATAGATCTGGTAAAAGCATTTGATAGAGTGCAGCTGCAAGACTTAGTGCACACACTTTATGACAAGAATATTCCATTGGATATAATAGAACTAAATGAGAACATTTACAAAAGAAATAAAATAGAAGCGAGAGTCCACTACTGTTTAACATTATATTAGTTGAAATAATTAAACAGGTAAAAAAAGGCTATAAAATGGGTAATAAAGAGATACAAATATTGTGTTACGCCGACGATACTGTCCTAGTCGCTAAGAATGAAGATAACTTGCAGAGATTATTATATCAGTTTAATACAACAGCAAAGAAATTTAATACGAAAATATCGGCTGAAAAAACCAAATCAGTAGTTATCTCCAAAGTACCAAAAGGTGCAAGCTGGAAATCGATAATCAGATTATAGAGCAGGTGATAACAATTAAATATTTACGAATTAAACTATCATATAAGATCAACATAGAAGAAGAAATCAAAGAACAAATAGTAAAAGCCAACAGAATATCAGGATGCTTGAATGACACTATTTGGAAAAATAAATACTTGAGAACAGAAGTAAAATCTCGTATATATAAATCTGTAGTTCGACTAGTTATGACCTACACAGCAGAGATAAGACCAAAAACACGCAAAACTCAGAGATACTTACAAACATGTGAAATGAAAACATTAAGAAGAATTGCAGGGAGAACACTTTGGGATAGAGAAACAAATGACAACATAAGGCACATATGTGAAGTAGAGGACATTAACACATAGATAAGAAACAGAAAAGAAGAATGGAACACACAAATAGAATGTCCGAACGACGATTAGCGAAAATAGCTCCAGGTAAATCACCGGCGGGCCGAAGGAGTATAGAACACCCACGAAAAAGATGGAACGACGACCTGTAGTGACGATACATTAAAGAAAAACAGGCAAGAATGCTTAACATAAAGAAGAAGAAGAAGAAGAAGAAGAAGAAGTTATATAGTTCAACTAATTTTTACGTAGAATGTTCTAAATCTTTCTAAAATGCTGCAGACCAAAAACTTAATTTGCTACAAGGGCGACGTGTATGTAAAAGTAGCAATTTATGTTGCTCTTGAATCTTACAGTCTGTCAAGTAGCAACATGACCGCTTGTAATTTTGAAAAAATGTGTTACGAGAACATTTTTTGCCATCAATGGATTCTTTGGTGTGCTAACAACGGCGCAATTACCTTAGTAAGTTATCCAATCGCCTCCTGCATCAATAATCGCCTGGACATCGTCGAGACATGCTGTCGACAAAATTTTCTGCATACTCCGCAAATTTTTCGAATCTCGCAAGACAACTCAAAGTCCTCAGAGTCGTTCCTCTGAGCTTTCTCTTTACAAGGGGCCAAACATTTTCAATAGGGTTGGCTTCCGGCGATTGTAAGGGCCACTCTAGTATCTTATCGTTGATCCATGCGAGCAGCTTCGCGACGTGATTTTCGCCCAGCAACCGTTCTTCGGGATTTGTCATCATGAGCACGAAGATGTTGTCGAATAGTCTCATGGGACACACTGAAACCCGATTTTCTTGATTTTGCCTCTCCTTGACGCAGCGTCAATTTCGGGTCCCGTGAAAACAAAGACACAATTGGTTTTTCGACTTTTGGAATGACTTTGCCTACCGAGCCACGTTTTGGCAAGTCATGGACATTTTTCGTCCCATTAAAACGATTTATCCACTTCTTCACAAACGACATCGACTTTCTAATATATTTAGTGGCGGCAGAATGTGCCATTTTAGGCCCCTTTGCATGGGAACAAAGAAAGATTGCCTCGAACCGACGCGCAAACAAGTGACTCATTTTGGATTTTACGTGATTTCGACGAAAGTTCGGAATCGACTGATACTTTTAGACTAAGGTTCCTTCTACTGATTTTTTGTTGAATCGCTAGAATCGCATCTACCAAAAATGAATTATCGCGGACACTTTCTGACTTGACAGACTGTAGTTCAAAATTCTTGAAAACGGTGGCAGGACTGAAGAGCTGAACCTTATATAGATGGGATGTGTTACCGTGACGCGTATTTCTAACATATACTCCTCTGAAAGAAATCAGGCCGGCTACATCAATCGAATATTTCCTCTGAAAGTATTTATAAAAAAATGCAATATATATATATATATATATATATATATATATATATATATATATATATATATATATATATATATATATATATATATGTTAGAAGATATATTTACAAAGTTAAGTGATGATGCTAATGGAATAGCATAACTATTTCGGGATCTGTAACGTTAACCTTTATTTTGGCCTGGTTTTTGTAGCTTTATATTCTACTTAGTTACTGTCACTCTAAGAAAGAATGCCATTCATGTTAAGTTGTATAACTTTCTGCTGTTTGGAGATATTTGCATGATCAGCTGCGGTCTTCGCGACTTTAAGGTAATTGAAGAAGCAATGGTGTTGTCATCAGCAAATTGGTCTTTGGGCGCTTTCCAATAGATTGTTAATTTATAGAGGAAGAGAACCCTGTACACTATAGTACTATAGTGTCATTGATAGTAAAGTTGTCGAAAATTCTCTAACTGCATTTCATATTTAGTTCAGGTTAATGTTTTGCACACAGAGTATTTTTTAAGATTTGAAAAAATGTAGTGTTTTCGTCTATTTTGTGAGCAAGATATTTTAGGATTTTATAGAAGTTTAGTAGTTTGAATGAGTCTCATCTTTATAATTTTATAACAACAGTATTTATTCTGACTTTTCCTTTCATAAAGCTTTATTAAAACTAAGTATTAGGCTTGAATCACAAGCCAAATGATTTGACTTTGTTGCTAATAATTTCCTCCGCAAGAATTACTCCTCTTCATAAAATAATAAAAACAACAAAGCTGATTGGCAAGCATTCAAAATTTATTTTTTAAAAAATTTAAATTTCGAAATAAAATAAAATAAATTTGTACCTTGTGAAAAGCTGACAAATGTGCATACGCTTAGTTGATATTGATTTTTAAGAAATTTAGCATATCAAATGAGGCCATTGCATTTGTAGACTATCATAAAGCCTTTGACACGTTAGAAATGTCCTCAATCATCGATTCAATAAAAGCAGCACGTTTGGAGTCTAGATATACCAACTTAATGAAGTACATATATAACAACTCAACTTCACATATACAAATAAATAACAATACTGATAGGATTAAAATTCAACGTTGTGTTCGGCGAGGAGACACAATATCCTTCAAGCTATTTAGTCTAGTCTTAGAACACATGTTTAAAACTCTAAGAGGAATAAATATTTATGGTATCTTTCTGGGAACATCAGAATATGCTAGCACAACTTTGAAATGCAAACAAATTGGGTTGCAAATGAATATGGTAAAAACAAAAATGTTGGGCCCAAATATTGTTCAAATTAAAACAGCTAAGGATGAGGAACGAGGACCAAAATTGCACACAGGATTCGCTTAACCTGGACTACCATTGGAAGAATGTCATACATTTTTAAAAACAGATAGATCCCGATAAATTTAAAACGAACGAATTTAAACGAAATATGCATCGTGCCAGTAACGTCCTATGGCATGGAAACAATCACACTTACTAATAAAAGCATTCAACACCTCAAAATTATACAAAAGGGTATGGAGCTTGCAATGCTCGTAGTAAGCTTAAAGGATAAAGAACAAGGATATAAAACGACAGACTAAAGTCACTAATATGGCCAGAGAAATTTTAAGCCAGAAATGGAGATGAGCGGGACATATAGCAAGACAGGAACACAATAGATAGACAAATAAACTTATTCACTGGCGGCTAGGTACAACAAAAAGAAGTGTGGGAGGATCCCAAAAAAGATGGTCGGATGGTCTAAAAAGGACGGCTGGAAAGAAGTGGACCAGATGGCTCAGGACAGGAATAGATTCCAATATATCCAATATCTCCGTAAATATATAATTTTAGTAAACAATCTAAAAAATACAGGTAAAATTATTTAGATATCACTAGGGAATTCTTGTTTTAAGAGTTTATTTTTACTTATCTTTTTTCCAGTCTTTATTTTTCGTCTTTTTTCTTATATGGTGTATCATATAAGTAGCCATAATGCCTGTTGTATTCCCATTAGATCTCTTTCGATGTGGACGGCCAGCATTATTTAAAACTTTTCGAAGGTCTGTCCCTAGTTCTACCGATGGTTTATTGAGTTAGGCCCTTTTAGACTTTTGTCTGTTGTCGTCTTTTCGATCTACGTGTTTATTCCATTGGTTTCTTCTGGTTCTGGTCCATTTGGATATTTGTTAGATCTTAGTTAGTTCTTGTAGATCTTTGTTGTGGATTTGGTCGTGGATAGTTTTTCCATTTTTTTGCCTTTAAATATTATTGTTTTTAAAACTTATTGTTTGTCACATGAGAAGATTTACACTCGTGACTCTAGATTCCAAAAAGAGGACTGCCAAACGTTCAAATCATAACTAAGGTCAATATATGAGCTATTTTAAGTTAAATCGGATATAAGTTTGCTAATTGGAGGCATGTAGATATTCTTATCTTAAAGTGGCAACGCATTATCATAAATGTAAAATATATTAAGGACAAATTTGAATCCTGTAGTTTCAAACTTATAGTGATAGTCCAGCATATGATATGCTCTTGTGACTTGCTAATTCCTAAAATGCATTAATTTTTATCGAAATTATAGCGTCCGTAATGAGCGTATTTAAATTATTATGTTGCGAAGTTTACTGCGTTGGTGCAATGGAGACTCTAGGTTCTAAATGAATATCAGATGGATTAAAAGATTCTTCAAATAATATCTCATAATTTTAACTTTTACTTTCTAAAATCCTCTCAAGATGGGTAAACATGATATAAAAAGTACCTGTAATGTTTCTAGTACTTGCAGAGATTTGGAATTCAAAAATCTACACACTGAACGGGGAGATAATTAGAAAAATTCTTATATTTTTTGTCAAGCTATAGAGTTTTCATATTTTAAGTGAATTATAAATAAACTGAGATAATAAAAAGTAACCGCAAAAAAGTGTGAATTTTAGCCCGTTTTTGCAACCTTCATAACATGGAGACAAAAAAAGCAAGCTTAACGTAAAAGGTCTTAAATTAAAGCTCATTAAAAATCTAGAAGAACATATTTTTCAATTTTTTTTTAGAGGCAACTAACCCCTATTTTGGGGTTTAAAAGTGTGAAAATAAATTCCTATTTTACCAGAAAAAAAAAATATTTATGAGGTTTATTTTATGAAAATAGGTTAAGAATTTCAAGTGTTTACATACTTTTGGTGATAATGGCACCGAAGCGCATTTCAACCTCCTTTAACAGGGTTATTATCGTTTAGCGATAAGTTTTGGAGGCTTATAAGTCCCACAATATTTTCTCAGCATTTTTCTTATTTTTCCGGATTTTTCCCCAAAATTAAAAGTTATTTTTTAAGTTAAAATAGTATCAACATAAATTTCAACCCCCTTTTAGGGGGTAGTTATCGCTTAGCGATAAGTTTGAGAGACGTAGAAGTCCAGCGCTATATTCTCAATATTTTGATTATTGATTGTATTTTTTCATAGTCTTGGGAGTCATGTTTGTGAGTATGGCAGGATTCCCTATTAATTGCGCCCTTTTAGAGGGTGATTTTTGATTGACTATACGGTATTGGGTAGAGAATATGTAAATAATTAAAGGGACCTATTTTTATGAATTATACATCATAAATATTTTTTTTTATATTCTGTTAAAAACTTATTTATTTTCAACCTTTTATTATCTGGAACATCTAAGAACGGTTGGCGACTTGAGTTTGTTCTACAAGTATTTTCATGGAAAGTGTTCGAAGGATGTAGCCCGCTTAATTCCTTGCATCACATCCGTATGAGGTTCAGCTTGTTACTCCTCGTCAGTCTTTTATATGGAGAACGTCATTCCTTTGGAATAATTTGCCCGCGCTGTGTTTCCTACCGAGTACAATTTTACAAGATTACAATGATCAAGAACAACGTGAATAGCTTTTTCCGCACACATGCCGCTCCTGGAGCGCTTTAGGGACTTCCCTGCAGTACGTGTGCTAGACTCATAAAAAAAAAACTCAAATTAGGGGGTAGTTACCCCTAAATAAAAAAATAGAAAAATATGTCCTTCTAGATTTTTCATTAGCGTTAATTTAAGTTTGCTTTTTTTGTCTCAAAGTTATGGAGGTTGGAAAAACGGGCTAATTTTGCGTTCACTCAATTTGCAAGCTGTGTCATAGAAATGAATTTCTGTTTTCATAATATGTTAACTGAGCAGCGCAAAATTTTGAATAATTGCCGAAAATTAAACTACCATTGAATTGTTTTATAATTTTATATTCATTATGGCCAGCTAATAATGTCAGTTTTAACATAATTTGTTTTAGAATGTTTAGGAAGTTTTTGGATGCCTTTTATGACATCTATATCATTCGCTTAATTTTAAAGAAGTACCGCTGGTTATATTGGAAATAAATTAAATAGATACTGCAACTGTGAATGAAATTAGTTGTTTAAATACTTTTTTTGTTCCATGAAATGCTCTAACATTTCAGTTTCTTCTCATAATGCTAAAAAAAAAATAAAGGTGTATTAGTGGGATGACGTGGCTAGCCCAGTATTTCCTAAGGAACAAAAAATGCAGCAATTCAAGACTAACGTGATTCCTCGCAGCGCATGTGCGGTACCCCTTAAAAAAATATGTTGCCCCTTGGGACTACTAAACCTTTAATCTTTTTTAATGGTCTATAAGAAATACAACTTTTCGTATTCTCACCTTTTTAATTTACTATAAATAAGGCTTAAAATTAATAAATATTCCCACCCTCGCCGAAAGAAAGAACCTTTTCGTAATTCGCCAGTTTAAAAATTTAAATAAATTGACAAGAATAATGGCGTACGGAAACGCTGGCCATAATTTTCCGGAATTTATAGCCTTGTTAAATGGATTAAAAGATTTCAGTGTGCTGATATAGGCTATGCCATACACTGCGAATAATACGACGCTCTAAATTGTTATAAAAATGTTCATATTTTATTATTCCACCACTTCTGCAGGAAATATGATGTTAAAAGGACACATTCTTTTGATGATTTTAGAAAAATAAGCATTTTTATTTACATGAAGAAACTGTAATTATACTTTGGACTAGGATTTTATTTTTTATTGAGATTCCCAATCGAATTTCTGAAAGTACATATGCATGGCCATTTATATTCGCTAGTAATATAATATGGAAAACTTAACTCTATTAGTTATTGCTCTCTTTTCGAAAGCATTGCCATTCGAAAAATAGCATTAGAACAATTCAGATTCAAAGGAGAGATAGCTTCTCATTAAAAGTAAATATTCAAACATAATCCACTAAGTGGTAAAGTGTTACATCATCAATATTTTTGAGGAAATTTGATTCATTTATTTATAATTTATAATCGAAAATTTCTGCGTCGTTTGCTAAAAAAATCATTTATCGTAAAATATTGATGGAAAATTGATAAATATTCCGGAAGAGGATATTGTAATTATTCACTGTTGTTAATTTTTTATTATTTTCTAATAAATAAATACTGATTTGGCCCTGTTTTACATACCCTCTGAACGCTATAATCGTAAAACTATTTAAATATTTTTGGGCACACTTTCTAAATTAACGGAAAATAAGACTATTTAGCCAGTGCAGTGGCAACCGCTTGAGCCGTGCGGTGCGTCGACAGGCGTATCTTGTCCTTGAAGATGAGGAATATCTTGCCTTAGTACCATTTACAATTAACATATAATATTAAATATTGCTGTTCTGTATTTAATATATATGAAATGGTATGAAATTGTTCTAAAATATACCTCTAATCGAACATATTTATTCCCTTTTTTACCTGACAACACTTTTTCAACGAAAACAATATCATTTGAAAACAGCCTGCCCTAGCGAGAAAGTTGTGAAAAAAATTTTTTTTTAGTAATGGTTCCCCAGATTCCAGAATAATAATGTTGATTTTTTCAATTTACTTTATTTCATCTAAATTATCACATTGAAAAATTGGATCATCATTTCGTCTTGCTTGTGATCTTCTGCAGGGTCAATTTATTCGACCAGGTTTTCAGGTGGTGTATCCAGTTCGGAAAGACAAACTGAAAAGTTCAGATCATCTTTCTTCTCGTAATTAGATCATCGACAAGTATTACCCAGATGTAATCCAAATCAACTGTAGAATATTACATGCCATTTTTTTGTTACGTAAAAAAACTTTTTGCTCACTCAGTTATGCTCATTTTTTTTCAAAGGATTGCCACATTCTTTGGCACCACCAATCAGGAAAATCATTTTTTGGAATCATGTGAGCAGAAAAATTTCTTATATAACTATTTTACGATAATGATATTTCTAATATTATTTTGTGATCCGTGCCGAGGATAATGTGTAACTGCCAAACTGGCACTTTATAATGAGAACCTCCGTAGTCAAAAAATTGGCATCTTGTTGGTAAATTGTTGATATGCCACGCGGGTAGGTATAAGTTTGTCAACGCGTGCCGCTCATGCCGTTGCCGCTGCATGCGGAGCGCTCAAATAATAATATTTTATATTGTTGTTTTTACCCAAAAAGTGAGCACAAAATGTTTTAGTAGTTTTATAATATATAACATTAAGAGCTTGAAAAAAAAATCGTACGTAGAACAGGGCCAAATATGCATTTGCTTATTAAACAATAACAAAAAAAATTAGCAACAATGAATAATTACATGTTGTGTGTGTTGTTACATGTCGACTACATTTAGTTTTTACCATTTTCCCAAATTTTCATCATGAATACTTTACGAGAAAATGGTTTTTTTTAGTATTCCGTACGGAACACTTATAAGATCACTTCGGTGTCTGTCTGTCACACCCGATTTTCTCCGAAACTATTTGACGTAGAAAGTTGAAATTGGGTACTAATATAGAAATTGATGGTCTCATCAGAGCCGTGTAGTTTTGAAAGTAAAATTTTGACTTAAGGGGTTAGTTTTTTTGGGGGGTGAAATTGGAAGTGAAAAAAAAATTTTTACTAGGTCATCGAGTGGGATGTCAAATGAAAGCTTGTAAAAACGCGAGTTCAAAAATATATATAATGTCTTACATGCGCACACTTTTCTTTGTATTATTTTGAAAAAATCGCTAAAAATCGCTGCCTCCCTCCCTCCCTCTATCTCGAAAAATACTGATCCAAAAATTTTGAAAAAATTCTGGAATGTTTTCCACGGGTGTAGATTGAACGAAAATTATCACGAGTGCATTACCTTTAATAATTTATCTGGTATATAAAAAAACAAAAATTTCAAGGTCTTTAGTTTTAGGTAAAGATTGGAAACAAACTTTGTTGAAAACTCATTTGGGGGTGTGTTTTGTGAAGTCACTGATCATTTTATACCTCCGTAACAAAAATTTTTATTTCAGAAGTAATCAACGTACGGAACACTAATTGAGCAAGGTCAACTTGCATTAGGTCAATGTTTACGGCTTTAGATCACTTCGGTGTCTTATTTCTGTCCGTCTGTCACACTCGATTTTCTCCGAAACTATTTGTCATAGAAAGTTGAAATTTGGTAATAATATAGAAAATGATGGCCTCATCAGAGCCATGTAGTTTTGAAAGTTAAATTTTGACTTAAGGAGTTAGTTTTGGGGGGTGAAATCGGAAGTGATAAAAAAAATTTTTGCTAGGTAATCGAGTGTGGTGTCAAATGAAAGCTTGTGAAAACACGAGTAAAAAATATATATATAAAGTAATACTTGCGCGCACTTTTCTTTGTATTATTTTTAAAAAAATCGCAAAAAAATCTCTGTCCACCCGCTTTATCTCGAAAAGTACTTATCGAAAAATTTTGAAAAAATTCTGGAATATTCTCCACGGGGTGTAGATTGAACGAAAATTATCACGAGTGCATTACCTTTAATAATTTATCTGGTATATAAAAAAAAAACAAAAATTTCAAGGTCATCAAATTTCAGTAAAGATTGGAAACAAAATTTGTTGAAAACTCATTTGGGGTGTGTTTTGTGAAGTCACTGATCGTTTTATACTTCTGTAACAATATTTTTTATTTGAAAAGCAATCAACGTACGGAACACTAATTGCGCAACTTCAATTTGCACTTGACCGGTTATTTTATCATACGATACCACTTTGTCTCACAAGATCGAAAATCATGGGCTCACTTGGAAAGTTTAGTGAATTATATAGTATATTTAATGAGAAAACATAGGATAGACATATTTATAATATTACATAGTTGAAGTGGTAAAGGACATTTAAAAAAAAATGTTAGAAGTCTCATTGGCTATTACTGCCGTGGAGTAACCTCCTAATGCCATCATCAAATACGTACGTATTTTAGGTTTGGCTTGGGAGGTTTGCTTGTTCTCAGGATTTGGGTGATATCTTGTCTTATTCTTTCAGCATTTTCTTCGGGCATGGTATTTAGGGCAACCTCTACATTTGAGATTATATCTTCAACTGGAAGTGATTTTGGTGTACGGTGTAATTAAAACCTTTGCTTAATACTGATTCTTCGTGGTCTGTAAGATGGTGTGTTTGAGAGGTTATGCACAAGTGTTCCATAGGGAATTTTTTACGATCGATCTGCGAGTTCACAAGTACTCGTATAAAGTTGATTGATATACTTAACGTTCCGCCATGTATATCATGCTGGATTACCTATAGGTGGTATTTCTTTTTATCAGTTTCGAAATATATATTTAGTAGATTAATCTGATATTTTTGATAATCATAATTAGGGAGTCATTTAATTTGCTGCCCTACAAAAAACGATATATTATAAAATGTCTAAACATATCCTGATAATATTAATAGAGCAATAATGTGTATCAATATTACTACTAATTAAAATTACTTTAATCGCTACCGGAGTGATACCTGAGCGGGAAAAGCTATTAATGGTCTTTGACGAGGTTCGTCATCTTACAGAATTCTGGAAAAAGGTGGCACGAGGAGTGACAAGCTGAACCTCATACGTATGTAATTTCTAGCATGTACGTGTATTTCTCGCATGTACCATTCTGGGAGGAATTAAGTAGGCTACATCTATTGAACTACTTATGGAATAGACTCAAGTCACCAACCGTTCTGTAATGTTCTAAAGAATCAAGGTTGTTGATAACTTCTGGGTCTCCAGATCCCTCTCTCCTGAATAGAAGCGGCATATGTTCTTAAGCACCCAAATATGTGAGCAGTGCTCCAGCGTTAGTTGAATTTGAGCTTTGTACAGCAAAGTTATTGTGGAGTATAAAGCTTTCTAGTAACATAATAAATATTAATAAATATTTGTAACTTCTATAACGATCTACAATAAATGATGTTTCGTTATCGAACCTGCACTATTCTGATTACTCATGTTAGTTTTTTGTCTGGCATATCAATTCAAGAAGCAACAGAAGGAAAAAAGGCAAAATGTTTTATTTTAAGAGTTAAGTAATTGGAGTTCACTGTGAGGAATCGGAAAATATTCCCAAAATTTAATCAATTGTATTTCATTTCATTCATTCAATTAAAAATATTATATTTACTTGAAAAAAATACTAATAATTATTGTAAATTGACTTATTACAGTTTTTCCCACTATCGAGTACACATACGAAGGTTGTATGATAAGTATCTGTCCTTGACAAGAAAAAACTTTATTATGCATAAAATTTATTTTATGCACTTAGTCCAACGTTTTTCTATCTTCTGTAACCCATTTAAAAAATGCGATGTCTTCAACCCTTCAAAATAGGTGTTTGTTTCAGCAATCACCTCATCGTTTGAGCGAAATTTTTTTCCGCCGAGCCATTTTTTCATATTCGGAAATTGGAAATAATCGCTGGTGACTAAATCTGGCGAATATGGTGGATGCAGAAGCAATTTGTATCCTAACCCATGCAATTTTGCCATAGTGATGATCCAAATATGCAAAGTGCATATATTGCATATTTTGCATATTATCTGCATTTTTCTAAATATTTGCATAAATGCTTTAAAAATAGCATACATGTACATATTTGAAGGAATTTATAATATTGTAGGTCTTTGGCAGGCGTTTTCATTCATTTTTCGGAATAAGGGTCAATGTTTAGGCCGCCGCCGCCGCGCCGGTGGTTTTCCCCAAATATATTTTATTATTTTTACGGTCAGTAAAAACCAGTCAGTAAACCCCAGACGGCCATTAGAGCATACTTTTATTATTAATTTATTAGATTTCATTTTTGGTTGTGCTTTTAAAGTGGTTACGTCGATTTGTGCTTTTTATCTTATGAGTCGTATTTTACTACAGTGGAATGCCCAAAGCCAGTAGTGTGTCAGTGTGGATTAAACCATACAAAGAACTAATAATAGATATGGCAAAAATCTACTGTTCTGCATGTGTTAAAATTGTAAGTATAATTTTTGAATACCTATTGAATATACAGGGTATTTTATTTTCGTTTAATATTTAAACATAACGAAATTTTTGTCAGGATTTTGATGTTGATGCTATTTTCAATGTTATTTAAGTTATTTTTGTTTTATTTAACGAACAAAATTTCTATTTAACGAAACCACGAAATAAAAATACATACGTAAACGTATGTATTTCTAGGTAATCTAATAAAAAAGGTACAAAGCAGAATTTTAATTTTTGCCTGCCCTAACCACCTAGTTTTCTATTTAACGAAATTTCTATTTAACGAATTTTTTCCTTGGGATTTTATTTAAATTTTCTTTTTTTTTATTACAGATACCATGCGATAAAAAATTTCAAGTAGAGCAAGACGTGAAAATTGCTTGCCATATTGCCAAATTGAGTAAGACGAAACCTGGAGATAGGCCACAACACACATTAATGCAATGTTTCCAAACAACGTACAAAAATAAAGAGCTAAATGAACAAGACATCTTTAACCGGGATCTATGCCGTGCAATGATGACATCAAACATTCCGTTATCGAAGCTACGTAATCAAAACTTTACTTCTTTCCTCCAGAAGTATTGCAAATTTAATATCCCAGGTGAAACAACAATACGGAGAAACGACGTAAGCTCCTTGTATTCATAGGTAAATGAGGAAATTAAAGGTAAAATTCGCAACGAACATTTTTACATATGTATTGATGAAACCACCGATTCAAGAGGACGGTATATTGCGCATTTATTGATTGGAGTTCTTAGCGACGATATTTTGCCAAAATCTTATCTGATTGCTTCCAAACAGTTAGAAAAACAAATGCATGACAGTGGCCAGATTTGTTCAAGAGGAACTATCGAAGTTTTTTCTTCCTACGCCTGTTTCAGGAGATAACTTTTTGCTTATTTTGTCAGTTGCAGCACCGTACATGAAAAAGGTGGGGCAAAATTTGAAAATTTTTTATCCAAACTTAGTACATGTAACATGTCTCACT
Organism: Pachyrhynchus sulphureomaculatus; assembly: GCA_019049505.1. Taxonomy (NCBI): domain Eukaryota; kingdom Metazoa; phylum Arthropoda; class Insecta; order Coleoptera; family Curculionidae; genus Pachyrhynchus; species Pachyrhynchus sulphureomaculatus. The sequence goes on along the minus strand of CM032448.1, from coordinate 78,679,921 downwards.
CATGGTTTAAATAGGGTTGCTGAGGAAATTAGGAATCATTTTCCGCTTGTGAATAACTTAATTTCTAACATGAAGAAAATCTTCCTTAAAGCTCCTTTAAGGATTCAGTTCTACAAAGAAAAACTACCAAACACTCCTCTTCCACCTCAGCCTGTTATTACAAGATGGGGCACTTGGTTGGAAGCAACATTTTTTTTATTGCGACAACTTCTGTCAACTAGATGGTCTAATTGCAGAATTATCAGACGAATCTTCCCAATCCCTTACAGAACTTAAACGATTATTCAAAAACAAGGAGATAAAACAACAACTTTCCTTTCTTAAAACAAATTATAGCTTTGTTTCTAAAACCATAACTCAAATGGAGGAATCTAATTTGCCATTAACCCGAAGTGTTCACTAATAAAACATCGTGAGGTCGCTTTTGAAAATGTCGCAGGTAAAATTGGGAGCAAAATTTTTCAAAAATTTCGGAATGTTATGGAAAAAAATAGTGGGTTCCAATTTGTCAGCCAAGTAGCTAATGTTTTAAAGGGGGATTTTACCGATTCCATTGATTTAGATCCTATGTTATTAAATAATTTTAAAAACGCCCCTATTACATCAGTCGATGTGGAAAGAAGTTTCTCAATTTATAAATTTTTATACAACGATAGAAAACAAAATTTTTTAATGGAGAATTTTGAGAAACATTTAGTAGTTTATTGTTTCTATAACTGACGGAGACCCTGTCTTTTGCAATATTTGCATATTTCCGCTTACCTAGTTGCATTGCCCTGTATGTATCAAATTTAAAATGTATGTTTTATTATGCTGTTTACTACGTATATAAATTTTTATAATATATACCTACATTATTATTATTATTATATGTTCATCTTTAAGTAAAGTAATAAAATACATTATTATTTATATTTATTTTTTACTTTGTATAATATTATATTTAGATTTAGTTCATTCGCCCTGTATGTTGAAAATTTAAAATGGGTTTTTTATTACTACATTTGTATAGTACTCGTATCATGTAATGTGAAACAATAAATTTACATTTTTCAAGTCTTTTTCGATTTTTTTTACTGCATATTTACAACATGTATGTGCATATTTTGAGAAAATTATTTGCATATCTATGCGCATATTTTAAAGTTTTTCACTTGCATATTTGGGTTTCCTTAGTGATGACACAAGTGTGTACGCGTGTATTGTCTTGATGGAAGAGAATTTTTTTCTTCGCCCAATGCGGACATTTTTCTTTCACAGCATGATTGAAACGATCCAATAAGTTGACATAATACTCTCCATTAATCGACGAGGATTATGCTGTGTGCGTCCCAAAACACTGTGATCATGACTTTGTTGGCTGATAAAATCGCCTTGTCCTTTGGCACCAGTTCGTCACCGAAAACTCACTGTTTGGACCGTGATGAATCTGTTTCGTCAACCATTATGAATCGACACCAAAAATCATTCAGATTGCGCTCTAACATCGCCAAAGATTCTTTTGAAGCTGACACACGTGCGTCTTTCTTGTCAATTGTGAGCAATCGCAGCACTTATCTTGCGGAAGCTTTCTCATATCCAAATGAGTTGTTAAAGTATCCTACACCCATCCAATTGAGATGCCCACAGCCTCAGCAATCTCACGTACTTTCACCTTCTGATCATATATCACTATATCGTGGATTTTTTCAGTCATTTCTGATGTAGTGACCTCATTTGGACGACCTGGACATTCTTCATCAAAAATGCTTGTACGGCCTCGTTTGAATTCAGCTGTCCAATATTATATGGTCGATAACGAAGGTGCAGAATCCCCATAAACTTCTCTGAGTTCCGCTTTGATGGGAGATCATTGGTTTTCTTTTTCAAAAACAAATATTTATTCATTTCTCGATATTCAATTTTTTCCATTGTTGTAAAATCACAAAAGTTGTTCTATTTAAATGGCTACAACTCACAAACTAAATCACGCAGCAACTTGAAAATTTGACAGGAGTCTTGTGAACGGTTATGTTTAGGAAAAATATAATTTTTTAAATGTAGTAGCGCCATTTCTGCCTGTGGCCAGGTCCTTTTCATACAACCTTCGTACTTAGAATTGCTAATAGTAGTTAAAATCTCATTTCTAAAATGGCAGAATAGTGCACTAAATTTAATCTCCAAAAACAAAATCGAAACTTATTTTCTTGAATTTAATTTAAACTAGAAAAACTTTTTATTTTAAATAAGGTGATAGTATTACTTAAATGTTGCAGCGAAGATGGCGCGGGAACTTACTGCCCACAGTGAAAAGGAAAAACTGTCAACGTACCTGGGTAGATATGCGTCGATTACGCCATCCTCATTTGGTGCTGGTGAATAGACACATAAGGTGGAGGATCACAAACATTTGTTCGGACAGGAAAGCCACACTGTTGTCCTTGAAACAGGCCAGGATAAGCTCACAATTGGTAAGCAAGTATAAGGATTTCCTTGCCAACCTGGTCGACAGAAACAACCTGCTTTTAGCTGGGTACCTATCTATATGCATTTCCCGGGAAATGAGAGGGCTGTCACACTGGTTAATTATGAAGCTCTGGCGGACTATACGAGATCGAAGCGTTTTTGAAAAGTCAGTGCAATATAACTGGTATAGCGATCCTAAATTTGTTGATCGATAAATCCGTGAGGAATGAGGCATGACGGATGTAAAAGAGTCTTATAAGGGAACGTTTTTTTTTATGGGTCTAGCATACGTGCTACAGGGAAGTCCCTAAAGCGCTCAAGGAGCGGCTTGTGTGCGGAAAAAGCGATTCAAGTTGTTCTTGAATCGCTGTAAATTGTACTCGGTGGGAAACACAGCGCTGGGAAAATTATTACAAAGGGATGATGTTCTCCATATAAAAGACTGCTTGAAAAGCGTTGTATGCGGAGTAACAAGTATTAGCGCGACGTCTATTTCTAACATGGGGAAGGAATTAAGTGGGCTACATCCTTCGAACACTTTCCATGAAAATACTTGTAGCACAAACTCAAGTCGCCAACCGTTCTTCGATGTTCCAGCGAATCAAGGCCGCCGGTCAGTTCCGGGTCTCCAATCAGACGAACAGCTCTTCTCTGAACAGAATCCAACAAATATAGTGTGTGTTTGCAGCAGTATTCCATAGTTGGTTGAATTTGAGCTTTGTAAAGAATTAACAGCAGTTGTGGAGTGTAAAGCTTTCTGGTTCGAAATAATATTCCCAACTTTTGAGAAGCTCTCCTTGCTATGCCTGCAACATGTTCATGCCAGGACATATTTGCTCCCAAAACAACGCCCAACAAATTGAGTGACGATACTAGGGGAATGGAGTGCCCCGACATAACTATGTCGGGTTCAGCAACGTTAACCTTTTTAGAAAAAACCGCCGCCTGGATTTTTGTAGCGTTAAATTCCACTTAGTTATTATCACCCCAAGATAGAATTTCTTCCAAGTCTTTGTTTAGTTGAACGACCTCCTGCTATCTGCGGATATTCACCGCATCAGCCGATGTCCGAGAGTTCAAAGTGAATGAAGAGATAAGCGTACTGTCATCAGCAAAGCTGTAGATTGGATTTCCGGACTTTTCCAGCAGGTCGTTAATGTAAATGAGAAAGAGAGTAGGAGACAGTATGGAGCCTTGGGGCACACCGGCGTTGATAGTGAAGGTGTTAGAAAGAAATCCGTCTACCGCCACTTGTAAAGAACGCTCTCTGAGGAAACATGAGAGCCACAAATAGAACTTTATAGACACCATAAGAGCGTAGCTTAACCAATAGTCCATCGTACCAAACACGGTCGAATGCCTTGGGTATGTCAAGAGCAACCGCTCGTGTTCAATTACATTGTTCCAAACATGTGTTACATAAGTCAGAAGAACTCCTGTTGATCTATGTTTACGAAAGCCATATTGGTGATCGCTAATAATGTTGAATCCTTCAAGATGCTGATTGATAACCTTTTCCGTGACTTTCGATATTATTGAAAGCAGGGCGACTGGTCGGTAGTTATTTGGCAAGCTCTTCTTGCCTTTTTTAGGTATCGACTGAACTGTGGTACATTTTCAGCAGGAAGGAAATATTCCCCTTCTGTAGGATAGTTTAATAAGTCTACAGAAAACTGGTGTTAGTTCCCTCGCACAGTTATTGAGAACTATGGCAGGTATTCCGTCAGCGCCAGAAGCCTTTTTGGTGTCTAGCTTCATTAAAATAAGCTTTATGATACGCTGTCTGAAGACCTAACCCTGAATATACCAGGTGTCTACTGAAAACAAACAGGATAGATATGAAGGCTAAGTAATGTCCTTTTAAAGGTTATTGGCTTTCCCGAACCATAAATTGAAGCAGGTGCACAGAGGCTATAAGCATTTAAGCCACCTTTCAGTCATATTTCTACTCTTTAAATTAAATACAGTATTATTAATATCTTTTTACAGCCCTTTGATTTGATTTTCTTTATTTTTTATTATACTTCTATTTTCCCATTCATCTTTCTAAAACAAATAATATTGACAGTATAGTTTACCTTTTTGTTTAAACATATTTTACCAAAATTGAAAATAAAAATGTTATTGTTAATTTAGAAACAATATAAAATTTTGACACAAAATACTAGAGAAAAATTAATTGAAGAACTTAAATACATCTAAATTAATTGTAATTTTTCATTAATGACGATACTCGTTATTTATATGACATATTATGTCATGTGACACGGGCCTGTATCTTTTTATTTCAGTAAGTTATTGCAGACTGGTTGGTTATAATCAACCAACTAGTAAATAAATTTAAAAAAATTATGTTTTTCCTATAAACAATATTAATTTTAATAAAAGTAACTTTATAGTATTTTCAAAGTTAAACCAATTTAAAACTGATTGGTTCCAATTAATAAACTCTAAAATTAACTAAATAAAATGATAACCAGAATTATACTGTGGGTGTCATTAATTTTCCTATTTTATCGAATTAATTGGACTCTTAATAATTTTAAATTTATATTATTTAACCTTAGTGATCGCAATAATTACTAGTTTAGATAAAATTTATTGAAATGAAAAAATCTTAAAAATTCAATGATTGTGCTGTTTGACTTCGAAATGGCTTAATATTTGGGTTTTTTCGAGTCCAGTATGTGTCTTAACAAATGACGAATGTGATATGTTCAACACGACGAACGACATCCTGATATTTAATTTGTTTAAATAAAAAGTTATGTATATTTTCCTTTCAATTCATTCAATTACGTAGTAAGATTATTTAGCAAATTTTTGCCCAAAATTTAATTTCTATAACCTGTGGTTTTCTCTGAACATTATTAAAGCTGTACCTATTAACTGTAGTTAAATGACAAAATTTCTGGATTTTATATAACACTATGTACTCGAAGCAATCCCTCCAACCCATTTATCATCCCTTCATCCCCTTGAGTGTTCGACTACAAATAAGTATGTTTAAAATTGGTCTGTTATCAAACAAAAAAATAAAATTATTAACTTCCATCCCTTTCCTCCCATGAATCAATTTTTTTAGGTTCTTTTTCTACTTCTAATGATATGTGAAAATCGCTATGTCATTTTGTTCGAGCATTATAGAGTCAACCGACAACCAGGGATACCGATGATTTTAAACTTGGTTTTCTAGAGATCTTCAGACCTAAAGAAAAGCTAAAAGATCAGAGGATAATGTTTTCACGAACACTATAATTTCTTTCGCCAAGAAATTAAAAAAAAAATAGGTTTAGAGATATTGTTAGTATCCCGTATGGAACACTTATAAGATCACTTCGGTTCGTCCTTCTGTCTGTCTGTCACACTCGATTTTCTCCGAAATTATATGACATAAAAAGTTGAAATTTGGCATTAATATAGGAATCGATGACATCATCAGAGTCGTTTTAAAAGTTAAATTTTGACTTAAGCGGTTAGTTCTGGGGGATGAAATCGGAAGTGAACAAACAAATTTTTTACCAAGTCGTCTAGTGGGGTGTCTAATGAAAGCTTGTAGAGTTCAATAATATATATAATGTAATACGAGTACTTGCGCACAATTTTCGTTGTATCATTTTTAAAAAGTTACGAAAACTGTGTTTTTCTCGAAAAGTACTGGTCAAAAAATTTTGAAAAAATTTTGGAATATTCTCCACAGGGTGTAGATGGAACGAAAATTATCACGGGTGGCATTAGCTTTAATAATTTATCTGGTATACAAAAAAACAAAAATTTCAATGTCATCAGTTTTCAGTGAAGATCGGAAAAAAACTTTGTTGAAAACTTATTTGGGGTGTGTTTTGTAAAGTCACTGATTATTTTATACGTCAGTCACAAAATTTTTTATTTTAAATGCAATCAACGTACGGGACACTAATTACGCAAGTCCTACATGCACTTGGGCTTAAGTATTAAAATTATTCCAGTAAAATCTTGGGCTGAAACAAAAATCATCATTGTTATAAAAATATAAACAAAATTCATGTCAAAAAAGTCTCCATACACTTAAGAACTGCACTGAAAAAAACCATTATAATCAGCCACATTTAATCAAGCTATCTGTTGCTCGCTAAACTGAAAACAAATGAATAATTTTCGGCCATACTTTACTTCACTTGTTGCTAGTAATTTTGCAGGGAGTTTTCAAAGTACTATTAAAAGTGAACGAGAGAAATTTTGATTTGTGAAAAGATGGAAAATTTATACAGAAATATAGGAAAAATTGTTAAAAAGTCGCATGCTACTGTTCAGTACATTGTAAACCAGTATAAATCAACGGGTTGCTATAAAATTCGACCACGCTTCTGTCGTCCCAAGAAACTGACTCCACGTGAAGAGGCCAGTATTGTTAGATAAATAATTATAGATCCCAAGAAAAGTACACACCAATTAAAAGAAGAAGTACAGGAACTATTTTCGAAAATTGTTTGTTCACACACAGTGAGAAATTATTTACACAGGGCAGGTTATAAGGGGTGTGCAGCCAGGAAGAAGCTGTTAATTCCGGAAGCTATTCGCAAAAAGCGGTTAGCTTTTGCTAGGGAATACCTTACTAAACCTCTTGAATTTTGGTAATCCGTAATCTTTAGTGACGAAACTAAAATTAACCTTTTTGGGTCTGATGGCAGAATAAAAGTTTGGAAAAAGAAGAATACTGCATTCGATATTAAAAACATTTGTTCCACGGTGAGTCAAGGGGGTGGCCGTGTTCTGCTTTGGTAATGCATGTCCGCTGGACGGGTTGGAAATTTACATTTTATTAATGGTACCATGGATCAGCATGTTTATCTGAACATTTTGAGAGGCAATTTAAGAGAAAGTGTCCAAAAATTAGCACTCAAAAAAAAAAAAACATTATCCAACAGAACAATGATCCGAAACATACAGCAAAGTTGGTGCGAGATGGATGATCCATAATATGCAATAGCAGCTTCATACACCTCCGCAATCACCCAACGTTAACCCCATTGAGCATTTATGGGAGGAACGTTCGCAAACATAGTGTTTCAAATAGAGAACAATTAAAAAACAGAATATGGGACGAATGGGAGAACATGCCAGCAGAAGTTACTAGAAAGCTGGTTGTAAACACGACAAAAGGTTACAGGAGATTATCAAGGCCAACGGCGCACAGTGGGGAAAAACGAAAAATCGTGTTTCAAAATTGTCTAGAGCCTTCAATTTTGGTTCGATTTGGACGATTTTTTTTTTAAAATTGAAGCTTATTAAATTCCGAACAAAGTTGTCGGAGCCGATTTTGTAATTAAACTTTTGTTTCAAAATGGCGGACGTCTTCAAAATGGCGGTTTCTGATTATATAGCGACTGAGACACAGAAAACGCTTACAGTTTCAAACCAAGTTGTGCTAAAATGCGTGTATGTATGTTTTTTTATGTCGCAGATAATATATCTAATATCACAGTTACAAGATTAATAATAATGAACCCAAAATGGCTGCCATGAACAATAAAAGTATTATAAATATGAATAAACGTACCATTATTATTTTATATCCATAACGTTTGCATAAATAATTTCTTTAAGGTTGTTAATTATAAATATGTTTCAACAATTGACTTAAAATGACAAATCAAGTATGGCGGATGCCAAAATTGAATCGAGCAAGAAAGTTTCTCTGTGGCATTTAGACTGTGGCAGTCAGACCATTCAAGTTATTCAAGTTTAGTTGCGGGATTTAAATTTTCATGCAGTTATTGATAGAATATTGCTGCTGTAAATTTTAAGTATCGTAGACAATTTTCTAGCAGATACAAAAAACAACGATACACGCAGAAAAGGACAGCTCACACAGCTAGAAAATGGCTACAACAGCTAAAAGGTTTTTTTGTTAAAATAGGGACAGCAAATATTTTGCTACACTAGCCACATTGTTTGCTGTTGTAGCAAAAAAGTGGCTGTTATTGCTAAACAGTGGCACAACTTGGTTTGAAACTGTAAGCGTTTTCTGTGTCTCAGTCGCTATATAATCAGAAACCAACGTCCGCCATTTTAAAACAAAAGTTTAATTGAAAAATCGGCTCCGACAACTTTGTTCGGAATTTAATAAGCTTCAATTTAAAAAAAAATCGTCCAAATCGAACCAAAATTGAAGGCTCTAGACAATTTTGAAACACGATTTTTCGTTTTCCCCACTGTGCGGCGGGCCGACTAAATATTAGTTTAAACGAAGTTATTATTTTCCGTTAAACTTCGTCAAATTATTATTGGTAATTGTTAAGTATATGGAAACTTTTTTGACATTAATTTTGTTTACATTTTTATAACAATGATGTAACTTCTAAATAAAATGTTCCGTAGTTGCTTTTAATATTAATCCTTGTTGGTTAAATTTCAAATATTAATTTAAACATGTTTTCTCATAGTTCCAATTCATTAGTTCAACTTAACAGAAAAATACTGTAGAAAGTAGGTCGTGTATGGAGACATTTTTGACTGACTGTATATATAGTTTAAAACACACTAAAATAATAGACTCATGAGTTAAGATAACAATACGTTTTTATACGTTACAAATGAAAAAATGAGCTAATAATACACTAGTTTGGTACATAAATAAAATTATCGTTTTATCGTTCATCTTAAATATATATATATATATATATATATATATATATATATATATATATATATATATATATATATATATATAATATATTAAAATTCCAGGTTTAATCCGTTCGTCTAACAATGAATTTGCACGACGTTTAGCCAAAATCTCATTTGGCATTTTCAAGTGCTCTTGCTGCTGCTGCTACTCGATACTGTGATCTTGCTGCTCCTGCCGCTCGAAGCTAATATATATATATATATATATATATATATATATATATATATATATATATATATATATATATATATATATATATGTATATATGTTATCGGCAAAGTGTATAATTCAGGCATTCTATAGAGTACCGAGCTCGTTTAGGCAATGTATGACCTATTTTCTTTTTCTCTAATTATTATATACTTTGTTTAGGCAATCTACAGAATGACTAGGAATTTTCCATAGAATACCGATAAGAGATTAGGTAAAGTATAAAATGAAATACGAATTAGCATAATACCAAACGTACAGCCGACAATTTTTATAGTAGATATTGAAAACAATACCATAAGCGTTACCTGTTAATCGTGTTGCGGGTGGCGGGGGAGCGCGGTAGGGTAAAGTCAATACGTTATAACATGAACAAACCTGAACTAACAGAATTTTATGTCTTAAGAAGAAAGTTCATCACGCAATAAATAAGTCTAAAGTGAAAGCCAAATTACCATAATCACATCTCTATTTATTCAAAATTAACAATATCAAGATTATCAACTGTCTATTAAAAAATCCGTAGAGAAATGACATGCGAGACTTCGGCAAGCTTTGAAAAATCAAACGTTGATTTTATTTGCAAAAGAAATACCTAATGGTTTTTGAACTTTAAAAAAAATTAGTTTAGGTTAGTTCAAGTTAGTCAAGGGTAGTTCAGGTTGGTTAATGTTATAACGTGTTGATTCCATCCCCACAGTGCTCTCTCACCACTCGCAACACATGTCACGGTTAATGCTTATTGTTTTCATTATCTATTATACACATGGTCGGCTGTACGTTAGGTATTCTATAGAATGTCAAGGCAAAGTTTAAAATAAAGGATATTTTATACTTTGCCTGAAGGTTTTAGGCATTCTATATATATATATATATATATATATATATATATATATATATATATATATATATATATATATATATATATATACATAGGGTGTTACGGAATTCACTGCACATTTTTTTGCATCCCACCGAATGAACGTTGCACTCCACAATATCGAAATACGTCAATTAAATAGAAGTTAGTTTTTTCGAGCCTGTCAGTCGGCTATTCTTAAATAAATTTGATAAAAAAACATATTTACAAATTGTACAAGAAATTCTTTAATAATAATTAAAAATGAGTCTATGCTCATAGATCGGTAATAAATTATGGTTTACTTCCTCGTAAAGGTTCAAATTACTTGCTGAGACTTATGCTAACAATGGGGGGAATAAGGATTTGGATCACCAGTTTAACAATTTAACTCAGCCACTCAATAGTAACCCGTGTATAATATTAAAAAATAACTTTGGTTACTGAAAATCTTATAAAACCTAAGAAAAAATTTTTTAAAAAGAAATCGTAAATTTTTATTAAAAAAAAAAATGATACTAAAATGGCCAATTTCTCGGACCTAAATTATTTAAATGAGTTCTTAACTATCTCAAATGAAAGCTTAGAGACTAAGGAACATTTTCTGATATTTAAGGTACTGAAAAAAAGTTGCTTAAAAAATTCGTCATAAGAAAAAAACGTAAATCTATACAATATGTAAAAACCGGTGACTTCACAAAACTCACCTCAAAAGAGTTTTCAATAAAGTTTGTTTCCGATCTTTACTGAAAACTGATGACCTTGAAATTTTTGTTTTCTTTTACATACCAGATAAATGATTAAAGATAATGCACATAATTTTTGTTCAATCTACACCCCGAAGAGAATGTTCCAGAATTTTTTCAAAATTTTTGGATAAATACTTTTCGAGATAGAGGGGGTGGACAGCGATTTTTGACGTTTTAGTACAGAGAAAAATGTGCGCATCTAAGACATTATATTTATTTTTGAACTCGTGTTTTTACAAGCTTTTATTTGACACCCCACTCGATGACTTAGTAAAAAAAATTTATATTCACTTCCCGTTTCACCCCCCAAAACTAACCGCTTAATTCAAAATTGAACTATCAAAACTACACGGCTCTGATGAGGCCATCAATATTTGTTCCAAATTTCAACTTTCTACGTCAAATAGTTTCGGATAAATCGGGTGTAACCGACGGACAGACAGACAGACAGACAGACAGACGGACAGACAGGCGGACAGACAGACAGCGAAGTGATCTTATAAGTGTTTCGTACGGAACACTAAAAATGGCTAAAATTATGTTTGGATCAATTAGAGTAATGTCGATGGAACATATTTCCGAGTTAAATAAAAAAAAATAGCTTACAGTTTGCAAGTACACCCATTTAATGATACAATAATTCTCCTATTTTTGAAGGTGTTGCCCCAATTTTTCAGTGGTCGCAATATTTTTTTCTTAATGGACTTGTCGAGATGAGTATATTTTTAAAAAAAAGTAGCAGTATTCGACGATTTTTTTGGCCTGTTTTGGTCGTATTTTGACTAGAATAATGGACCCTTTTTATTACTTCAATTCTTACTTGGAAATATTAGTACTGTGACAAGTTACAATTTTGATTTATATAAATAGAAAAAGGATATAAAATTTTACCAGTGTTGCTTGTTACTTGCACTGAATTTAAAATTATTTACTATAAATAATAGTCTTACGAAAGAGACTTAATGCATAGTATCTCATAGATATATGTTAAATTCAATAATTATTTTAATAACACATTCGAACACACAAATAAACTTATATTAAGCTACAAATCGTGCTAGCATTGAATAATCTTACATAGCTGTAACAGTGGTGGGCTGATATTTTTTCCTAAATAATAACATTATTAGTACCCACGCTAAAATAATACAGTAATTGACCAAAGCAAATAGGATTTGAGTACGAATGTAGCAGACTTATGCCTCTAGTTAATTCTCATTAGACCTAAGGTGATTATATAGTTTCCATGTTAAAATTATGTTTCGTGTAAACTAGATATAACTCAAACTTAATATTCCAGTGGTGTATCAGGATACGTTTATAATTTATTAACGACAAGTATTTCCCCGCAATTTCTGGTATGCTTTTTCTAACAGTATCTATAATTACATCATACAGTCGTCACTTGTTTCAATATTGGTCATATCGTGATTTAAATCTATTTAACACTATGACTCTAATTAATGACTATAATTATAGATCTGTCTATCTATCTAATAAGCCCTCTTCTATCCAGTGGCGGACATAGGCCTCCCCTTCCTTTTGCCATAACTCGAGACTCGCCAAAATGGCACGATAAACGAATAGTCTTAAATTCTTTCCAAAGCGAGATAAAACGAAAAAAAAACAATTGCTAGTATATCCGCCAGGCCGCCTAAGTCTAAGAGTTTAAATCAGTTTTTGCCGGTCACCTGTCAAACAAATGTCAACTTGTGATACATCGTTAGAAAGCGAATTTCAAAGCAAATTGAAATTTATAAAAAACAGGGTTCCATTAAAAATAAGAAAGTTGCAGTCACTTCCAGTCAAATCGGAAGTAGTTAAAAATATTTCTTAAGTGATAAAAAAGCATAATAGTGTCCCATTCTGGTATCTAAAAATGCAAGTATGTAACTTTCAAAATAAAAAAATTACAGGGTGTTACATGTTGGCTGTGTCATCCGGTATATATATATATATATATATATATATATATATATATATATATATATATATATATATATATATATATATGTATATATATATATATATATATATATATTATATATATATATATATATATATATATATATATATATATATATATATATATATATATATATGATATATATATATATATATATATATATATATATATATATATATATATATATATATATATATATATATATATATATATATATATATATATATATATATATATATATATATATATATATATATATATGTATATATACATATAAAGAAAGAATGCAAAAGTTGTCGTATCTAACAAAATTCTTAAATATAAAATTAGTTGGGGAACTCGGCAAAGGGCATGATAAATGTTCACACAATGTTCATTAAGCCAATATTTCGGTGCTTGGTTGGGTCCTTCTTCAGGGCACAAACTCACTTTGGATCCTACTGTTGTCATTCGGTCTATCTGACATCCAGCGCTTCTAGAGTAAGTTTGTGTCCTGAAGAAGGTCCCAACCAAGGACCGAAATATTGGCTAAATGAACATTGTGTGAACATTTATCACGCCCTTTGCCGAGTTCCCCAACTAATTTTATATTTAAGAATTTTGTTAGATACGGCAACTTTTGCTTTCTTTGTTTATTTGTTACAGAAACGGGTTTTTTCAAGAGTTATATAGAATATATGGAGTGGAAACTACTACTCTTTTCCGCAATTGGGCTAAGTATAACCATAAGTTAGCTAGAATGACCAGTAGGAGAAATTTTTTAATGAAATGCCGTTCAACGGGACTTGTCCCTAAACATATTGTACAAAACTTTGGATGCATGAACAATTTGATGTCAGATAGACCGAATGACAACAGTAGGATCCAGCGCTTCCAGAGTAACTTTGTGCCCTGAAGAAGGTCCCAACCAAGGACCGAAATATTGGCTAAATGAACATTGTGTGAATATTTATCACGCCCTTTGTCGAGTTCCCCACCATATATATATATTTATATTTATATATATATATATATATATATATATATATATATATATATATATATATATATATATATATATATATATATATATATATATATATATATATATATATATATATATATATATATATAAATTATGGTAATTTGTCTTTCATTTTATATATTTTTGATGACATAGTTATAGTTAACTCTTATTAAATGCCTATCTTACATATTATATGCATATATAACGTTTCTTTATTCACTACTACTATTATATTATATATATATATATATATATATATATATATATATATATATATATATATATATATATATATATATATATATATATATATATATATATATATATATATATATATATATATATATATATATATATATATATATATATTTATATATATATATATATATATATATATATATATATATATATATATATATATATATATATATATATATATATATATATATATATATATATATATATATATATATATATATATATATATATATATATATATATATAACTTAATAGTAATCTGCAAAAAACTAGTAGTGAACCACTTTTAATTCTCAGCAAAATAAATGCAATTAAAAAAAGTGAAATATGTTCTTAACTGCTATGCCTAACTACTATTTTGTTTTTTTTTTTCAGATAATCAAATTGTTTATTTTATTTAATATATTTTTATATGAACCATATATTTGAGGAGGTGTTAACTTCCCCCCATTCTTTATTATGTATAATATTTGTCATTATTAACATAATCATAATGTCATAGTCAATAATTTTCAAATGATAATTGAGACAAGATTTTTTCACCTTTTTGTTATGTTGTTCACCTTCCGACCTAAATAGAAATGACCTTTTTTATATCATTAAAAGAGCGGTGAGTATGTCATGATATCCGTGCTGAAACATACATTTGCATTTCACGTTCTTGTTTAGACCAAGCAGTAGTGCTGTTCACTGCTATCGTTGGGCGCTTATATATAACGCACTACCATTATATAAGCTGCCTATTTTAACAACATCTCTCAGTTCTCTCAAATTTATTCTCTACAGTCTGAGGTTCCAATTATGTCCATTAAAAGACAAATATTCCATTTCTTTCTAGTAACGCAACGAAAGGCAAAAAATGTTTACAGACTATGTCGTATTTTTCAAAAAATCATAGTCCCCTAAAAATTGTCAAATTTCACTTCTTTTTTAAAAGTGTGTTACCAAATTTTCAAAACTTCATTATGAGTTATTTAACAAAGTTGTCTTAAAAAATTCTAGAGGTTTTACAACAAAAATTTCGAGAAAATGGTAAAAATGATAAATATCCTTTGAAATAGTACAACCATTCCATAGTATTTTTTAATGAGTGATGCTGACTTTTCGCTCATGATCCTGCTGGTTTCTAACAAGCTTTTTCCTCAAACTAACTTCTTCAGAAACTGGCACAAAATTGATTTAAATTATTAATTAATAATTATTAATTTATATAAGTGTATCTGGGGGAGCGTGGGTTTCTCAGATTGGTGAGAAGTAAAGACCAGTGACGAGACTAAAGTTATTGGAATGTTTAGATACTTCGTTAGATTTTCGAATTCTTCGAAGATCGAAAAGGAATTTAATGCAAGATTTTTGATTGGTCAAAGTGTCTGGTGTCGTGTTTCATGCTGGTGTTCTGCAAGTGTTGAAGAAGAAATGTTACAAGGACGTAGTGCTCTTTGATATTTTTTAATTCTACTACATATTTTTTTGCTCGTCTCGCCGATATAGACTTAACCATAGCTACATGGGATATTATAAACCTCTGGATTTTCAAGAATCTTATCTTTTACACAGATCTAAAATCAGGTGACCGTTTGACTCTCATAGAGAATCATGTTATTATTTTATGTTTCCGGAACCGAAACATAGACTATTAATGCAGCATGCCGTTGAAGAATAGAGGCTTTTGAAACTACATGCTACAGGCGGATGCTCACAATTTCCTGGACATAGGGCATAGCACAAATGCGTTTGTTCTGAGCGATCTTAATAACCAAAATAGTGACCGGCTGTTACCATCGATTCAAAGAAAAATAGCACCATTATTTGGTCACATAATAAGGAGGGATGGCATGGAAAAGTTGCTGATTCAGGGGAAAGTTGACGGACGAAGAAAAAGAGGTAGATCTCTCAACAGATACATCGATCAGATCATGTCTACAATGAACTTGGAGTTACTGGAGATGATGAGAAGTGTTGAAGATAGAGAAGCCTGGAGGGCTGTTGTCAATTCTGTGCCAACTATGACAGCCCGTAATGTATGGAAAGATTACGATCCTAAGAGATTGATCTACTTGACTTATAGACTATGAAGACACCTGGATAACTTAAGAACGAAAGTAAAGTGAAGTAAAATCTTTGAAGAAATTGTGGCCGATAAACTGGTGCAGCTCTATGAACAAGAGCGTTGATAACTGAGTGTTTTTGAACGAGATAGTGATACAAGGACGCCTTAAAATATCTGTCTGTGTGAGTGAGCTTTCTGTATAATGACTGGCTAAAAGCCATGTCTAATTTTTGATTAGTAAGGATGTTTAGGAAATGGAGACAATTACTATATATATTATATATATATATATACTATATATATATATATATATATATATATATATATATATATATATATATATATATATATATATATATATATATATATATATATATATATATATATATATATATATATATATATATATATATATATATATATATATATATATATATATATATATATATATATATATATATATATATATATATATATATATATATATATATTATATTGGGTTGTAAGGAGTGATGAGAAAACTTTGAAGAGATTGACAATAACTAACCGATATATATATTCATATATTTAACCATTATATAAGAGATAAGTCACAAAAATTTCTCAGTGAGAATCAGGAGATCTGAGGGTAGGTTTTAGGTATGAAAGATATTTATAATAATGGTTATAATATCAGAAATGGAAATTTTGCAGAAGTTGACTAAAATATGGTTGAGGTCGAATTTGACTTTCACTTCATCCCTCTTCGCCCAATTGTCAGTACCATTGACTCTCCAATATATTCTCTTGCCAGGTACTTACCCTCTGTTTTAAAATCTTTCACAACAATTCAAGGAAATTAATTTTGACCCAACGATATTTTAGTAAGCTTCGATTGGAATACCGCTTTACCAAAATCCTCATTGGTACATTTATTATTATAAGAGACATTTACTAAACCCAAAATTGGTCCTCATCCTATACAATGATCAAATTTCTGAACAAACATCTGGCACAGCAATAGCTTCTCCTCTTCCGCCAGTTATTGCCAAATGTTTATGGAATACTTCGAAAAACAAATAATCTTGTTGTTCTTGTCACGTTGAAGTCACTTCACTAATTTGGCCATTCGGTCAAGAATCTCTTCAAAATTTCTTCTTTCATCCTATTTCTTTACATCCAAATTTCCATTTTACCTTTGGTATTGAAACTGATAATACTCTTTCCTATACATTCTCCTTGATCAAAAATTAGATAGGGCTGGGCCACTTTTTATACAGGTAATTTACTCACACGGATATATATTTAAGTTCTTCCTTGCATCGCCACCTTATTTAAAAACACTCAGTCTTCAATTGCCTTGTTTATGGAGCCCTGTTACTAAAAAACAATACTTCCGTTTTTTAATCAATAATTTCCAGTAGCAAAATATAAAACACTCATCTTAAAAACAAATATCTAATCAGGGGTCTCTTAAGATTGCATTTCCTCCATACATTACGAATGTCACAGATCTCATTTTGAAAATTCTACGGAAACATAAAATAATAACACCACTCTCTACGTGCCCTAAGCTCTCACAACATCTCAGCTCTCTTGAATATAAAACTCTCCTTGAAAATCCAGGAGTTTACAATATATCGGCGAAACGGGAAAAAAATATGTAATACAATTAAAGAACATCAAAGGGCAGTACATCTGGAGCACATGCAGAATGCCAGCATGAAACAGGACACCAGATTCTCTAATTACAATAAATTCCTTTTTTTATCCTTAAAGAATTCGAGAGTGCAATGAAATATCTAAATACCTCAAACACTTCAATCGTGACACTGGACTCTCCTTCTCAGCAATCTGTGAACAGATTATTGGTGAAGCCCCTCCTCTGTTTGCTTATTAGAAAGGCGTGTGCAAGCATAATTAAATTATTTTTGTGCTAGATTCTGAAGAAGTCAGCTTGCGGAACAAGCTCTAAAGAAGCCAGCAGGATGTTCGGCGAAACGTCAGTACCATTTGTTTAAATGAAACAGGGGAACACCAGAAGAATTATAAAAATTTACTAGAACTAACATGAGAAAATTAGAAATTTCAATTAAATCCAGAAACTAATGAAGATATTAGTAAAACACAACGCAATTTTATGTTAAAAAAAGTTTCAAATTTTATAAATTATGGTTCCGCTTCATGCTCATGCTTTCAAATTGGCTTGCCATACTAATGTATCTCACTAAAATCCAACTGCCTTATAATATTACGTACTTCTAAGAGGGAAGTCGTGAGTCTAGAAACAGGCTGTAATGTGGAACAGACAATTCATATTACTATTTTTTTATTTAAGTACGGCCTGCCTTCTGGTAGAAGATTATTACTTGTGTATTTAAGATACGCAGATAATTCTATATTCCGTGTGTCGTCTTTAGGAAAAAGTATTCTGCTTAATTTTCGGAAGTAAAAACCTTTTTATAAGATATATGGGTGTTCGTGGTGGTTTTGCATATACGGTTCTTGCATATGGTCAGATAAAGAAAAATTAGTGCATCCTGAACGCATTAAACATGTAAACACTATGTAAAAGTACCGATATAAAGTAACAGATTCACGGCCTATTTCATCGGAGGGGCACTTCCATCTTCTACGCATGCGTGTTCGGCCATAAGGTAATTTTTTCTATTAAATTGAGGACTGCATGGTGATAGTAAAATGTTCTCCCTGCATCCAAAATATTCGGATAATTCTACAACTCTTATAGAAAATTAATTTTGTTACTTTAAGTTTTACTTAATTTCTAAAAGAACAAGTCTGTTTTACCGTTAAGAGAGATAAGGGCATCTTCAATGCAGGTAACATGAAAGGTAAGCGCTAAAGGTACTCTCAAAGAAGCGTAATGGATAGCGTTCGAGATGTATCTCCATTTCCACAAATGCATGGACCATCAGTGAGTGTTCGGCACTTCTCTGAGGTCCTCTAATCCTAAACGGTAGTTCAGAAATATACAATTACAGGTTTCGCAAACACAGATAAACGAAAGGGCTCTTAACCGAAGATACAAAGACATGACTCGTTACCGTCTTCAAAGATTGCCACATGCCCTCGCTACTGTTAAAATTTAGAATATTAACAGAAAACAGGCAATGGGCCTGCTCCCCACTACTTGGAAAAAAACCAAATTAGCAAAAAATCCCAGGAACAAACCTCGGATCATTGACTGGAATTCACAAAGACGACGATTGCATCGAAACAGGGAAACGTTTTTTGGAACATGGAACATCCGGGGTCTGTGAGGAAAATCAAAAAATGTATTAAAAACCCTTAAACAAATGGACATCAGTATTGCCGTCCTTACAGAAACAAAAAAAAGGAAGAGGAATAGAATAATTGGAGGACTTTATCCATATCTACAGTGGAGTACCCAAAAGCAGTAGAGCAGGCCAAGGGGTATCACTATTAATAGACGAAAACTTAAAAATCAAATTGACCAACTGGGAGACCGTAAGTGAGAGAACAGTAACTGCAAACTTGAACCTTAAAGGGCGCAGAACAACAGTCATCGGTATATATGCTCCAAATGAAGATACCACAGTCCAAGTAAAAGACCAGTTTTATGAACAAATCGAGGAAGTGCTCATAAAGGTAGACGATTAGCAGGAGGGCGTTCGCTTGGGCGATTTTAATGCCCGGACTGGAAGAAGGTCAAACGATGTGATAGTTAGAGGCAATTTTTTTTTTTTTTTATGGGTCTAGCACACGTGCTGCAGGGTAGTCCCTAAAGCGCTCCAGGAGCGGCACGAGTGCGGAAAAAAGCGATTCACGTTGTTCTTGAATCGCTGTAAATTGTACTCGGTGGGAAACACAGCGCTGGGCAAATTATTCCAAAGGGATGACGTTCTCCATATAAAAGATTGCTTGAAAAGCGTTGTATGCGGAGTAACAAGCTGAACTCATACGGATGTGAAGCACCAGCGCGATGTGTATTTCTAACATGCACCGCTTTGGGAGGAATTAAGCGGGCTACATCCTTCGAACACTTTCCATGAAAATACTTGTAGAACAGACTCAAGTCGCCAACCGTTCTTCGATGTTCCAGCGAGTCAATTCCGGGCCCCCAATCAGACGGACCGCTCTTCTCTGAACAGAATCTAACAAATGCAGTGTAAGTTTGGGAGCAGTATTCCATAGTTGGTCGAATTTGGGCTTTGTAAAGAATTAACAGTTGTTGTGGGGTGTAAAGCTTTCTGGTTCTAAATAATATTCCAACTTTTGAGAAGCTCTCCTTGCTATGCCTGCAACATGTTCATGCCAGGACATATTTGCTCCCAAACTAACGCCCAACAAATTGAGCGACGATGCTAGGGGAATGGAGTGCCCCGACATAACTATGTCGGGTTCAGCAACGTTAACTTTTTTAGAAAAAACTGCTGCCTGGGTTTTTGTAGCGTTAAATTCCACTTGGTTACTGTCACCCCAAGATAGAATTTCTTCAATGGGGAAGAAGGGCAATGGGGAAGAAGGGCAATGGGAAAGAAGTACTGAATAATAACGGACAAAGACTGTAACAAATATGTGTCCAATATAATCTGCGCATTTTGAACGGATTTTACCCACACAAATGTGTGTACAAAAACACTTGGCACCAGAACACTAAATACCAAAAATCAATAATCGATTACATAATCAAGAAACAGAACTCTAACTGGAGAGTGTAGGATACAAGAGAATATAGAGGTGCAGAATGTGCTTCAGACCTGTTGAAAGTCCACATGTATATTCCTTTCAAGTCTAATGACGAACAAACCAACGAACCTATACAACAAATAACACAAACAAAAAAAATCAGATGCAACTTAAATGAGTGTTATCAACACAGTACTAAGATACTCTATCAAAACCGTCTTGATCAAAAACTCAATAAAGACTATCTAAAATTGGACACTGACATAGCATATAACCACATCCTAGAAGCAATGTAGTCGGCAGCAGCAGAAGCTCTTGGACACGAGCAGCAAGGTACCTCTAAATATAATGGCCAATTCACTTGGAACGATGAAGTGGAGCAACAAAAACGGAAAAAAACAACAAGCCTACCAGAAGTGGCCGATCACAGAGGATGACAATAAAAGAATAGAATACAGACTAGAACAAGCAAAATTTAAGAGAATGGTCATCCAAAACAAAAATGAAACATGGGACAGAAAATGCAAGGAAGTAGACACATACTTAGGAGAAACCAAACCATCGGAAGCTTGGAAATTCCTGAAATCGCAAAAAACAGAAAACAACAATAAAATGAATATAAATACTATAAAATTAGAGGATTAGTACCAACACTACTCACAAGAACTTCTCTAAAATAGAGAGCAGTATGTAACGCAATCACCAACCAATTATCATATTCAGGGCCAGTAAATAAATATAACAGAAGAGATAGAACAGAAAAGCAGCTAGCCCAGACGACATCCCCACAGAATTGCTAAAAAATGGGACTAGGAAGTTAATAATAATGTTGAAACATATTCGAAGAATATATAAATGGAAAAAAAACTTCAGATTTGTAAAGATGCCTGGCTAACACCAATCACAACAAGGGAGATAGAACTAGCTGTCAAAACTATAGATGTATATCAGTAACGAGCACCCTCAGTCAAGTATATGGAAAAATTTTAAGAAATATAATTGAGGATGAGTATAGTCCCCACGAGATTGAACAACAATTTGGTTTTAGAGCTGGTAGATCGTGTCTAGATAATATATTTAGTGTAATTTACTTAAACGAAAAAAGATACCAATGAACAGAGCACTCTAACCAAAGTATATGATACCATCCAAGTGAAAAAACTATGGCAAATATTAGAACGAACGATCAACTATAAAGCAGCAATCAGCGCAGTAAAACAGCTTTACGACCATGTTCCCGAATAAAGTTCACACATTCTCTCCGAAAATTCTTCTCTAACAAATGATGTTAGACAGGGCTGCTGTCTGTCTCCAACACTATTCAAAATTTATCTGAATGAGGTTTTAGAGAGATGGCGAAGAGCATGTAGAGGAATGGGAATACAGCTGACCGACGAAACAATGTTGTACACTCTATTTTTGTCGACGATCGGGTGGTTATTTCTCAGGACAAGAAAGACCTTGAATTTATGACAAGAAAACTGTTTGAAGATATAAAAACTGGGGTGGACCCGTTAACTACAAGAAAACCAACTAAGAAGATTGTATTTGGATATAGGAGAAAAACATGCTTGGAAAAAGAAGTGGAGAGTAGAATAAGTAAAGGAAAGGGGGTCATAAGCACCTAAACATCGTGTTATACAGTTGTGAAACTTAGTAGTTGACGAAACGATTGGAAGAGAATCTAATGGCACTCGAAATGGATTACTGGCTAGGAGTGTCAAAAATGGATAAGTTAGAAATAAAAGAATAAGGGATGTAATGAACACACGATGAACCACGATTATTGAGGAAATTCAACAACGGCAACTTATATGGTACGGACACGTGGAAAGAATAGAAGAAGACCCAAGATAGTTCTAAAGTGACTAACAAGCGAAAAGAGGAGAAGAGGGAGAACAGGAGCAATATGCTTTGGAGGTGTTCAGAGGGCAATGTCAGAGAGAAATCTAAGACCCGGAGACTGGGAAGATTGAAGAGGATGGAAGGAGAAGAACGATATAAAAGAACCGGGTTGATGATGATGAACATAATCAAATAAAATGTATGTATTATCAACAAATATTCAATCTTAAATTAATATCGCAGTCGCTATTGCATTCTACATTGAAAAATTTTAGATTATATGTAAATACTTATGTCAATATAGAAATCTTTATTCTTAATTACGTTGTATGCTGATTTTTTTAACTTTTGACAGAATCATTATTGGAAGTATTGATAAATACATCGACAATGTTTAAATTGCTAAATATTTTTGTCAGAATTTCTGGTTTTGCTTCAAATGTTCTATGTTACTTAAAATACAATATTATGGAGTGTCGCATTTTTTTTTCACAACAGTGTCTCATAACATTCATTTCTTATGTTAAAAGTACTTAATTGTATGTTTTTGTATCTCATTTTCGGCCGGAATCGACTTAGCTTTTTAATTACATTATCAAGATTAAAATTAAATTGTCTTCTGATCTTTATTTTTAATTGGTTGTAAATATTCAAAGCGAAAGTTTATGTAAGGTTGCAATTCCATTATTAATTTTCTTAGTAACTTTTCTTAAATCCTCTTTTAGTAGAGACTTGTTCTACTGTGAATTACATTTATTCCATCTTTAATAAATAATTCACAGGTCTAACGTGGGCACAGTTTGTATTGTAAAGGGACTATAATAATAAAAAAAAATAAAGGGAATACAAACTTCTTACTTAATATATTAAAATATTTCTTTCACTACTAAACTTATTTTTTAATGAAGAAATCAAATATGTATATATATATATATATATATATATATATATATATATATATATATATATATATATATATATATATATATATATATATATATATATATATATATATATATATATATATATATATAAACTCCTGGACAAAATTAACCCAACAATCTGAAAATTAATTTATCTCTTTCTTATGTCAGTTTGAAAGTTTATCGAGTATTTGAATAGTAGGCTATGCATATTTTGTTTCGTTGTTCATGACAGAAATCACAACAATTCGTTTAGATTTACAGTTTTAAAGAATTTTTTAGAAGATAAACAATTTTCTGTAATAATGCAATAGATTTTCTTTAAAAGTAAGCATATAAATTGTTCCCTTTTTCAAAGTAATACGTTTTTGTGGTAGACTGTTTTATTTTCTGACCCCGAAGAATTAGAAAAATGAATCAAACAAGGAATTTAACTGAACACGAGGTAGTGCGAGCCTCAGTTTTATTGGACGTGGGATATTGTCAGAGTTATGTTGCCAATTTGTTAGGCAAACATCGTTCCACTATAAGTCGTATGGTAAGACGCTTGAATGAAGTAGGAACTTATTCTAGAAGGCTAGGGCAAGGGCGAAAACGATGCACTAGCGACCTAGATAAACGTTTTATAAGACGATATGCTTTAAGAAACAGAACTGTCACTAGTTCTATAACAAGAAACTGTTCGCAATGTCACAATTTCTTCTAAAACAGTTAGAAGACGGTTAAATGAAGCTGGATTAAACAGTAGGAGACCAGCCACTGCGCCCGTGCTTACTAGAGAGAACAGAGTTGCCAGGTTACGTTTTGCTCGAAATCACGAAAACTGGTCTGTGGATGATTGGAAACAAGTTTTCTTCACAGATGAAACTAGGGTTAGTCTAAAACATCCAGATGATCGAGACCAGGAGAGAGGTTTGCTCCTTGTAATATCTCTGCAAGGATTCCATTCGGCGGTGGCTCTGTTATGTTCTTCACCTTTGAAAAAGCTCGGATCTGAATCCGATCTTAGAACATGTATGGGATCACCTTAAGAAAAATGTGAAACGTCATATATCTGCACCCAAAAACCTAAGGGAACTTTGAAAATGCAGGGAACTTGTTATCACAGAATGGGAGCAAATTAATCAAGATTTTATCCAAAATTTAATTAGAAGCATGCCTAGGAGCATAAACGCTGTCATCCGAAGTAGAGGAGGCAACACACGCTACTACTGTCCCAGTTACACCATTAATTTTGCTACTAGTGTCCCAGTTTATTTTTTTTCATTATTACATAATTTCAACGATTTTGTTATTAGGTCCTAAGAATAATTTTAATTCGAATCTTATAGAGAAATTTGGTAGCTAATTCATTTTTTAAAGTATCCGAATAAGTTTTTTCTAACTTTTAGTGTAACCAATGGTCATAAAAAATTATTAAAATTAATTCATTATAGAGATTTGTTTGATTTAATATATTGTTGCGTTAATTTTGTCCAGGAGTGTATATATATATATATATATATATATATATATATATATATATATATATATATATATATATATATATATATATATATATATATATATATATATATATATATACTATATATATATATATATATATATATCTATATATATATATATATATATACACACATACATATATATATATATATATATATATATATATATATATATATATATATATATATAATATATCGATATTAAATCGAAAAAAGCAGAGTTCCCCAAAATGTGTGCGACGAAAATTTTCCGTTTATCAAATTTAGTTTACCAGTTGTCAAATTTGGTATTGGTATGTTCAAAATTTCAAGAATTGTCCATAAAGGGTTGCGTTCAGCATTCAATAAAATACAGTTAACAACAGGTTAAGTTTTAAAATTAATAACACCAAGTTTAAATAATCGGTCAAGGGCAAGTTGAACTTGCACAATTAATGTTCCCTGCGTTGATTGCTTTTAAAATAAAATATGTTGTTACGGCGGTATAAAACAATCACTGACTTCACAAAACACACCCTAAATGAGTTTTCAACAAAGTTTGTTTCCAATCTTTACTGAAAACTGATGACCTTGAAATTTTTGTTTTTTTATGTACCAGATAAATTATTAAAGGTAATGCACTAGTGATAATTTTCGTTCATCTACACGAAGTGGAGAATATTCCAGAATCAAAATTTTTTTCAGTATTTTTCGAGATAAGGTGGGGGTCAGCGATTTTTCGCGATTTTTTAAAAATAATACAAAGAAAAGTGTGCGCAAGTATTAAATTATACATATATTTTTTACTCGTGTTTTCACAAGCTCTCATTTGACACCACACTCGATGACCTACTAAAAATTTTTTTTTTCACTTTCGATTTCACCCCCAAAATTAACCCCTTAAGTCAAAATTTGACTTTCAAAACTACATGGCTCTGATGAGGCCATCAATTCCTATATTATTACCAAATTTCAACTTTCTATGACAAATAGTTTCGGAAAAAATCGGGTGTGATAGACAGACAGACATAGAGACAGACGGACAGACAGACAGACATCGAAGTCATCTTATAAGTGTTCCGTACGGAACACTAAAAACATCAAAATATGATAAATGAGTACAATGCTTTTTTTTAATCAAAGTTAGGTAAGGATTGAAATTAGAATGAAATATGTATTTTAAACAGAATGAAACGGAACGTACATAAATATGAAAAACGATCATCTGCTAAAATATACCTACCTAGGAGATATTATATACTCATTTATGTATGCTGAGAGAGAAAAGTATGAAACACGTTTAGTAAATAGAAATCGGAAGTTTCTTCCACTTTATTCTTAATGACATGTTTCACAAAATATTTTGACAAGAATTTTTAAAGTGATTTTCTAAAAGGTTGCGGAAGGGACGCTTTGAATCCTATTTCCTACATATCGAATTATTTTATTATTTATAACATACTTATAGGGTAGTCCACGTAAAATAAAAGATTACATTGTACCCATATCTTATCTCGGAAAGTTCTAAATACTTATATCAACGGTTAATAGCATTTAGCATACTTATTTGAGGAAAGGGGGACAATTTTGATGATGTTTTTTTTCGCAACACCCTTACCCTTCTGAAGGGAGAGGGTCACCTTCAAAAATTTAAATGAAATGGGGTACTTCTTTTTTCCAGAATCGATATTCGATTCTAAATCAAAAAGTGTATGCACGTTTTTTTTTTTTAAATCGATTTAGTACATAATTTTAATTTTAATTTGAACGAAAATGGGCACAAGTTTATGTTTACTACTTACTTATTAAAGCAACGGTTAACCACATTTTAAATCACGTTTATAGGTTTGTGAGAAACAATATTTTTTCCCTAAGAAAATCGTTATTGTTGTGTTTTATCCCCACCCCTTCTGGTAACACGTTTTTTTTTTACGTCGAATTGGATTATTGCATATTTTTAGGACACTCTATATAAAAAATTAAATTGTTCTATTTTATTTTTATTTATTTAACAAACAAAAATTTTTTATGAGCTTTAACTTAAAGAATCAAATTTTCCATTTGATGGCAAGAAAAATCACGCAATGCTACGCGTTGTGTGTACAAGATGCACACAACTTATGCATTTATTACATATGGCATAAATATGTAGGTAACAACTTACTTCAAAAATGATGCTTAATTTATTAAGCTACTCTAAAGAGGAGCAAAGAATCCCTTAAGAAGACGGTAACTTAATAAATCCGAAGTCCACCCAGAAAGAATATATCAGGAGCATTAAATTAAAAAAGAAAAACGGTTGTTAAAACAAAAAGCAACGATAATGCTACATTAAAAACAATGGTAAAATTAAAAAATTAAAATTAAGAAACTTCAAATTCGGTATCTGAGTCATCAGAGCTATCGCCGTCATCTTTAGATACTAAGATAACTACAGGGTTTACTTGGACATTCAAAACTTTTTCTCTATCCCACCATTCCAAAATTATTTTTTCTGTATGCTCTACTACTTTTTTGAAGTAGTCTTCGGTGATATAGTCTAGAGAGTCTTGCCATACCATTTCAGGCTCATGAGATGTAGGTCCTTCAGTAATATGCTTTGGCAATGGTAAGGTGGCAAATGCAAAACCTCATCACCCTCTTCCCTTAAAATTTCATCGACCGCGTATATTTTAGGTTTTTTAAAGTCTTTGTCATTAAGAGTAATTCTGTTTTTGAACTTGAAAAAGGGTTTTGATTTTGCTCTACTAGCCATTGAAAAATTTCATTTTTTCTTCCACGATGAATTTGGTTGTTTATTCAAAATTCTAGAACGATATGAAGCATTGTCTAAAACGATTAATGAGGGTTGATCTAAATTTGGAATAAGCATTTCTTTTAGGCACTTTTCGAATGTTTCATTATTCATGCTAGTAATCGGCGTTTTTCGATGTTGTTGAAAATATTAAACTGGCCCCAGGTATAAATCCGGTGTATGAACCAGCATGCAAAATAATAAACCTCTTTCCAGAACTGTACCCCTTCTTCGTTTTTACTGATTTAGCAAAAATTATCTTGCCAGATTTGGATCCACTTCCGTTTGAAAAAACCCATGTTTCATAAAAAAAATTACTTTTCTAAACTGTGAATTAAAATTTTCAACATACTTCCTTAAAAATGTTACGCGGCGACTAGCAATATTGAGAGTTATGTTCATATTAGATTTATACATGTCGTAAATCAAATGTCTCACATCCATTTTCACGAATTTGCTTAAATCCTTAGTTTTTGGCCTTTTCTTTTTTCTTTTTTCACATTTTTTCGGGGTTATACCGCTGCGATGATTCTTCTACAATCCTTTGTATGGCTCTAATACTTAAATTTAAAGCTTCCGATACTTGTTTCTGGATAAGTCGGATTCCTTAAGCATATTTTTAGGACACTCTATATAAAAAAACATACTATATACTGTCTTTGGTAGATTTTCTTTGCTCTTTTTCAAAGTAGCTTATTAAATTAAGCACCATTTTCTTCGTCTGAGGATTTAAAAAGCCCGCAAAACGCTTTTTGGCTTCCATTGTTATATGTATAATAAAATTTTTTGACACTATTGAGAATTAAAAAAAAAATTGGCACTGACATTGACATAATAATGGTGCATTCATTTTTAAACATCCAAAAATATTTAGAGACATTTACAAGAATAATTTACAAATATTAAATAAATTAGAGGTTTTCTGCCTCGGTTTTACTAAAATATTCTGTATATTCCTATTCGTTAAACTCTGAATGCTCTCAAATGAGAGAGCAAAAATAATGGCAACTATTAAGTTCAATAATATTTAAATATTATTTATATTATATCATAAAATAAAATAATGCAATCATTGTTCCATGGCATATGAAAAAATACTATTTTTGCTTTTGTCAGAAATTTAAACATTTTTTGAACAATTGTAAAAAATAATATTTGAAGTTTGAACGCACTAATATTTTTAATATTTAACGATTCTGAACGAGTTTTTTTTTATTTATTTAACAAAATATTTAGATGGTTGCTTGCCACTGGAAATTATAGTTGGCTCTCTGTCTCGGACTTAAAAGTATTTTTCAGTTTTCCGACGTGGTATTAATTAAATTCATGCTGACTGCAACGTTAACAAGGACGACAACAGAAAAGTTTATCGTAGCTAAGACGATACACCCGACTTATTAGAATGCCGTCCGCTATATCAAGAAATTTTTGACTTTGCCTTTTGACAGTTTTTTTAACGGCATTTTGTCTCTGTAGTTACATCATGAAATATTATTGTGTCTGTTGTAAAATAACTGTATCAAATATATAACTCTTAATATCTATTTGCAGTCGCTTTCTATATACAGTCTGTCAAGTAAGAACATGCCCGCTCGTATTCTTGAGAAAATGTGAGTACATTGTAGAACAATGTATTCTTTGGTGTGCTAACAATGGCACAATTACCTTAGTAAGTTGTCCAATCGCCTCCTGCATCAATAATCGCCTAACATCTTCGAGGCATGCTGTCGACGAGATTTTCTGCAATGATCTTCAAATTTCTTGAATCTCGCCAGACAACTGAGTCAAAGTCCTCAGAGTCTTTCCTCTGAGCTTTCTCTTTACAAGGGACCAAAGGTTTTCAATAGGATTGGCGTCTGGCGATTTTGAGGGCCACTCTAGTATATTATCGTGGGCCCAAGCGACCAGCTTCGCTACATGATTTTCGCCCAGCAAAAGTTTCTTCAACGCGCTTCGGAATTTGACATCACGAGCACGAAGATGTTGTCGAATGGTTTCGTGGGACACCTTCAAATCCGATTTTCTTAATATTATGGTTATTACATAACGAATAAATAAACCTTCTCCACTCTTCAGGCCCCTAGCAAATTCCTCTCTTTTCAAGATGAAAAATCTTACTTCTTTTACGCTATTTGAATCTCCATACCGATTAAAAAAGCGTTCCCAATGGGTACTTTTCCTGTTTTACCAACATTCCAATCTGATGACGTAGATACCTAATTTGTAATCAACCGGTTCTTTCCTGGTTGTCTTACGGTTTGTCCCTTTTGTTTTGAATGATCTCTTACTTCTGTAAGATAGTTGTCCTTTGTCAACGCCTTGTCAAACTTGTCATTTCTTTTCCGGTCACAGGTGGTTAATTAATGATAATTGAGTATTTTGATTTTTCAGCATCCAAGGTTTCTAATGGCATCCTTGCTGTAAATGCCATATTTTTAAATTAATATGTTAATGTATAGTGGCTGTTTTGTTTGAGTGTTGGTCTTGGTTATGACAATTGTTATTTATGGTCATTCTTGTTAGATTAAGTCGCATATTACATGTGAGTCACTTGCAACTTTTATTTTGGTACTTCTTTATAATAATAATAATAATTATATATACTTCTTTATAACAACAATAAGAACTTATTAAAAACTATAAATTTAAAATTAAATTTAACAACAATCATTTTCTACGCCCGACTTTCCTTATTTGGTGCTTCATTCTCTTTTTTAGTTTGTGCCCTGATGAAGGTCCCAACCTACCGAAATATTGGCTAAATGAACATTGTGTGAACATCTGTCGTGCCCCTTTTGCCGAGTTCCCCAACTAGTTTCATATTTTAGGATTTTTGTTAGATACGGCAACTTGCTTTCTCTCTGTTATATATATATATATATATATATATATATATATATATATATATATATATATATATATATATATCAAATCAAATCAAATCAAATCAAATCAAAATCAGTTTATTTGCCAATATCTACAAATTCATAATGTGACAGAAATTAAATTTGCTCGAAATACGACAAAAAGGATGGCACAGCGACTATAAATAGCCGATACCACAAGCCCTTCACTATTTGGGCATGTGTAGTGCCACCCAGTGGCGAACCTATACCTTAAAAATAAATAAAAAACTAATTGAAAAAATTCTAAAAATAAAAATTCTAAAAAATAGCAGAGCGTAAAGAGGGATCGGCGAGCACGCAGCGAAACGGGTGGCGGAGACGCGGGGAGATGTATATGCATAAACAGAGTAAATTTTACATAATATGATATGGTGGGCAAGTGGTACCACCACTAAAAGGATCCCAAAAAATTATATACAAAATAGGTAAATATTACGTTAAATTAGAATTCTTTTGCTGGTTAATAAGTTGGTGTTTTACATAGGAAGAAAACTTGCCTGGTGATAATTGTTTAACCTCTTGTGACAAAGAATTCCACAAATGCACAGCAACAAAAATAAAGGACTTTTGAAAGGCTGCCTTCCTGTGTTGAGGAACTCTAAAAGAATTAATGTTTCTCGTATCGTGCGGATGCAGAAAAACACTAAATGGTTCTCTGAGGTATTGGGGTTGTCCAAATTTAAAAATCCGATAGACGAAATTATACAAATGACACTTTCTACGATTTTCCATATTTAAAATATAACTGTTATTTAAATAGGGTGTGATTCGATTTCTGAATGGAATGTTAAAAGAAAAGCGCGTACAAGAGTTTTGTATTTTCTGGATTAATCTAACATACTGGGCTGACAAAGAGTCGCCATACACAACATCAGCATAATCAAATAAAGATAAGATCAAGCCGTTGCATAAATAATATTTGGTTTTTGATGGCAGAAGATTCCTTAGATTATACAGTTTTTTTAAACGAATATAAGCTGCCTTTAATTTAATATTAATATGTGATTGGAATGAAAGAGATTTGTCAAAAAATTACTCCTAATACTTTGGCCTCATGAATTAAAGGCAACAAAGTATTGTCAATTGAAGGTCTGAAGGTATCAAAAAGTATACCCTCTGCATTTTTATTACCGTTAAACAGCATAAAACAAGACTTCTGTGCATTAAGCTTAAGGCTATGATCATTACAAAAATTATATATGTTATTTAGGTCCCTATTAAAATAAAGTGCGTAACTTATTTAAAGGAAATGGCATATATACTTGAGAATCATCGGCATACTGTTGCATTTTGGAATATTCTATCGCCTTATCAATATCTGCCACATAAAGAGAAAACAATAGTGGACCCAAGATGGAGCCCTGAGGCACTCCTTTAGTAAGCGGTATGTAATTAGATTTAATGGATTTAAAATCTTTTCTAATTTCTACACAGTGTGATCGATTTTTTAGAAAATGTTCCATAAAAATAACTGACTGGTCTGAAAAGCAAAAATAGCAAAGTTTTGCCAAGAGCAGATCATGATTTAGGGTGTCGAACGCCTTACTAAAATCCAAAAGAGCTAAGCAGGTGGTTTCATTCTTATCTTCATTGAAACGAATATCGTTCAGTAAATTAACCAAGCTGGTAGTAGTACTAAAATAAGGTCGAAATCCCGACTGACAATTGGGTATTATTTGTTTACTATTTACATATAAAAACATTTGCTGATATACATGTCGCTCCAGAATTTTTGATAAAGCAGGAAGTATACTAATTGGACGTAGGTCCTTTGGTTCCATGGGGTTTGTCACTTTGGCACATGGTTTAATAATAGCCTTTTTCCAGATATTCGGAAAGTACCCTTCCAGTATACAGCAATTAATTATATTTATTGGCGGACGCGTGCAGTATTGAAGACAGAGTCTAAGATCTTTAACAGAAATACTATCCTCTCCTATGGCATTAGTAGAGATTTTATTTATGATGGCTAACAACTCTTCCTCGGTAATTAGATTAAAACTGAATTTCCTTTCATTTGTGACCTTTGGATGAGTATTAGATTTATAATAAATCATTTTATTTGCTGATACGTTATTCAATCCTCTAGTACACGAAGAAAAATAATTATTTAATAAGGCAGGATCGCACAAATCATCCGGAATATGACTCAACTCATTACGTGTCAAGTTTAGCTGAGCTGCTTCTTTCCAGAAGGCTTGACCATTTTTTCGAGAAAAATGATTAAAATATGAAATTTTTTCCCTTATAATAGCGTGCTTGGCAAAATTTCTAAGCTCCCGGTAATATTGGAGATCTATTCTTTAGATATTTGGAATGAGCTTTGTCTATTAACCGCATTAAAAGCTTTATATTATCAGTAATCCAAGGGGCACTATTCTTTTCTTTGACCTTTATATGCCTATAGGGCACATGCCTATTTATTAGGTATAAAATGAAAGAGTTCTTCCAATTTGGTTTCAATATTACCAATATAAAAAATTGAATCCCAATCCAGCCGAAGTGCATCATTATGAAATTCGTTAAAATCAATATTTTTATAATCGCGGTAATGAATAATTCTTTTGTTGTTTTGTTTTTTAGGAAGGTTCAAAGTAAAATATATTAAGTTATGATCAGAAAGGGTTTGTGAAATTGGCATTGATTTAGTAACCAAGTAAGGAGTATTCTTATTTGTAACGATTACATCAATAAGACTTGAATTTCCTGTTGTTAAATTTATTCTAGTTGGCTCTGTTATTAGTTGTGCCAAATCATAAATGTTAAAGAGTGCTTCTAATCTTCTTTGAGCAGGTGAGACGCTTAGAAGATCGATATTCCAGTCTCCCTTGAAAACAACAATATCATATGACGGAACTGCAACCGCAAGCATATCATCTAAATTCTCAAAGAAATTTTCTATATCATATGATGGAGACCTATATATATTTGTAAACAATATTTTTTTATGATTGAGTAATATTGTAATACTAATATATTCGAGATCAGGGTAACTAATGTCTAATGTTATTTGTTTAAATTTAATATAATTTTTAATATAGAAGCCAACCCCACCACCTCTACCATTCCTCCTTCCTTTCGAACAAAGGTGTACCCGGGAATCGAATACGAGTCGTAATCATATATATATATATATATATATATATATATATATATATATATATATATATATATATATATATATATATATAATATCAAGATATAAATTTTTGTAAGCAGGTAGAAAAATGTTCTTTAAATGTGTAACTATACCGAGTGCTATATAAAAAATCCTTGTTTGCATGGTATGCTGTCAAATTTGACAGGTGACAAATTTTATGATATCATATACTTCATGAAAACAGTAAAAAGTAAAATAATTAAAAAAGTGAACATATACATTTTTCTTTTCACAATATGTTTTTAAGATGAATCCAAATGCTGACTGCCAACATATCTACATTTTATTCCTTCATATTAAAATTTACTTGTTTCTTTTACTACATGAGTTATGTCAAAGACTTCATGAACGGTTGCTATACACAGTTGTTGCAATTTTTCTTGTTTCATTTTGTAATCGTATTTTTTAATCTCTGCTTAAAAACTAAATTATTGCCGTTTCTCCAGTTCCTCAGATCACATTTCTATATGAAAAATTCATGACAACCTTGAATAGAGGCAAACCCTCTTCATTATTCGCCTTTTAGGACCTAAGTCATCAATTTTTATGATCCGTTAAAAGTATTTTTCCCATCTTTATTACTCTTAAAAACATTTTCATTGTTTTCTTTACAAATGTACCTATTCTCCATTAATTTCCACCTTTTGTCTATCGCATGTTCGACCCCACCCCTTGTCACCCCGACCGACTGAACGGACGCATCTTGGTGCCGCACCTAGCCGACGCTCCCATGGCTTCCGCGGCCGCACCTTCCATTAACTAATGCCTGGGGCTTGGCCTATGGCGATGATGCCCACGGCGGTAAACACAGTGGCGGGTACAGGAAGGTAAACAGATTAAATGTCTAAATAATAGGACGAGCAATTAAAATTTAATGTGTATTATGTTGTCTTTTCTAATATAAAGTTTAATTGAGAGTGGCATATAAATTAAATTTAAACTACCTCTTTGGAATAAAATTGCAAACTTTTTGTTTCTTTTAATTGCTCGATTTTTTCTAAATTTTAATGCAAATTAACTTTCTTACCCTATACAGAAAGAGAAAAGTAATCATTTATTTTATTTCCAGAGTACACGACTTTTATAACACACTCGTTCTTTGTCCAAACAACATTAAAAAAATATTTGACAAGAAGAAAACATCCTTGATATTATTATTTTTGTTTTATCACAGTATTATTTTTCTTCTTCTACTTTTTCTCAACCCAAGTTTGTCCACTCTTGGACGTAGATCTCTTTTATTCTATGCCATGCTTCCTTATCTATTGCCACCTTTAACCACTGCTTGCCCGCTACTACTCTTACATCATCTACCCATCGTTTCTATGGACATCTCACACCTCTTTCTGTTTCTTTGGGTCTCCATACTGTGGCCCTATACTCCAGTCTATCTCCGAATGATCTAGCCACATGACCCCCCCTCCTTCGCCACTTCATCCTTGCCGCTTCCAGAGCTATGTCATTGATTGCGGTTCGTCTCCTTATCTGCCCGTTATGAATTCGCTCTCTAAAGGTAAGTACAAACCGGCCAACAAATTGTTGGCAACGGTTTGTGTTATCAACAAACCATGTAGCGTCGAACCATATTAGTTTCATCATTCATCACGCTCTCTATTCTGTAGTAGTTACGGTTAGTGCATATTTTTATTATTTTATAGGTAATTTAATAATTTAGATAAATTTAATAATTCCCATTAAATATTTATAATAAAATACCTAATAAAATACTTACCTATAATTGCCTATCTTTTGCAGCAAACATGAATTGGACTAAAGAGCTCGTGGTAGAGCTAATTAAAATACTGAAAGCTGCATCTGTGTTGTGGGACATTAAAATTAAGGAATACCGAGACAGAAATCTCAAATATGAAATATCGAAAATGGCTTCGCACTTTGTAATTAAATGTGGATGAAATATCCACGACAATAAAGTCCCTAAAAACTCAATTTAGTCGGGAACGGAAGAGAATTGGAGAGAAAAGTACAAGTGGAGCTGGTACAATTTCGGAAGACAATATATAGTTTGGATACAATATGATGAGCTTTCTTATAGAAAACAACATCTTTAAAGGCAGTCACAGTACTATTGAGGTAGGAATTTATTATTATTGTTTACCTAATTAGGTTTAAATTACTGGTCAAATGCAAGTTGGACTAGTGCAATTAGTGTTCCGTACGTTGATTGCTTTTAAAATAAAACTTTTTGTTGCGGAGGTATAAAATGATTAAGGTCTTCACAAAACATATCCCAAATGAGTTTTCAACAAAGTTTGTTCCGATCTTTACCGAAAACTGTTGACGTTGAAAATGTTATTTTTTTAATACCAGATAGGTTATTAAAGGTAATGGTAATTTTCCTTCAATCTACACGCTGTGGAAAATATTCCAGACGCAACGCAATTTTTTAAAAATAATACAAAGAAAAGTGTAAGCAAGTATTACATTATATATATTTTTGAACTCGTGTTTTTACAAGTTTTCATTTGACATTCCACTTGATGACCCGGTAATTTTTTTTTTTTCACTTCCGATTTCACGCCCCCTAAACTAACTCCTTAAGTCAAAATTTAATTTTCAATACCACGCGGCTCTGATGAGGCCATCAATTCCTATATTAGTGCCAAATTTCCATTTCAACAGTTTCTATATGTGAAAGACCAAAATGTTGACCGAAATTTCAGTATAGAGAGTTTTTCACTATATAAAGAAAAAATCCGTATATATTGCTATGTATGTAAGATTCAGACTATATAGAGACAGGGTCGACTGTAGTTTCGGCAAAATCGGGACAGACGGACAGGCAGGGACGGAGAGACGAACACCAAAGTGATCTTATAAGTGTTCCGTATCGAACACTAAACAGAAGTAAACGCCATGAAATATATGTAAATAAGAGTTTATTTTTTATTACGTAGGGCTATTTGTATATAGTGTATGTTATCACTAAAAGCTATATTGACACAAATACAGAAAAACTAGAAGTAATGTAAAACAGTAAAGCAAAATGATGAAAAATCTATCTTGCAACAGTACTTTTCCTTCTTCTGAAATAAAAAATCTGGCTTCTTTTTTTTGATTTCTTTTGCTTCTTGAGAAGCATTACTAGGGATGCACTGCAAATCTTGTAAACCTCCCTCATTTTCTAACTTCCACGAACCTGGTGTCACTGTACCAGTATCTAAGTCTTGTCAAATGTACCATGCGGTGTCTATGTCCTTACTGACTGTGCATCTCGTCTAAGAAAAATGTGTAGAGAAATGCTAGCAAGTACTACACTTTCAACTTTTTTATGATATAATCAAATAGGTCTTCTAAACACTTGAAAAATAGTCGCCAGCAAACCAAATACATTTCCGTTAATGCGTCGAGCTCTGCTCAATCCATACGCTCTTTCTAGGGAACCTTGCGGGTACGGACCTGGGAAGGGCTTCATAAGCTTTGGGCTCTTGGCTTTTCTCTGTTATGAACGTCAGTCGGCTTTGGAAGTTGCAATTCATTTTCATTAAGCTTCTTATAAAATGTTGTTTTCGCATAAACACCGCCATCTGAGATTCTTCCCTGGCGTCCCACATCGGCATACCGCACACGGTAGTCAGCATCTGCAATAGCCATCAATACAATGCTAAATGTGCCACGATAGTTGTAATATACATTTCCACTGTTCTCTTGTACTTCAATCTGCACATGCTTCCCATTAATTGCTCCAATGTAGTGGGGAAAATTCCATTTACAAAATTCATTTGCTATTTCACGCCAATCTTTTTCTGATCGTGGTATCTGTAATATAAAATATATAGTAAAAAAGTCTTAAATATCCATCTTCCTGCTAGCAAAACTAAATTTAAATATAAATTCCAAACATTTTAAATTAAAGAAATAAATAATAATAGTACATTTCAATGTTTAAGAGGAAGACGCAGCAGAAGAGGCAAACCACGATGGCAATGGTCTAAGTATTTCATCTACCGAACACGGCGAGGAAAATCAAACTCAATCATCGATATCTCAGTCAATAAGGCCTACATCGCAACCTTCAGCGCTCAATAAAAATTTAAAAAGAAAAACAAATAATTACGCAAGAATGGATGAAGCATACAAATTTTTGCAAAGTATTCAAGAAAATGTGAAATCCAAAGATGACTGCAGTTTATAGTGAAAACGTTGCCAGCAGAACGCGCGGCGTGAATGAAAACAGTCCGGCGATATCTGTAGCAAAGCATTACATAGATGGTATACTTTTTCAGCTGGAAATAGGTGACTTTGCAGTGTCTGTGTATAAACTTCCAATTCATCACAGGAGCTGTTTATATCAACCAGTGATTTTGTATCCTCCGCAAGCATCATCTATACTGTCTTCAGCAGCTTTAATTTCATTATCCGAAACAACGTCATGACCCTAACCGCCACCGTCTTCAACGCCATCTCAGTCAGTGCATTCTTTCCCTACACCACAACCACAATATCAATAAACAACCATCGCAAACCTCAACCACAATCTTCAAATATGTCAGAACTACACTCATTTAATAATACGCCAGAATTTCGAGCAACTTTTTTAATGACAGAACTTACAGATTTCCTTCTTTCCAGACCCAGATCACATAAAACTTCTTTGTGATAAAATGTACTATGTAACTATTTTTTTTTTTGTTAATAAATGAATAATAAATAAAATAAATAAATAAATAAATATCGTCTTTATTAAGATGTGAATACATGTGATTTGAGTATATATTACCCATACACATCGTGTGTAGAAGAGGCGAGACTTAACTATTAGTTACTCTTACATCAAACCTTCTCAACACACAACGCGCTTACAAACAAAAATCAAACAACAATTATAGACTAACATAGCAAGACTTAATTAATAAACGAGAAGAGACATTAAAATGCAAATAAACTACATCTGAGAATTCTGGATTCATGTTATTGTATATATTTACTGCATTATATGTAAAACTGCGTCGAAACAAGATAGTGCAATGCTAAGGCATGTTCAAGCGATCAGGCCTTCTAATATACTTATCAGGCACTAAATTTGGAATACTAGCTTCTCCCTTAAATAAATCGGGACTGAAGCTCCTAAGAGCCTCATTAAAAATATCAAGAAATGCACAGTATTTGCAAAATTTAACCATTTTAACTCATTTATTTTTAAAGATACATGATAATATTTCCTCAAATGAAATATAAACCTACAGCAAACATTCTTTCATACTGCAATCGTCTCCTTGAAAGCGCATCCAAGCAAGGATAGAACACAATACTACAATAATGAAATGAAGACAAGACCAAAGACTCACAATTTTTTTCTCATCTTAAAATTAAGGATAGAACGATTTGCATATAAAACCTACATTTTTGAATAACTTGTTTGTAGGAGTACCCTATCATGTTCCCAAAATCTCAGATATGTATCAGTGCAAAGACCCAAATTCTTGGCACAGTCAGAAAACAGCAAATTTTGATCAGCTAGCCTCAGTTTCAAAGCCATGCTCAAGGTTGGTCGCCGATTTTCCTTGCAAGGTAATAAAACTTGTGTCTTGTCTGGATTTAGCTTCAAATTATGTTCATCCGAGTAAGCTGACAAAGCTATGAGATCCTGATTTAAATTTTCAGCTGCAGACTCAGGATCTGACGGTTCAAAGAAAGTGAAGCAACTGTATGTCATCAGCATACGACTGAACCGAGGAATATGCAGCAGTTTGAAATATATCAAAAGTATATAGAGAAACAGAAGAGGCCCCAGTATTGAAACCCTGGAGCACTCCCGATAATTTTACCAGTAGTAGAACAAACATCATTCATTCGAACCCTTTACCGTCTACCTAATAAATAGCTATAGAAAAATTGTACGGAGTGATCAGCGATGCCCAGTAGATTATGATCCAGCACATCAAAGGCCTTCGAGTAATCTAATGAGCCTGATATAACAGCATTTTTGTCAATAGCTCTGATTATGCTATCAGTTAAATTCAATAAAGCCGTTGATGTGCTATGACGCCTCCGAAAGCCAGATTAATGCAAGGGGAGCAACTCATTAGTCAAGAGATATTCTGAAACCTGTGTATATACTGCCCTTTCCAAGACTATTGAGATAACTGGTAACAAGCTAATAGCGAATATCTGGTGGTCAAAGGATTTTTAACTTTAGCAACAGGGCACACAATAGACTCTTTCCAGCTCTCCGAAAAATACCCACACTCCAGGTAACAATTAATTATATGGGTCAGCAGATAATGAGACTTGTAAATGAATCGCCTGTAACTAAATATCGCAACCGCTAATCTCATTGATGGTGGAAAACCGTATCCTTTTTAGAGATTTTCTCATTAAATTGTCGTCATAGCTTGTACCATTTTTTAAAAACTGTCTCCGCCACCATCTCCTTTTTCGTTTTTTGCCATAGGTAGCTATTATGATGAAAGCAGCACTGGCACCTGCAGCAGCAGTTGATAGTTCCATTGATACTGAGTTTGATTTAGACGAGCAACTTGTTTTGGTGTAGATGCGCAACATTGTTGACAACATGTACCCAGATTACAAGTTGTTGTATCCAACAAATATTCTGCCATCAGTTGCCAACGGTTGTCAACATTTTGTTAGTCTGGTTTAAACGAGCGTTAAGGGAGATACCAAGCATGCTGCTCTCCATAGCTCTCTGTGAGGTTACGAGCTTTTTAACAAATGCTTTAGTCAGGCACATCGTTTCTAGTCCATAAATACTGACAGGTAAGACATAGGTATTGTAGACTTTAGCTTTTAGGTTCATGGGTATGTAGTACTTTTTAAAATATGTTCCAGTTTCCCAAAAGCTGCAAATACCAGTCTTATTCGCCTGGTAATTGCTGCATGCTGAAAATTATTTTTAAACATACGTTAGTAAATACTTAGTTTGTAATTATTTTTAATATAATTAACAAAAAAATTACAGGAAAGTAGTGCAATCAATAGCAGGATATTTTAAAATCTTGACGTTGGGCATAATCGAGTGAAAATATTCCAAATCAAGGAGAATTTTTTAGTAGGACAGATTACTGGTCACTAAACGTTTTATATTGGTACATATTAAAAGTTTACTTTGTCAATAAATATTACTGTCAAAACTGTTATCGTGCTAAAAATAGTTTAAATTAAAAACAAAAAAATTTTAAAAAATTGGCAATATGATATATAGAATATTTTCCTCGAAAAGTGCGCAGTACTAATACAAATATTGAATTTGGTTTCCTCACATTAGAGAATAACTTAATCCAGGCATTAATAATCGATCTTTCAAATTATAGATTCTTTTTTGATGCGACGTTAATTACAAGAAAAGTTAAGAAGAGGAAGACCGTCGGTTAAAACTAAAAATAATGAAAAAATAATATAATTTTCAGATTTCTTAACCCTTAAGAATTCGAAGGTCATATTATATAATATATACCAGGCACCATTCTCTTAACCTATACACCTTATGCTCTTTATATGTTTAACGATAGATAATTACACTTAAAATTGGCCAGCTATCCAAAACAGAACTCATTATATGTTCAATATACATGTTAAAAAGTAAGGGTGACAGAATACAGCCCTGTCTGTCGCCGGCTTCTACGTTAAAGGGATCGAAAAAAGAATTATTCAGTTTAATTCTGTCATTTGTGTTCTCATACAGGGATCGG
The DNA here is from genome assembly GCA_019049505.1 of Pachyrhynchus sulphureomaculatus. Classification (NCBI taxonomy): domain Eukaryota; kingdom Metazoa; phylum Arthropoda; class Insecta; order Coleoptera; family Curculionidae; genus Pachyrhynchus; species Pachyrhynchus sulphureomaculatus. Next base: position 78,638,279 of record CM032448.1, on the reverse strand, counting down.
ATAAGGTTTACAAGATGTATATTTCCATACTGAGAATCGGCCAGAGTGTGTTCCATTGTATGCAATCGAAAGCTTTAGAGCAGTCTATAAAACAGGTATAGGTTGTTATTTGGACTTCCTTGACTTTGTCTATTATCTGGCGTATGTTGAAAATTTGTTCTCTAGTCCCTTTTCCTAGAATGAAGCCTGTTTGTTTGGTAGATATTCGCGACAGCAGAAAAGTTTTGGGTTTTTCATTTAGGATTCAGAGAAACACCTTAGCAGCGTGTGATAGCAGAGCGAATATTCTATAGTTACTGCAATCCAAAAGGGATCCTTTTTTATGCAAGGGTATAAATACAACTTCACCCAAATTTTTCGGCCATCTTCCAGTCTTCCATACCACTTTACACAGTTGATGTAGCATAGTCACGGCGGTTTTTTCCATAATCTTTATTATTCTTTACAGTTATTTCGTCGCCCACCTAGCATACTGGTAAGAAGGTTTTTCAAAAGAGCATTTTCTAAATACTTTTATATAACTTTATTTTAGCAATTTAGCAATAAGCAAGTATTATAACCACGTAAAAATACTTAACTTAGAGAATACTTTGTATAATAATAATAACTGATTATCTATAGAAACCTCACCATTTTATTTATGATAATGGTTTGCTTCACTATGCAGTGTTTTAGTATGATGACGGAACAGATAGCGAAACAGAATTTCCAAAGTTCAATATTTTCACCCACTATACCAGAAACAGTTGAAAAGTTCAGATATTTGAGGAGGGGGGGGGGGGTGAAAGGGAACAGCATCGCATAAATTAAGAATTTAATATTTATGATTCCATAAGTGAACGAAGCGAACAGGTAAGTCCGATACAAATTGCAATCATGAAGCAAATCGAGTATCATGCATGTTTTTCACAATAAAAGGAAGGAGGTCTAAAATCATTGTGGATGAAGCAAAGCAGAGAGTCGATAGAAGACTACACTAGGACACGATGACCTCTTGAAGCCAACATATTCAATATCATTAAAAAAGTGGTCAAATATGTTTTTAAAAATGTCCCTTTGAAGAAGAAACAACTTTCTGAATTAGTCGAAGTTTCAGAAACTACTATTTTGGGAATCCAAAATGTCATTTTGGCACGTCAAAAGTTAGTCAAAAATTTTTTTGGAGCTGTATGGAAAAGGATTGGGCCTTATTTTGAAGAAAATTGCTATAGGTGATAAAATTTATGTTCTTTATTAAAATTCAAAGTATCTTAAGCTGTTAGAAAAATGGTAACTATTGATTTACAGACTATTAAGAAAAAGACGTCTCTATCACTAAAAGGCCTACAATTCTATAAAAAGCTCAGCGAAGGCATGAGCTGATAAATCACGCCATATCTTAATTTTAACTGCAAAATAGGCCGGAGATCAGACGAAACTAAAAAATATCTTGGAAAACATAATCTTAAAAACAGAAATGCACGAGATGACATGATGATGAACTTCCTAGAACAACAACGACTCTACAACGCAAACACATTCTTTCAGGAAAAAGGACAGTCGGAAGTCGCCTTAGATCAGTCTCGATGGCAAGACAAGGAATCAAATAGACTATGTGCTTACTGGAGATATGCATATTATCACAAATATAAATTTTTTAAACAATTTTAACACCACAAGTGATCATCGTCTAGTTAGAGTCACTATATTACAAGTTTTAAAAGAAAAATTAAGTCTAGTTCCACAAACAGGATTTATACAAACTTGCTCAGACAATGAAGAGAAGAATATCAAAGAGCACTAACAGACAAATTCGAAAAACTCAGGAACATCTATGGATTTACAAAACACTACAAGAAAATACTGGAACGACAGGAATACAAAGATGTAAATAAAACAGCAAGAAAAGTGGCTAAGGAGTATGTTAAAAAATTTAAAACAAGTTTGGTACAACACATATTGGACGAAAAGAAGGGAATGAAGGTGTTCAGAAGAAAAACTAAACTGAAAAAAGAAATAATCAAATTAAGAGACAAAAAGGGTACCACAATAACAACCAGAAACAACATCCGGAAAGTAGCAAAGGAGTTCTACAAACAACTATACAAATCAAAGTTAGAAAACATAAACGATGCAAAGCAACATAACAAAAAAATACAAAATGTCAACTCGGAAGATTTACAATGGGTTCAAATAGAAATACTGAAAGAAGGAGAACCAGCTTCAATCAAGGAACTACTAATCCTATTTAATAAATGCTTGGAAAAAGCAAATGTTCCAAAGAACTGAACAAATGCGGTAGTGATACTCTTGCATCAAAAAGGCGATGTGAAAGATCTAGAAAATTTTTAGCCTATAAGTATGGTCTCCCAGATATATAAGCTGTTCTCGAAAATCATTATAAATCGTCTGTCTTCAAAATTTGAATTCTATCAACCTAAAAAGCAGGCCTGCTTTATAAAAGGATTTACCATCATAGAGCATCTAACATACAAATGATGAAAATTCTAGTTGAACAAGCCACCCAATATAATATCCCACTCTGGATGGCCGTCATCGATTACAAAAAACCTTCGGCTCGTTAGAAATATAAGAAGAAGAATATAGAAGGTTTAAAAAATGCCAAAATCCATTCCCGTTATACAAATATAATAAAACAACGCCACATTTTAAATAAAATAATAGTAATAATAATAATAATTTTATTTCCTCTTTTCTTGCAAAACAAACATTAATATTACACTTTGCATTATACATTTGAATATTTCTGCTACAAAAAGAAGAAAAAGGAGCTGAAAACAATTAAAACTGTTCAAACTTCAACCCCATGTAAACTACATCATCTAGCATAAATGTTCATGAATTAAAGGAAATAATGAAACTAAACGAGATAGAGAGAGAGGAAGAGAAGGAGAGAGAAATACGACAAAAATTAACCTAATTAACTAATTGGTTTAAAATACTTTTTATCCGCTTTCTAAATATCTCAGATTTAAGGGTTTTTAAAGCAACAGGTATGGTATTATAAAGTTTACAAATATTATAGGAAAAGCTTCTTTTAAAAAGAACCGTTTGGTGAGGTAGTGGAGATATAAGTCCACCAAATCTTAAATTCAACCTACGAACGTCTGTTCTATAAATAATTTTATTTGTTAGGTATGGTGGGCAGTTATTAACAACAAAAACATGAAACATTACCAAAGAATGTATTCTACGTCTATCCTGCATAGTCAACCACTTAGCATTCTCTAATTTGTGCGACACGGACTGAAATTTTCTTATACCATAAATGAAACATAAACAGCTCCTTTGCACTTTTTTAATTCTATTTAATTTTACTTTATCTAAACAAGGTCCATACATAATATCACAATAATTAAAGTGACTTAAAACAAGGGAATCTGCCAATTTTACCTTGAGAGATTCTTCCAAAGGATGTCGATGTGGGTAAAGCATTTTCAGTGACATATAGGTTTGTATAATATACCCTACGTGTTCTTTGAAACGCAAATCTGTATCTATTATAACACCTAAATTTTTTGAACTATTTTGCAGTTCCAAACGTTGACCAACAATGTTTATACCGATATGACGCTGCAAACGGTTCCTATGTTTACCAAGAATCATAACAGATGATTTATTAGGGTTAATTAGCAAACCATGGCGCTCTGAAAACTCCACCAAAGCAGTTAAATCATTATTTACCATTACTTCAGCCATTCTCCAATAACTAGACAAAAAGGAGTACAACAGTTAAAGGTGTCATCGGCATAGAGATATGACTTGACATGCTTTAAACAAGAAATAAAATTATTTGTATAAATTGTAAAAAAGTAGAGGTCCCATTATGGAGCCTTGTGGCACACCACACTTCACTAATTCCCTGGATGACTGTCCCATTGACGTTTCAACGTACTGGAGTCTGTTGCTCAAATAATTTCCAACAAACCTAATAGCACTATTCGAAAAACCAACAAAATTTAGAACAGCTAACAGTAAGTCATGGCATACCATATCAAACGAATTGGAATAGTCCAAAAGTACCAATATCGACGATTTCCCAACGTCCAAGGCTCTAAATATTTCATCCGTCAGACCTAATAAAGTTATTATGCAGCTGTACCCCTTTCTGAAACCCGACTGATTCATGGGTAAAACAGAGTTATTTTCTAAGAAAAATGTTATTTGCTTATTCATTATTTTTTCCAAAATTTTTGAAGACAAGGTACGATACTTATAGGACTTAGTTCATTAAAAGATTTAATATCATTATTTTTTGGTAAAGGTGTAACACGAGCTATTTTCCAGGTATCTGGAAATATCCCCTCCAAAATGCAACAGTTCATTATATTATTAAGAAAAAGTAAAATCCTGGGACAACATAAGCACAACATATCCAAACCTATAGAGTCCGAACCTGTAGCTAGTGATTTTATACTAAGTAATTGAGATTTTACTTCATCTATAGTGACAGTAAAAAACTCATATTTTTCTCGTATGTTTGATTTCATGTTATTTAAATAATAATTGGATTTTGGATCCGTTTGTCGGTCATTTCTTGAGAATTGCAAAAAATGATTATTAATATCAGAAGGTCTATTTAAGGCATCTGGAAGATGCTTAGCTGCAGGTTTATTCACAATATCCAAGTTTCTCAGTCTTTGTCACAATATTCTGCTGTTACCGTTATTCGCGCAGAATTCTAAATATTTTCTTTTTTCAGTTCTTATAGCGATGTTAGTTTGATTGCGTAACTGTTTATAATAGTTCCAATGTTCTTGATTTGTTATTCTATTGTATTTATGAAACGCTCTATCTTTCAATCTAATCATAGTTTGCACAGTGTCTATCACCCAAACAGCTTTTTGTTTCTTTATTACAACGGGTTTTAAAGGAGCCAGAACATCAAAAATATTTAATATTAGAGTGTTCAAACATGAAAGTTTGTCATTAATGCCTACAATATACACAATATCCTTATATGAGACATTTTCTAAACAAGTTCTTAATAAGTCCCGATCGATACGTTTTAAATTTGTTATTATACAATGCTTTTTACTTTCTGACACTAAATTAATATTAAAGTAGCAATCCACAAGCGCATGATCGGAAACCTGAGGGAAATTTTTCGTTGAGGCAGTATATACCTTTTCATCTCTAGATATCAAAATTAAATCTATCAAACTGTTCCTTTTATTCATAACTCTAGTGGGTATCCTTATAATTTGTTGGAAATTAAAAGTTTCTATACAAAAAATAAAATCCTGAACACTTTTTTTACACAAATATAAAAAATTTAAATTAAAGTCATCGCCACAAAAAATACTACTGCCCTCCATTGAAAAGAATGACAGAGAATCTTCAAAGTTATTCAAAAATTCACAAAATTGTCCCTTCGGGGGTTTATACAATGAACCTACAGCATATGAGATATTGTTGAAATTAAATTTAACCCATAACTGTTCCAGATCGTCTGTCTGAATAAAATTTAAAACATCCTAATTAAAATTATTCCTAAAGTACATGCCCACTCCGCCACCTCTTGTTACTTTATCGGTTCCAATCAAGATGTAGTTTGGAATTTGTACTTGATCATTTGAAATATTTTCAACCAACCATGTTTCCGATATACCCAAGATGTCATATTTTTCCTGCAATAATATACTTTTAACCTCAGAAAAATGAGCTAATAGAGAACGTACATTCAAAAATACGACATACAATTTCTTCATCCTCTCTCTTCCGTACCAAAATTACAAAAATATATTACAAAGAAAAAAGAAGAATAAAATAAACAGTAATAATTTTACAGTAAAAATACTTAATAAATTCAAGAAAAAAAAATGATGCAATAAAGAAAAAGAACATATTACATCAATACACCAATATGATCTATATTTACCGCGGGGTTCGCCAAGGCGATAATATATACCCTAAACCAGGGGTGCTCAAACGGTCGATCGCGAGTGCTTTTTGAGTCGATCTCGAGAAAAAAATTCCGATATAGAACTATTTACAGATCTTGTTTTAGGTAACTAAAACAAAATGTAATGAATAAACTACTAAAATTTATTCGATCCACAATTAGGCCAGAATAACCCCCCTCATCACTTTCTTTTATCGTAATAACCCCCTGCTAGCGGCAAAAGGCGGCTTTATCAAAGGAACGCGCGGTACTTGTCAAAGAAAAGCCGCGTTTTTGATTCCCACCGATTTTTCTAGAAACTTCGGGCGGCGTGTTTGACAGGAACATTCCAGACTTCGTTCGCGCCGATATAAATGTTGCGCCTGCAGAAATAGGAGTCAGTCTGAGTTGTAACTTGAAGGCGATACATCGATACAAAGTTTATTAATAAATAGTCCAAAATGAGTGCGGCGAAGAAAGAAAAGTAAAACTTATCATTTTAATAACGATTGGGAGGAATAATTTTTCTTTTGTATGGTAAAGGATAAGTGCATTTGTCTCATTTGCCGTGCGTCAGTTGCAATACCTAAGCATGGGAACTTAGAGAGGCATCATAAAAACTATGAAAAGGATGTTCTGTCACAGAGTGAATTAAGAAAACGAAAAGTACGTGATTTGATAACTTGTTTGAAAAAAGAACAAACCATGTTCACAAGACAGCCAAACAATCAAAAGCTGCAACGATCGCGTCATTTAAAATATCTCTTATATTGGCGAAACCATTTGATGATGGATTGGTTGTGAAGGAAGCATTTATTGAAACGGGTGAGACTTTATTTGGAGATTTTAAAAAATAAAACAGAGGTTATGTCTGCTATTAGAGAACTTCAGTTATCTCGTCCGACTGTCACAAGGCGTGTTGAAGTCATGAGTCAGGACATGGCAGATAAACTAAAACATGATATCATGGAATGTACATACTTTTGTTTACAGTTCGACGAATCCACCGATATGACAGACACCGCCCAGTTGTGTATTTTTATTCGAATGGTATTCAATGACATGTTGGTTAAGGAAGAGTTTTTGACAATGATTCCTCTGAAAGGAAAGACCCGTGGCGAAGATATATATGACGCTTTCTTCAATTTTGTAACAAACTATAAGCTACCAATATATAAACTAGTGTGCATTACAACCGATGGAGCACCAGCAATGACTGGAAACAAAAACGGTTTTGTGGCATTGTGTCGAGCTAATGATGATTTCCCTTCATTTTTCTTCTTCCATTGCATTATATATCAACGAGTTTTGTGTTCAAAAGTTCTAAACATGGAGGAGATTATGGGCATTGCAATAAAAATTGTGAATTCTATCCGTGCACGTAGCTTGCAACGACGACTCTTTAAATTGCAGTTGGAAGATAGTGAGTCAGCTGAACACACTGATTTAGTTCTTCACACAGACGTCAGGTGGTTGAGTCGCGGAAAATTCCTAGAAAGGTTTCAAGAATTATTGCTCGAAATAACAGCTTTTCTGGACGAAAGAGGTGATGACACTCAGATGCTAAAAAACGGAAAATGGCTGGCTGATTTGGCATTTTTGATAGACATCACAATGCATTTAAACACCATTAATTTGGAGCTTCAAGGTAAAGGAAAAACTATTATTGAGATGATTAGCGCAATAAACACATTCAAAAGTAAATTGCAACTTATGATAGATCAACTGAAAAGAAAGGATCTGATAAATTGTCCGTCTTTGAAAGCAAGGATTCCTCAGTTGAATTACGATATTTATGAGGCAGAATTATCAAATATTTTGGGCCAATTCGAAATACGTTTTTATGATTTCAGTAAATTGGCAAATATCGCAACATTTATGAGTTATGCTTTTTCGTGCAAAAACATTGAGGAGTTAGCTACTGAAATAGCAAGTCAGTTTAACATGGACTCATGTTCTGTTGAAAATGAGTTAGTGCATATTATATCAGATATACATCTCAAAGCCACAGCATCTGATACAAAATTCTGGTGTTTTATATCTGAAGATAAATATCCGAATCTAAAGCAAATCGCTCTTCAACTGACGGCAATGTTTGGGTCCACTTACTTGTGCGAGCCTGCATTTTCTGAAATGAAGATAATTAAGTCAAAATATCTCAATCAACTAACTGACGAACATATGTCATCATGCTTGCGATTAGCACTCGGTAATTACGTACCATTTTATGAAAAGTATGCTGAGGACATGCAGTGCCACGCTTCAACATCCAAAGTCACTCTTTAGTTAAGTTTAGACACTAGAACTCGTTTGTTTTGTAAGAACCAATGAACTCGCAATTTTGAATAATTATGAGTTTTTTCATTGACATTTTAGAACAGACCTACACTTACCGTGACTAAAAAATGCATATTGTGCGGAAAACTAATATCTATGCCACGATACACCCTACCTAGACGACAATCCTGCATCACACTTACTTGCAGCCTCTCAGAGTCGATCGATCGTAGTCTAACAATATTGAGGTAGATCGCCAGCAGTTCAAGTTTGAGCACCCCTGCCCTAAACTATTTACAATAGCAATGTCTTTAAAGAAATAAAATGGAAAAAGAAGACGTTAATATCTTTGCTAAATCCAAAGATTAACTTAAAGACATGATCACATTTTGCTGGAAGGCACACATTAAGTTAATTTTAAAGTAAAAATGTATTTAAGTACATGGTCCTAATTTCAGTTTTTTCTTCTGCACCTCTTGATTCGGTGCACTGTTAGTTCACCTATTATTCACGCTGAAAAGTGAGAAAAAAATATATAAAGACACCTTCAGTTAATGCTTTCTAATATATAACGAACGACATTGCAAAAGAACATCCATCTTATTTTATGAGCTTTGAACCAAAATGCATTCAATCTGCTGCATATTGCAATAAAATGAATATTAAAAAATATCTTTTTAATATATACTCATTTATACACAAACGTGAAAATAAATAAATAAATATTTATTCATTACAATACCAATGTATAAAATAGACGTTCCTTTCTTTAGTATCCATATTAAGCCAAATATTTAATTCAAAAGAACCTTCCTTTCCCCATTTTAGCTCTATTCGGTTTTTCTCATTTAAATGTAAAAAGCATTTACATTTAAATTCATTTCGGGTGTAATACCCCAACCTAATTTTTACCCTGAAAATTACAAAAGTTTAATTCTGAAAGAGTTTTTTCTAATTTTTAAATAAGAATTGGATAATTCTTACTAATTGCAATGAAGTGGTTAAGGAAGGCTTTATACACTTTACTATTTTGCATTATTGGGATAATATAGTTCAAATAGTTACTAATGCACAACTAGGCGTAAAAATCAATAATTACGCTCTGGTGTAGACAACAAGTATACCATGTAGTCTACATAGATATTATGTAATGCAGAATGCTATACTATTAGCCACGACGTCTCGAGCAACACGTATGATACGACAAACGCAATGTTTTACGTGTGCGTTCGGACAAAAATGACTCCCGCAGTCGTTTTAAAATCATTCTTATCACGTGCTATGAGCTATACAAGTAATAAAATAAAAACAACACATTAAAACCTCCCACTTAGTACACTGAGTAAGGCGTGCGGTTCGAGCTATGCGATATGAGTGTCCTACGTAAAAGGGGAAGAGAAAGATATCTTTATTAACTGTAAAACTTGCAGAACTGGACATTCATGGTGATTTTATATTCCGTGGTTTTATCTTTAAAGTCATCAGGAACAAGTTAACAACTGTTAACATTTATAGTCTTGGTAACAATAAACATCTACCAAAATGTTCAAAAACTGCCTGTTTCTGACATAAAATTATTGTAAACAGTAATTTTTAAATAAAATGAATTTTATTTAAAACAAGGAACTTTCTTTCTATTTTTAACTTAACTGAATATATATATATATATATATATATATATATATATATATATATATATATATATATATATATATGCCCTTCTATCTATTTTAACCTGTATCCAGTTCGTTCCTGCAATCCCCTGGATGTCGTTCGCCATCGCTTTTGTGGTCTTCCCACACTTCTCTTGGTCTCCCTTGGTCCCCATCTTAAGAATTTATTACTCCATCTCATCTTGTCTCGCAATGTGACTCGTCCATTGCCACTTTAACAATGCTATTTTTCCAATACATCCAGTACTTTTGTTCTTTCTCGGATACCTTGGTTTTTGATTCGGTCTCTAAGGCTTATTACAAGCATGGCTCTTTCTATTGCTCTTTGAGTGATTTGGAGCTTATTAGCCGACTTGCGAGTTAGTGCTGTAGTTTCTAGATTATAAATGATAACAGGCATTATAAAACTATTAAAGACTTTCCTTTCAAAATTTATTGGGATAATTGGTGACTTCGTTATATGTCTCAGTTTACGGAATGCTGCCCATCCAAGACTTATTCATCTGGAGATTTCCGCATCTTGGTTTTCTTTTCCCAATTGGATCTTGTGTCCCAAATATATGTACGAGGGCACGTTTTCGATCAATTGTTTGGCAACAATCACATCTATGTGTTGGGGATTCATTATTCTGGTTTTATTTTCGTCAATTTCTAGTCCAACCTTTAAGGAAGCCTTATGGAGTTCTTGCCACATAATGCAAAGTTCCTCTGCTTTCTCGTTAATAATTACAATGTCATCTGCAAACCTTAAGTGGTTAAATCGTACATCATCTATGTTAATTCCTTTGTCATGCCAGTTCAAATTTTTAAACACATCTTCCAGCGCTGAGGTGAACGGTTTGGGTGAAATTGTGTCCTCTTGACGTAATCCCCTTTCGGTACGGATAATATATATATATATATATATATATATATATATATATATATATATATATATATATATATGTATATATATACCTATATATATATTTAATTAGGTATGAGTATCTAGAATCTATCCTTGCGTTATCCATAGCTTTCAAAATTGCCCAGAGTTCTATCAAATCAAAAGCCTTACGGTAATCAACGAAGGTCACGAGTAGAGATATATTGTATTCTTGAGAGTACGAAGTGTCTGAAGATGATCGATGTATGTGTATATGTATATGCATATATATATATATATATATATATATATATATATATATATATATATATATATATATATATATAAATATATATATGTATATATATATATATATATATATATATATATATATATATATATACATACATATATATATATATATATATATATATATATATATATATATATATTTATATATATATATATATATATATATATATATATATATATATATATATTATATATATATATATATATATATATATATATATATATATATATATATATATATATATATATATATATATATATATATGTATGTATATTCCACGGCAATAAAAAAAATACTTAAAAGGGTCTTGATAGAAAAGATATAACTGAGTTTTCCTGCTAAAGCAGAAAGCCTTTAAAGTATTTTTTTTATTGCCGTGGAATATACATACATATATATATATATATATATATATATATATATATATATATATATATATATATAAATATATATATGTATATATATATATATATATATATATATATATATATATATATATATACATACATATATATATATATATATATATATATATATATATATATATATATATATATTTATATATATTTATATATATATATATATATATATATATATATATATATATATATATATATATATATATATATATATATATGTATGTATATTCCACGGCAATAAAAAAAATACTTAAAAGGGTCTTGATAGAAAAGATATAACTGAGTTTTCCTGCTAAAGCAGAAAGCCTTTAGTTGAGCGATATCGCTTAAGGCAAAGGGAGTCAATAAGGTGGGGGTCGATAAATTTTATATGGTTTTAATAGGAATGTGACAATTTTTCCTTGTTTTCTGTAGAGATAATAAAAAATATTTTGTTTAAATATTTATAATGAAACAGAAAAGGGGTGGAGGAGGATATTAGAAGAGTTGTTTAGTATATATAGCGTTATATGTTCTTTCCAAGGTTTTCAAGAATTAGGCATATTGTTAATAGTAAAATATATAAGGTGTTAATGAGATGGGGTAGGGGGTTAGAGGAGTTGCTTTATATATATCGCGCCATATGTCCTTTTCACGGTTCTTAGACTGTAGGAAAATTAAGTTATTTTTTCATTGCTGCTAATTTCAAGAGGGGAAGGGGGTGAACAAAGGGAGAATCTTGTATAGTTTCAATAGTATTATGAGAGATATTCCAGGATTTCTTGATGAGAGAATGGGTAAATCTTAAGTATAATCATTTGTAATAAAACATATAAGGTCCAGACTTTATCTTGTTAGAGCTTTTTCGGGGTCCTTTTAGTCAAAGAATTTACATTTTTATTCATTCTTTTCATTGTCACCGTGGGACGAAATTGAAAGGGTGGAGGTCATTATATCTTTTCAATAATATTATGCGACTTTCTCCTGGTATTTGATTGGAATCGTATCTTCTTCTTCTTCGTCATGCCTCATCGGTCCACTTCTGAATATAGGTTTCTCTGATAGTCCTTCATCTATTTCTGTCCTGAGCCATCTGGGACCATTTCTTTCCAGCCGTCCTTTTTAGGTCATCCGACCCTCTTTTTTGAGATCTTCACACATTTCTTTTTGTTGTATGTGGAATAAGTTTATTTGTTTATTTGTCCATCTGTTGTGTTCGTGTCTTGATATATGCCCCCACTTTTGTCTTAAAATTGCTCTGGCGATATCAGTGACATTTAACTTAAAATAATTTTTCTGTATTAAAATATAAAGGAATGAGGTAGGGGCCTAAAATGGTGATTGCATGCATGTCGTAATATTTCAGTGTTCTTGTTTTTCCATTATTTCTAATTTTAACAGAATTTCATCAGCTCGGTAAATATTAAAAAACCTGTTTCTTATGAGATTATAAATAAAGTTTCCGATAAAATCTTGTACCAAAAATGTTCAGGACTATAAGTTTTGCAGCAAACGAGTCGTTCTTCTCTTCATATTTGATCTTCTATATAAGACATACAAAGCACGATTGGATCGCAAGCCTATGTCGCATCGCGCGTGCCTAAAACTAGTCGTTCAAGTAGAATTTCTTGTTAGATCCGTCGCACGTATCGCTCTAGTCGCAAATATTGGTCGTGATGCTTTATCATAGCACAAAGTGAAAACAACACATCTGAACAGCACATTTGGCTAAGTTGTTAGTCGGGCATTGCTCTTTACAGTCGGATACAGCCCTCCATGGAACATGTTTCATCATTTCGTTTTTACGACACTTTAAACCTAATGTGTTTAAGGAAGGAATTTAACTATTCTTATCAAAATCATACACACCAATTAGGAAGGAAATTATGAGCTGCTTACAAACAAGAATAGCTAAGATAATTATTAAAATTTTCATCTTTAAAAATGCTTGCAGTGCAAGTCGAACTTGCACAATTAGTGTTCCGTACGGTGATTGCTTTTAAAATAATATATATATATATATATATATATATATATATATATATATATATATATATATATATATATATATATATATATATATATATATATATATATATATATATATCTTAAGATCCAGTATGTATTTTCACATTTTTTGTCATTAATGTATAATAGTTGTAGGATCTTAGCTACCTACTATCCCATAAATCAATCTAGCTCAATCTAGAATCTAGTAATAAAAGTGTAAAACAAATATTTACTACCTAAATATTTGTTTAATTTTAAACAAATAAATAATTATTTTCTCTCGGTCCCCGTTCATGTGTGTACTGAAAAGCATATTAACAAAACTTCCACCATGTTGTCAAGGCACATAATTTTTATTGTTTTTTTTTTCATACCAGATAATTTATCAAAAGTAATGCACTCGTGATAATTTTCGCTTTATCTACACTTTATGAAGAATATTCCAGAATCCAAATGGGGAGGATAGGGATTTTTGGCCATTTTTTAAAAATAATTCAAAGAAAATTGTGCACAAGTTATATATATTTTTGAACTCGTACTTTTTTCATTTGACGACCTGGTAAAAATATTTTTTTCACTTAGCCATTTCACCCCCAAAAACTAACCCCTTAAATTAAAATTTAACTTTTAAAACTATACGGCTCTCATTGGGCCATCAAGTTTTATATTTGTGCCAAGTTTCAACTTTCTTTGTCAAATAGTTTCGGAGAAAGTCAGGTGTGACAGACAGACACTAAAGTGATCCCATAAGTGTTCCGTACACTAAAAAAAGATTTGTATTATTGTAAATTATCTGCAGGGTATGTTTTAACTAGAATAAACTCAAGTTGATTTCATATTGAAGAAGTAATACGTTATGTTACTTGTTATAATTACATAAATTTAGTCTCAGTCTTATTCAAATTCAACACTCCAACTGCAGAAAATTAAGAGCCGCTTAGAAGTGGAAATAGCTAGATGAAACTAATTTAGTTTACCGTGTAGAAAGGTAAACCATATAACTGCTTCTTTATGCCCGATTTCCTGAAGGTTTTGACTGTATATAGGATAGTTAACTAAACTGTAAATACAAAAGGTAATTTGTCAATTAAAAATATTTGTCTTTCGTACCTAAAAATAAGCTGCCTAGAAATTTTCTTAAAAATATGTTATAGTATTTTTAAAATGTCTTACCTTAAAATCTTAACGGAATGTTTTTTTCATTATTATTTATTTAAAAAGACTTTTACAACAATTAGTCTTATATTTGTCGGGACTGGAGGTTGTAGCGCTGATAGATCGGTGCTGACCCCTCATGGCTAACCTAGAGGGTCCCGGCATTGTTGATTGGAAGATTTGTTAGTAATACGTTGATGCCTTGTGTTATTACACTTTTTCGTGCAGCTGGAATTTCGATGATGATTTTGGTTTTGTAGTGTTTTTTTTATAGTTCACCTCCCCGCCATTATAAGGGATTTTACTATTTTTCTTACTATATCTGGTGCCGAAACATACACCATCTGTCTCAGCGTCATCTAATAAACAACAGGCAACAGTAAAAGATTGAACTCACACCTGTAAACAAGCCATTTGCATTCAATCATCCAGTTATATTCAGTCACTGATGAGTAGTAGACGTGCGAACGGTATGTGTCGTAGTCGTTGTATCAGAGAAGTGTGATGAAGCAGCAAATTTTATATGAAACTGGATAAAACAGCTACGGAGACATTTGAATCTTTGAAAAAAGCATAAAGTGATGATTGTTTATCACGTTCACAAGTGTTTGAGTAGTTCAAATTCTTTAAGAAAAAACGGAAATCGCTCGAGAATGATGCAAGTTCAGGGCATCCCAGCACAAATTTGGCCGACCCGGATGTTCTGAAAATTCTTCATCTTCTGCAAACCGACCGTCATCTTTGATGCAGATTCATGGTAGAAAAGCTTAGCATCTTTAAATCAAGTGTTTAAGGCATTGTCTGGAATGTTTTGTGCGAAATTTGTTTCCCACAACGTGACAACCGAACAAAAAGAGCGACGAACCATTTTTTTCTGCAGAAAATAATCACAAGCTGTTAGAAGTGGTGTTACCAATACGAGCCTCTCACAAAGTGCGCAATGATTTGGCAGTGGTTCGCCGAGATTGAAGAAGGTGCAACTGACAAAGTCAAGTATAAAGACAATGGTCGTCGCTTTTTTTGACGATCAAGGAATTTGTCCCCGAGGGCGCTACACTGAATTCCAGGTGCTCTGTGGATGTCATAGAGCGATTTTGCAAGAGGATTCAGTGGGTTCGACCGGAACGATGAAACACAAAGGATATTTTTCTGACTTCATGACAACGTGTCAGCTGATACAGCTTATACAGATTATGGTGCAATTTTTGGCGCGAAAACCAAGTGTCCGTAATCCACCATCCTCCCTATTCGGCTGATTTAGCCCCTACTGATTTTTTTTATTCCCAAAAATCAAGTTCCACATGAAGGGTCAACGCTATGACGATTTTGATGACATAAAATCCACTGCGATGCGCGAGTTAAGCATGATCTCAAAAAAAGATTTTTCTAATAGTTTCACATGGTTGTATGAACATGTTGAATGTTGTACTGAGGTCGAGAGCTATGCAGAACATCTAAAGTAATAAAATGTTCACTTTTAATTTTTTTGTTTTTTTTTTTATGAAGGCAGTCCGTGAACTTTTTGGACAGACGGTGTATTTCATAGCACTTTTAAGACATCTCGGAAGTTCCAACGTGGGCGTAATTGCATTCCGGCACCAACTACTACCGAAAAACACTTACCCACAATACTCAGCTTGCCGAAATAGAACCAGCAACCATCGGTTTAATATGTAAGCTCTTGTATAACCTGTCGCTAGGTCGTGTTGGAAGAGAGTTAATATTTTTCTGTTACGGATGCTAAGTTGGTGTTCTTCAAGTCTTCCAGATATAATTTTTTTGATTTGTATGCCTCATTGCAATTGCCACATATAACGCTAAATACATCCTGGTTTTCTAGTTTTAACTTACTCTTTGAATTCCTGAACGATGATTCTATTATTCTATATGGTTTATAGACAATAAATATATTATGTTCTCGTAGAAGTCATCCGATGCGTGTTTTTCTTTTGAGACAAGAAAATGTGATTCTAGGTTTGTTTTCAGGTGGTTCCTGAAGTTTTGTTTTAGTACTATTTTGTTGTATTTACTTTTTCTTTGTATGTGTGCTATATTTGTTCTGTTTATCTTCTCTTGCTGGATAGTGTTATCGGTTGGGTGGAAAGAGCTCGAGATCGAGGTGTTAGCTACTGTTTGTAGTTGTGATGGATGGTGATATAAACTGGAGTGCAAATATGTGTTTGTGTGCGTTGGCTTTCTGGTTGTTTTCTTCTAGTTCCAATATGAATTCAGATGATTTTAGTTATTTTTTGTATTCCCGAAGTGCCATTAAGCTGCTTTTCGAGAAATGATATGAGTATAATTCTGAAAATCGTCGTATAGAGGTTTGTCAATTTATTCTTTCTATTGGGAATAGTGACCTCCACTTCTGGTTCAACTAGTAAAACCAGAAGTAGAGGGCAAACTCCATGTTTCTAATGGAATATCACTTTTATTAGAACTAATCTTATTTATTTCAAATACTGGCAGTTTCTTTTAAACTTGTGAACGTGAATATTCACGTATATTAAATACAACAAACTTGTTTCCCATGCTCTTAAAAATATATGTCATCTACTAATCAAATTTAGAAAACTTATGATCTTGAAATTTTTGTGGTAAAAAAAATTTTCACTTTCAATTTTATCCCCCAAAACTAACCTCTTAAGTCAAAATTTGATTTTCAAAACTACACGGCTCTGATGGGGCCATCAATTCCTATAGTAGTAACAAATTTCAACTTTCTATGTCAAATAGTTCCGGAGAAACTGGTGTGACAAACGGATAGACAGAGAGACGGACAGACATCAAAGTGATCTCATAAGTGTTTAAAAATGAACATACAGAAAAAGAGGTATTTCACATTTCCACAAATTATGGAGTGTTTGACCCTCCGCGGTGATTGTTTAAGTTTTCAGGAGATCTCCTTTAATTCAATTAAAAAATGTTCAGCATTTGATTGTAAGATTTTTTAAAAAATATATAATCACAATTTAAAAATTACATTCAATGACAATAAAGTATCTGCCGAAAACATAAACGTGCATCTAACAGATGTTCTAATGAGGCTGACTTCGATGTTGCTAATAGGCAATAAAGTCCTTCGAACCTTACACGTCACCAGGTTCTTCTGCAGGAGTGGATAGACGAGCTGGAAAGGCCCCTAATTAACATTTATAGGGCAAGTATAGCCCTAAGACATGTTCCTGTAACTTGGAGCGAGACAAGAGTGGTGTTTATTCCCAAGCCAGGTAGAAGTGGACACATCTTGGCGAAGGACTTCAGGCCGATCAGCTTCGGCTCCTATCTGATGAAGATTTTGGAGAGATTGGTCGGTGGGTATCTGAAGTTAGGTCCCTTGATTGAACACCCCATAGCCTCTAATCAATACGCTTACACGGAGGGCAGGTCGACTGAAACCGCCCGGCACCATCTGGTGGGCGGCATAGAGGCGCAATTGGTGAATAAGGGATAGGCTCTAGGCGTCTTCCTTGATATAGAGGGAGCTTTTGATAGCACGTCATATTCAGTCATCAGGGACTCAATGACCAATCACGGTTCACCTGGTGTACTGGTAGATTGGGTAGGAAGCATGCTAACCAGCAGGATTCTCACAGTTAGCTATGCAAGAACAGATATTAGGGGGTACCCCGCCAAGGGATGCCCGCAGGGAGAGGTTTTCTCACCCCTACTGTGCTGCGTGGTGGTGGATGACCTACTAAGAACCCTACAGGAAGAAAGTATCTCCTCTTATGGCTACGCCGATGATGTGGCAATAGTGGTTAAAGGGAACTTTCTACAATATCTCAAGGAGATTATGCAGAGGGCCATTAGGACTACTTAAAGATGGTGCATGGTAAAAGGACTAACGGTCAATCCTTCAAAAACCAATGCCATGATCTTTACCAGGAAATACAACCCCAAGAAATTGTACCACATAGTTTCTCGGAGCAATGAACTGGTTTACACGAGCTCGGTGAAATACCTTGGAGTTCGTCTGGACCCCAAACCAAACTGGAACCAACACCTCAATGAAAAGAGGAACAAATTCTACACTTTGGGCCTGTAGGTAAAGCTCTGGGCAAAACTTGGGGTATGCAACCCAAGGTCGCACTGTGGATATACAGGGCAGTGCTGTTGCCCCGATTAACGTACGCAGCAGTGATTTGGTGGCCCAGGGTGGGCATGGTGGAGTCAACGAACCTACTGCGCAGCCTACAAGGGAATTACCTTAGGGCGGCAGTGGGGACTATGAGAACGACACCAACGGAGACGCTAGAAGTAGCACTCTGTGTCCCACCACTGAATCAGTTCATCATTTACACGGTGAGATTAACAGCTCATAGACTGAAATGTCAAGGCGAATGGAGGCATTGGGACCGGGGACACTCAGGTCTGAAATTCCTCCATGAATGTCCATTCGTCTTTAAAACAAGATAATATCACGAAAACAAGACAAGTGATTAAGTCTTTTTCTGTCCATATCCGTGAGAGGAAGGACATGCAAAAGACATTTGGTATACTGACGGGTCGGGAACTAATGGCCGCTTTGGGGCGTGAATCTGTTACCATAAATTAAACCACAGGGAAAGTATACCCATGGGCAATATGGCTACGGTTTTTCAAGCTGAGGTGTTAGCCATCCTCAGATGTGTAAAAATACAAATCTTGAAAGAAACAGACAATATGAAAATTTTAATCTGTTGCGACAGTAAAGCAGCTATACAAGCTTTTGCCAAATCCACCACGGACAGCTTGCTGATCAGGGAATGTGTACAAGAACTAAACACATTAGGAGGTAACAACGAAGTTACCCTAATGTGGGTACCAGGCCACCAAGGCATATCGGGAAATGAAATAGCGGACGAACTCGTCAAAAGAGGCACCTTGGAGGACCTACCTGAACAGGTTATAGGCGTTCCATTCGCTTTCGGTAAAAACAAAAATAGGGAATGGTTGGATAAAGAACATCAACTCTCTTAGAGTACAGGAGCGGGGTGTCGTCAAGCTATGTCAAGCAGAACAAAGGAACTCTTGTCGATGTCAAAACAAAGATTACGTCTGAGCATAGAACTCCTTACGGGTCATGTGGCACAAGAAACCCATCTATATAGCCTCAAACTGGCTGAGCGGAAAACATGTTGGCTGTGCGAGGGAGAAAGCGAGGACAGTATACACATTCTGTGCGAATGTTCTGCACTAATGGTCAAGAGATATAAATACTAGGGTCGACTATTCTGTGAACCCAAAGATCTACAAGAGGTCAGGGTGAGTAGACTATGTCTCTTGGCAGAAAATGCCGGACTAGGGCTGCGACTTTGACTTGACTCAGTGGGGAGTCACAGAAGAACTTTTAGATCTAGGTGACACCAGGGACTCAATGTACCACCCAATCACTTTACTACCACTAATACTATGTTCCTAATAAAAATGCGTATCTATTAATTTTCAAGACAACGTTAACAAAGTATATAAAGGCGAGCAAGAAGCTGTTGCTAGATGTACTAAATATCAAATTACTATAAAAAAATTCAGAAAATTTTTAGTTGCCCATTTCTTTTTAAGATAAAAGATATTTTTTCAAAAAATTCTTCCATTCATTAGTTGTCCTCATTTGTTAAATATAATATCAAAAGCATGTTGTTAATACAGGTTAACCATGGACGAACGCAATTTAATAGAAAGCTTTTTTATGTTTTCTTTTGTTGATAAATATTATCTCTCTTCTGTTTCCCTCTCTTTCAAGAATCCTGCCTTATTTTAATCTTTTTAACTTGATTGAAAGTTTTTTTTTTAGTCTTAAAAAACTCACTGCAAATGATAATTGACGTTACAAAAAAATTTTGGTCAAGATGTTGGAAATTTAAAAATATCTTTTTTCTGTGAAATAGTTCATATTAAAAGAAAAATACATAGTTTTATTTTTCGTAAAAATGTCGTCAGAAGCTAACCAGAAGCTATTTATTGATTGGCCAGGCAGTCACTTAAAAGCAACATCGAATGCACTATTTTAAGAAACAAAATAGTTTTACATACATAAAAACATGTACTCAAGAACTTTGTCATTCTTTAATAATCAAATTTGATTATTCTGATGACTTTGTAAAAGAATAGTTTTAGTTACGTGACAACACATCATATTAAACAATTTAAAAAGTTTTTTACACGTTGAGAATATTAATTCTCCGAGGTCAAGTATTGAAACTAGTTACTAATTCCTATTTATACGTTTAGTGCATTTTCAAAAGATAAAATATATATTAGAGGCTGCATGGGTCGTATTTCTTTTTCAAAAGAAATATATTATATATTTCTTTACTATATTACAATTATTAAGTATTTATTAATGAAATTATTTATTGTCGTATTTCTTCTAATCTACTATAGTTTAATAAGTTTATATAATATATGTATATATATATATATATATATATATATATATATTTATATATATATATATATATATATATATATATATATATATATATATATATATATATATATATATATATATATATATATATATATATATATATATATATATATATATATATATATATATATATATATATATATATATATATATATATATGTATATATATATATATATATATATATATATATATATATATATATATATATATATATATATATATATATTATATATATATATATATATATATATATATATATATATATATATATATATATATATATATATATATATATATATATATATATGTTATATATATACATATATCACGAGTTTTCCTTCTCTTGAATATTTACTCGTTACCGGCGGCTTAGCGTAGTAAAGAGAATTGTGTAAAATTTTTTAGTAATTTTTTTCCTGTCATTCGTAGATTCACATAGCTCGTGACATTAAACTGTCTTGTTAACACTGTAAAAATACTATTTCAGGTGCTTTTCAAAACTGTTATGGAGGATTGACCCATTTAAAATCTACCCCTCCGAAAAAAACAAAAACATACAAATATAATAAACACGTCAGATTTGCCCATCCCCAAAAAAAACTTCTTTCTTGCTTTTACATTTAGTTACCCATGTTTTTTAAGTCTTAATTTCCGGTAATTCAAGTTCTCGGTCACAATGCGATACAAAACACTACGAGAATGAGGAAAGCAGGCGCACAAAAGTACGTCTGGCAATTACTTTCAGATCATGCACATTTTTTATTTCAATTTCCAAATAATACAGAATATGACGAATACATTTCTGTAGTAATCGTAATTTTAAAATATTATATCTTAACTTATAATATCTACCTTTATTTTATTTAGATTTATAGTGTAGATTTAAGTTCTATTAAGAATCTTGTCGTTGTGATTGTAGTAGGTCACCTAGCGACTGTTCAATTTTTATTTACTAAGTAGTAAATTTTAATACACAAAAAATGTTCTGTATAAAGACAAAATAAAAAATTAACCGCATTAACTCATTAAACATAAAATAATAGGTACTATTTTTATTCAGGTGAGAACGATTTAGTTTAAAATAATACTTTTTAGTGTCCGTACGGAACACTTATAAGATCACTTCGGTGTCTGCAAGTCTGTCTGTCCGTCTGGTACACCCGATTTTCGTCGAAACTATTTGACATAGAAACTTGAAATTTGGAACTAATATAGGAATTGATAGCTTCACCAGAGTCGTATAGTTTTGAAAGTTAAATTTTCACTTAACGGGTTAGTTTTGGGGGGTGAAATCGGAAGTGAATTTTTTTTTTTACCAGGTCGAGTGGGGTGTCAAATGAAAGCTTATCAAAACTCGAGTTCAAAAATATATATAATGCAATACTTGCACATACTTTTCTTTGTATTATTTTAAAAAAATTGGTAAAAATCACAGTCCCTCCCTTATCTCGAAAAGTACTGATAAAATAATTTTGTAAAAATTCTGGAATATTCTCCACAGGGTGTAGATTAAATGAAAATTATCACAAGTGATAATTTTAATTTAATAATTAATAATAATAATTTATCTTGTATATAAAAAAACAAAAATTTCAAGATCATCAGTTTTCAGTAAAGATCGGAAAAAAACTTTGTTAAAAACTTATGTGGGGTGTGTTTTGTGAAGTCACTGATCATTTTATTCCTCTGTAACAAAAATTTTTATTTTAAAAGCAATCAACGTACGGACCACTAATTGCGCAAGTCCAACCTGCACCTGACCGGTTATTTTTAGTTTAAATGAACATATTTCTTTTAATGTCATTTTACCACTCGTTAGTTACATTTTACACTTACAATGCTGCCATCGTTATATATATTGACTATCGCATTAGCCAAAAGTCGCGTCAGCTAATTACACTGGCCTACACACATTTTGGTGCCTATAATTTTAAACCTGATTTTAAGTATGTCTGATAAGGTGATGTCAAAAATATTACTGGTATTTTTGTATCAGCTCTAGTTAATGAGATAGAAAAAAAATGCACTTTTACAAAAATATGGCTTTATTTTAACATTCTACATGAAGAAATTGTTTTTTAAGTAATTTTTGGAGTGAAATTGTTTTTGACAATCTTGCATAAGTTTCCAGCAATAGTCTGCCATCATATAAAAGTCCCATCTGCTTTGATACCTGTTCTCCATTGTTTTTATATATTGGTGGAAACGTTCCCCTTGTCCTTCGCTCAAATCTCCTAGGTTTTGTGGAAAATGATCTATATGCCCATTAAGGTAGTGTATTTTTATGCTTATTTGACTGTCTAAATTTTTAAAGTGATAAAGCATTTCATTAACTATATGTACATAGTTTTCAGCCTTGTAACTTCAGTCATAGATGTTTCAAAATTAGTGGAGTTTTTAATTAATCGACGTATTTGGGGGCCCATCAAAAATGCCTGCTTTTAGTTTTTCAGTACTTAATCCAGGAAATATTTGAGAAATAAAATGGAAACATAAGCCCTAATTATATGTGCAAGGGTGGAAGAATAATTTTTTCTCGCGGAACCAAAGGCTCATTTATCACATTTCTTTCACCAACGACCAAAGCATATCTACAGGCCAATTTTTTTGTATCCATTGTCTTGATTTGGCTCGACTGTCCCACAAACAAATAAAACATAGATATTTTATATAGCCACTTTGTTGTCCTAACAAAAAATTAACCATCTTCAAGTCGACACATATCACCCATTTATGTTCAACATATTTTATTTTCTGTAAAAGTACTAAAATCAATTAATATTCTTCTTTCATAAAAGTAGAGTGAGCAATCGGAATAGAAGCATGTTTATTGCCATTAGGTAAAAGTACTGCTTTTAGACTTCATTTACTGCTGTCAATAAAGAGACTCCACTTGCCTGATAAAGTCTTCAAGCCCATGAAAGTGAGTAAGCCGCTCACATTACTACAATATAATTTTTTTCTTTTAATCTTTATGCTAGCAATTTGGCACGCTCTTATGAAAGATCTAAGTCTCTGATGAGATCATTAAGCTCTTTTTGTGAAAATTAATTAGGATTCGATGTTTCTGCACAATATCTGCTTTCTTGAGATGCACTGGGTTCTTCAATTTCTTCATCCTGAACTTGTGATAGCTGATGAAAAACTGGTACTGGAACGTTGTCTGCATGGGGTATTGTTCTTCTTGCTGAAGAAATATTGGGAAATTTCCATTTATGACGATTGGTTTTATTGATGTCCACTATATTTGTCATACGGAAGTAACAGTTGTGATGATGAGTTTTTTGTTCTTTCCAAATCATGGGTACTCCAAATTTCAGAGAATTACGTGTACCTTTCTCTCATTGTCGCAGATGTTCAATGTACATTTTACATACACTTTATCTTGATTGCGAATTTCTATACTGAAGTAAGCAAAATACAAACGGGTCACAGTATTTGTTACCAATTTTCGCTGATCTTTCAAAATATATTCACCACAAATGTTACAAAACTTATCAGCATCATTAACACAATGTCTTAACTTACTAGCCATTATGAAATAATAAGATTAATTTTAATAAGACGGCTAAAAATAAAAAATAAGGTCAGGTAGTGAACTAGAGCTGACAGGGTAAAATAAATTTTGTCAATGTATAGTATACTACTTTTCTTATCAACTATAGATAAAAACAGAGCTGCATCGAAACAAAATTTTTTTTTGTAGATTTGTGTTATCCTTTATTGCTCTTCTTATTTGGATGGAGAGATGAATATTTCCCCGCTGTAGTAGTACCTTTTCATGATTTCTTGTATTGTTTTATTTCTGTTTCAACAGATTCCACTATAGTTTTTAATACTTTACTTTGAATTCCATACTTCAATACAGGCTTTAATATTTTCTTACACAAAAGTAGTTCGTTATGTATTGATAAAGTTGAGTTATTGCCTAGGGAGCAGTATATTTTTTGTATCTCATATCTAATTGTAATCATTTCCTTTACTTAAACACTTATCGGGGCTTAGTGTCTAAAGTAAAACCTAGATATTTGCCTACATTACCATATTGGGCCAGTAGTTCATTCATATATATTAATATTGAACAGATTTTGCGCTATTTAGTTTTATTTTTGATTACCTAGTCCAGTCCTGAAGCTGTTGATAATGTTTGTAGTTAATTACAGTTTAGTTTCTGTATTACTTTGGCCCACTGCTTGTAATGCAGTGTTTTCGCAAAAGTAGGTAGAGTCTTATTTTCCACAATGACAGATCACAAGTGCAGGGAAATATGAAGGACGGGATTCAGAACAATCCTCAGTGGCACACTAGCTTTAATTTTATTTGGTTCAGATTAGGCATCTTTCTGTCTAATTCGAGAGTATTTGTCTAATAGGTAAGGTTGTAGGATATCCTAAAGTGGTTTAGGAAGAAGCGATTGTATTAAAGTGTAGCCTTTTATGTCAGACCTAGTCAAACACTTGTGCCACATCTAAAATCCTACAAGGCAACCCCTTCGTTGAATCTGTTCTATTGTTGAGCGTTCTTGTCTGAAGTGAAACTAATTATTTCCAACTATATTTTTTGTTTCTTTGACTGACTGCATTCTCTTGAAGAATAATTTCTCAAAGAGTGTTGGTTCTACAGGTAATCATGATAATAATAATAAGATACAATGCGACGGCCTTATTGGTTTCAGAACGATGGCTATTTCTGCTGCTTTCCATAATTTAGATATTTACCCAAAACACTATATTAATGGACAATGGACAGTAAATTTCTGCCACTGTTAATAAGTATCACTTAGTTTTTATTCTAACGGCTGTGCTTTGCATTTTCTCTGTTACGTATTCACATTCTATTGTTAATTTTCCTAAATTATCATTGTCTAGATGAATAACATAAAATACTTTGTAGTCATGAAGTTTAACAAATAAATGTTTAGTAGAGTAAGTGTCGGAAATAAAACATATATCAATATTTAGAACACAGGCTATGATAATATTATGTACGGAAATTTTACGATATCCTAATTTTTTACAGTGTAATTTACCCTTCGTTTATCGCTCAAAATAATCTAACTAAACACCCAGAGCCGAAAATGAAATTTAATATAAATTTTGGGCTGTTTAGGGGAAACATTTATAATATTATCACTGGCGTTATTAGTGCTGCAAAGCTTTCGCTCCGCCAAAGGAATTAATAAATCCCACAGGAGTCTTTGTCGGGGTCGGGCAAGTTTGGAACTTTTAATACGGGTATGCGAGATAATAGAAAATTTAATACTTTGCTGGTTGGCTACGATACACTGATTGCTGTGGGAATATGAGTTAAATTAATTGAATAAAATTTGTGCTACAATCGCTTTTGCTGCATAGGTATTCCAGTTCAAATATATTAAGCGATTTTCATAACATCCAGTGTCCAGTACCTAGTACTCCCATAAATATTTATAGGTTATGTTACTCAGTTGTTATATAGTTACTGTGTGCAAACATATTTACAATTTGAATTCTTTAAACAACGCAGTGGATTAATCGAGAAAATAGGATTGCTGTTATAGTTTTATTTAAGTGCGATATGAAAAAAACCGACATTTTTAAGACCTTGAAACCGTTTAAAATAAGTCGTATATTTGTTTACTGAGACGGGAGATATAAAAGACAGGAAACGTTCAAGAAGACCAAGGATGTTCGAATGCCACAAGCTGTTAAAGTTGTAAAAGTGCGAACAAAAAATGTGTGTGACTTGATGCATATAAGAGACATACTAGTCATTTGCTAACGGAAGATTTAAATAGAAAACAGTGGGAAAAATCTATTTTAGAAAACGTTGTGAAACCCCTAAACCAAAAATCAATCAAATTAATCAAAAATAAGCATTGGGTCTTCCAGTAAAATGCTGCACCAGGATACAAAGCTAAAACAACAACATGGCTTCAACAAAATGTACCTTCATTTATTACTACAGAAGATTGGCCTTCTGCAAGTCCTGATCTAAATCCTTTAGATTATAAACTACGGTACCTCTTAGATGTTATGGTTGTTCTAAAAGACATGTCAATCTTGACTCTTTAAAACGAGCTGTTATAAAAGCGGTGGACAACTTTCCGTTGGATCAAGTGCTCGCTGCCATAGACGAATGGCCTAATCGTTTGAGGGCTTGTGTAAAACTAAGAGGGGGACATTTTGAGTAAATGTTAAATTAACTTTGTCATTATTGAGTATATGAAGTAATTCCATAATAATTTGTTTTAATTTTCATAGAAATTAATGTTTAGACAATGTTTTCATTGTAACAGTATTTATGGGAGTACTATGTATATATACAGGGTGAGTCAACGATAAAGTAAAGTTCATTATCTCATTTGTTTCGGGAATGACGAAAAAATGTTAAATACGATAGTTTTAGGGAAAGTGAAGGTGCACAGTTTAAAATTAGTTTAAAATTATTTTTGAGTATACTGAGTACTTAAAAACATCGTGGCCGATATAACATATGTTTTTCTAAATGGAACATCCTATTTTCGAATTTATTTTTAAATTCTGCGTAAAATTTTATAACTTTTTATTAATAATGTTATGTACCTAAACCTAGTAGTTTTTCTAATATTTCATTTTTTTTTAGAAAAATATTAGTTTTCAGTTTTGTAAAAAATTGCCAGTAGCGCCATTGTTTCTGAAGATGGAGTACTCATAATTGGTACGGACGTTCTATAGAGATGAAAAAAAAAGATATGTGTAAAGAATTTTGAGTTAGATGCTACAGAGTGTTTAAAATAAATTTATGCATTTCGACTATTTTAAATTGAAAAAGTAGATATGGAAAATAGGATACAGGATGCGTGTAGGACAATAACGCCCTTTATGCTAAGGAAAGTGAAGGAAAATATAGTAAAACGACTAAACATGTTTATTCAAGTAGACGGGCATATTTTTAAACATTTATTACGTCATAATAATTAATCATTAGCTAAGTTAAACTATTATTATTAACTATGCTTATGTTTTCACAACAGCGTAAGTGTATTAAAAACAAGGGTAAGAATTGAAAAATTTAAAATAAATCGAAAACTATTAGAAATAGGTATATAACATACTCAATAAAAGTTGGAGGATTTTGTAAAATCTATCAAAAAAATAATGATGTACAGGGTGTGCCATTTAAAAAATTTGAGATTTTTCAATTTTAAATAGTCGAAATGCATAAATTTATTTTGAACACCCTGCAGCATCTAACTCAAATTTCTTTACTTATATTTTTTTTTTTCATCTCTATAGAACGCTTGTACCAATTATAAGTATACCACCTTCAGAAACAATGGCGCTACTGGCAATTTTTTACAAAACGAAAACTAGTATTCTTTTTTTTTTTAATTGAAATATTAGCAAAAAACTACAGAATTTCATATTCCAGCAGTTTACTAGCCGTTCTCTTGTCTATCAAATCCATCCTGAGACGCGTTTCCCGTATCACGGCTCGTCAGTCAGGCTAGGATTGACAAACAAGAGAACGGTATCAAGTGGTACTTATCCCAGAAGTTACGGAGCATGATGGTAGAATACAACGAATTGTATTACGTACGCATCCCTATTACTCCATCGAAAGCTGACACAGCGGCTTTCGAACCGACAGAGTGGTTGACACAGTGAACGCTTTAAAAGCAGGTAGCGCTTTTCGAGGGATCCTTCCTCAGGTATATATAATTATTGTAAAGCAACTGAAAATAGACAGAAGTCCATATTCCAGCAGTTTACTAGCCGTTCTCTTGTCTGTCAAATCCATCCTGAGACGCGTTTCGCCGTATCACGGCTCGTCAGTCAGGCTAGGATTGATTGGCGGTATGGGTACGTAAGACACTTCGTTGTATTCTACCATCGTGCTCCGTAACTTCTGGGATAAGTACTCACTTGATACCGTTCTCTTGTTTGTCAATTCTAGCCTGACTGACGACCGTGATACGGCGAAACGCGTCTCAGGATAGATTTGACAGACAAGAGAACGGCTAGTAAACTGCTGGAATATGGACTTCTGTCTATTTTCAGTTGCTTTACAATAATTATATATACCTGAGGAAGGATCCCTCGAAAAGCGCGACCTGCTTTTAAAGCGTTGACTGTGTCAACCACTCTGTCGGTTCGAAAGCTGCTGTGTCAGCTTTCGATGGAGTAATAGGTATTCGTACGTAATACAATTAGGTATATAACATTATTAATAAAAAAGTTATAAAATTTTACGCAGAATTTAAAAATAAATTGGAAAATAGGATACTCCATTTAAAAAAAACGTATGTTATATCGGCCACACTTTTTTGAAGTATCCTGTACACTCAAAAATTATTTTAAACTGTGCACCTTAACGTCATTCCCGAAACAAAATGAGATAATGAACTTTACTTTATCGCTGGCTCACTCTGTATATATATATATATATATATATATATATATATATATATATATATATATATATATATATATATTAATATATATATATATATATATATATATATATATATATATATATATATATATATATATATATATATATATATATATATATATATATATATATATATATATATATATATATATATATATATGTATATATATATATATATATATATATATATATATATATATATATATATATATATATATATATATGTATATATATATATATGCTTCTGTTAGCTTGTTCTGTGTACGCTCTATTGCAATTGTTATACGGGATGTTATGCCCTGGTTTTATATTTATAAAGGGTGATTCATTCGTCTTGAGACTAATTTTAGGCGTTTGGGTAAATGTTGAACAATTGACAGATACCAATATTGTTTACGCTGAAGGTGTAACGGCACCTCTATTCTGATTTGAGGATCTGCACATTTGATTATTCACATTGGAAATGTCATACAAGCTGGATTTACGAAAGTGAGTTGCTTCCTTGTTTGGACAACAAAGACGCAAATTCTCGAAGCGTTTGAAGATAAGCCAATATCTCACGCCATCTTATTTTATGTTTTAAGTGATTGCCATGAAGGCCAGACGCAGAAAATAAAAAAAAATCCAGTCGGCCGCAACGAAAATTCTTCTGCCAAGCGCAAAAAACAAAGTTGGGCAGTCGCAAAGATAGTTATAGAGAAAATATGGTTTCGCAACCAACTGTGAACCGAATTTTGAAGGTAAATAATGTGTAAGTTCGAAAACGTAAAAGGCACCGAAATACACCGCAAGACAGCTGGAAAAAATACCAAAATGTTGCCGTGCACTTCGTATTAAGCATTTCACGCATGGGAAATTCATCCTTATGAGTGATGAAAAATACTTCACATTTTCGAACAGTTCTCTCAGTGGAAATGATTTCTTCCACACTGACAGTTACGAAGCAGCACCAGACGACGTCAAATACGCCGGCAAAATGAAATTTGAACCAAAAATGTTGACGTGGATTGCCATTTCATCGAAAGGTATTTCAGCTCCATATTTTCAACCAAGCAGTTGCAGTTAGTTCTGAGGTATATATCAATAAATGCTTGACTAAACTGAAACAGTTTATCCAAAAAAAAAAAAACATACGCGCGTCCAACGATGGATGGCGTTTCAAACAAGCTGCGTAAAATCGAAGATAATGGTCCATTCGCTGCATTGTAAACGTGCTATTTGATAAATTTTAAATAAATTTATGCAATATAAGCAACTGCATTCGAAATGTTTTTCCTGGTTTCACTTATACACCCGCCTGAAATTAATCTCAAGACTAATGAATCACCCCACCCCCATTATCATATTTTTTTCGAATACTTTATATAT
Source organism: Pachyrhynchus sulphureomaculatus (assembly GCA_019049505.1). Classification (NCBI taxonomy): domain Eukaryota; kingdom Metazoa; phylum Arthropoda; class Insecta; order Coleoptera; family Curculionidae; genus Pachyrhynchus; species Pachyrhynchus sulphureomaculatus. Next base: position 78,607,508 of record CM032448.1, on the reverse strand, counting down.
ATCGACAACTATCGATAGCTATTGAGTTACTGATACACCGATAATCATCGATGTATCAATAACTATAGATATATCGCTAGTTATTCATGGATAATTATCGATATAGCGATAGTTGTCGATAAATCGATAATTTTTGGAGTCACTTTTTGTAATTTAATATATTGATAACTAACAAAAAAAATTACCATCCTTAGAATCTACACGGCAATTTTGTGACGTATTTATATTTGCTTATATTTTTATCAAGTTAAAGACTTAAATGCTAAGTTCAAGTCCTTGTCGTATTATTAGTTCTTGTCGGTGATGTAACGAATCTGCTTGTTCACTGTTTTGATACGATTCCAATTTGGTTATTAGCCTTGTAGTTATTATTTTTATGAGTAATTTATCAGCTCTATCTCCCTTCTAATTCAGTAACACGTTTACAGCATTGTCCCTGTTCTGCGGTTTCTTTCTGTCATCTAAACTTTTGTTTTGGGAATTATTAGGCCTTCCGATTTCATTTTATTTCCCTAATTGCACTTTTTATTTCTTCTCTTTCTATTTCAGGTATCTCTTCGCAACTCCTGTTTGTTATGTGTTTTCTTTTTACCGTATTTAGTATTTCTACCTTAAAACTTTATAGGTTTGATAATTTTTTTTTGTTATTCAGTAATACGGTTACAGCACTGGCCCTGTCATGCGATTTCTTTCTGTCCTATAAACCTTTCTTTCGGGAATATATTCGATCCTGCGATTCCATTTCATTTTCTTAATTTCAAATATTTCTTCTTTTTCTATTTGAGGTATCTCTTCGCAACTCATGTTTATTATGTGTTTTCTTTTTACCGTATTTAATATTTCTACATTAAAACTTTATATTTTTTTATTGTTTGAATGATTTCTCCTCTATTATTTGTTATTGTTTCGATTTCTCTTTTTAGATAATTAATAAAATTAAATTTTGTGTTTACTTTTCGTCGTAATATTTTTATTTAAACTTTTATTTACTACAATTTTTCTTTTCTATTATATACTCGATGTCTTTCTTGATATTTCGTTTTGTGTCCTTTCTTAAAATTTTATTTATTTTAGGGTATTCCATGATACATTGGTTGCCTTGGCTTGTTAGCTTTCTCAGTTGTTCTATTAGGTGCTTAGTATCTTCTTCAATATTTTCTACATTGTTTACTTTTTGTTATTTACCAGTTTTCATACCTACTTGCAAAATTATACTTGTCTTCTTTTTATTTAAAAATTCTGGTCCTCTTTTCGGATTCTATTATACCATAGTTTTCTTCTTCATTTTCCTTGGTCTTCGACGGTCTTGTATCTAAGGATCCTTTGCTAATTTCTTTTTTATTCTTGCTCGTTAGTTTTGTTTGTTCTTTTTATGTATTTATCTATATATTCCCTTTTAACATGTATGATCACCGTTCGTTAAGAATATAATAATTATTGTTAGATTTGTAACTAGATGTTTATTAGATGTTATAATATTTTCAATTTTTTTTTTCTTGAAAAGTGTATTCCCTATGTAGAAATTTTCTCTTCGGTGTCTCTAAATAATTGAATTGATTCAGCCGATACTTGATCGAAATCCATAACTAGAAGTTTCGCAAGAAGTAAAACACTACATAAATTTCGACTAAATTCTTTTTATTTTTAACACCATGACATGTTTCGCTGTACGACAGCTGTCGTACAGCGAAACATGTCATGGTGTTAAACATAAAAAAAAAATTAGTGGAAATTTAAGTAGTGTTTTACTTCTTGCGAAACTTCTCTAAATAATGCTTGATCTTTGGTCTGACAAACTTCTTTACCGGTGTATCCCATTACACTTCAAATTTAGTACACATGTAATACTTTACGTAAGAATGGAACCTGTAGATTATAAGCGGTATTACCTTAGGGCAGGGTGCTCAAACGGTCGATCGCGAGTGCTTTTTGTGTCGATCTCGAGAAAAAAATTTCGATATAGAACTATTCACAGATTTTGTTTTAGGAAACTAAAACAAAATGTAATGAATAAACTACTAAAATTTATTCGATCCACAATTAGGCCAGAATAATCCCCTCATCACTTTCTTTTATCGTAATAACCCCCTGCTAGCGGTAAAAGACGGCTTTATCAAAGGAACGCGCGGTACTTGTCAAAGAAAAGCCGCGTTTTTGATTCCCGCTGATTTTTCTAGAAACTTCGGACGGCGTGTTTGACGGGAACATTCGAGACTTCGTTCGCGCCGATATAAATGTTGCGCCTGCAGGAATAGGAGTCAGTCTGAGTTGTAACTTGAAGGCGATACATCGATTTAAAGTTTATTAATAAATAGTCCAAAATGAGTGCGGCGAAGAAAAGTAAAACTTATCATTTTAATAACGATTGGGAGGAAGAATTTTTCTTTTGTATGGTAAAGGATAAGTGCATTTGTCTCATTTGCCGTGCATCAGTTGCAATACCTAAGCGTGGGAACTTACAGAGGCATCATAAAACGGTTCATAAAAACTATGAAAAGGATTTTCCGTCACAGAGAGAATTAAGAAAACGAAAAGTACGTGATTTGATAACTTGTTTGAAAAAAGAACAAACCATGTTCAGGTAGAGTCAGACCAGCCAAACAATCAAAAGCTGCAACGATCGCGTCATTTAAAATATCTCATATATTGGCGAAAACACAAGAAACCATTTGATGATGGATTGGTTGCATTTATTGAAGCGGGTGAGACTTTATCTGGAGATTTTAAAAATAAAACAGAGATTACGTCTGCTATTAGAGAACTTCAGTTATCTCGTCCGACTGTCACAAGGCGTGTTGAAGTCATGGGTCAGGACATGGCAGATAAACTAAAACATGATATCATGGAATGTACATACTTTTCTTTACAGTTCGACGAATCCACCGATATGACAGACACTGCCCAACTGTGTATTTTTATTCGAATGGTATTCAATGACATGTCGGCTAAGGAAGAGTTTTTGACAATGATTCCTCTGAAAGGAAAGACCCGTGGCGAAGATATATATGACGTTTTCTTCAATTTTGTAACAAACTACAAGCTACCAATATATAAACTAGTGTGCATTACAACCGATGGAGCACCAGCAATGACTGGAAACGAAAACGGTTTTGTGGCATTGTGTCGAGCTAATGATGATTTCCCTTCATTTTTCTCCTTTCATTGCATTATACTTCAACAAGTTTTGTGTTCAAAAGTTCTAAACATGGAGGAGATTATGGGCATTGCAATAAAAATTGTGAATTCTATCCGTGCACGTAGCTTGCAACGACGGCTCTTTAAATTGCAGTTGGAAGACACTGATTTAGTTCTTCACACGGACGTCAGGTGGTTGAGTCGCGGAAAATTCCTAGAAAGGTTTCAAGAATTATTGCCCGAAATAACAGCTTTTCTAGACGAAAGAGGTGATGACACTCAGATGCTGAAAAACGGCAAATGGCTGACTGATTTGGCATTTTTGACAGACATCACAATGCATTTAAACACCATTAATTTGGTGCTTCAAGGTAAAGGAAAAACTACTATTGAGATGATTAGCGCAATAAACGCATTCAAAAGTAAATTGCAACTTATGATAGCGCTAAATGATCTTAGCTGTCGATGCGCCCTGCCCGACAGAAACAAACAAACAAAAGCAACTTATGATAGATCAACTGAAAAGAAAGGATCTGAAAAATTTTCCTTCTTTGAAAGCAAGGATTCCTCATTTGAATTATGATATTTAAGAGGCAGAATTATCAAATATTTTGGGCCAATTCGAAATACGGTTTTATGATTTCAGTAAATTGGCAAATATCGCATCATTTATGAGTTATCCTTTTTCGTGTAAAAACATTGAGGAATTAGCTACTGAAATAGCAAGTCAGTTTAACATAGACTCATGTTCTGTTGAAAATGAGTTAGTGCAGATTATATCAGATATACATCTCAAAGCCACAGCATCTGATACAAAATTCTGGTGTTTTATAACTGAAGATAAATATCCGAATCTAAGGCAAATCGCCCTTCAACTGACGGCAATGTTTGGGTCAACTTACTTGTGCGAGTCTGCATTTTCTGAAATGAAGATAATTAAGTCAAAATATCGCAATCGACTAACTGACGAACATATGTCATCATGCTTGCGATTAGCACTCGGTAATTACGTACCATCTTATAAAAAGTATGCTGAGGACATGCAGTGCTACGCTTCAACATCCAAAGTCACTCTTTAGTTAAGTTTAGACACTAGAACTCGTTTGTTTTGTAAGAACCAATAAACTCGCAATTTTGAATAATTATGAGTTTTTTCATTGACATTTTAGAGCAGACCTACACTTACCTTGACTAAATGCATATTGTGCGGAAAACTAATATCTATGCCACGATACACCCTACCTAGACGACAATCCTGCATCACACTTACTTGCAGCCTCTCAGAGTCGATCGATCGTAGTCTAACAATATTGAGGTAGATCGCCAGCAGTTCAAGTTTGAGCACCCCTGCCTTAGGGGATGGGGTAGATTTTATGTTCATAAATCATATTAGTTTTTTAATATTTTAAATTTTAATAGAATAACGTGTCAAAAGCCGCAATCCTTCCTTCCTGTGTTCAACTTACTTTTAGTGTTCCGTACGGTTACGTGTTTTACACCGATTTTCTCCGAAACTATTGGATATGGAAAGTTGAAATTTAGTTTAAATTTAGGAATTTATGGTTCAATCAGAGCCGTGTAATTCTGAGAGTTAAATTTTAACTTAAGGGGTTATTTTTGGGAGTGAAATCGGAAGTGAAAAAAAAATCATCGAGTGATATATCAAATGAAAGTTTGTGAAAACACAAGTTCAAAAATATATATGATGTAATACTCGGGCAACTTTTTCTTTATATTATTTTTAAAAAAAGGCCGAAAATCGCTGTCTCCCCTCCCCATCTCTAATAGTGCCGATCAAAATATTGCGAACAATTCTGGAATATTTTCCATAAAGTGGATTAAGAGAAAATTATCACAAGTGCATTACGTTTGATAATTTACCTGGTAAAAAAAAAACTATTTGACTTTACAAATGGTGGGTTTTTTTTATTGAAAAATTGTGAATTTAACCAGCACTAAGAGCTATGAAATATCAATATGTATTCGATGCAATCAGTAATGTACTCATATACTTTTGAGTATATTACTGCTTTAGATATTTGGTCAATTACAGATAAAATCAATTTCCATGATGTTTCCATTTGTTTATAATTAAGCAAATATTTGGTTTAATCTTTTACTACAAAGATATCTCGCTTTCTGTATATTCTTGGTAATTCTTATATTGAAGATAAATGTGTGACCGAATTTCATATAATAGGTCAGCAATTACGGTACGGAAAGCTGATTGTGCAAGTCCGACTTGCACTTGGCCGGTTTTTATGATTAATAAATGGGGTAAATTACGCATTATTTAAAATGTCGACTTTCTGGGCTCGAATTAAATCAAATTCAGTGTTTATTTTAGAATACGTGTTTACAAGGACAGTATGTAGTAAATCACTTTACACAGTTTTTTTTATACAGGGTGCCCAATATGTATGGAATAATGAATCCACAGCATTTATTAATCAGTGTATCAAAAAAATGTTTAAATAAAAGTTATAGGGTGTTATACGGAGCACATGCTGATGTTGACAGTAAAATGTTGAACTGTCAGTTCGAAGAAATTATACCATCTTAATTTTTTTTAAGTGGAAAGTCTTATATATTACTTTATTTTTGAGTCCTACTAAAAATTCTAGATATTATTTGTCTAACATACCATATGTCTAAATTGAACTTTTGGAATTATTGATATTTGAAATTAAGGAGATCAAATTAATAAAATTTACTGTCAGGTAACGACTTAACACGCCAAAAAATGATTTATTGAGGAAAACGTTTATTGCTGCATTTTATGAAACTGCAATTTGAGCTTAATATCATAAAGGTACATTTAACAGAAACTGAAAGAACCACTTTGTTAATGATGGTTGGTTACGGAGACCGTAAGAGAACACAACAGGAGGTGATGTTCTTTTTAACGCAGAATATTCCAATCGAGAACCTATTACCCAATTCGTAGTTAGTAAAACATTAAAACGATTTAGATAATCAGATCATGTTAAGGATCGTTCTAAATCTGGACCTCCAAAAGTTAGAACAAGCGATGATAAAAAGTTAGATCTTTTATTGGAAATTACAGAAACTCCCCATACAGCCACAAATAATATCTAGATTTTTTAGTAGGACTCAAAAATAAAATATTGTATATTGCTTTCCATTTGAAAAATCAAGATGGCGTAATTTTCTTCAAACTGACAGCTCAAATTTTTTTTTTTATATATACTGATTAATAAATACTGTGGAACCATTATTCCATACATATGGGGCACCCTGTATATGAGAATAGTTATTCAGTTTCCTCATTTAGATAAGATTTATCCTTCTCGTTTTTTCCACAGCAAGTAGAAAGACAATGAGGCATATATTGATTTATTTGAAATTTAAAAAAAAAAGTAAGAAATAAACACTCTCAATCAAGCAGTGTATTTTAAGTAATTAACAAATTAAAGTTTACTCATCAATGAAAAAAGAACACTTTTTATACTTTTCGTCTTATTGGAAACTAGTCTTTTTACAGGATAAATTATTTAAAGCAGGTAAATTTCCCATACGTACAGTTTCCAACAGGCAAAAGGAATCCGATAGATCCGTGACAACTTAGAATAGTTCTAAGAATATCATCGACACATCACCGCACCATTGCGCATATTTGCTCAAAACGCTCTCCAAGAATTTCTCGTGCATTTTCCTCGCACGATGGATTTTCCACGATGTAATCGGGATAAAGCATCGTTAACACTCCAATTGTTAGGTGTAAAATAAAACCTTTTTTGAATTAACTTCGGTTTCGCCTGTTTGAATTGTCGATTTAATTGGATTACCTGAACAAAGTTTTCTTTTCCGATTATATCCTGTTACAGAAACTATTTCAGGCAATTCTGGAAGAAATTAAATGTTTTTCAATATATTGTTTATTAGTACTTCTCTTTTCTTTTATGGGCCTAGCATACGTATTACAGGGAAATCCCTAAGGCGCTACAGGAGCGACACGTATGCGGAAAAAAAAAAAGCGATTCACGTTAGTTTTGAATCGATGTAAATTGTACTCGGTTGGAGACACAGAGGCTTTATATTGCATGCAGTTGCTCACACGGAAATGTTATGATCAAGAAAAAGACGTATTTATACCCTTTATAGACTACCAAAACGCTTTTGACAATATAAAGCATCAACCAGTGATGAAGATTTTGCAACAAATTGGACTGGACACGAAAGATCTCAGAATTATACAAAATCTATATTGGAATCAGTCAGCAAAACTGCGTAACATTCAACTCAGGAAATACAAATAACAAACGGAAGTACGCCATGCATTTTATCACTCTTGCTTTTCAATGTGTATGTGGAAAAGATCTTTTAGGTAGCACTACATGATCAAAATAAAGGAACAAAAGTAAATGGAATAACTATAAATAATATCAGATATGCTTATGACACAGCAATTCTAACAGACAAACTAAAAGACTTACAAGATATACGCAACACTATCAATAGAATAGGCAGTCTATTCGGTCTAAAAATCAACATCACAAAAACAAAGTTTATGGTCATCAGCAGACAACAATACAGTCAGGCCCAAATAAAAATTGATAATCAACACATAGAAAGAGTCAACAGTTTCAAGTATCTTGGTTGTAATATAAATGATAAACTAGATAATGATGAAGAAATTAAAATAAGAACAACAATGGCAAGAACAGCTTTCGTCAAATTCCAGAAGTACCTATGTCGAAGATAAATACCTCTGAGTTTGAGACACCGGGTGGTAAAATGTTATGTATGGTCCATATTACAATATGGAGCTGAGACATGGTCACTCAAGGTAAAGTCAAGGAACCGTATTAAAGCGTTCGAGATGTGGACTATCCGTAAACTGCTGAGAGTTTCCTGCGTTAATCACGTAACAAATAAGAAAGTACTACGAAGAGCCGGAACTGAAAGCGAACTACTGCCAATTATTAAAGATCACAGTCTTTTATCTAGGGCATATATTTCGAGGCAACAAATATGACATGCTGAGATTGATTCTACTTACTTACGTAATCCTTATACCTGTCTACCCCTTGTTAGGAGTGTAACGCCCGTGGAGTTGGGTAATTCTATATCTGTCTTTTCCATATTTCCTTCTATATCCTTCCATCCGTTTAAATTGCCGATTGCCTCTTTTGTTTCTTCTGTATTAGTTTCTTCTGTTTGTATGAGTTTCTGTATCTTGTTCCGGTATTATGTCTCTATGTTGATTTTTGTATGCTTTTCCTTCCAATTTCTTGCATCCATTTCCTTTCTTCTCTGTTTCAATGATTCCTGCATAGTACATTTGTTGTTCTTCTGTCAGTTCATCCTCTTTTCCGTTTATATCCCTATTATTCCGTGTTCTCAATCTAAAAACTCGATAATTATTTCCCATTTCATTCTTCCTATCTATTTCTTCTTATTTGTATTCATTTTACTAGTCCTGTCTTCTGTATCCTTTATCTTTGCCAGGGTCGTCATCGATCTACCTTTCTCTCTCCTTTTTCTCAATTTTTTGACTTGATGGTCATAGTATTCTTCGTTTGTTCTTTCAATTTTCTTCCTCAATGTCCCATTATTCCTTCAGTTACGATTTTTTAATATTCTATTTTCACCCTTTTTCCATTCTTTCTCTCGTTCTCTGCTATATGCTTCAATTTCTTTTGAATTTCGCGTTCATCTTTTGTTAAGTCGTTGTTTATATAAACTTTCTCTCTTAGGTTTCTCAGTTTGTTTTTATTTTTCATTACAATTTCCTTATCTCCCGTGTTCCCAAGTTTTATCTTGTATTTAGTAGCTTCCATTTTTATCACATCTTTAATCTGTACTTTTGTGTCCATACTCCTCTCCATAAATTTTTTTTTATATACAAAGTTCTACACCCATTTTCACGTTCTTATCAGCTTTTTACTCTTCTTGAATCATCCCATTGACTCCTCTTCGACTCTTCCTCTTTTCGAGTCTCCTGAGGTATAATCATCGCTATCCATTGTTCTTTCTGTTATAAGAACTTTACGTGTGTTCCTCGTATATTCGATTTTCAAACACGAAAAAAAATTGTTGTTTATATTTCTTATCACCGTAAACAGTAAAATGATCAAAGTCGTCGCTTATCGTTTCGTTAGTTTCATACAATTTCACAAAATTATGCTCATAAATCTCCAAATTTTTTACTTATTGTCTTAATCTAACACTACACTCTGCTTTATTTCTAGTCCATCTTCTCTGTAATCGATAAACTAATTAAATAGATCGAAACACTACCGTAATAATGCTGGTTGAACGAGTTGACTATTGCCGGGCGTTCGATTCACGTGGACACACATCACGGTCCGAAACTCAAGTCCGAGCAAACTTCAAACTGAGATTAATTTTAATGGAAAAAAATAGAAGTATGAATACTTATGGCTGCGGGATATCAGGAACAGGTGCGAAGTCAGGAGGGTGGGAGACATCCTTGTTATGGCGAGAAGGGGAGAGCTTTGCATACTAAATTGAAGAGGCAAATGAGCGCCTAGACGCTGCAAGCGCATGACACTAGAAGAAGAAGAATAAAACACAGTCCTGGACAAATTATTCCAAAGGGATGAGGTTCTCCATATAAAAGACTGCCTAATTAAGTTTGTGCCACGGTGCTCCAAAAAAATGTTCATCGTTTATGTCCATTTTCAATCTAATGTGGTGAGACGCTACATCTAGCGGAACTAGTGTAAATCAATAACTCACTTAGTAAGAACTGCCTTTAAAAATGGCTACTAGATGGCGCTCTACAATAAATAAATTTCTCGATATTCTTAGTAGTTTGTTAACTTTCTTTATACGTTGTGTTCGTATATAAATAAATATCTGCCGGTTTAGTGTTGAATTGTTGAGCTTGTATAAAATTTTTTGTGAATGTCATATGTCATTTTTTGATGATTATTTTCATGTGTATCTTTAAAAATAAATCGGTTTTTACTAAATAATAATATGACTTGTAGGAGTGAAAATAAAGGGGTACCCATCAAATAGTGGCAAGAGCATGAAGAGGCGTAAATATCGAAAATATAATGACAGTTATTTCGAATTTGGTTTTACCTCGATAGAAGTCAATGTCAGAGACTGAGATGTAGATAAAAGTTTTGTCACCAGAATGCATGCTGTGACAAAATCTTCGTACTTATCATGTCAAATTCCAGAAGCAGGACGAAAATCACGTCGCAAATACGCTCGCTTGGGCCTACGTTTAGATATTAGAGTGACTCTCGCTTGCCGGACGCCAACCCTATTGAAAATGTTTGGTCCCTTGTAAAGAGAAAGCTCAGAGGAAAGTCTCTGACGACTTTGACTCAATTGTCTCTCGAGATTCGAAGAATTTGGTGAATATGCAGAAAATCTCGTCGACAGCATACCTCGAAGATACCAGGCGATTACTGATGCAGGAGGCGATTGGTTACTAAGGTAATTGCGCCGTTGTTAGCCCAACAAAAAATACATTGTTGGAAAAAATGTTCTCAAAACACATTTTTTCAAGAATACGAGCGGTCACGTCTTACTTGACAGATTGTATGCATAAACACAGATTAAGTTTTATGAACAGTATATTGAGAATATGAATGTAAACAGGTATATTTTTTCCAATTTCTTTAACATTCTGCTCGATTATGCTTTCTTATATAAACACACCGTAATCCAAGGAAAGTTCTACAATATAGACAGTTTATTGAGCGATTTTCTGAGTAACTGTGCATCGAAATTGAACTAATTTAATATCCGAGCCTGGATAGTCCCTATTCACATTTCTAGTAATTTTCTGGAAACTGACGCATCCGTCTGGATTTAAAATCCTTTCCATCTAAATGTGAGGATAAATGTTTGGCTTTCTGTTCAGTTAAACAATTACTTTAAAAGAACTCTGGTTCATTAGGGTTGATGTTTACTTTAACACTTCAATTCTCTTCTAAGCTACCCATGTATATGTTATTTCTTAGGATAAAACATTAATTTTCTCCAAACATAGACTACATAAAAGTATTAACTTAAAAATTGTAGTACAGTTTTGCTAGCGGCTACTTTTTTGTCGGAGAGAATAAATCCCAGTTACTGGAAACAGTGTTGAGTATGTTTGTCCAAACTTTCAAGTAAAAAAACAAAACTCTAAGGTTAAACAAATGATGTTGATAAATGCAAGAAAAATGATGTCTTATTAACTAGGCGATGAACAAAAGATTGTAACTAAAATAAATAACATTTAATTAATATTTTTTTTGCAATATCCCCTTGATGGGTTCTTAAATAAACACAAGGAGACAGTTTTTTGGATAGTATGTTTCTACATTTCTATTACAAACCGAGAAACCACTTTTCCTCTAAAGCGAGATCATTCAAGAGTTTTTGAGTGTTCCATACGGCACACTTATAAGATGACTTCGGTGTCTGTCCGTCCGTCTGTCTGTCCGTCTGTCTGTCACACACGATTTTCTCCGAAACTATTTGTCGTAGAAAGTTGAAATTTGGTAATAATATAGGAATTGATGGCCTCATCAGAGCAATGTAGTTTTGAAAGTTAAATTTTGACTTAAGGGGTTAGTTTTGGGAGGTGAAATCGGAAGTGAAAATAAATTTTTTTTACCAAGTCATCGAGTGTGGTGTCAAATGAAAGCTTGTGAAAACACGAGTAAATATATATATATATATATATATATATATATATATATATATATATATATATATATATATAATGTAATACTTGCGTGCACTTTTCTTTGTATTATTTTTAAAAAATCGCGAAAAAATCGCTGTCCACCCGCCTTATCTCGAAAAGTACTTATCTGGTATATAAAAAAAACAAAAATTTTAAGGTCATCAATTTTCAGTAAAGATTGGAAACAAACTTTGTTGAAAACTCATTTGGGATGTGTTTTGTGAAGTCACTGATCATTTTATACCTCCGCACAGTGTGTCGACTAGTACAAGTTAGCTGGACAAAATTATTTTTTTCACTTATTTCAATTGTTTTATGTATATTCTAGGCATATTAAGTTATTTCAAGAAAAAATTCATCGCGTGGTTTTTTTTTTTTATGGGCGTGGCTAATTTTTTCCCCTAAATTAGTCAGCTACGCAGACATATTTAACGATAACTCGAGAACAACTTGTCAGATTTTTTATAAATAAAACACAAAAAAATGCGTAACAAAATTTTATTAAAGTTGATTGAATATTATTTTATTCTATCTTTTATCGTTTTGGAGTTATTTAGAAATTAATCGAGAGAACAATTTTTTTTTCGTGTAAAATTCATTATTTTTTTCGGTAAAAAAGCGCAATAACAAAAGAAAAAACAAAATATTATACATTTTTCTGACAGCTGCGTATCTGGTAAATAAAATAAGGTATTAATCATGAAAATCGGTTAATAAATGTGGGTTTTATTCACAATTTACCGCAGGTACTCAATATCGATAAAATTTGTGTAATACAGCCACCCTTGCATATCGCGGTAGGATTGCATCAGCTTAGCAGGTAGATAACGGAACTAAAGGGCAAGGGTATTTTGTATGGTTATTAGAATTAAAAATTATAATACAGTGTCTTTCATTTAGCTGCATTTCGCTTACCTGTATTTTTTGCCCAGCTGCACAAAACATTGTATAACAAAAACAAAATCTTCTGAGTATGTGCACGAATTTTTCTACAAACTTGAATGTGCAACTAAATGAAAGACACTGTATTATTATTTTTAATAATAACCAGATGAAAAATCATTTATTGCATTTGTCAATTAAAAATAAAACAATTAATCCATATTACTTAGTTTTATTGACACAAAAAGGATAAACTCAAATAATACCTGCCTTTCAGGTAGGTAACTTGTGCATTATACATACATAAGTAGTTGGTATTTTAAAATGTTTTTGATTTTTTTAAGGTACATATTTCTTGCTGTTCGGTTCAAAAAAAAATTGTTTTTGAAAATTCCAGTCAAAAATTGTTTTTGTTTAATTTTAAAATAAATGTTATAAATGCTCTGTAATAAATTTAGCATAATGACACTGACTGTAATTATATGTAAAATAAAAATATTCATTTATTGATAAAGAAAAATTTACAAGTCAAGGTTTACATGCTTAGTACAAGCACTACATAACTAAAAATAGTAGCTGAACCTAATAATCATCATCAGAGTCTTCTGACGAGTCGTTTACTGTATAATCGTCATCATTTTGTGGCATTGTGCGACAATATGACGACGATTCCAATCTTGACTCTTCTATGCTAGGGCTTACAATTAATAGACAAGGCGAAATCGGCGCCATCGTTGGAAAAAATTTTCTAATTGAATTTTTTTTCATAACCTTCTCCAGGAGATGCCCCTGAAAGAGGATCAACATGTTGCCGGGCGGTAACCTGGTCCGAATTTGTTTAAACAAATTTTTTTTTTAAAACAAAGTCCAAAAATTGAAATTTTCGCCCCGGAACAAGTTTTTTTAGGTAAATTGGACCATTCTGAACAAAAAATGTCTCTTGTGAATTTTCTCCAAAATGCGCCGTTTTCGAGATATCGGCGATTTTAGGTGCGAGAAAACGCGAAAATGGCCACTTTCACCTCCCAATATCGGGGGTCAAAAATTAAAATTTTCAATGTTGCCCAGTGTCCAAATTAAAGTTTGAGATCTCCTCTACAAATTACCGTAGGAAATATTGCAATATCTTCATTTTTAAATATTGTTTTTTAACAGTTAACAAATTGCGTTCGAGCGCCCGCGGCTGCATCGAAACTGTATACATAGATACGAGTATATACGCAACGCCCGTACGTAGGCGCACGGAACTGTATACGCACAGCGATGCTCTATAAAGCTTTGTTTCTTGATTTCTTATTAAAATTAATATATTTGAAAAGTATGTAAAAAATATTTATTTATTAAAGAGTAATTGTTATATCAAATTTAATTATTATAACAAATGAATATAAATAAAAATTCAATATTCGATTAGGATGGTAGAAGAATTAAAACAATTTTATGAAATATAACTTATCTATATTTAATAGAATTTTCGCAAATATTTAAATTACACCCACACATGAGTATACAACTTACGTTGTTGCTTTTGCAATTACATGCATTAGTTTTACAATTTTTGAACTAGTAATGACGTAGTTGAACTATATATGCAAATTTTCATATAGACTTTGTCCATTTTAAGACGAGCTGTTGCCATTACCTTTTCCGCTGCATTATAATCAGAAAGTGTATAAGTTGTACTGTCTTTATTTTTATAAATTTTTTCACAGATCATGCACTCTGCTTTTGACACAACTTTTTGATCGCAATGTTGGTTTTTCTTTCTCTTCGGGTTCAATTGATAATAACTGTTTTTCATTATTAACAGCTTCATTATTTTCTGCTTCCAGTTTTTTGAGAGCATTTTCCCGACGTACAATTTTTTCTTTACTTACATAGGAAGCATAACACTTTCTGTGCCAAGAAAAAGTTTGTTCACTGCTACTTGGATTATATAAATCGTTTAAATTTTGTACTTATGTCATCTTTCCGACGATTAGCTGCTTGTTGAATTTTTTGAAATGATTCAAAATTTGGTTGTTGTACAACATCATCACACTTACCACAGAAAATGCACTTATGATCACATTTAATTCGTTTAATAGAAAAAGACATAATTACACATGTACATACTTGTAAGGGCGGAAAAGAAATGAATAAACTATTAAAGTGTCCGACTCTTATTTAAGCAATAGCATGTTTGAACTTTTGCATGATACGTTGCGTATATATCTATGTATACAGTTTTCGATGCGGCCGCGGGCGCTCGAACGCAATTTGTTAACTGTTAAAAAAAACAATGTTTAAAAATAAAGATATTGCAATATTTCCTACGGTAATTTGTAGAAGAGATCTCAAACTTTAATTTGGACACTTGGCAACACTGAAAATTTTAATTTTTGACCCCAATATTGGGAGGTGAAAGTGGCCATTTTCGCGTTTTCTCGCACCTAAAATCGCCGATATCTCGAAAACGGCGCATTTTAGAGAAAATTCACAAGAGACATTTTTTGTTCAAAATGGTCCAACTTACCTAAAAAAACTTGTTCCGGGGCGCAATTGCAATTTTTGGACTTTGTTTAAAAAAAATTTTTAAACAAATTCGGACCAGGTTACCGCCCGGCAACATGTTGATCCTCTTTCAGGGGCATCTCCTGGAGAAGGTTATGAAAAAAAATTCAATTAGAAAATTTTTTCCAACGATGGCGCCGATTTCGCCTTGTCTATAACTTTAATACATCTGTACATATTTTTTCCGGCTTTTTTTTGGGAATCTCTCGAAGGCTATTGATCAAAGGATCAGATGTTATAATTAACATGCACAGTAAGTCTCTATTCGTGGCAACACGCGACCACTTACGGGTGTTGTACTCCCTAAATCTGCGGCAATCTTTGTTCCGTGCTTCTTGAGCCTCTTCGGAAAGCTGCCCAATTGGAAGCAATGCCGCTTTGATGACTTCTGTGCTGTGAATTAATATTTTATGCACAGTAGCAGGCATACAGTACCACGAATAGAGACTAAGATAATGTTTTCTGGTTTTCAAGACAAAATTTTTTGAATTCAACTAAGTTTATCTCGAATCCAGAAGACAATGTTCTCAAAATAACATCAAACTTTTTTATAATTGTAACATCCAACCCTGTGATCTGAGCACTCATCTCAGCATTCTTAAAAAAGCGACGGGCTGTATTTCCATCATTTAAAGAACCAAATCCTGGCTTTGGTTTATCTACAATGAGTCCCATCTCGTTCTTAAATTTCAATTTGATTTCCTCGGAACGAACCTTGATATCTGCTTTGTCTTCGTTGCTTCCAGCCTGCCATTTCTTAATATTCAACTTGTAACTGATATGTAAAAGACATTCGAAGCAACGAATCCAAGCATGAAGTGTAGATAAACCAAAGCCAAAATGTTCTTGATTGCTGTTAAACATCGCGGGGTCATCGTTCATCGTCTTGGGGGGGTGGCGCCACAGATGAAACACTTTTGGGATGAACTAGTTTCCGTTAAGGCGTTACACATCTTTCCGTCTGTCATTGTCAGCAAAAGTTCGTGTTTTTACAGAGATTTGAGAATCACCAAAGTTGATAAGTGTTAGAAGAAGAGCATTAACTTCTTCACACAATCTATTTGTCTCCACTAACGTGAAGTCGTTCGTTTCTTTGGCAAATATAAATTTGATTGGGCGACAATACAAAGTTGATGAAGGCCGAGGATTTTGCCAAATAATTTTGGACCCATCATATAACTTAAGGGGAACTAAAGAAAATGCGAAAAGAAACTCGTCCGTATATTCAGTGTTCTCAAATCTCTGTTTGTATGTGCTGTGCCCAGAACTTCCATCACATCCCCATTTACTAACAAGTGTAAACGATGAACTTGTTGGGAGCACACTGCTGATAACTTCATTCTGTGCTAATACTAGACGTTCCACTGTTTTATTTAATAAGGCTTGCAAATTTATTTCAGCACGAGTTTCTGTTATAGCAATATGCTCCTCTGCAGGGTAACAGGCCTGTTTGGACTTTTTTTAAACTAAAATATGACGGAAACACATTATGCCCCGCCTTCATGGACCACTTCCTAGTTTGTTTGTAAGAATGCGTCGTTGACTTAGAATCTATATAGCAAGCTAAGGCTTCGTCACTACTTAATTGCCTAGGATTAACGGAACTGGTATTTTTAGACTTAATAATATTATCTGGGCTCTCACTAATGTCTCTAATCACAATGGCAATTTTCCTTTGCCCTGCTGAACGCACAGCAATTTCGGCACCAATTCACTGACACTTCGGGATTCTACGAGATCCACGACGCGACGTTTCTTCGTCTTAAACGACGATTCCTCGAAATCTTTGCGAGGTCTTCCTGCAGGAGTCACATTCTCACTTGATGTTGAAGGTTGTGGCGCAAAAGAACTCGCAGTAAACTGTATGTCTGCTTCATCCAACCAATTCTTATTTTTAATTAAAAAACGCTCCTTCGACTTTCCTGAAGCCAACCATTTGGCACCAAACTTATTAGACAAGTTGGATATCTTCAACTTTATTTCTTTTTGGCTGCTTTCAGTAATGTCACCAAAGTGAAATTTTGAAGAAAGAAAGTCATATACACGCGAGTTTTTTTTATTCTTTCGTGTGTTTCAACCACTCCTCAAAAAAGGCTACCCTTGAAATGGAGTAAACGTGTTCTGGAAAAAAAGAAAAAAAAACATGTTGTACTGAAGTGTGCTAAACAATATGTCTATTTTTACGAAGAATAAAGTTATTTCTGTGTAATATCTAAAAAACTAGCCCGGATACAGGTGAATGTCTGTATATTCTGAACTTTCAAAGTTTTTTTTTTAAAAAAACACGCTAAAATATATAGGCTATTTAAAAAAAATACTAAAAATTCAAATTAATAGATTCTGATTAAAAAAATACATTAAAAATTAGTACTTACCTTCAGTATTAATATTCATCACAAAAACTTTCACAATATTACAATATGTCACTATAAGATGTGCACGAAAGTGTCGCTAAATTGCAATTGATTGATTGAAAGAGCTGCATTAAACTCATTCTGACGCTTATGACTCGCCACTTGCAAATTTGATAAACAACCTTTTCTCGGAATTCGGGGTTTGGTGGTGTTGTTTACGTTTTGCAAATAAGATTTCCTGGAAATCATAACATGAATTTTGTCCACCTAGCATGTTCTACGCGACACACTGTGCTCCGTAACAAAATTTTTTATTTTAAAAGCAATCAACGTACGGAACACTAATTGCGCAAGTTCAACTTGCACTTGACCGGTTATTTTTTATGGGCCTAGCACACGTGCTACAGGGAAATCCCTATAGCACTACAGGGGCGACACGTGTGCGGAACAGGCCATTCACTTTGGTCATGAATCGCTGTAAATTCTACTCGATAGGAAACAGTCTTGAGGAAATTATTCCAAAAGGACGAGGTTCTCATTATAAAAGACTGCTTGGAGTAACAAGCTGAACCTCATACGGATGCGACGTGTATTTCTAGCATGCACGGCTCTGGAGGAATTAGGCGGGCTAGATACATCGAATACTTTCCATGAAAATACTTGTAGAATAGGCTCAAGTCGCCAACTGTTCTTCAATATTCCAACGAATCAAGGTTGCTGGCCAGTTCCGGGTTTTTAAACAGACAAACAGCTCTCTTCTGAATAGAATCTAACAAATGCAGTGTATGTTTGAGAGCAGAGCCCCAAACATGGGAGCAGTTTTCCATCGTTGCCGTTGGTCGAATATGAGCTATGTACAGAATTAACAATTGTTGTGGAGTGTAAAGCTTTCTAGTTGAAAATAATATTCCCAGCTTTTAAGAAGCTCTCTTTGCTATGCTTGTAACATGTTCATGCCAAGACATATTTGTTCCCAAAATTAACGCCCAGCAAATTGAGTGACGATGCTAGAGGAATGGAGTACCCCGACAAAACTATGTCGGGTTAGCAAAGTTAACTATTTTGAAAAAAAACTGCCGTCTGGATTTTTGTAGCATTAAATTCTACTTGGTTACCATCACCCCCAGATAGAATTTCTTCAGGTCTTTGTTAAGTTGAAAGACCTCCTGCTGTCTAAAGATATTTGCCTGAGTAGCAGATGTTCGAGCGTTCAAGGTGAATGATGAGGTAAGCGTACTGTCATCTGCAAAGCTGTAGATTGGATTCCTAGTCCTTTCCAGCAGATCGTAAATGTGAATGAGGAGGAGAGTAGAAGACCGTATGGAGCCCTAAAGCACACTGGCGTAGATAGTGAAAGTATTAGAAAGAAATTCATCGATTGCCACTCATAATGAATGCTCTTTGAGAAAATTTGAGAGTCATAAACAGAACTTTTCAGACTTACCAGAAGAACGTAGCTTAGCCAACAATCCATCGTGTCAAACACGGTCGAATGCCTTGGATATATCAAGAATAACAATTCGAGATTCTCCACAGTGTTCAATTGTACTGTTACATAAGTTAGAAGGTTTCCTGTTGATTTATGTTTACGAAAGCCATATTGATGGTCGCTAATAATATTGAATCATTTAAGATGATTTGTAGCCTTTTCCATGACTTTCGATATTATTGAAAGCAGTGTGACTGGTCTGTAGTTATTTGGCAAGGTCTTCTTGCCTTTTTTGGGTATCGGCTCAACTGTGGCATTTCCAGCAGGAAGGAAATATTCCCTTTCTGTAGGATAGGTTGAAAAGTCTACAAAAAAATTGATGTTAGTTCTTTTGCGCAGTTTCTGAGTACGATGGCAGGTATTCCGTCAGCGCCAGAAGTTTTTTGGTGTCTAGCTTCATTAAGATACGTGTTATGCTACGCTGTCTGGATACAATATCGAGCATGCTTGACTGCTCTATGGGAATAGTGGGTGGTGTTTTTCCTTGGAAATCAACAGTACAATGTGAAGCAAAGAGTTCAGCCAACAAGTTCGCTTTTCTCAACAGGTGTTGCAATGGCCGTATGAGTAGTGCTATAGTGGGTTTAGTGAAGTTTTAGTTAACTCCTTTAGCGACTTACCAAAAGGACCTGGAATTGTTGGGCAAGCAAGAAGTTTGTTTCTAATTTGTTGATTGTGTGCCTACTTAGTTTCGTCGATAATTTCTTTGCATTTGTTCCGGGCACGAACAAAGACGTAACGATTTATGACGTTAGGATTTTCACGCCATTGTCGGTAGGCAAGATGTTTAGAAGCAACAGCTTCTTTGAATTTTCGGTCTAACCCAGGCTTGCCTTTGAAATTACATTTCTTTGAAAAAGCGATGTAAGTGTCAATACCAGCTATACGCATCATCCACTTTTTGGGTATTATGTGTGTACCAAATTTGAAATTAATATCTTATTTTGTTCGCAAGTTATCGTGCTAATAGACCGACAAACAGGCAGATCAACGGAAATGAATGACTTCGTGATTTAAAAACACTAATATCTGAAGAAAAGCAAACATCTCTAAAGGGAATTTTTCACAAAAACAATACTTTTCTTAAGCAAGGAAAGCAAAAAAGAGAAAATAGGGAGAACTGTTCAATTACACAGGACCACAAAAATGTTTTTTAATGTGCCGAAAACTAAACCAGGTCTCTTATATGATCTCGAAGTCGCTGAAAACGAATTCAGTTTTAGTTTTATTCTCATTTTTTCTCTAGTCTCAAAAAACGCTATTTTAGTGATTTTGAAGACGTGTACGATACTCGGGGAAACTTAGATTTTTATGTATCCGATGACCAAGACTATGTGCCTGTGAGTTAATAGGCTTACACAAACCCAAAACCATCCAACCCCATAAACCCTTAAATCCAAAGTACCATGAACCCAGATATGAAAGCATGTATAACCATGAAACTTGAGCGAAATGTAGATTTTATGAATTAGATGACAAGACAAATGAACCAAACCAGCAGACTCATATAACCCCATAACGCTATAGCATATATATATATATATATATATATATATATATATATATATATATATATATATATATATTTATATTTATATATGTATATATAAATATATATATATATATATATATATATATATATATATATATATATATATATATATATATATATATATATACTAGCCGGGCCCGCGGCTCCGCTCGCGTGGACTTGATTCACTACTATCGTCACTGCTTATTCTTTATGTTACCTAGCGTTATAAAATACCTCCCATTATTTCTCCTTATCTCCCATTATCTCTTCATAATTTCCATTATCTAGGCTTATCTCTGCTCATCTCCTATTATTTCCTCTTATCTCCCATTATTTCTCCCCATCTCCCATTATTTCTCCTAATCTCCCATTATCTAGGCTTATCTCGACTTATCTCGCAATATTTCTCCTTATCTCCCATTATTTCTCCTTGTCTCCCATTATCTCACCATAACTCTCATTATCTAGACTTATCTCTGCTTATCTCCCATTATTTTTCCTTATCTTCCATTATTTATACTTACCTCCCATTATCTCACCTTATCTCCCATTATCGAGGCTTATCTCGACTTATCTCCCATTATTTCTCCTTATCTCCCATTATCTCACCTTATTACATTACATTACATTATCTAGGCTTATATCGAATTATATAGAACATATGTATAAATTTATAAAAACGGGTTGCCGTGTATACGTAAATCGGATAGGTAGTTCTCCAGTGATAAGCGCACTAACGGACAGACAGACAGACAGATAGAGATACGATGCATTTTATATATATTATAGATGTAAAAATTTATATCTATAACCTGGTCAGAGAACATATGTATGAATTTAAAAAAACGCATAAGTGGTTCTCGAGGAATAAGCGCACTAACGGACCAACAGACAAACAGAGAGACGTTGCATTTTATATATATTATAGATATAGATTATTATTATTATTATATACCCTGGCCAAAGAATATATGTATGAATGTAAATCGGATAAGTGGTTCTCGCGTGATAAGCGCACTAATGGACAGACAGACAGACAGAGAGACATTGCATTGTATATATATTATAGATTATAGATATTCTCTGCTACATAATATTGTTCCATATTTAATGGTTTAGGCTGTGTATTGCAAGGGAACGCGCTAGCGGCAAACTTTTTTCCGACTTCATTCACTATTTTCGTCACTGCTCATTCCTTATGCCACCTATCGTAATAAAATATAGCCTATAACCTGACCAGAGAACATATGTATGTATGTTTTAAAAAAAAGTACGTAAATCGGATAAGTGGTTCTCCAGTGATAAGCGCACTAACGGACAGACAGACAGACAAACAGAGAGACGTTGCGTTTTATATATATTATATATATATATATATATATATATATATATATATATATATATATATATATATATATATATATATATATATATATATATATATATATATATATATATATATATATATAATATATATATATATATATATATATATATATATATATATATATAGATAAATGATGCTTTCCTTGGTCTGGAAAAAAAGAAGACTGAACCAGTTCTTTCGAGAGCTACTTTTCATACTTCAATCTTAAAACTACGAATATGAAAACAACAAATCTTCTCGTCTTCAAAAACATAACATTAAGTCATCTTGTCACTAAACTTTGAAAAAATTAATTCATACTCTGGGACTGCAAGTGCAAGATAAACATAATACCCAGCCGGCGCTGGTCTGTCGATCGCCGTCTCCCCCAACGTCACGAGCGAGTCTCCCTGCGCTCGCTCGTGGCAAGTTTCTTTCTCCACCGCGTCAGCTCCCTTTTGACAGAACCTTATAAAATGTAGCCTATGTTCACCCCAAAAGTCCAGGCTACATTCAAGAATTTTTTTTTTTAAATCGGATAGGTAGTTTCAAAGATTACCTCTGAAAAACAAACATTCAAACATTACCTCTTTATTATATTAGTATAGGTTAAGCAAGTTAAAAGAAAATTTATATTTTATTTAATATAAAGTCTATACTATTATTATAGATGTATATAATTCATAAATATATATGTTGGAATAAATTGCAACATAATGAATCTGCTTACCATATCTGAGTAATAAAAAACGACACTAGTGGCAGTAAAAAACCCTCCAAAAACATAAGCTGTACTAAAGATGAAAATAAATGTAAGTACTACACACAGTCAAGGGCTGTAGAAATATACTTCCAGCGTCAGCAATTTTTCAGCCTTATTGAATATATTTTCAGATCCAAAAATATTTTCTAATAAAATATAAATCAGCCCCTATCAGGGCTCCATTGATCTCTTGATTACATTTGAACTAGTTAAACAGGATCATATCTCTTTTACAGTCATTGATCATTTTATATCTCCGTAACAAAAATATTTATTTTAAAAAGCACTCAACGTACGGAACACCAATTGCTCAAGTCCAACTTACACTTGTTCATTTTTTAGTGTTCCGTACGGAACAGTTATAAGATCACTTCGGTGTCTGTCTGTCTGTATGTCTGTCTATCTGTCTGTTTGTCTGTCTGTCACACCCGATTTTCTCCGAAACTATTTGACATAGAAAGTTGAAATTTGGTACTAATATAGGAATTGATGGCCTCATCAGAGCCGTGTAGTTTTGAAAGTTAAATTTTGACTTAAGGGGTTAGTTTTGAGGGGTGAAATCGGAAGTGAAAAAAATTTTTTTTTAATAGGTCATCGAGTGTGGTGTCAAATGAAAGCTTGTGAAAACATGAGTAAAAAATATATATACAATGTAATACTTGCGCACACTTTTCTTTGTATTATTTTTAAAAAATCGCGAAAAATCGCTGTCCCCCTCTCCCCCCTTATCTCGAAAAGTACTGATCAAAAAAATTTTGAAAAAATTCTGGAATATTCTCCACGGGGTGTAGATTGAACGAAAATTATCACGAGTGCATTACCTTTAATAATTTATCTGGTATAAAAAAAAAAAAAAAAAAAAATTTCAAGGTCATCAGCTTTCAGTAAAGATTGGAAACAAACTTTGTTGAAAACTCATTTGGGGTGTGTTTTGTGAAGTCACTGATCATTTTATACCACCGCACATGGAGACCAAAACCCAAAAAGGTGGCCAAAATATGAAGGTGTTATTCGAATTATATGAAAATTTGCATATCTGGTTTTTTTGAGGTCGCTGATTAAGAATCTGACATAAAAAATGTAAATAACAAAATGGCAGCTCCAATATGGCGGACAAAATTGATAAAAATTGTCATATTTTCACAAAATTTCGATTATAGGGCTCTTCGAGATTGCTGATGTAGAATCTGAAATTAAAAATGTGAAAAAAACAAAATGGTAGATCCCATATGCGGACAAAAATGATAATTTTTGTCATATTTTCATGAAATTTCGACTATAGGGCTTTTCGATGTCGCCGATAAGGATCTGAAATTAAAAATGTGAAAAGCAAAATGTTTCAGTTAACTAATGTTAAATGAAAATTAACACGGATTTGAGTATTATGTATTTATAAAGATAGATATAACATTATTCATACTTTTTTACATAAAATTTATTTAAAAAATATGTGCAAGTGCGGGCAGCTGATTTTGCTTCTATATTATTAAAAAATAGTTAGAAAACACGATAAAATTGGTTTGACAGTGGGATGTCGTGGGACTTTTAGCTTATGTATATTTTAATTTTGATGTTTGAAACTAAAAGTTCTAAAAAAGTGATATTTTAAACGTTACAATAATTAAATAATAATCAAATTTTATTATACTCAATTTATATCGTTTAAATGTACTCACTTTTAGTCGGTGAATCCATTTCATGAAATTAAATTAACTTCAAATACAAAACATTTGAGCGCAATTGAATCTGCCTGTCTAACTCAAACAGAACAAGCTCAGAATCTGGCCTGCTCGACGCTCTAAGAAGAACAATAGGTGTCGAGAGCCACGGGTTCACACTTGATTAATATAACCGGTCGATTCGAATAGCGCAGGTACCAACCCACATACCTAGAGCCTGAAAAGTCCCTCAATCGAACATTCATTTTAGGGACTTATAGCCACCTTTTCGGCATTCGGTCCCAATGTGCACAGTAACAAAATCTTTTATTTTAAAAGCAATTAACGTACGGAACACTAATTGTGCAAGTTCAACTTGCACTTGGCCGGTTTTATTTTTAATCTAATTAGAAAATACGTCTGCAAATTGGTTTTATATTCTACTACTCAGTATAATAAGTTGTTTGTTGTGACGTTGACTGAATATACGAGTTCAATTTATGAATAGTTTATATTTGTCATTTCTCAGCATGTGCTAGAACTAGACAGGCTGTATCTCTAGCTTTTAGATTTTATTTTGGTTGAAATACATATTTTTCATATTAGACGTTATATACTTTTTGAAATTTTCCTGACGTTAACTGACAGCTTAAACTTCGCAGTAGTGTATTATCAGCAGGAAAATAACTTATGGATACCGGAATTCTCTTTTAGAAAACTTGTATTAGATATACCTACAAACTGTGACGCCATTTAAGGGAGTTAGGAGAAATATTGTTTAACTGCTTCCATTTCCCTAATTTGCTTTTAAAATATGAAATTTATAATGATACGTGAATATTTGCAAATTTTTCTGTAAATGACTGAATTTTGTGACAGTTCTACTTTTCTTGCTTGACTCTATCCACCCATTTAGTACTTGATATGGGAAAGGTTCAGGTTTGATATATTTTTTTATATAGTCTTAATGGTATTATTGGGGGTGTGAATTAATTTTGAGGGATTTTTGGGTAAAAATAAAGCTTTAATGCAAAAAAAATGGTTACAAATCAACTCATTTTTTGGTATCCTCATAAGAATGGAGCAATGTCTGGTGAGTCTGGTGGATGAAGTAGGACATCCCATCCAAGTGCTTCTAGCGTTTCCTTGACGGCTTTTGCTACATGTGACCTAGCGTTGTCATGTTAAGAAATAACTGTGTCGTGTCTTTTGGCATATTGCGGTCGTTTTTCCTTCAAGCCTAGGATCAATTGTATTAATTGTTGTCGGTAACGTTCCCCAGGAATAGTTTCGTTGGGTTGGAGTAGTTCTTAATACACTACACCCTGCTGATCCCCACCAGATCCACAGCATAGGCTTTTAGCTATGATTTTTTGGCTTTGGCGAGGATATTGATGATTTACCGGATTCACCTATGATTTTTGAGTTTTGGTTTTTTAACGTAGCATATCCATTTTTCATCACCAGTTACAATACGATGCAAAAAAACCTTCCGATTAAGCTGTCGAAGAAGTTCAAAGTCCCTTGGTTTAAATTCGTACGGCACCCAATTTTCTTGCTTTTGAATCATGCTCAGTACATGTAAGCGCTTGGAAATGGTTCTGTAATCAACTCCTAATGATTTTGCAAGTTCTTTTTCCATTTGACAGGGGTCTTCATCGAGTAATGCCTCCATTTCTTCATCTATAAACTTTCCGATAGCTATCGATGACTTTCAGCAGCGCCTTTCCTCGAATTAAACGAGGAAAGTACCGCTTCCCGCAAATGGTATTTTGTTGGCACGTCATTCGACATATTCAATGCTTAAAAATAATATGTTGTTTACACTTCGGCAATATAACATATACTAAAAATTAAATTCTAATGATAGTGCTTCGCCCTCTCTTAGAACTCCCTCAAAAAATTCACACTTCTTATATTATAGGAATTATTCCGTGCTTTTAATTGCGAAAATGCACAAAGTTTAAGCATAATTATTTATAGGACAAAAATTTAAGCGTAAGGGATCGAAGGGAGGGTTAGTGGAGGTTACGTCGAATGCATCAGGTTATAGACCTTTGAAGGTTATTGAAGTCGAGGATTCCGAAAAAACATATTATTTCGTTATCATTCTCAACCAGAGAAATAATATGTCGAGGGAATAGGGATGTAATTAATAGAGTGACGTCAGAAAAAGTGTACTTGAGTGCCGGTATATACAGGCGCAGAAAATATAGCTACGGCTACAGAAAGACAAAGACATGGAACAAAACGTCGTCGCAAAATGAAGCTGACTGGCTACCACCTGATCGCCAAAATGTACGTATCTCGTTGAGTTTTTCAGAGATGCCGGGCATATTTTCTCTGTCTGTCTGTCCGTCTATCTGTGTCCGTCTGTCACACCCGATTTTTCTCAGAAACTATTTGACATAGATAGTTGTGTGGCACAAATATAGGAATTGATCGCCCAATCAGAGGCGTGTAATTTTGAAAGCTAAATTTTGACTTAAGGGGTTAGTTTTGGGGGGTGAAACCGGAAGTGAAAAAAAAAAAAAATTACCAGGTCATCGAGTGGGGTGTCAAATGAAAGCTTGTGAAAACACGAGTACAAAAATATATATAATGTAATAATTGCGCACACTCTTGTTTGTATTATTTTTAAAAAAATGGCCAGAATCCCCTGCCCCCCACCCTAACTCGGAAAGTACTGATAAAAAATTTTTGTAAAAATTCTGGAATATTCTTCAAATAGCGACGATGCAGCGAAAATTATCACGAGTGCATTTCGTTTGATAATTTATCATATATATATATATATATTATATATATATATATATATATATATATATATATATATATGTATGTATATATATATATATATATATATATATATAAATATACATATATATATATATATATATATATATATATATATATGGGGAGTGAAATCCAAAGTAAAAAAAAAATTACCAGGTCATTAAGTGGGGTATCAAATGAAAACTGATGAAAATACGAGATCAAAAATGCATATGATGTAATACTTGGGCACATTATTCTTTCTTTTTTTGTAATTATGGTTAGATAACATCAGATGTAAACCAGATTTCATCTGCGCTAATTGCATCGATATGTGATATTAAAAGCAATTGTGTAGTCATCGAGTTCTTAATCGATATTAGCATTTCACGCATCTAAAATATATCTGTAAGTTCTGAAAAAATAAAATAGAGATATGTAAAGAACAAGAGACCGCAAAGTGATAACGAAGACAATGACATCTTTATTAGACACGTCCATATAGTCATTGAAATTAAAGACGTTGCATATTAAAACAAAAACTTCCATTTAGTTTACGAGGCAAATATTGGAAAACCTAAACGTTTCCTCTATTTGTGCGCTATTTATTGTACTTTATTTGTTTCTATTTCAAATGTTGAGCTGGCCTGTGTCCGAGGAGTTTTTGCAGCTAATTACAACTGCTAGGCAAGTTTTGTTGTAATACAGGCGCCACACAAATTCAGTTGAAAGAGGGACCTTTTAACCTTCATTGAATTAGCGATATATATATATATATATATATATATATATATATATATATATATATAAGTATATATATATATATATATATAATATATATATATATATATATATATATATATATATATATATATATATATATATATATATATATATATATATATATATATATATATATATATATATATATATATATATATATATATACATATATATACATACATATATTGTATGTGTATATGTAGCATTCATTTTTTCTTAGATTTTAAGATCATGTTACGACACTGTTTTTCTTCCTATAATTTATATTTTATTACATTTTTATATTTATTGCAGTGTAGCTTAAAGCAGTGTAACTTAAAGCAGTGTTTTAAATTTTTGAGTAGTTTAATTTAAACCGGCAGTATGTAACGCGTGTTGCCAACTTGACTTATTTAGTTCGCGTCGAGATTTGCATGCGAGGAAGTGACCCAAGGAGAAGGGACAAAGATATTCAAGGAGCCATTTTGAATTTTGAAGGAGCTTTTTCCACCATGAAGCAGTAACTGCTTTGTTTCGCCAGTAGGCCGTAATGAGTTTTTTCTCCAGTACGCTAGAGTGTTTTTTTTTTCTCAGTGATGCAGTAGTGCAGTAACGATTTCTAGCTCTCAAGTTTAAGACCTTTTTCCTTTCTTGAAATATCCTGTTCATCCTCAGGCATTTCGGGTCAAAAAGTGTTTAGCAACCCAAATGAAACTAGGATGGTAATGGCTGAGACAATATTTTTATGAGAATCTAACCAGGAGAGGCCAAGTAACTTATGGAACACAACACGAGGAGAAGCCAATCAGTAAGTCATAAGCACACCAGTCTAAATATCTCACTTCCTGTCTACAAGTGCGTTTCCAACGACTACTCCGCACGTGTAATTCGCGGAGTTAATTTGATAAACTTTTAACATCGTGTTTTATCAAACCTTTTATTAAAAACTTAATAATCCTAATTTAAAGACTACACACACACACAAAGTGTACACTCTTCTAGCTTAACGGGTTTTTATTTAGTTGAACTAATTTTAAGAGTGTAATAAAGTTATGAATTTTTATTTTGTTAATATATATACCCTTCTATATTTAAATTTAGCGTTTCATTTAACCACCCGCTTTATCTTTCAGGACGCAACGGTTGTACTCAATTCAATTTTATTTCATCAACTAATCACCTCTTCAGTATTTTTTCATTTTTAGAGCTGAACTTAGAACCTTTTTTATTCTAAAATAAATGGTACCCAAATACAGTACAACCAAATTTTAAAGAACTATTTTTAAAAGGCGTACAAATATTACCTCGATCTCCATGTACTCTACCAGTAAAAAAACGAGCTAGCTCATATCTAGTTTTTGCTCTATCAGTATTAATTTCCACCCAATCCATTCTCAAAAATTAAGATATACTTAAGGGGCAAATAACGACTTCTATTTAATAAATAAAATATTTATTAAAAATAAAGAAAGCGTGAGGCTATAAAACGGCCCCGCTTCTAAAGAGGATATCATATATATATATATATATATATATATATATATATATATATATATATATATAAGACTGAAGGACAGTAAAAGAGCTACTGGTAACAAACAAACTTAACTATAACACTGGAATTCCTCTTTTTTAGGTTGAGAGTGCAAATAAAAGTTGGTGTTGCATTATTTCATCGATTGAATTTTATTTTAAATTCTCAAGCTTTCGTCTGTGTTTACAAACTTCTTCAGGAGATCTGTAAGAGAGAAATCGCCGATAGTGAGCATTAAATTATCTAGATTCTATCAGTTTTGAACTTCGTTACTGTTATAAAAGTCTTTTTATACTTACAAAATGTATCAGTGATTGCTCTCCAAGAACATCGGTAAAAAACATAAAGCTCCAACATGGTAGCACATTAAGACTATTTTACATATTAAAATTTTTTAAAATTAGCAAGATGATCCAAGATTTATTTTTTTATAAAGAAAAATTTTTAAGCGTGTCATCATAGATATCTAATTTGACAGAAGTCGTTTTTTTTTAAACTTGAAATTTTTTAAGATTATGGACAGTTCACAACGTCTCAGAATTGTACAAACCAATCTTACTAAATGACAGATAGAAGTACTAAAACGGTGGACAATTGGTACCATACCTACATCAGTCTGAAAAAAAAAAAAAAAACCCAAATTTCATCTTTTTTTATTTTTTTTAAAAAACGTTAGACGTTATATCCCTGTTCACGAACATTCCTCTAAACCTCATTTTATCTATTTTGGATGAACATTTTTCAATGATTGAAGACAATTGCACTTTAACTAAAGAAAAATTTCTAGAAATAATTAAATACCTTTATAATAATACTTATTTTTCTTTTAATGGTGAGTTCTATAAACAAAAAATGGGTGTCCCAACGGGAGGCTCTTGCTCACCTATAATCGCAGATATTGTGATGAATAAGTTACTTTACTATGTCATTGAAAAGTTGGATTTCCAATTCCCTATTTTATACCAATATGTGGATGACTTACTTATTGCACTCCCACGTGATAGGGTTGAGTACACATTGGGCGTTTTCAATAGTTTTAGAGGGAAACTACAGTTCCCTATAAAAGAGGAGGCTGATCGGTCGGTTCCTTTTCTGGATACCAGGGTGGTTAGGGCTGATAATAATGAGATACAATTAGATTGGTATAGGAAAAAATCTGCCTCAGGTAAATACATACCATTTTCATTCGTATCAACCTGCTAAACAGAAGATGAACACTGTTAGGGCTTTACTTAATAGAATTGAAAAAAAAATCTGTGATCCAAATTTCAAGGAAAAAAGTAAAAAAACACTTGAAACTTTACTGCTGAATAATGGCTATCCAATTGCTCTTCTAAGAAAGATCTTTCAAAGTGGGACACAGGTCAGAACTATCACAAATGTTAACTGGAACCATAATAATGAAATAAAATCACAGTCAATCTCTTTTCAAAGGCACAAATATTAAGATTGCGAATTATAATGTCAAAAAAATGAACGTTTTCTATTCCACTAAAAAAGATAAAACTGATAATTTTCAAATGTCTAATATAGTATATGGCATCAAGTGTAGTTGTGGATCTGTGTATGTGGGACAGACCTCACAAAAACTCTCAAAAAGAGCAGTACTACATAAAAGTGACTGTGCAAAAAAAACCAAATGCTACAAGCCTTAGTATGCACGTCAACAACCTCGATCACAAGGTGAACTACAACGAAAGTTTTATCCTAGCTACTGAAAATAACCTATTCAAACGCAGCTTTCTAGTAATGTGTTACATACATTGCTGTGAGTACAGTCTGAACCACAGAAAGGATATTCAGGGTTTAAGTTCTATATATACATATCTACTTACACAGAATTTAACAAAATATATTAAAGTCAATGAAGCCTTCAAAAAACGTAATTAAAAATTTCCCTCTAACAAATTCAATATTTTGACTATAATAGTTGAGTCTATGAACCTGATGTTATTTAATTCATATGTAACTTTTCCCTTGTAATTTTGATTTTTGTGTTCTGTGTCTTATTTAGTATTTAAATCTAATGTATTCATTAAATGATGTAAGGATAATTTTTTAAAAAATAAAAAAAGATGAAATTTGGGTAGACTGACGTAGGTATGGTACCAATTGTCCACCGTTTTAGTACTTCTATCTGTCATTTAGTAAGATTGGTTTGTACAATTCTGATACTTTGTGAACTGTCCATAACCTTAAAAAATTTAAAAAAAACGACTTCTGTCAAATTAGATATCTATGATGGCACGCTTAAAAATTTGTCTTTATAAAAATTAAACCTTGGATCATCTTGCTAATTTTAAAAAAATTTAATATGTAAAATAGTGCCCTTTCATTGTCTTAATGTGCTACAATGTTGGAGCTTTGTTTTTTGCCGATGTTCTTGGAGAGCAATCACTGATACATTTTGTAAGTATAAAAAGACTTTTATAACAGTAACGAAGCTCAAAACTGATAGAATCTAGATAATTTAATCCTCACTATCGGTGATTTCTCTCTTACAGATCTCCTGAAGAAGTTTGTAAACACAGACGAAAGCTTGAGAATTTAAAATAAAATTCAGTCGATCAAATAATGCAACACCAACTTTTATTTGCACTCTCAACCTAAAAAAGAGCAATCCCAGTGTTATAGTTACGTTTGTTTATATATATATATATATATATATATATATATATATATATATACATATATTTTTTTTTATGGGTCTAGCACACGTGCTGCAGGGAAGTCCCTAAAGCGCTCCAGGAGCGGCACGAGTGCGGAAAAAGCGATTCACGTTGTTTTTGAATCGCTGTAAATTGTACTCGGTGGGAAACACAGCGCTGGGCAAATTATTCCAAAGGGATGACGTTCTCCATATAAAAGATTGCTTGAAAAGCGTTGTACGCGGGAGTAACAAGCTGAACCCCATACGGATGCGAAGCACCAGCGCGACGTGTATTTCTAACATGCACCGCTTTGGGAGGAATTAAGCGGGCTACATCCTTCGAACACTTTCCATGAAAATACTTGTAGAACAGACTCAAGTCGCCAACCGTTCTTCGATGTTCCAGCGAATCAAGGCCGCCGGTCAATTCCGGGTCCCCAATCAGACGGACCGCTCTTCTCTGAACAGAATTCAACAAATGCACTGTATGTCTGGGAGCGGAGCCCCAAACGTGGGAGCAGTATTCCATAGTTGGGCGAATTTGGGTTTGTAAAGAATTAACAGTTGTTGTGGGGTGTAAAGCTTTCTGGTTCTAAATAATATTCCTAACTTTTGAGAAGCTCTCCTTGCTATGCCTGCAACATGTTCATGCCAAGACATATTTGCTCCCAAACTAACCCCCAACAAATTGAGCGACGATGCTAGGGGAATGGAGTGCCCCGACATAACTATGTCGGGTTCAGCAACGTTAACTTTTTAGAGAAAAAACTGCCGCTTGGGTTTTTGTAGCGTTAAATTCCACTTGGTTACTGTCACCCCAAGATAGAATTTCTTCCAGGTCTTTGTTAAGTTGAACGACCTCCTGCTCTCTGCGGATATTCGCCTGAGCAGGCGATGTCCGAGCGGTCAAGGTGAATGAAGAGACAAGTGTACTGTCATCTGCAAAGCTATAGATTGGATTCCCGGTCTTTTCCAGCAGATCGTTAATGTAAATGAGAAAGAGAGTAGGAGACAGTATGGAGCCCTGGGGCACACCAGCGTTGATAGTGAGGGTGTTAGAAAGAAATCCGTCGACTGCCACTCGTAAAGAACGCTCTCTGAGGAAACATGAGAGCCACAAACAGAACCTTTCAGACAAACCATAAGAGCGTAACTTAGCCAACAGTCCATCGGGCCAAACACGGTCGAATGCCTTGGATATGTCAAGAGCAACCGCTCGAGATTCTCCAAAGTGTTCAATTGCGTTGTTCCAAACATGTGTTACATAAGTCAGAAGATCTCTTGTTGATCTATGTTTACGAAAACCATATTGATGATCGCTAATAATATTGAATCGTTCAAGATATTTTAGAAGATGCTCATTGATAACCTTTTCCATGACTTTCGATATTATTGAAAGCAGTGCAACTGGTCGGTAGTTATTTGGCAAGGTCTTCTTACCTTTTTTAGGTATCGGCTGAACCGTGGCACATTTCCAGCAGGACGGAAATATTCCCTTTCTGTAGGATAGGTTAAAAAGTCTAGAGAAAACTGGTGTTAGTTCCCTTGCACAGTTTTTGAGAACTATGGCAGGTATTCCGTCAGCGCCAGAAGCCTTCTTGGTGTCTAGCTTCATTAAAATACGCTTTATGATGCGCTGTCTGAAGACAACATCGGGCATCCTTGACTGCAATATGGGAATAGTAGGTGGTGTTTTTCCTTGGAAATCGACAGTAGAATGTGAAGCAAAGAGTTCAGCCAACAAGTTCGCTCTCTCAACAGATGTGGTTGCAATGGAATTATCTGGCCGTGTGAGTGGTGGTATGGTGGATTTGGTAAAATTTTGCGAAAAAGCGAGAAGTTTGTTTCTAATTCGTTGATTGTGTGCCTCCTTGGTTTCGTCGATAATTCCCTTGCATCTGTTCCGGACATGAACAAAGATGTTACGATTTACGGTGTTAGGATTTTCACGCCATTGTCGGTAGGCAATATGTTTAGAAGCAACAGCTTCTTTGCATTTTCGGTCGAACCAAGGCTTGCCGTTGGAGGAGCATTTCTTCGAAAAAGGGATGTAAGCTTCCATACCAGCCAAAATAACATCGGAGACCTCCCTGGCGCAGTCAGATGGGTTATCGGTTCGAAAACAAACGTCCATCCAAGGGAAAGTTCGAAAGTATTCCATGAGATCTTCCCATTTAGCAGATTTGTAGTGCCAAATCTTGCGCGGCCTAGGCACCTCCCTGTCACTGATTGGCAGGATACTCGATGTCGAAATCAGTTTATGGTCGGAAGAACCTAACGGCGGATTTACGGTGACCGTGTAAATCTCCGGATTGGTGGTTTAAAAACAGATCAAGAAGACTGGCAAACTCCCCGTCTCGATCAGGGATCCGTGTTGGTTCGTCAATAAGCTGAGTTAAGCCATAACTGATTGAGAATGATTCAGCTTCACGACCTTGTTCGTCGGTAGTATTTGAATATTTAAGCCAGTTGATATTGTGGACATTAAAGTCGTCCAGGATGGCAATTTCGGCACTTGGATAGTTACTTTGTAAATGATCGATGGTGTCTGCAAGAGAAGCGAAAAGTGTTCGAAAATTGGTATCACTTGATGGTCGATACAGGATACAGATGAACCTTGTGGTTTGTTGAGTCGTTATTTTTAACCACATAACATCAAAGTTTGGGGGCTCCAGAGCTTCTTCTCGTTGACAAGAGAGGTCGCTTCTGACAAAAAGACAGATTCCAAAGTTACGCCTAAATCGGGAATAGAAGTCGTACCCAGGGTAAAGATAGTTGACCGTGCTGGTCGATGGACTGACCTTGGTTTCACATAGAGCGAGTACATGAGGTTTATTTGATTGCAGGTGTTGATGCACTGAATTTATGTTCGAGTTTATACCTCGTATGTTGCAAAAATCTATCTTAAAATTATGATGTCTGCAAGTCGACGCCTCCGAAACAGCCCCCACCCGGAGATCCGAACGGGGGGTCATTCTACCTCCGGAACTTCTTGCATCCAGGCGCCTCATCATGCTCTTTGGTCCCACAGTATTTAATGTGGAATTTTCCTGTTCTGTCACATGTTTATCTTTGCTTTCTTTGGCTTTGATCCAGGGGGTGTTATTATTGGGTAGTTTGGGTTCTGACCAGATACTTTTCCAATGATCTGTGAGTTCTTGTTTGTTTGGTGGTTCGGTCACTGCTGTCTGTTTGCTGTGCATAGTTTTCCGGTAGAACTGTGTTTGGCTTCTTCGGAAGAGGTTGTTGGTATCTTTCCTCTCGTTTGGTTCTTTGTATCTACGGAGTCTTGCAGCACATACGGATAATTTTTGTTTCAGAGTATCCAGGATTTCTAGCAGTGTTCTGATGGGAGACCCGGACTTGATCTTGTTTATACTCTGTGTGACTCGTTTGGACACGTTCCCGTTGATAAACTGGGTAAGGTGTCCTAGATATCTCCTGAATATATATATATATATATATATATATATATATATATATATATATATATATATATATATATATATATACGACAGCGAATTGATAAGTCTGATAAATTTCTATCAAATGGCGGGAAATTTTGCTAAATGTCATGACTGTTGGTAAACGTCACTCTTGTAACCGTACAATTTCAATCAGATGCATGTTTGATGGCAGCTATCATAAGTGATTGGTGTTACACGTTTTGTAGATATGGATATATATATATATATATATATATATATATATATATATATATATATATATATATATATCCATATCTACAAAACGTGTAACACCGAACAAGTATGGGTCAAAATTCATATTTTTTTTCCATATTTTCAATGAAGTTGACTAAACCAGATATATGCCGATTCGATCGATGACCTTTTGTATTTTTACATCATCATTGTCCTGTCACTGTAGAACTTCTGGAATCTTAGGGCGAATACAAACTACTGATTAGATCTAAGTGATTTTCACAGGCCTCTTTTGAAGTTAAGTTAAAAAAGTGAGTAAACGATGGAAATAAAGACAATATTTGACGATACAAGATCTGGGCTGTATCAGAATCAATCATTTGACCAGGTGGTAGCACACCACCATACACCACACAGGTATACAAAAAAAAATCTTTTAATTGAGATACGTGTTTTCTTAAGTATTTGTTTATGCTGAATCAAAAAAAAAAACATAAAAAAGATATCTGCCGTGAGGTTTTTTCAGAAAACACACACAAAGTTGCCAGAAAACTATTAAATTGTGAAAAATACATTTTAATAAATAATGTAAAATGTTTAGTGTTCATGTTTAACAAAAAATAAGCATACACCACTTTTAACTAAGCTACATAGCAAAATGCTGTTTAAAATAAATATGTGCAACCGCTAAATTAAAAAATTGTTTTCAATTTTTATTAATATTGAAAAAAACTATTAATTTCAGTGTTATTTGACGTTCTTAATCCTAACTTGACATCAAAAAGCAAAGTTTTAATGCTCAGTTTCAACAAAAAACTCGCTTTTAACACTTACCAGGGTGCTATGTGATTGGTTAAATACTTTTTTAAGTAAATAAATGCAATGAAATAATAGTTTTGTTTAATATTAATAAAAATTAAGAACATTTTTTAATTTAGCGGTTGCATATATTTATTTTAAACAGCATTTTGCTACGTAGCTTAGTTAAAGGTGGTGTATGCGCGTTTTTTGTAAAACATGAACACTAAAACCTAATATTTTATGATAAATGTAGATTCAGAGTATTTAAAGATGTCCGAAATAATAGTTCTATTCCATAATTTTAATGATTACACTGTTTTACATTATATATTAAAATTTATTTTTTTCAATTTAATAGTTCTCTGGCAACTTTAAGTGTGTTTTCTAAAAAAAATCTCAAGGTAGATGTCTTTTTTATGATTTTTTTGGATTCAGCATAAAAAAATACTTAAAAAAACACGTATATCACTTAACAGACAAAGAATTTTTTTTATGCCATTTTCTTTCAGTCGCACTAAATACATGGCATCACCTTCCTTGGTGTTATTCTTGGCTGTGCCTCCTGTTGGACATACTATTATGGCACATGATCCATCTACATCGTTCTTTAAACAGTATAATGCTGTTTGGTGGTGGACGTTTAGTTTCCTAGTGATGCCATTACTGCTTATGTGTCGATCTTGCTCCATTTTTTCCATGTTCATATTCATACTCAAAATCTTTTTATTATTCCAAATTAGTTTTACATGTTTTATCTTACACTTGTCTTAGATATAGGATATACAGTGAGTTATGGGGCACATTTATATTCTATGCGGATACCTTTCGGTGCTACTCGATATTGGGAGTGTGGTAAGTATTTGACATTCTTTTATTATATTTTGCTGGATTAACTAAAACAAATTTTGTACTTTAGTTTGTTGATTTTTTGTGTTTTTTATTTCTAACTATGCTGGAAAAAATTGCACCCTATAAAAAACCAGCTCTATACTATTTCTAAGTTTTCATCGAGTGTTTAAGTGATTGACAATGAAATTTTATGTGAGTGAACCATGTTCTGACTGTTGCTTTTGATTAAGTATCATGAAGGTATCCAGCATAAATTTCTCCACGAGGATGAACAACATCTTTTTCTCTATTTTTAATTTTAAAAATACTGTAACTCTGAATTGCATCAGTAAATATAACCACTTTAATTTAATTTGTTCTCTGAAATATTACCTTTTAAATTCTTGTTAGTATATCCAGATTCCTCCAGTATATACCAGGCGTACAAGTATGAAATGCGTTTTTTTTTTCTAAAAAAACATGTTAAATTCGGAAGAATGATAAAAAGTGCTTTATTCAAAGTATGCTCCATCGCTTGTCATACATTTTTCCCATCTTTCGGGCAATTTGTGAATACCACGTCAGTAAAAATCTTCCCCTTTTGCTGCGAACCATTCATCGAGCCATTTTTTCACTTCTTCGTACGAACCAAAGCGCTGCTCAGCAAGTGCATGACCCATCGATGCAAACAATCGGAAGGAGCCAAGACTGGTGAGTAAGCCGCATGGGTAGAACTTCCCAGCTGAGTTCTTCCAACGTGTCGCGAACTGGTTTTGCCGTAGGTGATGGAGCATTGTCATGAAGAAAAATGACTTTGTGTTGCCTCTTTCGGTATTCTGACCTTTTCTCAAGCAGCGAACGGTTCAAATCGGTCAATTGTTGTTAGTAACGTTTAGTATTAACCGTTTCCTCAGGTTTTAACAACTCATAATAGACCACGCCCCTCTGGTCCCACCAAACACATTGTCTTTCTGCGGTCGATGTGGATGGTGCGCCTGGGTCTACCCATGATTTTTTGCACTTGGGATTCTCAATATAAATCCACTTTTCATCCCCTGTAACTATACGATGCAAAAACGACTTTCTTTTGTACCGAGCGAGCAAAATGTCACACGTGTTTTTGCGCTTTTCCATCTGTCTGTCGTTCAACTCATGTGGTACACATCTACCGGCTTCTGAATCTTTCCCATCTCTCGTAGCCGATTGGAAACAGCTTGTTGACTAACGCCCAATTGCTCGGCGAGTTGTTTTTGTGTTTGCGAATCATCTTCGTCCAACAATGCTTGCAATTCCACATCTTCGTATTTTTTTGGCGGTTTTCCACGTTCCTTGTCTGCAACATCGAACTCACCAGTTTTGAAACGCCGAAACCATCGTTCACACGTATCTTGCGATGGAGCATGTTCACCATAAGCTTCTCGAAGTAATCGGTATGATTCAACAGCAGTGTTCTTCCAATGAAAAAAAAATAAATGCTGTCCTCGAATGCTCTTTGTTCGGTATATATTTCGACATCTTCTTCTTCTGGTAGCTCTATAATCTTAGGTGGATTTCGGTTACTTGTACGACTTCTATCCCTGGTGATCCGTCATAATATTAAGATTGAATTCCTCTCCTATCGTGTAGAGATCTTTTACAATATTATCTCATCCGCGCATTCTCGGTCTACCCAACGACCTTCTACCTATTGGACTTTCTTCTCATACCAATCTTATCAATCTATCCTTATGTTTGTATGTGACCCGCCCACCATAATCAGTTTACTTTAATCTCTTGGATAATATCGGGGCTATTGTATAGATCTTTTATCTCTTGGTTCGTTGTGATTCAAAACCCTTCTGCATCCTCATCCTCTGGTGGCCAGTATATTTTCCTGAAAATCATTTACTCAAATTGTCTCAGCCTTTCCATATTGGCTACTGTCAGAGTACACGTTTCGCTGCTATATGCAAGGCCTGGTCTAATGATGTTTTTGTAAATTCGTATCTTCGGTGCCCTTGATAATTGTTTTGACCTTAACAGCTTCTGTATCGTAAACATACATCTACTCACCTTTTGAATACGCCTTTTTATCTCTTCATTGGCATTATTGTTCCTCCTAGATAGGTAAAGCTCTGTATTTGTTCGAAATTGTACTCGTCCATGCTGACATTCTGCCCTACTCTCTCTCTCTCTCTCTCTCTCTCTGTGCGTGCCTGCCGATTCACTAGCATATACTTAGTTTTATCTTCCTTTACCCTCAATTCTATCTTACTAGATTCTCTCTCTAGTTGATTTAGGACTATCAGTAGTAAATAGCTCCATCCTCAGTTCAACCTCTCTTACGGCCTTACCCAGAGCGACATTAAAAAGGATAGGGGGCAAACCATCTCCCTGGCATAGTCCGTTCTTAATCTCAAAAGCTTCGGAAAGAGCGGTATTCATCGTAACTCTGCTCCTCGTTCCCTCCATACAAGCAGCGACTAGATTAATTAACTTTCGCGGTCGATGAGGCCATTGTGAAGGTCCTGGTTAAATTCCCAGCATTTCTTCAGTAGTTGTCTTACTATAAATATTTGGTCGATAGTCGAGCGATTTTTCCGAAAACCACCCTGGTATGCACCTATTGAGTCCTCAATAAGTGGTATTAATCTGTTTAGGAGTACGTTCGCCAGAATCTTGTAGGCTGTATTAATTAGTGAGACACCTCTGTAATTTTTACAAACTGTGCGGTTTCCCTTCTTGTAAAACGGTATGATAACACTCCCTCTCTCTCTCCATTCACTCGGACTCTCCTCCTGTTGCAATACCAATAAGATTAACTCATGCAACATTTGATGTAAAAACTCCTTAGTATTTGAAAAACTCAGATGGTATGTTATCTGCATCAAGAGACTTATTATTCTTAAGACACCCTGTAGCCTTTACCACTTCAACTATAGGGTCTTTCATCAAAACATCAGCCGTACAAAAAACTAGCTTTGCGTCTTGCTCCTTTGCTGTGAGGTTTAATAGTTTTTCGAGACAGTTTCTCCACGTGGCTGTTGTATCTTCTTGTATAATTTCCAATGACTCATCATCCCTTTTCAGCGGGACCTCAGTCTTAGTTTGAAATTCTATGTTAATTCTCTCCACCTATATGTATATATATATATATATATATATATATATATATATATATATATATATATATATATATGTATATATATATATTTAGAAAGTTTTTGAATAAGACTTTCCAAATATAAAAATTGCGAAATATAACAGCATAAATGAGGATTCTGAACTGTTTTCAAAAATAAAGGATAGAACGCGTATTTTGTACAAAAACTGCGAAGTTTATAGATTATCTTATTTTCCTTGCTAATATTATACAGATATCGCAGTGGTTAAGACAGAATCTTACCCAGCACAGGAGTGACTGCCGATTGGGAAAGAATTCATGTGCCTTAGTGCAACATTATTTGATAACAGGTTATACTTTTGACTGTAACAACGTTAAAATTTTAGCTCATTACAACTATAAAGGAAGACTCAATCAACTATAAATCAGACACTAATCAACTTAATAATATCTACAGCGACATAATCAATGCTTATTTAATAATTAATAAATAATAATTTAATAAAATTTTGCCTCCACTTGGTATAAAATAAGTAAAAAAGTCTTTTTCTTTCGCTGTTTTTTCTGTTTATTTGGAATTCACGTCAATACATATGCACAGAGGCTGTTTACTCTCTGTTTGTGTAGGAAAATCGAGATGTTGAGTTTTGATTTCGAAGACTAACTCACATTTTCGTACATTGTTTTATTTATTTATCTATTGCTTTTTATTTCAACATTTTAATACCTAGACTAAAAATAACATGGTTTTTGATATATCTAATCCGTATATTAATATTGTAGTTACTCCTAAAAAAGTTTTCACACGATAACGAAATATTATATATTAAAGAAGATAGAAGTTTTATGTACAGTCCCGACCGATTCCCGATAATCAAACACGTATGTATATATATATATATATATATATATATATATATATATATATATATATATATAAATATATATATATATATATATATATATATATATATATATATATATATGTATATGTATATATATATATATATATATATATATATATATATATATATATATATATATATATATATATATATATATGTATATATGAATATATCTATAATATATATAAAATGCAACGTCTCTCTGTCTGTCTGTCTGTTAGTGCGCTTATCACTGGAGAACCACTTATCCGATTTACGTACTTTTTTTTTAAAACATACATATGTTTTCTGGCCAGGTTATAGGCTATATTTTATTGCAATAGGTAGCATAAGGAATGAGCAGTGACGATAATAGTGAATGAAGTCGGAAAAAAGTTTGTAGCTAGCGCGTTCTCTTGCAATACACAGCTTAAACCATTAAATATGGAACAATATTATGTAGCAGAGAATATCTATATTCTATAATATATATAAAATGCAATGTCGCTCTGTCTGTCTGTCTGTCTGTCCATTAGTGCTTTTATCTCGCGAGAACCACTTATCCGATTTACATGTCTTTTTTTAAATTCATACATATATTCTTTGGCCAGGTTATATAATAATAATAACCTATGTCTATAATATATATAAAATGCAACGTCTCTCTGTCTGTCTGTCTGTCTGTTAGTGCGCTTATCACTGGAGAACCACTTATCCGATTTACGTGCTTTTTTTTAAAAACATACATATGTTCTCTGGCCAGGTTATAAGCTATATTTTATAACGTTAGGTAATATGAGGAATAAGCAGTGACGATAATAGTGAATCAAATCGGAAAAAAGTTTGCCGCTAGCGCGTTTTCTTGCAATACACTGCCTAAACCACTAAATATGGAACAATATCATGTAGCA
Source organism: Pachyrhynchus sulphureomaculatus (assembly GCA_019049505.1). Taxonomy (NCBI): domain Eukaryota; kingdom Metazoa; phylum Arthropoda; class Insecta; order Coleoptera; family Curculionidae; genus Pachyrhynchus; species Pachyrhynchus sulphureomaculatus. The sequence continues at coordinate 78,565,181 of CM032448.1, read as the reverse complement.
AAGGATATCTGTAATATATATAAAATGCAACGTCTCTCTGTCTGTTTGTCCGATTTTGCACTTATCACTGGAGAACCACTTATTCGATTTACGGGCTTTTTTTATAAACATGCTAAACCATTAAATATGGAACGATATGATGTAGCAAAGAATATGTATAATACATATAAAATGCAACGTCTCTCTGTCTGTCTGCCTATCCGTTAGTGCTCTTATCACTGGAGAACCATTTATCCGATTTACGTGCTTTTTTTTAAAATATGCAGATGTTCTCTGTCCAGGTTATAGGATATATTTTATTGTGTTAGGTAACATCAGGAATAAGCAGTGACGATAATGGTGAATCAAGTCGGAAAAAAGGTTACCGTTAGCGCGTTCTCTTGCAATACATTGCCTAAACCATTAAATATGGAACAATATCATGCTGCAAAGAATATAATATATATAAAATGCAACGTCTCTCTGTCTGTCTGTCCGTTAGTGCGCTTATCACCTGAGAACCACTTATTCGATTTACTTATTTTCATAAATTTATACATATGCTCTATATAATTCAATATAAGCCTCGATAATGGGAGATAAGGTGAGATAATGGGATATAAGTATAAATAATGGGAGATAAGGAGAAGTAATGGGAGATAAGAAGAGATAAGTCTAGATAATGGAAATTATGGTGAGATACTGGGAGATAAGAAGAAATAATGCGAGATAAGGAAAAATATTACGAGATAAGTCTAGATAATGGGAGATTAGGAGAAATAATGGGAGATAAGGGGAAATAATGGCCGATATTTTATTACGTTAGGTAATATAAGGAATAAGCAGTGCCGATAATAGTGAATTAAGTCCACGCGAACGGAGCCGCGGGCACTGCTAGTATAAATATATAATTTAAGTAATATCTAAATCCTAACTTACATTATCTTCTCCAAAACAATCTATTGTCAACTCTCTAGTATTTTCAGCTTTATCAATATGTGTGGATTATTCTATGTCATCAAAAACAGATAAACTGGCCAATGGTCTAAAAGCTAAAGGACATTGCAATGACGACGATATTAGACGCTCGTTTAACGCTTTAAAAGCTTAACCATACATACACGATACTATACAAATTCATTAAATTTAACATTCGCAGACTCTTCAACACCTGTAAGAAAATTGGACATTTCTTGAGACCACGAAAAAAACACAGCTCCTTTACAAACAGCAAGTTCCCATAAAATTCCTTTTTCGGTGCGGTACAGTATATGCGGGAACGATTGAAACATCAATATCAACTAGAATTAAGAAACATGAAAGTTGTATAATATAAATAATAATAAATAGAAACAAATTGTACAATCACTTGTAGCTGAACATCAACACTCCACAGGACGTACCATTAATATAAGAGAAACCAAAATTATTGGTTCAGTTTCCAATTTCTATAAAAAAAATTCTTACAAACACCCTAACAACATTAATAGATATTCGGGTCATTGTTTGCATCAGATGTAGAGAGAGAACACTGGTCAGGTATAGATATTTGGCTTATTCAATGTTCTAATCTCAAAGAGTAAAGATTCCTAAAGATGATTTATGCAATCGTAAGCCACACGTCGGAGTATCACTCCCATTTGACATGGATCGATATCAGCAACTACGATCTCACAATGTCGGCTCTCAAAGAAAGTCCCTGTTTAGGTGTCAATACCTTGAAAAGGGTAGAATTTTGCCTACATGTACAAAATTGTCTTGAATTTTGAATAACATTTAAGTATAGCGTAAAAAAGCTCTAAATTTTCGTATTTACTTTTGCGTTGTACCTTTGGTTTTTAACTTAACCATATTTTCGTTCATTTTTAGGCCACTTGTATGCAAATAAAGTAAGCTTATGTATATATATATATATATATATATATATATATATATATATATATATATATATATATATATATATATATATATATATATTTGTTTCTTTATCAAGACATAAACTGGTGAGACTACCTTTGAAAACATGTAAAACAGTATTTTAAACCAAGTCAAATCACAGGAAAATCAAAGATATTTATCCAAAATCACTACTTAAAATTAATACACAATAACTGGTAATATTTTAGTTAAAATTGTTGTGAAAATTTCCTGGACAGCCCGGGAAAATTTCGGAGGAAAACAGTCGGGGCTCATGCCGATGTTGAGCGACGAAACACTTTCTTTTTAAGTTGTGATTTTGAGTAAATATCTTTGATTGTCCTGTGATTTGGCTTGCTTTAAAACACTGTTTTACATGTTTCTTCCAAAAACTAGTCTCAACAATTTATGTCTTGATAAAGGAACAAATATATTTGTTTCAAAAGCTTGACAAATAAACAAATTAGGTTTTTAATTGGACTCTTTCGAGTGCATCACAACAATTTAGCTCCTCTATTTATATACCGAGTATCATAAGGTGATGAAACATTTCTATTTAAAAAAAACCGGTCAAGTGCAAGTTGAACTTGCACAATTAGTGTTCCGTACGTTGTAATGTGTTTTTTACTTGCCCGCTTTTTGTGGCGTTATTTTGTACCGTGTATATTAATTGATCGCTTTTTTCTTGCAACCTCTTTTTAATTTCTGAGAATGAATTGAGTGAATAATGATTTTAAAAGAACTAAAGAAATTAAACAAACACTAGCTCAGTTTTCCTTGGTAGAGAGATATGGGTAAGAGATAATTTTTGTACGTCTTTTTGGAATTATTTTCTATTTTTAAAAAACCTCAGCTGCACGAATTTTGGGCACCATTCATTTTAAAATAGAAAGGATCTAACTTCAGCTAAAAAAATGAAAAACTACTGAAAGGGTGTACAGTTGTTATATAAAAAAAATCAGTTTGGTACAGCCGTCCTTATCCTGAAAAGAAAGATAGGTATTCAGTGAGACACTAGCTTTAATCAACAAAAAGAAAATTTATTCATGATTTTAAAATAAAAGTTCTAACCTTTGTGGTTTTAAGGATCACAAAAAAAATTCTAGCCTAACAGGTAGTTATTATTATTAGAGTCTCTAAATCAGACATTTAAATTCTAAAACCTGACTACCCCCGAAAGCGAAGAATCGTGATTTTCACTTCACCTTTTGTCAGTTCAAATTGCTATTAAGACACTTACTTCGGGAATAGGTCTATTGATGAATGTTCTGGTAACTTACGGTTTTTATTTGGGCTTCTAGGCCTTCGATGGAACACAAAACCGATTTTACACTTTGTAGGAGACACTTATAGCCCACTACGGCTTTACGTTAAAAAAAAAAACTCGTGCTTTACTTGGCTCTCATAATTGTTGCTATGAGCCTCTACTGCAGCTCGGTCGAAGTAAGCCTCGCTGCGGCTTGATGGAAATTCGCCTACTTGGCAGCTCGGTCGAAACAACCTACTTGGCGGCTCGGTGGAAATAAGCCCCTCTTCCTGTCCACCGGACTCTTAAATAAACCGTGGGCACTCTCCCGGTAATATGGCTACGCCGGAACCAAAACTGCGGATACAAATATTTAACCAATCCCGGCGTATCGAGAGATTCGGTCGCAAACCCGCACAGCACACTAATATACCGAACGGCTTGGAATTTCTGATTAATATACCGCTCGACACAAAAATGAAAAGAAGTACAATTTAAAGTGAAAAATCAGTAACATTACATGGTCTTAAAATCTAAGAAAAAATGAATGTTACATTTACCCCCTTCCAAAAAGAAATAGACTACACTAGTCTATTAAACTAAGGCTACTTATGAAAAGGTACAAAGTGGTACACTATCACTTAATACTAAGGTCAGAACTTAAAACAAAATTACAGACTTCGGACCTTACTACTAGACTTAATTTAATTAAGCACTAATATTAAGTACAATGAAAACCAAATGAAAATCTTTGCAAGTACACAAGAATCTTATAACTAGACTTAACTTAATTAAGCACTAAGGTTAAATACATCAAAAAGTAAATAAAAATCCTTGCATGAACATAAGAAATACCTTTCTAAAGTAACAATCGCGGTCTTCTTATATAAAAGAATCAGCTCTGTTATTGTTACCAAAACAAAAAATTATATCTTTGTCTAGACTCTTGTCTAAATCAAAAAAGTGAACTGAAACAAAATATGAACACCCCCCTTAAAATAGTTTAAGGATTGTCAGAAAATTTTCTATTTCAGCAAAAGAAATTTAGAAAAATTCTTAAATAAAGTAAAATAAAAAACTGATTCTAGTGCAAACACTTACACTAAAAAGAAAAAGTCTTGTCAGACCATTTAGCACAAGGCCAAAAAAAAAAAAAAAATATCTGGATAAATATCCAGACAAACGCTCGGGAAAAATCGCTATCAATGCTCTAGCTCATCGCTAAGAGAACATTCCAAATCTAGTATCACTACTAGTCGCACTCAGAAAATAATCGCACTCTACGTCGCAATGTCGACGTCCTAAGACGTCCAGACATGCTAAAATCGCCAGGGAAAACGCTACATCGCGCAATGTCGACGTCCTGAGACATCCAGACATGCAAAAATCGCCAGGGAAAACGCTACATCGCACAATGTCGACGTCCTGAGACATCCAGACATGCAAAAATCGCCAGGGAAAACGCTCTGGTTAATCGCCAGATCGCAATGTCGACGTCCTGAGACATCCAGACATGCAAAAATCGCCAGGGACAACGCTCTGGTTAATCGCCAGAAAACACGTCAGCTCATCGCCAACAAAACACTCTGGTATATCGCCAGAAAAAAAACTCGGCTCCTCGCCAAAAAAACATTCTGGTACATCGCCAGAAAAAAGCCTCGGCTCCTCGCCAAGAAAACACTCTGGTATATCGCCAGAAAAAACTCTCGGCTCCTCGCCAAGAAAACACTCTGTAAGTAGTCCTCGACTACACAAAGTCTGCGTTCTAAAAGAACAATCTCGCCATTAACATAGTGAGCAGCTATAAAAGCTAACAATATCACTATAGGCACAGTGAATAGCTATAAAAGCTAAAATTCACCCTAAACACAGTGAATAGCTATAAAAGCTAAAACTCACCAAACTGAATGATCCTGCTTCAAAAAGCAATGTTCACTAAGAACAGAATGATTAGTCTGCGCACAACTAACATTCAAGGAAACATTCCCAATATAACTGTATGAGACAGCAAGTCTCGAAATAGGACCTCCCTAAAGTCATAATTCTATATATAGGAGTCCATAAGCAAAACGACTCAAAATCACGCATTTTGAGCACCTGCCCTCAGGCAACCAACATACACCGAAATATATACAGAAATATATACAGAAATATATACAGAAATACATACAGAAATACATACAGGAGTTCAAATCCCAAACTCTTGGTTATGATAACTCCATACTGAGCTTGGTGAAAGCTCTTAGCAAAAGCTAATCAAATCTTCGGCACATCGCACCAAAGTGACAAATCTGCCTAGAAACATGAGCCAGAAAAAACGCCCTCCATCATTCTTCAGGGTGGCTACACAGAGATATAAAACTTAACCAGCATTGCGCTTCTTCAAGTTGCATGAAGAACCCTCGTGTACTGGTCTCGCCCTAGAACAACAACGAAAAGAATTTAATCCATCCCACATAACAGGAGACAAACACCTCACCACGATATACTGAAAGGTGGAGACAATAAAATACGGAAATGGTGACCCTGGTGTCCACCAACAAAAGGGAGTAGATTATAGCATCCACTAAACTAAAACGGTGTCTACCACACCACCATAAGTCAAAAAAATTTAATCAATAGGGTGTTCCGAAAAACACACTACTGCCAACAGCCTGTCACCACTAATAGGCTAATTGGAGCTGAGGTCGACTACAGTAGCTAGGCTCTCCTTTGGCTCAAATAGAAATAGCCATTGGGTAACAAAACCTCTAAAGGTCCCAAAGGTCAAACGTGCGCCCCCCATAGACTACCCTTCCAATCAGTCTGTTCCTCAGGAAGACTAACTCCTTGCCAAACGTCGTAACGGCATCTGTTAGCACCCGGTGCATCACAGCCTGTAAAAACAGATAACTCATGGGATACAACCTAAAAGGTTTATAAGGTTAACTTAACCAAGCTTCTAACGGAAATTTCCAAAAAATGAAAATGAGCTTAAAAAGCTACATGAAGCAAAAATTTCTCAATTTTTCGGTGGCAACGCAACAAAACTTTTGAAGACGACAAGAGCTTTTCCAGCTTAATCAGAAACAAGAAGAAAACATCGTTGACAGCTAAAATATTTGATCATGGTGTTAATCGTCTCCCTAGACAATAGCCTCTAGAAGAAACTGCTACAGGTATCAGGCATAACCGTTTTCTGTCAGCCCAAACTTCTAGATTACCTCTTGGAAATCTAAAAATTCGGTTAGGAATCTTCCTTCACTGCGCTTAGCCTCTCTTAACAAGGTTCTCATCTCGGTATCAGATTTTGATCATTTCTTTGTGAAACGACTGTCTTACTCTGCTCTCATCTCCTGTAAATGATCAGCCTTTAGTTCTCCTGCAGGACTTCAATTTCCTATCAATCTGATAGTATACCGAAAAAACTCAACATACGCCTATGAGTCCATGCAAAAAAATTTTAAAAAAATTAGTGACTCAAAGGTAACGTTTAAACAGCTCTGAAAAGAAAAAAGTATACCCTCAGTTTGTCAATTCAGAAGAAGATCTAAATCAAAATAATCCAAGTCTTAGACTTACTGGATAAACCAAAATCAATTTACTCTTAATTGCACCCAACATATACCACTAAGGTAATAGAAATACACCCCCTCGGTTAACAAACTTTGAAATTGCTCATAAAAATTTTGACTCTACATCACACTACGCGAGCTCCATCTTGCGCTTGTCCAAACTCAAGATCACTTTGGATTGCCTCTAATCAAAATTTCGCTTCCAAGTGTCAAGAACTGGATATTATTTGGGGTCATAAGCAAATCAAATCCCGCGACCACCGACGTACCAGTCTTATGATAAATCCTGAGTGTGACTCTTTCGCAAGCTCGCAACAGCTGAGTCGATGCTAAACATCAACTACAATCAACCTAAGTTTGGATATGATCAGTACCCAAAACCTTAGCAAAAATAATAAAAGTAAGCTATACTCTGCTCAACTTTTATAACAGTCAAAAAAAACGAGGTCGTCACCTCTACAGAGCAACATCAAAAAAAGTAAAGTAAAGCAATTAAGATAATGTAAATATAAATTATTCTTCTTCTGACAAACTTTCACTAGGGTTAGGTCCATTGAATGGTTTTAAGTCTTTAATATGCCATCGTCCTACTTTAGTCCCATCTAAATTAACTAAACCATAAACTAAATCTGAAATCTTTTCTCTTATCACGCAATGCACATACTTAGGTACCAACTTAGATGTGAATTTATCTGCTGCACGGGAAAGAATTTTATTTTTTCGCCAAACGTGATCACCTATATTAAAGGAAAAATCCGTTTTTTCTAAGGTTGTAAGACTTACTGTTCCGTTCATAAGCCTTATGTATCCTACTACGCACGTCAGTGAAAATATCTTTTAAACCCTTTAAATTTTCGGCATACTCACCCCTGTTACCCGGAATTATTTCGCTGTCAACATTGACATCCAAATCTAAATTTTTATAATACGACCCGGATAGAGGTATATGTCTGCCGTAAACTAAGAAAGACGGTGTGAACCCTGTTACTTCGTGTCTTGCGGTATTTATTGCTTGTTGAATTTTGGAAATATTGCCATCCCAAGTGTCATGTGAATTAACGTAACTTCTTAAAGCGGTCCCGATTGTTCGGTTATTACGTTTCTACAAAATTACATTGTGGAGAGTACACGGGATTAAAACGGATATTAAAACTATAAGTTTCACTTAGGCTCTTAAAACTCTTAGAGGTAAACTGAGTACCGTTATCGCATATTAAGAGCGATGGAACACCGTGGATTAGAAAGACATCATTTTCCAAGATTCTCTCTATATATCCAGCTTTAGAGCTTTTCAAAGGAAATAGCATGGTATACTTTGTAAACCAGCAAGAAACCACGAGAAGCCATTTATTTCCCTTTTTTGAACGTGGGAATGGGCCTACTAGATCAGCTGCTATGACTTGAAAAGGGTAATTAACCGTTTTCTCTTTTCCCATCAGTCCCATAGGTAGTGCATTTGGAGATTTCTGCGCTCCACATACTTCACAAGTCCTCACAAACTTTAAGATATCAAAACGCATTTTTGGCCAATAATACTGTTCCTGAACCCTGTGAAGAGTTTTATAAAAACCAAAGTGACCAGAAGTAGGAGGAGTGTGACACATGTCTATAATTTCCTCTCTCTGTGGTTTAGGAACTAGTATTTTCCACTCGGGTACATTAACTTTTAAAGGCAACTGGTTTGGGATAAATTTGTACACGAAATCATTTTCCACTTTCCACTGCGGAAAATTTTCAGGAAATTCTTTGATTTGCTGCCGTAAATTGTCGTACCATGGATCAATGCGATCTATATCAACTGTATCAATTCTTACGCCAATCTCTGCATTAAGACTGTTTTCGTCCACTGTATGATCTGGGATTCTTGACAAAGCGTCAGGAATAACATTGTGGACTCCTTTTCTATGAATTAAATTAAATGTGTGTTGTCTCAGCCTAATCGCCCAACGCGCTAGTTTGCCACTAGGGTTTTTAATAGAATTAAGCCACAATAAACTATAATGATCTGTTATGACCGTGAAAGGAACACCTTCTATGTAAGGTCGAAACTTTTCGATGTTAAAGAGTACTGCTAAACATTCTTTTTCAACAACCGAATAGTTACGTTCAGCCTTTAATAAAGTTCTACTGGCATACGCTATCACTCTTTCCTCACCATTGATTTTCTGTGTTAGGACGCCCCCTAAACCGGTATTAGAAGCATCACTAGAAATATAAAACTGTTGGGAAAAATTTGGTTGGGATAAAATTGGAGCTGAAACCAATAGCTCTTTAATCTTGATAAAAGATTCTTCTGCTGCTTTTGTCCAGTCTATCGATTGTCCTTTTTTTCGTCCTTTCAAAAGATCATTAATAGGTGACAACAAGGTAGAAAAATTCTCAATAAATATATATATATATATATATATATATATATATATATATATATATATATATATACATATACATGCCTATACCATGAACACATTCCTACGAAACGCTTAACTTCCGTAGTATTAGTAGGTCTCGCATAATTAACCATGCTTGCTACTTTATCCGGATCGGTACGCAAGGAATTTGAGCCTACTATATAGCCTAAAAACTTTAGAGAAGTTTTGAAAAAATCACATTTGCTCAAATTTATCGTCAGTCCGGCCTCTTTCAATTTATTTTTTACTTCTTTAAGTAAGCGAATATGCGATTCGAAGTCTTCCGATGTTACTAAAATATCATCGAGATAGGTAAAAATATGTGGCTCATATTTCGGACCAAATATAGCGTCCACTAAACGTTGCTGAGTTTGAGCAGCGTTCTTTAGACCAAACGGCATAGTGACGAACTGAAATAGACCTCGGCCTACTACTGCAAAAGCGGTCTTTTCCTTAGAGGATTTGTCCAAAGGAATTTGCCAGAATGCCTTTCTAAGATCTATCGAGGATACATACTTAGCATTCCTGAGTGATGTCAAAATTCTATCGATGTTCGGTAATGGATAGTTATCAAATTTGCTGACCTCGTTGAGCTTTCTTCCGTCAAAGCATAGACGATACTGTCCGTCGGCCTTTTTCACCAATAAGATTGGAGAACACCAAGGACTGTTTGATTCTTCAATCACTCCGAGCTTCAACATTTCGTCTAACTCTTTATTTAATACTTTTGACATATACGGAGACATGGCGAAGGGCCTTGTCTTTACAGGACTGGCATCAGCCGTATCTATAGACATGGTGATCTTATTCGTTCGGCCTAACCTATCTTTACTACTTATTTCTTTGAAAGAGCTTATTACGTTTTCTGCGTTTAAGCGTTCCGTCCGCGAGAGATCATCTAGGGTACATAGACGCGAGAAAAGGCTTTCTAAAGAACTTTCTGAATAACAATCTTTAAAACTTGTTTGAGAATTGACTTCTAGGGACTGTGGATACCACGAATTATTTTTAAAATTTACTAAAATTCCGAATTTTTGTGCAAAATCACATCCTAAAACCAAAGTATGTGATAGAGAAGGTACTACTAGAGCAGAGATTACTAAAACAATGACCATTGCAGACTAGCGGCAACTCAACCGTACCTAAAACTTTTAGACGGCTGCCATCTGCAGTGGTAACACTACTATTTTTGACATGGCATATTTTTATTCTTAAACGACTTAAAATTTTAATACCATTCTGACCTACAACGGAGGTATTTGCACGAGAGTCAAATAAAGCCGAGAAATGGACACCTAATAGATTTATCTTGATATGCGGTCTGTTATCTAAATATTTATGCACGAATAAAGGAGACATGTGACCATTTGGAGAAGCAGGAGTTTTAACTTGAGAAGGAGAACTTTTATTAGACCTAAAAAAAAATCTGAAACTTTTTGTAACTATTTAGTCCAATCTGATCTATTGGAATATTTCTTTACTTAAGATCCTCGTTGGAATCTTTCTTTTATCCGCGACCGGACGTTCTGAGAAAGTACGACGGATTTTCAGTTCATAGTCTAATTCATATTCCAGTAGGTCATTGACTTTAAAATTGAAGGCTTCCATGATAAATGAATACAATTTAAAAGAATTGTTTAAAAAGTCGTGAAAATATTTCTCCTGTGCTCCCAGTAGTCAAAATAAAATCATGTAAAGGCAACTAAAATATGTAAACTTCTTTACCAAACATTTAAAAAATCTTCGACAATTTCAAAAAAAAATTTCTAAGTATTGCCTTCTATTAAAATTCTTTTACCAAATATGTTAAGAATTTTCAACAAAAAATCTCCAAATACCGTTTCGTATCGACAAAGTATTTTTAATATTCATGCAAAACATCGGTGAGAAAAAAAAGTACAGTTTTTTCTTCGGTTTACCGCAAAATAAATCTAACACTGCAAAAATTAAAGTAAACCAGCACATCTGCTAATCTGAACTATAAAAGTAGCTTTTAAGAAAAAAGTAGGAATCTCTTATCTTAGAGTCGATTAACAAAATTCAAATATCTATACCACAATCAGATAAATTGAAATAAATAATTCTACAAATTTCCTGCTTTTGTCTTATTGCTATAGTGTAGTTTCTTTTAATAAATATTATGAAATAAAAATATCTGAAAAGTTAGAGCTTTTACTTTGTTCGAAAGCTAGTACACTGAACCCTTTAAAAAATAAAATTCCAAAAGCCCCGCGTTGACAGCGCTACTTTGGGATGTGTTTTTTACTTGCCCGCTTTTTGTGGCGTTATTTTGTACCGTGTATATTCATTGATCGCTTTTTTCTTGCAACCTCTTTTTAATTTCTGAGAATGAATTGAGTGAATAATGATTTTAAAAGAAATAAAGAAATTAAACAAACACTAGCTCAGTTTTCCTTGGTAGAGAGATATGGGTAAGAGATAATTTTTGTACGTCTTTTTGGAATTATTTTCTATTTTTAAAAAACCTCAGCTGCACGAATTTTGGGCACCATTCATTTTAAAATAAAAAGGATCTAACTTCAGCTAAAAAAATGAAAAAATACTGAAAGGGTGTACAGTTGTTATATAAAAAAAATCAGTTTGGTACAGCCGTCCTTATCCTGAAAAGAAAGATAGGTATTCAGTGAGACACTAGCTTTAATCAACAAAAAGAAAATTTATTCATGATTTTAAAATAAAAGTTCTAACCTTTGTGGTTTTAAGGATCACAAAAAAAATTCTAGCCTAACAGGTAGTTATTATTATTAGAGTCTCTAAATCAGACATTTAAATTCTAAAACCTGACTACCCCCGAAAGCGAAGAATCGTGATTTTCACTTCACCTTTTGTCAGTTCAAATTGCTATTAAGACACTTACTTCGGGAATAGGTCTATTGATGAATGTTCTGGTAACTTACGGTTTTTATTTGGGCTTCTAGGCCTTCGATGGAACACAAAACCGATTTTACACTTTGTAGGAAACACTTATAGCCCACTACGGCTTTACGTTAGAAAAAAAAACTCGTGCTTTACTTGGCTCTCATAATTGTTGCTATGAGCCTCTACTGCGGTTCGGTCGAAGTAAGCCTCGCTGCGGCTTGATGGAAATTCGCCTACTTGGCAGCTCGGTCGAAACAACCTACTTGGCGGCTCGGTGGAAATAAGCCCCTCTTCCTGTCCACCGGACTCTTAAATAAACCGTGGGCACTCTCCCGGTAATATGGCTACGCCGGAACCAAAACTGCGGATACAAATATTTAACCAATCCCGGCGTATCGAGAGATTCGGTCGCAAACCCGCACAGCACACTAATATACCGAACGGCTTGGAATTTCTGATTAATATACCGCTCGACACAAAAATGAAAAGAAGTACAATTTAAAGTGAAAAATCAGTAACATTACATGGTCTTAAAATCTAAGAAAAAATGAATGTTACAACGTTCCGTACAAAAATTTTTGTTAGGGTGGTATAAAATGATCAGTGACTTCACAAAAACACACCCCAAATGAGTTTTCAACAAAGTTTCTTTCCAATCTTTACTGAAAACTGGTGACCTTGAAATTTGTTTTTTTTTATATACCAAATAAATTATTAAAGGTAACGCACTCGTGATAATTTTCTGAATATTCCAGATTTTTTTCAAAATTTTTTGATCAGTACTTTTCGAGATAAGGTAGGGGACAGCGATTTTTTAAAAGTAATACGAAGAAAAGTGTGCGCAAGTATTACATTATATATATATTTTTTACTCGTGTTTTCACAAGCTTTCATTTGATACCACATTCGATGACCTAGTAAAAAAAATTTTTTTTCGCTTCCGATTTCACCCCTCAAAACGAAACCCTTAAGTCAAAATTTATGTAACGGTGGTATAAAATGATCAGTGACTTTACAAAACACATCCCAAATGAGTTTTCAACAAAGTTTGTTTCCAATCTTTACTGAAATCTGATGACCTTGAAATTTTTGTTTTTTTTGTATACCATATAAATTATTAAAGGTAAGGCACTCGTGATAATTTTCGTTCAATCTACACCCCGTGGAGAATATTCCAGAATTTTTTCGAAATTTTTTGATAAGTACTTTTCGAGATAAGGCCCGGGACAGCGATTTTTCGCGAATTTTTAAAAATAATACAAAGAAAAGTGCGCGCAAGTATAATATTAAATATATATTTTTTACTCGTGTTTTCACAAGCTTTCATTTGACACCACACTCGATGACCTAGTAAAAAATTTTTTTTTTTTCACTTCCGACTTCACCCCCCAAAACTAACCCCTTAAGTCAAAATTTAATTCTCAAAACTACATGGCTCTGATGAGGCCATCAGTTCCTATATTATTACCAAATTTCATCTTTCTATGTCAAATAGTTTCGGAGAAAATCGGGTGTGACAGACAGACAGACAGACAGACAGACAGACAGACACCGAAGTGATCTTCGTTCCGTACGGAACACTAAAAAATGGACTTCGGCCTAGAGAGAAACTGCACTAAAGGGAATTCATGGGGACTTCGCGCCAACATTGAAGATCATTACTGGATATATAAATTTAAACTTTATCATACGAACTCATGCTTCATGTTCAGGACGCCAGATTGAGGTTTCTTCTGAAGAAATGTAGATAAAATTGATGATATAGTGATGGAAGATCATTGTATTAAGCTTAGTAACATTGTTGAGATTGTAGGCATCTCAGATGAACGGCTACCTATATAAGATCCTACATGAAGTTTTAAAAATAAAAAAGCTGAGTGACAAATATGTGCTGCGTTTCTTGATTCTAGACCAAAAACGCATAAGGAAGAATATTTCAAAATCGTGTTGGGAAAAGTTGTATCGTAATCCAAGGGACTTCTGGAATCGCTTTGTGACTGTAGACGAGATGTGGATCCACCCCGGATGTTTCGTTATATTTTTGTTCGGTACCGCTGTAGCGTGCGCCCTACCAAAAAATTTGATATCTAACCTGCTGTAATATTGCTAAACAATAATACGATAAGACGAACAATTTGTTGGTAATAATAATTTTATTATGAATACATTTACAACTAATATCTATATCTTTTAAAAAGCTGACGAATTGGTCGTCTTCATTCTTCCTTAATATCTTCCAGGATAAATGTTCCAGATGTGATTAAAGATGGTTTAATGGTACTCCCTTCATATTCTATAAGTTCCTGTGAGCGAATCAACATAGTGTTGCTGGTGATTAACGGTTTGATAGTCGAATCCTCGCCTGCCAAGATTCCTGTATGCTGGCGACTCGTCTGAAAGAATAATAGATTAAAATGGAAACTCTCTTTCTATAATTGGCATTAATGTGTTTTCACCACTCCTTTCTACAATAAAATATAATACTTCTAGTTTGGTTTTCAAACTAAATACCCACGGTCCATTTATTCGTCTACCACAGTTTTGATTGTTTTGCACTGGTAATCTTCAGATTCAGGTTGTTGGTTGGTCACTTTGTAAGAGCCTTCCCCTGTTATATTTTCGGCGACCCGCGTATCGAGCTTCATCAATTTGTATAGACGCGTCGTTGCTGCAGTTTAATTGTCCTCTGCGATTGACAGATACAGTTGAGGGGCACACTCCGTGGCATATCTTATATCAATCACTTATGGTATGTGATGACCTTCCAGTCAGTTTTTCACATGGTGTACCCGGAATATCGTGCACAAACATAAACACCGATTCCAAAATATGACATAAGCTTAAATTACAAAGTAACTTGCTATTCAAATCCGTATGATGGAAGAATTCATTTCTGCTTTTAAACGCTTTTGTTGTTTGGCAGCCTTTTCTAGGATACGCTCCTCCACGATCGCATTTCCTTTTTCTTTACATTTCTACACCTATCACAGATGTTATTTTCGTCATTCTTCATAAGTAGATTATGCGTTTACAAAAAAATCACGGCTGCATCTTCGTTAAAATAATATTAATATAAAAATCTCGCAAAAGCATGAATTCTTTTGAAATATACGGGTAAAACTTCGTTACGCGGGCTTTTCAGAAAATTTTTTTTTTCTTGGATTAGGCTTAAAATGGTCTGACTTTGAAAAACTTACGAGAAAATATTGGGGGGAAGCCGTTTTTGCACTTTTTTTTGATAAATGAAAATTGACCTATATCACTGACAACTGTTGATAACCACTGATCGATACTGCCAGTATTTCAGCCTAATCTTTTCAAAAAATTATTAAATTTTTTTCAGTTATAATCTAATCTTATCACAAAATTGTTTTTTGTTATTTGATAAAATTTAGGTACGAAAAAGGAAGATTTTTTTTAAAATAAGCTTAAAATGGCCTAAATTTGCAAAAATTTATGGGAAAAAATCGGGAAGTAACCGTTTTTGTTAACCTGAACTAACCGAAACTAACCTTAATTAAATAATCAGCAATTACAAAATATATTAAATAATGAAAAAAATGTCCTACTTTAACGTGAAAAAAATGATATACGTGCTATATTAGTGACTGGAGACCAAGGTTAGTTCAGGTTAGCAAGAACAGCCTTACCTCGATTTTTTCTTGTCAATCTTTCAAAATTAGACCATTTTAGGCCTATTCCAAAAAAAAACCTTGTGATTTGTTCTTTTCGTGTTGTTTTCGCAAAGAAAATTTCACTGTAAATGTAGCATAATCATCTCGGTGCATGCGCATAAACAAACCGAGTTCTCCTGAGCAGTTTCGATCAGTGGTTGTCAATAGTATGGTAGACTTTCGTACTCTTACGTATCAATATTTATATGCCAAAAAAAACGTGTAAAAACAGCCTCACCCCGATATTCTCTGGTAAGTCTTTCAACATTAGACTATTTTAAGCCTTTTTCAAAAAAAAAACCCTTTTCCTGAAAAGCCCGCGTAACGAAGTTTTATCAATATACGTATTAGCAACTTGTCATTATCATTAATAACCAAACTTACCCTTTTATTTTATTGTTTTGCTTAGAAATGTATTTATTGCAGGTTGACCGCACGGAACAATTAAGATTTGTAAGTAAATAACACACTATAGTGGTACCCTTTTTAGTAAAAGTTCGTTACATGAGCTTTTCAGAAAAAAGGTTTTTTTTTTTGGAATAGGCTTAAAATAGTCTAATTTTGTAAGACTTACGGGCCGTTTTTTTACGGTTTTTTTTTTGCATATAAACATTGATACGTAAGAATACGAAAGTCTAATATTTTACTGACAACCACTGATCGAAACTGCTCGGCAGAACTTGATTCGTTTATGCGCATGCGCCGAGATAATTATGCTATATTTACAGTAATAGTAAAATTCCAACCAATAAGGAACGTTGCTGTGAAATTTTCTTTGCGGAAAACAACACGAAAAAAGCAAATCACAAGGTTTTTTTTGGAAAAGGCCTAAAATAGTCTAATTTTGAAAAATTGACGAGAAAAAATCGAGGTAAGGCTGTTTTTGATAACCTGAACTAACTTTGGTCTCCAGTCACTAATATAGCACGTATATCATTTTTTCACATTAAGGTAGGACATTTTTTTTTTTTTCAATATTTAATGTATTTTGTAATTGCTGATAATTTAGTTCAGGTTAGTTTCAGTTAGTTCAGGTTAACAAAAACGGTTACCTGCCGATTTCTTCTCATAAATTTTTCAAATTTAGGCCATTTTAAGCCTATTAAAAAAAAATCTTCCTCTTTCTGGATAGCCCGCGTACCGAAATTTTGCCAAAAAAAAAATAACAATAAACAATTTTTTGATAAGATTAGAGTATAACTGAAAAAAATTTAATAAATCTTTGAAAAGATTAGGCTGACCTTTACATTTCAGCCATTAGCGTGAACGAAGCCTATTCTTCAGGACAGAAGTCAGCGATATAGGTTAATTTTTATTTACCAAAAAAAATGCAAAAACGGCTTCCTCCGATATTTTCTCGTAAGTCTTTCAAAATTAGACCATTTTAAGCCTTTTCCGAAAAAAAAAACCTTTTTTCTGAAAAGCCCACGTAACGAAGTTTTACTCCCTTTCTATTAACTATTTTTTCGTCTATTTTTAGGACAATTTTATGCAAATAAAGTAAACTTGCTAAAACGGCCTAGTTTTCGAACAATGCAATAATAAATTTCATGAAAATCTGCGTGTTTTAACGAGCACTCATTTTAATAACGATTTATTGTCCTGACCAGTTTTACTGTATTTATTACGACTATTAGAATAATCGTTTTCAACATAAAGATAGCTTTTACTCAAATTAAAGTGGATTTCAAATTAATTAGTCTAATTTAGGGTGACGAAGGAGCGCTGAAGGATGTTAAAATAAATAAATAAATATTGACGTTGAAAATTGCTTGACACTGGGATAAGATAATTTGTTAAAATCGTTGAATCACATAATGACCGTGTTTGTACAGGATGAGCCAACAATAGAGTAAAGTTCATTATCTCATTTGTTTCGGGAATGACGAAAAAATGTTAAATACAATAGTTTTAGGGAATGTTAAGGTTCACAGTTTAAAATTATTTTTGAGTATACAGGGTACTTCAAAACAGTGTGGTTGATATAACATGTTTTTTTTTTTTAAATTGAACATCCTATTTTACCTAATTTGTTTTTAAATTCTGCGTAAAATTTTATAACTTTCTTATTAATAATGTTATATACCTAAATCTAGTAGTTTTTCTAATATTTCAATTTAAAAAAAAAAATACTCGTTTTCAGTTTTGTAAAAAATTGACAGTAGCGCCATTGTTTCTGAAGGTGGAATACTCATAATTGGTACGAGCGTTCTATAGAGGTAAAAAAAAAAAGATATATCTAAAGAAATTTGAGTTAGATGTCACAGGGTGTTCAAAATAAATTTATGCATTTCGACTATTTCAAATTTAAAAATCTCAAATTTTTTTAATGGCACACTCTGGGTATTAATATTTTTTCTGATAGATTTTACAAAACCTTCCAACTTTTTTTAAGTATGTCATATACCTATTTCTAATAGTTTTCGATTTATTTTGAATTTTTCAATTTTTACCATTGTTTTTAATACACTTACCTTATTGTGAAAACATAAACAAATGGTTAATAATAATTTTAATATAGTTTAACTTATCTAATGATTAATTATTATGACGTAATAAATGTTGAAAAACATGCCCGTCTACTTGAATACACATACGAGGCTGGTTTGAAAAGTCCGTGCAAAGTCCGAGAGATGGCACCACCGGCGCGTATCGAGATCATGTTTAATTAGTAGCATCTCTTGAATGAACGCACACCAAGTTTCAGCCATATTGGTCTATTTCTTTGTGTTTGGCATTCGTGTGAATCAAGGAAGTCGAGTGATTTTCAAGAAATGGACGAAAAAGAATTTCGTGTGGTGATTAAACATTACTTTATGAAAGGCAAAACGCCTCAGGAGACTAAAGAGAAGCTTGATAAACATTTTGGTGACTCTGCACCTTCGATTAGAACAGTTTATAAGTGGTTTCAAAATTTTCGGACTGGCCATATGGGCACAAGTGACGCTGAACGTTCTGGACGGCCTGTGGAGGTTACGACTCCAGAAATCATTGACTGAACGGGTACATAATATTTTGCATAAACATTTGGACATGAGAAAGCTATCCGCAAGATGGGTGCCGCGATTGCTCACGCTTGACCAAAAACGGAATCGTGTGAAGTGTTGCAAAGATGGTTTGCAGCTGTTCCAGAAGAATCCGGAGGACTTTAAGCGTCGTTTCGTCACTGTGGATGAAACATGGATACATTACTATACTCCTGAGACCAAACAACAATCTAAACAATGGGTTACCAAGGGGGAATCTGCACCAAAAAAGGCGAAGACCGTTCCCTCGGCCGGAAAGGTTATGGCGACTGTCTTTTGGGATTCGCAAGGGATAATCCTCATCGACTATCTGGAAAAGGTTAAAACTATTACAGGTGAATATTATTCATCGTTATTGGACCGTCTGAAAACCGAGCCGCAAGAAAAACGCCCGCGATTGGCCCACAAGAAAGTCCTTTTCCATCACGGCAACGCACCAGCACACACCTCAGCAGTTGTGGTCGCAAAATTAATGGAAATAGGATTCCAACTCGTTTCACATCCCCCCTATTCTCCAGGCTTGGTTCCCTCGGATTACTATTTGTTCCCCAATTTGAGGAAATGGCTGGCGGGACAAAGATTTTATTCAAACGAGGAGGTGATTGCAGACACTAATGGATATTTTGCAGACTTGGACAAATCCTATTATTCGGAAGGGATCAACAAACTAAAACATCGTTGGACGAAGTGTATAAGCCTAAAAGGAGACTATGTCGAAAAATAAAAAAAGGTTTACCCCAAACACATAAGTAGTTTTTATTTTTGCACGGACTTTTCAAACCAGCCTCGTATTTAGTCGTTTTACTATATTTTCCTTCACTTTCTTTAGCATAAAGGGCGTTATTGTCCTGCACGCATCCCGTATCCTATTTTCCATATCCACGGGTGTTCTAGGGGGATTCATATAAACACGATCTTTAATGTAGCCCCACAAAAAGAAGTCTAAAGGTATTAAGTCACATGATCGAGGGGGCCACTGAATGAATCCATCCCTACCGATCCATTTTTGTGGGTAACGTTCGTGTAAAAATATCCGAACTTCCCGATGGTAATGAGCAGGAGCTCCATCTTGTTGAATCCACATTTGTTTCCGTTCAAGGTTTTCAACTTCTTCAAGAAGCTGGGGTAATTCGTTTTGTAGAAAATTTAGATATCTAGGCCCGTTAAGTGGTTCGCGGAAAAAATATGGACCAATAATTCGAAAATTTAATATCCCACACCATACATTAAGCTAACAATGGTTTTGGTTTTGAACTTCCCGAACCCAAAATGGATTAACTGTTCAATAATAATGCATGTTATGGCTATTAACTGCTCTATTACTGCGAAAGGTAGCTTCTTCAGGAAACATTATTTTGGATAAAAAAATTGGATCGGCCTCTATTGCTCCATTCATGGTGGTATAAAAGTTTACTCGTCGTTCAAAATCACGGTCATGAAGTTCTTGGTGTAGCTCCATATGAAAGGGATGATACTCGTGGTGCGATTAGCCGTAGATTGGGATGTGGTGTCAGATAACTCAGTTAGTTGACGGCTGCTGACCTGGGGATTATATTCAACATGAAGTAAAATCTCCATTTCTTTTTCCTCGTTGGTAGCATTCTGGTTCACTACTTTCTGTTTCGTATACTCAACGTTATCACTACCATCAAACCCTTCCATTAAGCACTGAAAAGATTTTCTAGATGGTATACATCGATTATGGTACTTCGCTCCGTAAAGCCTTAGTGCGAAGACAATTTTTTCCCGCCTCGCCCAGTATATAAACCATATCAATTAATTCATTTTTAGAAAAATCCGTAACTATTACGTCACTTACACAACAAATTAAACTATTTTTACTTGCTTAATAGACATGTCAAAATTTGACAATGCCTACATTTTTGTTTTGTCTTGGCAACTAAGATGTTATAGCGTAAGTGTATTAAAAACTGATTTGAAAAATTCAAAATAAATCGAAAACTATTAGAAATAGGTATATGGAGGGTTTTGTAAAATGTATCAGAAAAAATAATGATATACAAGGTGTGCCATTTAAAAAATTTGAGATTTTTCAATTTAAAATAGTCGAAATATTTAAATTTATTTTGAACACCCTGTAGCATCTAACTCAAATTTCTTTACATATGTCTTTTTTTCATCTCTATAGAGCGCTTCACCTTCAGAAACAATGGCGCTACTGGCAATTTTTTACAAAACTGAAAACTAGTATTTAAAAAAAAAACCGGTCAAGTGCAAGCTGAACTTGCACAATTAGTGTTCCGTACGTTAATTGCTTTTAAAATAAAAAGTTTTGTAACGGTGGTATAAAATGACCGGTGACTTCACAAAACACAACACCCCAAATGAGTTTTCAACAAAATTTGTTTCCAGTCTTTACTGAAAACTGATGACCTTGAATTTTTTGTTTTTTTATATACAAGATAAATTATTAAAGGTAATGCACTCCTGATAATTTTCGTTCAATCTATACCCCGTGGAGAATATTCCAGAATTTTTTTAAAATTTTTTGATCAGTACTTTTCGAGATAAGGTAGGGGGACAACGATTTTTAGCGATTTTTTTAGAAATAATACAAAGAAAAGTGTGCGCAAGTATTACATTATATATATTTTTTACTCGTGTTTTCACAAGCTTTCATTTGACACCACACTCGATCACCTAGTAAAAAAAATTTTTTTTCACTTCCGTCTCACCCCTCAAAACTAACTCCTTAGGTCAAAATTTAACTTTCAAAACTACACGCCTCTGATGTGGCCATCAATTCCTATATTAGTACCAAATTTCAACTTTCTACGTCAAATAGTTTCAGAGAAAATCGGGTGTGCCAGATAGACAGACAGACAGACACCGAAGTGATTTTATAAGTACGGAACACTAAAAAATGAAATATTAGAAAAACTACTAGGTTTGGGTATATAACATTAGTAATAAAATTTTACACAGAATTTAAAAATACTGCATACTCAAAAATAATTTTAAACTGTGCACCTTAATATTCCCTAAAACTATTGTATTTTTCGTCATTCCCGAACCAAATGAGATATTGAACTTTACTCTATCGTTGACTCACCCTGTACATAATATGAGATTCTTACCGTGATTCTGTACACTGTATAATACTCAGAAAAAAATTTGGTATTGAAGATCGTCTGGAAGTTTAACCCTTGAATTAAAAGTACGAGAAGTTTAGGAATAACAGACACTGCGAACTTGCCGTCTATCGACCATTAAGGTATAACATGTCATGTTCTGTGCATTCGACAAAAACCGATATTGGTAATTTCTCCACATCGCACTGTGATGTAGGATGATAATTGGATAATTTTTTCGAATTTTGCCACATTTGAATGAACAAACCAAAACAATATATATTTCTCGATCCACATAATCTGAAATTTATTGTTTCAACACCTTAAGGTCGCAAGGTGAATTGACATAGGCATTTTTCGGTCTTTATTTGAACATATTTTGACCACTTATCATCAGTTTAGCCAGATTGGTAATGATTGTTAGTCGTAATGAAGATCTGCCACACAAATGAAATTACTGGTTTCACTGTTGTAGACTATTTTAACTATTTGGGATCTCTCATAACTAAAAATGGTGGCTATAAAGCGGAAGTAAAAAGACGTTTGGCTATGAGTAGAAACTCGACGATCAAATTCACTTAGGTCAGGAAAGGTCCAGCTGTTACAAAAAACACAAAGTTAAGATTGCTATCCAGCATTATATTCCCCATAGCAACTTACGCATCGGAAACGAGGAGCATTAAACAAGCTGATAAAAGACGAATCGATGCGTTTGAGATGTAGGCATATCTCAGAGTGTCATATACGGAACACCGTACTTATGTGCTTGAAGAGCTTAGTATAAACGACCGACTTTCAAATAGAATTAATAGACAGTACCAGAAATATTCTGGTCAGATTATGAGGAAAGTAGATGCCATGGAAAAGCTTGTAGTAACGGGGAAGGTAGAAAGTTGAAGATCAAGGGAACGATCTCCAACAAGATGGTCTGACCAAGTAAGATCTCTCCTTGGTATAGGTATGCACTAGTCAAGTCAGGTCGCACAGGATTAAGATGCCTGGAGAATAACTGTTGAGGCAGTAACTGTATAGTGTCACCGATACTCCTATTGGGGTGAAAGGTTTGAGAGAGAGAGGCTAATGATGCTCATTTGCCTATCTTATACCATTATAAAAATGGTGACGACGCACAGTGATTCTACAAGAACATGCTAGCGGGACAATATTCATGACGTAATTTCCAGGAACCACTGATAACGACTTGTAAACAACCCCCCCCCCCCCCCCCATTTCACGAATTCCAAGAATTAATTTGTTTATCACCTCATAAAGGTATCTTATCAGGGGGTCAAAGTAACCCTTATAAGAGAGGTCATTTTCATTTGCAAATCAGTTGCATTTTATGCACACTTGTGATAACATATTTTAAAATTGGTAGCAAAGTGAAACGAGTTTTTTGTGATGGAATATTCTGTTGAAGGTATGTACTCTATTATGACTTATATTTTTTATAAAAAATATGTATACTTTTGGTGTAATATCAATTTGTAAATGTATAGATAAATCCAGCAAATTTTACATTAATTGTAAACTTTAAAAGTAGCAACTTTTTTATCCACCTAGATTTTTCTATATGTAATACCTACAACATTCAGGCACAGATTCATATATATTATAGACCCCGAAAAGGCCCGAAAGTAAAATTATTTTATTTTTTTTTCAGAACGAGTCGTGACTATGGCGGAAATGGAGTTTTTTGAAGAATGGCTAAAACATGACAAAACTGAACGAAACAGTGGCATTTTTTATTATATAAGTGAAAAATTCAATATGTCTTATGTTTCTGACGATTCTCTAAAACGACTCAAAATGAAAATATCAAGCCTTTCAGCAAAATTCAATCAAAAGTGGACTTCTTTAAAGTGTAACAAAGAAATGTTTCTAATCAAACATAAAGATTGGTTAGAGGGATCCGGAATCGAAATAAAGATGTGTGTTAACCAGCCGTGCACTTCAACATCATCAGCGGCTCTTTCCGTAGGGCGACCCAGAAAATCATTTGAAGACTCATCAACGAAAACGAAGAGACGGAGAGTAGAAGATCTTTTGGAATCGCGAAGTGCAAGTGAGCTTATTACAGCAGCTGAGTTAGCTACTCGAAAAGAAGGGCATCGAAGTGTTGCTAAACAGATCCATAACGTCGCGGTCAGTGAAACTAGAGAAAAGAATACACGTACAGTACACATTTTTCAACTTTTTTTTTCTTAAAATAGCTTAAGATACCTGGAACATACATAAACAATTGCAATAAGTGAAGAAATAATATTGTCCCGCTAGCTTGTACTAGTCGAGACACTGTGCGACGAGCAAGAAACCGGAGTAGGGGAATTTAAAAAATAAAATCCTTTTTAACTTAGATTTACTTCTTCCATTCAAATTCAAAATGTTATGACTAACTTTAGTTTTGCTTAAAGTAGTAGGTGTTAAAATAACGGCCTTTTATAGTAATTTTATGTTTTATGGTTATCTATTTTGATAATTACTTTTTCACGCTTTTAAGAATAAAGAATAAAGTAGTGTGGAATATTTTCAGAGCTTACTTTTAGTGCGTCTCTTTAATATCTCCTTAACTATCATTTCTATCATAAGATTCACTAGAGTTATTTACAAGCTACCTATAAAAGAGACTTTAATACATTATTATGTTATATAGGCGCTTGTTGAAACCTTTCCCTTGTGTGAGCAATAAATTTATTTGTTTTCCTTCAAATGTTGGAAAAGGTTTTTAATAAATTTTATGAACTTACACAATATATTAGTAACCATTTTATAAGATTATAATATAATGCTTTAGGCCTTTAATATGGAATATAATGAAAAAAAAATTAAATGAAAAAGGGATGCTAAGCTTACCTCAATAAGAGGCAAGTTTAAGTCATTTAATTCTGGTTGGCGATCATCGACAAAGCACAGCTTATCCCATTTAATAACCTATACGAGTATCTCTTGCGGCCGTAAGCTGCATATGTAATAAAAAAGGTGTGTAATAAAAAAAATCAAGTGGGGTGAATTAAGTTACAAGAAATTTCAAAGTAATAAATTATTTTAACTCGTTTACTGTTTTATTCCTGTTATATTTCTCATTACCAACTTATGATGATTGATTTGATGGGCCATTCCTCTAATTCGTTTGCTTTTTGAATTTTTTACGGAGTTGAAACAAAGACAATCCCATTTTGCTTTTCTAATATATGTAAAAACTTCATATTTTTGTTTTAAATCGAACGAATATATTATATTTAGTGTTCCGTACTGAAAACTTATAAGATCAATTCGGTGTTTATTTATTTGTCTGTCTGCCCGCCAGTCTATCCGTCTGTCACACCCGATTTTTCTCCGAAACTATTTGATACAAAAAGTTAAAATTAGGCATTAGGAATTAATGGCCCCATCAGAGTCGTGTAGTTTTGAAAGTTACATTTTGACTTAAAGGGTTAGTTTTAGGGGGTGAAATCGGAAGTGAACAATTTTTTTTATCAGATCATCGAGTGACGTGTTAAATAAAACCTTGTGAAAACATGAGTTGAAAGATATATGTAATGTAATCCTTGCGTAGTATTATTTTTAAAAAATTGCCAAAAATCGCTCTCCCCCCTTATCTCGAAAGGTACTGATCAAAAAATTTTGAAAAAATTCTGGAATATTCTCCACAGGGTGTTGATTTAACAAAAATTATGACGAGTGCATTACCTAATAATAATTCATCTGGTATATAAAAAAAACAAAAATTTCAAGGTCATCATTTTCAACAAAAATCGGAAACAAACTTTGTTGAAAACTCATTTGAGGTGTGTTTTGTGTGTCATTGATCATTTTATACCTCCGCAACAAAATTTTTTATTTCAAAAGCCATCGTCGTACGAAACACTAATTACGCAAATCCGACTTGCAATTGGCGGGTTATTTTTTTAGTTTTATAGAACTCTTAATTCTAGGAAAGCCAAGATATAATTTTATGGAATTATTGTATAAAATAAGGCGGAAAAAATGTTTTTTTTTTTTAACTTTGACGAAGTAGACCCTGCACATTTGACAATAACCCAAATCTAAAATAGCTTTGGATAGAAGTAACTTAAAACCGAGTGTTAATATAAAGATGATTTTTACAGAGACTGAAAAATCGGATATAAGACATATTTAGTATATATAGGAAATATAACAAAAAGTGAATACAACAGGACTATACAACACTTTAAAAAAAGAAAAAAAAGAGTCCGTCGCTTTAATTCTGTTCTAAGACTATACAACCACCCATTAAAGGACTGCCCAAAGAGGAGAACGCTGCGAAAAAGAAGAATTGAAAATTTCTTGGTGTTTTCAAGGTACTTTACGATTACGAATACTAAACCCAAACAAATATACGATGGTAGGATAAAACGAATTGTATTAAGTACACATATCTATTACTCTATCGAAAGCTGACACAGCAGCTTTCGAGCCGACAGAGTGGTTGACACAGTTAACGCTTAAAAGCAGGTAGCGCTTTTCGAGGGATCCTCCTCCATATTTCGCCAGTTTACCCACTGTTCTCTTATTCGTCATGACGAAGGGAGTAATAGGTATGTGTACAATTCGTTGTATCCTACCATTGTATTCAGTAACTTCTCGGTTAAGTACCAGTAAATTCTGTTCTCTTGTTTGTCAATCCTAGCCTGACTGACGAGCTGTGATACGGCGAAAAACGCGTCTCAGGATGGATTTGACGAATAAGAGAATAGTGGATAAACTGATAAAATATGGACTTCGTCCATTTTATTCTTCGAAAATCTAGAAGATTCTATAACATATGTTTGACAAAACATATTACAGGATTCAAAATACTTTATAAAAACATCTTTAGCAGACATATAAAATTTTCGCGGTGCAGCATTTAAACCAAGGAACTATATTTAGGTTGTTGTCAGAAGATATGGAATAAGGTGACAACTGTTTACGAGAAATAAAACACACAGTTGGTCAATATACTCGGGTCTGGTGGGGTATATCGAACAACAGAGTAATCGGACCAATATTTTTTAATAAAGATTTAAATAGAGTATATATATATATATATATATATATATATATATATATATATATATATATATATATATATATATATATATGTAATATATATATGTAATATATATATATATATATATATATATATATATATATATATATATATATATATATATATATATACAAGGTGCCCATTCCATAGCATTTATTAATCAGTGTATCATGTTTAAATAAAAGTTATAGGATGTGCGCCGTATGCACATGCTGGCGCTGACAATATGTTTTGAACTGTCAGTTCGAAGAAATTACGCCATCTTAATTTTTTTAAATAAAAAACCCTGTTTATTATTTTATTTTTGAGTCCTACTAAAAATCCTAGATATTATTTGCCTAACATACCATATATCTAAATTTAACTGTTTCAGAATTATTGATATTTGAAATTAAGGAGATCAAATTAATTTTTTTTTTTAAGCTGGCTTGTGTCAAACATTTACTGCCAGGAAAGGATTTAACGCGTCCAAAAATGATTTATTGACATCATTTGGATGCGATTTTCCTAATCGTAGAAGAGGTGCTGCAGAATAGCCTGCAAGGAGTCCCGACCTTACACCACTCGATTTTTCTTTATGGAGTCATTTGAAAACCAAAGTTTACCGAAGTCGACCTGAAACTGTAGAAGATTTACAACAAAGAATTTAATACGAAGTAGCACAGATCACCCCGGATTCTCCTCAAAACTCTTTTCAGGCTGTTTATGACAGACTGGGTCATTGCCACGCTGTTAACGGTAGACATTTTGACCAATTGTTACCTTAAAAATAAACCTAGACTATTTATTAATAGTATTTTTTGTCTTTTTTTATATTGAATTTTAAATGACAATAATTCCCAAATAGTGGTATATATATATATATATATATATATATATATATATATATATATATATATATATATATATATAAAGAGAGAGAGAGGCGGACACAGAGCAGTGATTAGATGTTCAGGCCAGCGACCCAAGTTCATATCTCGGCTCGGGAAATGATAATAAAGATAAATAAATAATAAAATAAAATTAAAATAAAATTTACAACGTGACGGTCGCCTCTCTCGGGTAGGCAATGGTAAGCCACCCGTAGTATCATGCCTAGTAAAGCCCTTTTACTTTGGCCGTTCGGAACCAGCATTAAACTGTAGGTTACCTTTGTATGTTACTTAAAAAGGCATCTATATATATATATATATATATATATATATATATATATATATATATATATATATATATATATATATATATATATACATATAATACCTGAAAAAAATAACGTAAATTTGGTACCACATAACAATAGGGAAATAATCTGATTGCAGGACGACGCCTCGCCACACGAGATTCTCGTATTAACCGATATCCCAGATTTAACTGTGTTGGATATCTTTTAAGAGGAAATTTAAAAGATAAAACTTGAGAAAGAATCGTCTAAAGACTAAATTATACAGGAGTTCGCCATTTAAATGATCAAAGCCAAGGAATCATTGTGGCAGCCACAGAAAGACAAAAATGAATTTATAAGAAATGCCTTGAACATTAAGGGGGTATGAGGAAACTTTACTTTGTATTTTTTGGTTACGGTTTCTGATAGTTTTTATCTCTTTATGTTATTATTTTTTTTTGTTTTAACGTTGTTGTCTTGAATATATATTTAAGTTAGAGATTCTTCGTTACTTTCCATAAAGTCTTATATATTTCCGTTGTGTTTACTTTTTGTTATAACCAATGTTATTAAATATTTCATGTATCCCGTTTTTCATTCTTCAAAAAAAACTATTTTTATATCTTACACTTTAAAAAATTGTTAACATACACAAATTTCATTAACAAACTTAGTTGTGAAGAAACAGCGCTTTTAGTGTTCCGTACGGAAAACTTATAAATTCACTTCGGTGTCTGTCTGTCCGTCTGTCATACTCAGTTTTCTCCGAAACTAGCTAATATAGGAATTAATGGCCTTATCAGAGCCGTGTAGTTTTGAAAGCTAAATTTGACTTAAGGGGTTAATTTCGAGGGTGAAATAGGAAGTAAAAAAAAATACCAAATCATCGAGTGGGGTGTCAAATGAAAGCTTGTAAAAACACGAGTTTAAAAATATATATAATATGGGTAATGTAATACCTGTTTTATTTTAAGAAAATGCGAAAACTCGCTGCCCTCCCGTTATCTCGAAAAGTACAAAGCAAAAAATTTTGAAAAAATTCTGGAATATTCTCCACAGGGCGTAGATTAAACGAAAAATATCACTAGTGCATTACCTTTTTTCATATTCCAAGGATATCGGCGAGGATGTCGTAATACCCATCAATGTTGTCCAAGTGCCGAAACATACATTTCTGTACTTCACAGCACCTTTTAGACAATGCGGTAGTGCTGCCTCGGATGTTATTGCATTTCTGCGAACAACTACTACCTATGTACGTGGTCATGCTAAATTTACTTAAATAATTTATTAAATAAGTATACTGACCTGCAGGATTGAACCCTCGACCTTCTGCACCGCAAGGTACTACACCACGGATCCACGGGCCACCACTACTATAAATATTAAAGCCAGACACTTTTCCAAGTAGTCAATCTTGATGATATCCTGTAAGTCCTAAAAAACAGTTGCCGTTACTGTTCACGTATTTTTCGGTGCACTTTCACCTTCGCCAATCCAGCTTTGATTGCCTTTTCGTCTTCAGGTTATAATGGTGGATCTACGTTTTGTTTGTAGTCACAAAACTATGTCGGAAGTTCTTTGGATTACGCTGCCTACTTTTCCGAACACGATTTTGAAATGTCCTTCCTCGTGCATTTTTAGTCTGGAGTTGCGACATCCATCGCGCATTCAACAAGCTTACGAAGCTTAATGCGACGATCTTCAATCACGATACCATACAGTTTAGCGACCATTCCTTCAGAAGAAGTCTCAATCGGTTTCCTGAACGTGCAGCAAATTCATTTATGCAGTAATAAATGGTCTTGAGAATTGAAGCAAAGTTCCCATGAAATTTTTTCAGTCCAGTGTCTATGTGAGCCGCAGTGCACTTTTTAAATAAAAATATTTTATCCCTGCACGTCACTCAACTTAATCAGTTTCTACGGAACGTGTAACACCAAGCACCTACGATAACGGCCAACAAAAAACAGCGCGTTGAATCTTATTGAAAATTTGAACACAACCCTTACAAGAATCACGCTTATCAATGATCATGCTGTTGAACAAAATTCCCCGCCATTTCGTAGAATTTTTCAGACTTATCAATCCACCCTCGTATAAGAGCTATTCTCAGTTGCTCGCTTCCCACGCAAAGGGGAGTGTTATATTCGTGAAAAAATCACCGTCTAAAATTGTTGCAGATCTTCACGCCCCGTACTCCATTAATCACAAAAAACATAGTTTTAAATTTTAATCAGTCTGTATGTCTATTTGTTGGCAGGACAACTCTAGAACGAAATCTGTGCAGGGTGGTACAAATTGGACACTTTTAAAGGTTAACCTTTTTACCTAAACGAGATAGACGAAAATTGATGTCTGAGGCTCAATTTTTATGATAAACTCAATGGTGAAAACCGCATATCGATATCTAGTACCGTTTCAGATATACAGGGTGTTTTTCAAAAATCTGCATTTTGGAAAAATGTTTGTAATTCTTTTCCTATTGAAAATTTTTGATTTCTGTAAAAATATTCTCAAAGCACTTTTTCGCGTGGATTTCAACAGTGTAAGTTACATCTCTTTATAACTAATATTTTAATAGTTATTAAGGCAAAAATATATTTTTTAAATGGGATACCCTGTATATTTTTCCTTATCTGAATAGAGCTTTAAATTACCATTCTAAAAATATAGCACATTTTGTATTTTGCTTAAATCTGCTTCAAAATATAAAGGTTTTCAGTTTTTACGCGAGTTTTAAATGCACATTTGTGAAGTAGGCTTTGGACGGAGCGGCAATATCAATTGTTTACCGATAGCAGTCAAATCGTAAAAAAAATTTCCCAGAAGTAACTCTAAGAGTAATAACTGCAATGAAATTTACTAAATGCTACTTTAAACTATGTAGAACATAAAACAAAACAACAATAAAACAATTTGTTCCAAGCAGAGCAAACTAAAACAAAACAATTTTCTATAAGAGATGTTTGACATGTCGACCAGTTTCATTTAAATATAGGCGGCACCTTTTCTGGACACTTCTTAATTAGTTCAAGAGGAGTGAGAGCTGCAAAACTTTGTATCACTGCAACTTCTAACTCTTGCCTGGTGTTTGTTGGCAATTTAAAAATTAGGTCTTTCAATCTTCCCCAGAGATAGAAGTCCATGGGTGTTAAATCCGGTGATCTTGCCGGCCAACGGTTCGGACCTTGGCTGGCGATCCAGTTATTGTCGAAATTGGCCGATAAAAAATTACTGATAACTGCAGCGTTATGAGGGGGTGCCCCGTCGTGTTAAAAAAATATATTTCTAAGGTCTATTTGCTGCCTTATAATTTCTAAATATCTCTGAGAGGTAAGTGCTCCTTCGTAAATAAATGGACCTATAACCCTGCCTCTAAAAATTCTTGCCCACACATTAAATCCAAATTTGCCTTGATTTCTTTGCTCCACAACTAAATAAGGATTTTCTTGTAGCCACCTTTAAGAGTTGTAACGGTTAAAAATACCTGCATTACTTACATAAGCTTCGTCTGTCCAAATGCAATTTAATGAAAAATTCGGAACATGGTTACAATTTTCCAGAAACCATTGGCAAAAATCCATATGCCGTTGAAAATCTCCGTCTCTAAGGTCCTATATGGCCTGAATTTGTGCTTCTTCAAAGTACGACTTACGTTAGTTCTTGGTAGTCCAGTGGATTCTTTTAACTGTTGGGTTGAAGTGTTGGGATTTCCGATAGTTCCTAAAACTACTATTTCTTTTAACTCCTTATCCCTGTTTGATGCATAATTTTCGTAATTTTCAAACTTCATTGCGATTTATTTGACAATTCAATAACTGATCCTGAAGTAAAATTTGACCACTACGAGTAAACAATTGAATTAAACCTTATGGCCGCTCCGTCCAAAGCCTACTTCACAAAATGTGCATTTAAAACTGGCGTAAAAAACTGAAAACCTTTATATTTTGAAGTTGATTTAAGCAAAATATAAAGTATGCTATATTTTTAGAATGTTAATTTAAAGCTCTATTCGGATAAGGAAAAATACACAGGGTATCCCATTTAAAAAATATATTTTTGCGTTAATAACTATTAAAATATTAGTTGTCAAAAAATGTAACCTACACTGTTGAAATCCACGTGAAAATGTTCTTTGAGGATGTTTTTACAGAAATCAAAAATTTTCAATAGAAAAAGAATTAAAAACATTTTTTCCAAAATGCAGATTTTTGAAAAACACCCTGTATATCTGAAACGGTACTAGATATCGATATGCGGTTTTCATCATTGAGTTTATCATAAAAATTGAGCATCAGGCACCGACATCAGTTTTCGTCGTCTATCTCCTTTAGATAAAGGGGTTTATCTTTCAAAGTGCCGAATTTAGACCACCCTGTACACATGTAATACTTAAATTAAAGAAAGGAGCTCCTTTCCTCAGTTTTTAAGGGATATCACTTAGAAGAAGGACATGGCAGGGCTGGGAATGGTCAAATTTTGTATAGTTTCAAGTGTATGTTGAGAATTTTTCCTGATTCTTGATTGCAGTAATGAAAATGGCCCATGTGGACGGATATACGCGACAAATTCGACGAGACATAAAGCCACAAAGAACCATTCTATGTCACTCTCGTTCGCCACTGCCGCAACTTAACTAACTGATAAAATTTTTTTATTTGCTTTCTCATTTTGAGAATTTTCCTTAATGTTTAATTGACATAACAAACACATTTAAGCATAATTATTATTCGTCAAAAATAATAACTCCTACTGTCGTATTTTCTCATTAATTCATCCTTATAATTAAGCAGAATTATTTTAGAACTGTATGTTTTCAACTGGGTCAAACATTTTACCAATTTTTTTTTCGATTCTGTAGTTCTATTTCTTACAAACTCTAACATTTAAGTCAATAATAATTATAGAATTACCACGGCTTATTAAAGCCAATTCTTACGTCAATTGCTAGGCATATATCTTGTTATGTAACATGATTGAATTTTGCATCCACGTCATTCCCCCTCGAACAAAAGAGCAAATTGTATTCAACATCAATACGCATATCGCTGCATTCAAATCAAATCCGTTTAAGCGTTTATTACATCATCGCATCACAAGCAATCCATTCCAATTCTACTTTTCGCAATACTCCTTATACAACAGTTTTTCCCGAAACCCCATAAACTAGGCTATACGATGTGGCAACAGCGCCTCCCATCGATCGAATACAACGCGCCGGGGCACGGAGTCACATGGAGGGACACGATTAACATACAGGGTTTCAACAGGTGGAAGGTTGATGCTGTTGCTCACTGCCTGGATGCGGAGAGCGTGTGAAATCAGGCCTTAGGGTCGAATCCCTTATTTAGAAACTAATTCGGAAAATCTGGAATAAATGGGAAAGGTTAAAAGTTGCTCTCTACTTTAGCCTTGGAATACAAATACTTTATTTTTAAAATTACCTTCAATAACAAATAGTGTTAGAGGTTAGCATACAATGTTAAAACTCAGATTTTTCATATTTTTTTGGAATAACGCAATTAATTATTTTTGTGATAGCCATAAGGCAGCGTCTCTCAATCTGTGGGGCGCGCCTCACTAGGGGGGGGGGGGCGTGATTACACTACTGGGGAGACGCGAGCGTATCGAAAAGAAATTATTATTAAAAACATTTAATATAATTTATTGAAAGGAACGCAAAACAAAATACATTCTGATAGAATAAAAAATAAAATACACATTTACACTGTATTAGTACTACACAATGCATTTACCTAATAATTAATATATCAATACGGAATTAAGAACAAGTTTAATAATTACACAGCCCCACAAAAAAAAAAAGTGGGGTATACTTTTGATGCGATATATCAGATCCGTAGTATTTTTGCCCGCTGATCACGAATCTGACGCCAGAATATCGCCATCACATCTCAATTTTTTTCTAACCTCAAAAAATAGGTAAAAATTAGTAAAAATTAAGAAAAATATACTCCTAAAAAATTGATTCAAGCTTTTTCATGAATCCAAAGATGTATTAATATGTATTCGGACACGCTAAGCTAATATTCATCGGTTGGATTAAGCCATACAGTTCTGTTTTCTTTCTAACCTCAATAAATCAGACAGATATAGTGCTTCTCGAATGCAAAAAATGAATTCAAATTAAAATTCAACCGATTCTTACCAAATTTGGTACACGGGGGTTTTTTGGGTTGCTGATCATGAATCTGAGGTCGGATTTGCAAAATTCAAAATGGCGGATCCAAGATGGCGGACAAAATTTTTGAAAACCAACCGATTCCTACCAAATTTGGTATACAGTTGGGGAATCCTCAAACCTGATACTCTTAAACCCTAAACCCTGAAACCTTAGACTCCCACACCCTGTAACCTCAAAAAATAGACCTCAATCACCCTGTAACTTTAAAAATCAGACCCAATAAACTCAAAACCAGGACTTTTAAACCATATACTCTCAAATAGTAGACCCTTAAGCCCTAGAATTGCGAAGGTTAGACCCGCGCCTAACTTTCCTTTTTTTGGCTGTATCTTGTTCTTTTTTCCGCGAATGAGCTATTCAAAGGCTTTCTGCCCAAACGCTTTTGAGGACTTGTTTCTCTTTTTAGCGACCAGCAATAGTCCGCTAGCATATGGTCATCCCATCGTCCTTGATACCGATTTTCTATGATTTTCAGATCTTGGTGAAAACGTTCCCCTTGCTCCTCACTGTAGTCACCAAGATTATCTGGGTAATCATCGATGTGGGAGTCCAGGAAATGTAATTTTAGGTTCATTAAGCAACCTAATGTTTGAAAATTTTTTACCATTTTCTCGACTATTTCTTTGTACTTAAGACTTTTATTATTTCCCAAAAAGTTTGTTGCGACTTCTTTAAAACTAAGCCAAGCAGCTTTTTCAACTTTATTCATTTTAGTAACAAATAATGAATCTTGAAATAATTTTCTTATTTGTGGCCCGTCAAATACGCCTGCCTTAATTTTAGCTTCAGAAAATTTCGGAAATTTTTTATGCAAATATTTGAAACATGGGTCGTTTGTATCTAATGCTCTCGTGAATTGCTTCATAACTCCAAGCTTAATGTGAAGCGGGGGAATAAGAACTTTTCCTGGATCTACCAATGGTGGAAACAATACATTATTTTCACCAGGAGTGAACGATTCTCTTGTTGGCCAAATATTTTTCTTATAATGACGTTCCCTGTCTCTGCTATTCCACAGACATTTATAACAGGGATAAAGCGTAAACCGTGACTGTTGGCCAAGCAATATTGTTACAATTTTCAGATCTCCACAAATTTTCCAGTTATGATTAGCATATTTGATTTTTATCAAAAGCTGCTTCATTTTTTCATATTGCTCTTCCATAACTATGGAATGAGCAATCGGAATGGGAGCGTAAACGTTGGTATTATGCAGCAAAACTGCCTTAATGCTCCGTTTAGAAGAATCAATGAACAGTCTCCATTCTTCAGGATCGTATGAGTTATTTTGAAATTCATCCATTAGACCTTTTACATCGGTACAATATGAAAGTGACAATTCCTCGTCACAGTGTTTGACTCTTTTTCGACAGTATCAATGTTTTCGGCATGAACTGATAAGGTGAAATCATTTGTTTCCATAACATCAGCATCAAGTGGTTCAGGAGGCGGAATTAGTTTAGTTGGTCTTGTTACTGTCGAAACATCGTTATAAGTAATAGTGCTTTTATTTTTTCGGTTATGCCTAGATACAACATTCATACAAAAGTAGCAATCATTTTTACTGTATGGTCTATTCCATATTGCTGGTCTGGAATATTTAATCGCCTTCTTATTGATGTACAACATTATTTTGCAAGAACTGCAAATAATGTGAGGAACCCAATCTGTATCCTGGTGCTGTATTTCAATGTTAAAACAATCCTTATATAAGGTTTTAATCTTATCCGTTATCGGTGATCCCATTTTACTCAATACGTGTTGACAGCAAATATAACAAAATGAATCACTGTTTTTATCGCACTTATGAAAAGTCCTTGTACCGTGAGACCGTTTTCTTGTAGCATTATACTCTACATGAGCCAAGTCACCCACACATGAAGAGCTACGGTCGCTGGATGACGACGGCTGCGGGCCCGCTTTCCCCACCCTGACCAACCGCCGATACTGGGTTTCCGAGTCCCTGCATCGTAATTCTCTTTCTTCTACCTGCCATGACGGCATCTAAGCCGTTATCCAGGGACTCTACCGGCTAGTAGAGTAACACCGTTGCCCACCGTCACTACGTGGAGGTGCCCTGGATGCAGGTAGAAGAATAAAAATCGACCGATGAATTTTCTCGGCGTTCAAAATGG
Organism: Pachyrhynchus sulphureomaculatus; assembly: GCA_019049505.1. NCBI lineage: Eukaryota > Metazoa > Arthropoda > Insecta > Coleoptera > Curculionidae > Pachyrhynchus > Pachyrhynchus sulphureomaculatus. Next base: position 78,528,847 of record CM032448.1, on the reverse strand, counting down.
CGCGAAAACATCTGCCATCTTGAATTTTGCAAATCCAACCTCAGATTCGTGATCAGCGACCCAAAAAATCCCCGTGTACCAAATTTGGTAAGGATCGGTTGAATTTTAATTTGAATTCGTTTTTTGCATTCGAGAAGCACTATATCTGTCTGATTTATTGAGGTTAGAAAGAAAACAGAACTGTATGGCTCAATCCAACCGATGAATATTAGCTTAGCGTGTCCGAATACATATTAATACATCTTTGGATTCATGAAAAAGCTTGAATCAATTTTTTAGGAGTATATTTTTCTTAATTTTTTACTAATTTTTACCTATTTTTTGAGGTTAGAAAAAATTGAGATGTGATGGCGATATTCTGACGTCAGATTCGTGATCAGCGGGCAAAAATACTACGGATCTGATATATCGCATCAAAAGTATACCCCACTTTTTTTTTTGTGGGGCTGTGTAATTATTAATGACTCCCTTGGGCCTGTTTTACAGAGCAAAGATTTTCGAAGGATGGTTTAATATTAGAAATAGACACTTTGAGTTCTTTTCCTATATTTAGTTGAGATCTATATTTTGTTTTCAAAGCAGACACTGCAGAAAATCCGGTTTCGCAAAGGTAGGATGTTGAAAATGGTAATAGTATACGAAATGCTCTTGTTTTCAGTGCAGAAAACTTATCATTCACCCCTGCCCAAAATTCAAGAAGTGATTTATTATTAAATTGTCTTTTGATTTCGCCACTTGCCGTGAAGTCTATGAAGATTTCTTCTTCGGAAGTTGAGAGATCTTCGGGAGTATTTTGAAATGGATCCCTAACACACTCGTAACTTGCTACCAAGTTGTCGTCAGTAAAAAAATACTTTTTAAAATTCTTTGTCAACATAACTGGATGATTTTTAATGGTCACTGAAACAACTTTCACATGTTTTTCTTCAGCTTTGTATGTTTTAACATATTCTCCCACATTTGCAATCATTTCTAGATTTTTTTGCTTTAAATTTCTGCTCCACAATTCCAATTTTCTACAAAATAAACTATCTCGAAACTTTTCGGCTTCCGGTCGGTTTTCCTCTTCTAGAAAAATGGCGATTTCATTTCTTAATTCATAAACACGTCGCAAACATTTCCCACGTGATAACCATCTTGCCTCGCGATAAAATAATAACGCTGAATATTCGGCTCCCATGTCTTTACAAAGTACAGAAAAAAATTCTAGATTTTAGGGGTATCATTTTAGTATAATTTACTACGGTTACAACTGTAGCGAGCACAATATTCAGAACAGGTTTCATTTCTTTGGAAGCCAGAGCTTTTCAGTGGATCATACAATGTGTCCACACACACAGTGGAGATTTTTGTTTCACAAGTGCTTCTACACTTTGAAATCTTCCAGATATTGAATGAGCACCATCGGTACATATTCCGACGCAGTTTTTCCACTCCATATTTGCCTCGTTTATAAAATCATTTAAGATAGCAAATAATGCAAGTGATGTTGCTTTAAGTTCTATTGGTTTGCAGAAAAATAGTTCTTCTACTGCTGACATACCATCACAAAATCGAACATAAGCAATGAAATGAGCATCTTTATTGCTATCTGTTGCCTCATCAAACTGAATTGAACACAATTTGTTACACAAGTTCCCGAAAAGCTGATGCTGTACATCTTCAGCTATATCACCAATTCGACGGGCAACAGTATCATTTGATATAGGTATGGATAGCAACTGTTTGGCAAAATTCTCTCCAAACATAGTTTCTACAGTCTCAATCGGTGCTGGCAAAACAAGCTCTTCATCAATGGTGTGAGGCTTTTTACATCTGGCTATTTTATATGAAACTTTGTAAGAGGCAAGTAAAGCTTTTTCATTCACAGACAAAGTTTTAAAAAAAAATGATTTCTGCTTTACATATGATTTTAATTTTAATTCGAAGAATTCTCGGGGTTTGTTAAGGTACTCACTATGAAGCGTTTCCAAATATCGTTTAAGTTTATTTGGATTCATGCTGTCTGCTGCTAAGATTTTTGAGCAAATAACACACAGGGGCCTTTCTTCTTCATTTACTTCAGTACTGGTAAACTCTAAATTTAAGTATTCTTAAGAATATTTTCTTGATTTTATTTTCGGAACCACGCTCGTTTGTGCACTTGTTGATGCTTCACTATCGTCTAATGCTCGCTTACACCCACTTAAAAATTTATCCATGATTCTGTACTGCCGTGAATACTTAATACCTCGAACTTCAATTAACACGTAAATTACAACATACAAATTCACGATAAATCCGATAGCAGTAGAAGAATCAACTCGACTGAGACGGGCTGTAATTGAACGAGGTGCAGCATTTATACACTTTTGGGCAGAAGTTTCGAATATTCGAGACAACTCGGAACTTCTCGCGAAGCCGCTACCGATATGGTGGACGTGACAGAAAGTAATAGAGAGGCATCGATTCTAGTTTTGTCAACGCAGCAGATATGTATTGCCAAATATGAATAAATTTACTTATTCTTGGTAGTTTGTAAGGTTTGTAATTAAGGTCATAGTGTAGCTTTAACATTAAAATACTGAAAATACATTATTATTGCATGTACTGTTATTGTATGAGAGGGGGGGAGGTGCGATGAAAATTATGTTTGAAAATTGGATCGCAAATACTGAAAGGTTGAGAAACGCTGCAATACGATAACGTAAGATATAAAAACCGAGCCAAGAAAGCCACCACCGAATGGTAGTCAGTCCAGTCTAAATCAAATATATAAAAACATGCCCACTTATTAGATATTGTTAGTATCTTGGCAATACGAGATCATTGCCGTATTCAAAATTGCCAAAAAGTAGTTCGATCCTAATCACTCCACGATCGACATAATTATTTAGTAATTTCCTCTTGCCTTCCTTCTTTTGTAGGCTTATGCCTGCACCAACGCGTTAAGTGACCCGGAATTGTAAATGTAAATAATCTGTTGAAGTAGTGAGCGATATTTTTTTTTAGGATGACAATTAAACTTTTAAACAAGTTTAAAAGGCTTCAACTTCTTTACTAACTTAATAACTTACATATGTTATATTTAACTAATAACGTCAAAAATAAAATAATGCCTCAAGTTAAACAAACTCACATATACGAATTTCCTGGAAAAGACCAAAAATCCAATCTATAGCTTGGCTGATGACAATACATCTGTTTTTGATGACAATACATCTGTTTCTTCATTGAGCTTGAACGCTTAATTATCAGTAGCCCATGTAAATATCCATAAGGTGCAGGAAGTTATACAACCCAAAATAGAAAATTGATAGCCCAATCAGAGCCGTCTAATTTTGAAAGCTTGTAGGGTAGATGCAATTTTTTTTTCTATGGTCATCGTGTGGGATCTCAAATAAAAGCTTGTGAAAATATATATGATATAATACTCCCGTCAACTTTTGATGAATGCTGATGAACGGATGGGCACCGAGACAAAATAAATTTATTTTATTTGTTTATAATTAAACAAATATTTTGGGTAGTAAATATTTTGTTTTAAACTTTTACTACAAAGATATCTCGCTTTTTAGATATTATTGATAATTCTTATATTGAAGATGAAATTCCATAGAATACTTCAGCAATCACGGTACGGAACAATTATTATGTAAGCCAAATTTGCAATTGACCGTTTTTTTTTCTAAATAAACGTTATAGAATCTGCAGGTATATAGGGATAATTTATTTTCGCATGGCTACTCAGTGGTATAGCAAGATTCAAGGGGCGAGATGCATATGATACAAAGGGTGTGCCTTTAAGGAAAATATAACATCAAAGGCAAAGTTAATTATAGGGGGAGGCGTCAATCGACAATGGGAGCGGAGCCTTTTAAAGAAAAAAGCCTCTTTTGCACTGGAACTCTCAAAGCTTGGACCCTTTCCACTACGGCAAAATCAAAATCACATCTTCATATAGTACAGTTTTTAGCATTTCCACCTCATTTTAAAAATCAATGAATGAGGGGAGAGATTTTTTTACAAAGAAACCGTTTCATACGGTTAATTTTTAAAAGCTTAAACCGAATTTAAAAATGGATGATTGGGAGGGGGGCTTTTTTACAAGAAATAACACTTTCGGGATGGATATTTTGTTTGAAACTAAATTTCGACCATAGATGGAATACTGCTTTCACGTTAGGGATTTTGTTTGTGTACTACATGTATTGTATTGTATTGTATTGTATTTAGAAGAGACCTATTCGCCTGACTGGGAACCCGAAATCTACTAAAGAGCTTGCTTCTTTAGAACGTCGAAGAATGGTTTGTGATTTGAGTCTATTCTATAAATAAGTTCGTAGGAAGCATTCAATATATGTAGCTCGTTAGATTCCTCCCACACTGGTGCATGCTAGAAATCCACATATTGCTGATATATCACATCCCTATAAGCTTGTTACTTTTCGTAGCACTCTCTTCAAGAAATCTTTTATATGAAGAAACTCATCGCTGAGGAATGAACTGCTAAGACTGTGTCTTCTTTTAAGTACAACCTGCAGCTTTCTCATATGAGAGAGTTCCAAGGAAAAACACCACCTACTATTCCCATAGTGCAGTCAAGAATGCCCGATATTGTCTTCAGACAGCGTATCATTAAACGTATTTTAATGAAGCTAGACACCAAAAAAGCTTCTGGCGTTGACGGAATACCTGCCATAGTTCTCAAAAACTGTGCGAGGGAACTAACACCAGTTTTCTGTAGACTTTTCAACCTATCCTACAGAAAGGGAATATTTCCTTCCTGCTGGAAATGTGCCACAGTTCAGCCGATACCTAAAAAAGGCAAGAAGACCTTGCCAAATAACTACCGACCAGTCGCACTGCTTTCAATAATATCGAGAGTCATGGAAAAGGCTATCAATCAGCATCTTCTAAAATATCTTGAAGGATTCAACATTATTAGCGATCACTAATATAACTTTCGTAAACATAGATCAACAGGAGATCTTCTGATTTATGTAACATAGGTTTCGAACAAGGCAATTGAACATTTTGGAGAATCTCGAGCGGTTGCTCTTGACATATCCAAGGCATTCGACCGTGTTTGGCATGATGGACTGTTGGCTAAGCTACGGTCTTATGGTATGTCTCAAAAGTTCTGTTTGTGGCTATCGTGTTTCCTCAGATAGCGTTCTTTACGAGTGGCAGTTGACGGATTTCTTTCTAACACCTTCACTATTAACGCCGGTGTGCCCCAAGTCTCTATACTATCTCCTACTCTCTTTCTTATTTACATTAACGATCTGCTGGAAAGGACTGAAAACCCAATCTACAGTTTTGCAGACAACAGTACGCTTATCTCTTCATTCACTTTGAACGCTTGGACATTGGCTACTTAGACGAATATCCGCAGACAGCGGGAAGTCGTTCAACTTAACAAAGACCTGAAAGAAATTTTATCTTGGGGTGACAGTAACCAAATGGAATTTAACGCTACAAAAACCCAGGCGGCAGTTTTTTTTAAGTTAACGTTGCTGAACCCGACATAGTTATGACGGGGCGCTCTATTCCTCTAACATCGTCACTCAATTTGTGGGGCGTTAATTTGGGAGCAAATATATCCTGGCATGAACATGTTGCAGGCATAGCAAGGAGAGCTGCTCAAAAGTTGGGAATATTATTTCGAACCAGAAAGCTTTACACTCCACAACTGATAATTCCTTACAAAGCTCATATTGGAATACTGCATTACATTTGTTAGATTCTATTTAGAGAGGAGCTGTTCGTCTGATTGGAGACCCGGAACTGACCGGCGACCTTGATTCGCTGGAACATCGAAAAACGGTTGGCGACTTGAACCTATTCTACAAGTATTTTCATGGAAAGTGTTCGAAGGATGTAGCCCGCTTAATTCCTCTCAGAACGGTGCATGTTAGAAATACACATCGCGCTGATACTTCACATCCATATGAAGTTCAGCTTGTTACTCCTCGTACAATGCTTTTCAAGTAGTCTTTTATATGGAGAACATCATCCCTTTGGAATAATTTGCCCAGGACTGTATTTCCCACCGAGTACAATTTACAGCGATTCAAGAACAACGTGAATCGCTTTTTCCGCACACATGTCGCTCCTGTAGCCTTTACGGACTTCCCTGCAGCCCGTGTGCTAGACCCATAAAAAAAAAACATTCTTTAAGCAATTCAGAGGTATCACTGCAGCCTGAGTGTTGTGTACATTGAGGCTTGTCGGAGAATAAAACGGAGCGTCATTGCTCTAAGGTCCAGTCGACATATTCTCGGGCAAATTTGAGTCGCTCTTGTCGATGGGCTTCTATCAATTTTGGTCCAATAGTCCGAGTTAGGTTAGCTTCTTTAAAACTGACACCCCGACCACGAACTTGTCAGAGCTCCTGCTGGACCTCAACGCCGGTCAAGTGACGATTTCTTAGAGTTGTGTTGTTAATGAAGCTGTCGTCTCGCTTCGAGGTACACCTTCTTCTTCCTGATTCTGGTCTCCGTATAGACGCCAGTCTCTTGGTAACGTTTGTAGACTCTGGAGGCAGCTGACTCGGTCAGGTGTAGTTGCGCAGCGGCTACATGTTGGCTATGCCCTTCTTGCAATAGGGCAGTGACTTGCGCCGTTTCTTCCGGGGTGGTATCCATTTTCCGATGACGTAATTAGTGAGCAGGTATGGCAGAGATGTTGACGGTTGAAGTTGGGAAATGCAGTTGCATGTGTTTTCATAGGGATGAATAGCGTACGATGAGTACATTGCTGATACATTGCTGAGCGAGTTTCTTCTTTTTCTATTGAGTAAAATCGTTTTAATCAGTAAAACTTTTTGAAAATCCAAATGTTTTTTTGTATTAATGGAAAGAGTAGAAAATCAGCATTCTATTAATACCAAAAATAATACCACTATTTGAAAACTAAATTCAAGGATCGGTGTAAATTAAGCAAAATCGTTTGAGTCGATTTTTTTGCTCAACAGTGTATATATTAGGCATACATAATTAATCAAATACAAGAACAAACTAAGTGATTTAGAAAAAAAGAACTTGACTGATTAGTTAGTTGACTAGGCGATTTTTAAGGCATGATATAAATAGAAGAAAGGACGTAGATAAACGTATATATGTTTTTTTTACAAAAGTTACCATCATAAAGCTTTTTAGTCAGATATAATACAAAAATACGAGTTGAAATGATTTTATGCTGTTTGAGTGCGGAAAAGTTATATAATATAATTAATTGTTTGCGAGCTTCTATAACACCTTCTTTGTAAATTAGACCAAATGGTCAGTGTTTATAAAGTTCTATCTTGCATCTTGCCTATCCGGCAACCTCAATCCTATTTTTTGTAAAGCTCTAGAGTTTTCTATACGCGAACTAGCCATATATAACATTTTTATAAAGTTTTGGAACAATAAACTCATATCTAGCAAAATCCCAGCATTTATGAAACAATAAAGGCTTAGTGGCTAAGGCTAGATGATCACTGTTGCGTAGTATTATTGTGGCCAAGCTTTTAAAATCCCAACGTGGTATCTATTATTTACCAAAATTAATCGTTGGTATACCGTAATGTTGATAATCAAGAGATTTTTGTAAAGCAGTCACAAAAACAAATAATCAAAATATTTTGAGTTTTCCATATTAGTTGAACCAACTCTAAGTACCCATAAAGGGTCTTACATTTAGTAACAATTGAAGATTGCACGAGATGTTAATAAAAACTAATGGAGAATTTTGAATTAATTTTAAATTTAATGAATTCTAGGACTTGTTGTTCACTTCTAAAATATTGTTCCGTGATACTTGCTTGTTACTAAGAGTTTTTCATGAACTTTTCCTGATTATAAGAAAGATAGTGGAATGCTGTGAAGCTTTTCAGTTGCTATAACAACGCTTCATTTAAACTTTACATTGTCATTTTTTTAGTATACCAACAAAATATTTTCATTTTTACCTAATGTGAAAATTCTCGTTTATTAAGCAAGAATTCTCAGTATGTAATATACAATAAATCTGTGTTATTAACAGCTATTACAAAGGCGAAAATACACTACTGAATTAAGTTGGGAATGTGGAATCTTTGGCACAATGATACTACTACAGTCAATCATCGCTCCTGATGAAGCTAACATGGTTAGCGAAACGCGCGTCGAGCGCAAAAATAAAGTGTTTGGTGTAGTGGTGATATATACTGAGTAACACCACTGAATCTTCATTAGTGTTTTGTTACGGAACAGTTATGGAATCACTTCGGTGTCCATCTGTAACACCTGATTTTCTCAGAAATTATTCGATATAGAAACGGAAAGAAATAAAACACTTATTATGTATTATTACCACTATATTGCACAAGTTTTGCGACTGCAGTTTCGACCTATGCGGTCATTATCAAGCTTACGTACTAAACTGAATTAAATAGACAAGTCATACTAAAATTAAAGTTAGGTGGTAGGTATAAAATATTATTATAAAACATTATTATTTAATTCTAGGGTTAATACAATTGATCTTAAGTGGTAGGTAGTAATTTTATGGTTTTATGACGGTAAATAGCGGTGAATAGAAAAGGTCTAGTTGGTCGTTTAACAGATTACAGTTTTGGTTTTTCCGATGTTTATAAATTTCCAATGATTCTAAGATATTTAATTTGAAACCTTTCTCGGCATAATGTAGAATTTCTGTATTATGTAAATCGGGAAAGGGGTGTTGGTTTTCTGTACAGTGGTTTGCAAATGAGGAATCTGTTTTTTGTAGTCTATATGATCTAAAATGTTCTGTATATCTGGTTTTAATGTTTCTTCCGCTTTGTCCAATATATATGCTGTTACAGTCCGAGCATTTTAACTTATAAACTCCACATTTTTGAAATTTGTCCGTCTTATCTTTGGCATTGTAAAGGATATTTGATAGGGTATTTTGCGATTTCAACGCGTTCAAATTAAATATCTTAGAATCATTGGAAATTTATAAACATCGGAAAAACCAAAACTGTAATCTGTTAAACGACCAACTAGACCTTTTCTATTCACCGCTATTTACCGTCATAAAACCATAAAATTACTACCTACCACTTAAGATCAATTGTATTAACCCTAGAATTAAATAATAATGTTTTATAATAATATTTTATACCTACCACCTAACTTTAATTTTAGTATGACTTGTCTATTTAATTCAGTTTAGTACGTAAGCTTGATAATGACTGCATAGGTCGAAACTGCAGTCGCAAAACTTGTGCAGTATAGTGGTACTACTCAGTTTATATCACCACTACACCAAACACTTTATTTTTGCACTCGTCGCGCGTTTCGCTAACCATGTTAGCTTCATGATTGACTGAGTCAATCATCGCTCCTGATCAAGCTAACATGGTTAGCGAAACGCGCGACGAGTGCAAAAATAAAGTGTTTGGTGTAGTGGTGATATATACTGAGTAGTATCATTGTGCCAAAGATTCCACATTCCCAACTTAGTCAATATAGTGGTAATAATACATAATAAGTGTTTTATTTCTTTCCGTTAAAATGATAAATTACCACATAGTAACGGCCACGACGATCAACTATTCGATATAGAAAGTTGAAATTTGGTGCAAATATAGGAATTGATGGCATAATCAGAGCCGTGTAGTTTTAAAACGTAAATTTTGACTTAACGGTTTAGTTTGGGGAGTGAAATCGGAAGTGAAAAAAAAATTACCAGGTGATCAAGTGTTGTGTCAAATAAAAGCTTATGAAAACACGAGTTTAAAAATATATATGATTTAATACTTGGGCACATTTTTATTTGTAATTTAAAAAAAAAATGGCCAAAAATCGCCTCCCCCGCTCTATCTCGAAAACTACTGCCCAAAAAATTTTGGAATATTCTGCATATAGTGTAGATTGAGTGAAAATTATCACGAGTGCACTACGTTTGAAAATTTATCTAATATATATAATAAGAAACTATAAGGTTAAAATATGGTGGAGGTTTATTTAATATACTTTTCAGTACACACATTGGTGATAAAAGGTTAGATATCGAGACAAAATAATTTATTTGGTTATAATTAAACAAATATTTAGGCAGTAAATATTTGTTGTACACTTTTATTACTAAATTCTAGATTAAGCTAGATTGATTTATTGACTATTAGGTAGCTAAGATGCTATAACTATTATACATTATTGATTAAGAGAGAGACAGAGAATTTAAGGGGGTAGGGCGCATCGACTGCAACGGTCATTAACTTCCGAATATTTTGGAGATTTATACTATGAAATTTATTTCCTTTAAATAATCACCAATTTATCTGAGAATGGTGTTGTAGGATTGGATGATTGATTTTAGGGTGAAAGGAATGTGATACTTTCCACGGGTATCAGAGAAGTGCTTCAGAAATATGTTTGACGGTAAGTGGTAGTTGACAAGATGGACAATTGGGGGATACTCTTTATTTAAAAGGAAGAAGTGGGTCTGATATGTATGGCCGATGGCCAGTCTTCTGCCAATAATGTTTTTCTTTCTATTCAGTGATTGATGATGTAAAGGAGGTCAGTTTTGAGGTCCCAGAGTTTATTACTGGTGTCCTCAAGATCCCACTGTAATTGGAATAATTTTCTAAATTCCTGAGATAGATGTTTTCAGGTAATCTCTGGGATGATTTTCGCCCAGAATAGGAGCGCCAGAGAGAGAGGCCTTTTTGCAAAAGTATCAGCTTGGACGTTTCCTGCAATGTCACAGTGTCCTGGTATCCAAATAAGTGTAAAGGATTTGTTTTTTTAGTCTGGCAACATGTAATAAGTCCTTTATTTGTCTGATGTATGCGTCATCAAAGTTCGCATGTTGAATGGATTTAAGAGCGCTCTGAAAATCCGATGCAATTAGGAATTTGAAATAAGGAAGAGTAGTTATCGCATATCTTATGCTTTCCCTGATGGCTAGAAGTTCAGCAGAGAAAATAGACGAGTGAAGAGGTAATTTGAAAGTTTTCTGACTATTTTGGGCGATAAAGGCGGCGCCAACCCCTGAACATGACTTGGAACCATCTGTATAGATAGCGAAGTAATACGAGTTGATTATTTTTATTCGGAATAACATCTCTATCAAGTGTGCACATAAAGAAGTCTATATGAGGTTTTTGAGATTGCCAAGGGGGAAAACATGTGATAAGAGGGTATTCAAATCGGGGGGGGGGGGGGGGGGGGGGGGGAAATGTGAAATTATGAAGAGCCAAAAAGTGTTTGAGCCTGGAAGGAATAGAGTTAGATGGCAGATATATTGTGCGAGATAGATGTATAGAAGTTAGATTTAAAGAGGATTTTAAGTGAGGACGACCCTAATCAGCGCTATAAAAGAAAACTACGTGACGTATCGGGTGTAACCACAGCACAGTGCGAAATTTAGGAAGTTTAGCGGAACTTCATTCAATTTTTGAAATACGTAAAATTCATAAGATTATTCATTATTTTGGTAGGTTAATATCCCACCTCTAAAACCTTATACTCAGTTTGGGGATTAACTCTGCGAAACAACTGCAAAATGCACCTGAAAGTTGTATTACTTATTCAATCATACTTTTTGCCTACAGAAAGCTATTCGATTTGTTTAAGTTAATAGAGTGGTACATACAAACGGCAAGTCAGTAGGCCATGATTTTTTCTTCATTTATTTTTATAAGAGAATTGTCATTTAAATAATTGCAAAATCTTTTCTTACTCGTGTGTGATTTATTCGTGAAAAAACGTAATTTTTAAGAGGTAAGTAAAATTTACATTTTTAACTTCAGTGGAGACTTTAAAAAGTGATACTACATAATACCAGCTTGAAACGCACAAAAATTTGAAAGGTTTTTTTTTCCTCTCTTGGAAACACAAAAGATCTTCTGCGATATTTTGCGATCTTCTTTTAAATTAAACATTTTCCAGAATGACTTTGCAAATTTCATATAACTGCATATTCTAAAAGTGGAAGGATCGGACGCCATCATTGGTTTTGTTTTGGAAAAAATAGGCTCACCAATGCTAACATCTGACGCTCTTTGCAGTTTAAAGGCAACTCTTCGTGCGCTGGTTTGTAAAATACAAAAAAGGCGGAGGGAATCCAGTCGAAATTTAGCATCATTTTTCTGAATAAAAATGCTAGCTGGCTTGAAAATAATGTAAAATTTTCAAATGCTGTAAGGGATGCATTGCCTAGTGGATCGAGGACCCATGCAGGCAGACCTAAAAAAGAATTTAGGGATTGTCATTCTAAAGTGCAAAACAGAAAAGAGCATCATCTTTTGAAGTCCGGTAGTCAAGACGAGTTAGCCAAAGCAACTGCAACAAAGCTATACCAATCTGGAAAACGAAACTCTGCAGCGATTGTCAAGGAACTGGCATCTGGTTCTCCAGAAAGGGGTAGCAAAATCAAGAAGGCTCGCATGTCTTCTTCAAACAGCCCACGAAAATTAACTCCAGACCAGGCTCTGGCGCTACTTATTGATGCAAACTTATCGTCAAATCAGTACAAACATTGTTCGAGATCAAGCAAAAAATCACCGTTGCACTTTGTATCCACCATATTATGTTGTAAAAGAGGCAAAGAGGTTGTGCTATCCAAAGGACATAATAATAACTGAAGTTTCAGCTGAAGTATCAGTTCAGTCGCTTATAAATCATACCGTAGCAAGACTTTGTACAGGGCTAGAAGGGATTCTTAGAACTTTATCAAACGTTAAAGCACTAAATGTTATCGTAAAGTGGGGTTGTGATGGGGCGGAACACGTTAATTATCGACAAAAGTATATGGACAAACATAGCTCTAATGATAGTATGTTTAGTGTATAAATGGTACCAATCCAAATGTGCTCCGTAAATGATAATGGTGATAATCAGTCAGTAATTTGGAAAAACCCTGCTTCTTCTTCCGAAGTGAGTCTCTTTCTGAATAGATGATCAAAACGTTGTTACAAAATGTATGTTTTTTTAAATTGTTCTATAATAAAAAACACAAATAAACTGAAAATATAAAACACATTAATTTTTATTAAAAATTTTAAAAAACCAACAAATAGAACTATTTTACTGGTTTAAATAATTAAGTTCCGGTAAACTCAAGAAATTTCGCACTGTGCGCAGAGGGTTAGTACAGGAGCGTATTCAGGTTAGATCTAAATACAGTGACGGACTTATGGGTATGAGAGAGTTATGCACTGTGTACGTGAGAAGTATTATCACATTTGCGTACTCACATATTAAGTGAGGACGGTTCATTGAAAGAGCATAAAATTTCATGAGAGAAAATTGTCTGATGAGGTAGAGGGGTAGAATAGAGGAAACACAATGTAAACTGGAAATTGGTGAAATTCTAAAAGGTCCCGTAGCTAACCGCAAAGCCTGATTCTGAATGGTGTCTAGCTTTTTTTTTGGTTGAATGACATGCTGAGTCATATATGAAATCCCCATAGTTTAGTTTAAAGAGGATAGGGGATTTGTAAATGATTATGACTGAGCTAAAATCAGAACCCCCTTTTGAGTGAGCAAGTAAGCGCAGAAGATTAAGATCATGGACTGTAGGTGTTCTGAAGTGATTAATGTGTGAATTCCAAGTCAAACCCGTATCAAAGGTCAGCTCTAGGATGTTATGAGAGTTTTGAATAGATATAGGAGATCCATTGCTATTGAGGGGGTCTAGGGTAGTTTCTTATTTACAGGAATTTATAAAATGTATAAAAACTGATTTTTTTGGAGGACATTGACTAAGAAAAAACGTGAAAATACATAATGGATCTTTTAGATATATACATTCCAGGGACCTAAATAACTTAGCCTAGGTGGGGATTTTATTTTAACAGCAATCACCGTACGAAATACTAAACTGCGCAAGTCCGACTTGTACGTGGCTGGATCTTAATATTAATACTACAATTCCCCTCTTCTTTTTCTTAACCTTGGCAATTATTATGAATGAATTTATCAATTTCAGCATCAGAACATTGTATGCTGTAAGGGAAAAATAATTTTTCGGTTTTGGTTTTCAGGTAGTTTTAATTATTCATATGCATTAAGAAAGAAACTGATATGAGAACGAGTCTCTTATTTATACTTGGTCAGTGAGCATCCACTGAACCACTAAGTTTCTTTCTAATTACATTTTGTGTCTTTATTTGAAAAAGGTAAATGTTTACGGAATATTTTAATTTCACAATCATTAAAAACTTTGTCGGAATTTAATTATGCGATAAGTAGCGATTACTATTTGTTTGTTTGCATAAAAAATGACATCACTGTAGTTATTTTTTTTTTACGAGCACTTAGTCATCATGTGTAATGTAGTGTAATGCTAATGTAAGTCATACCTTCCTTAATATTCTCGGCATTAAAAAATATAGCTTTGGTGCTGACGAATTCCGCCAACAGTAAAGGCAAAAGATCGCGCAATATTATAAGAAGTTTCAATATATATATATATATATATATATATATATATATATATATATATATATATATATATATATATATATATATACAGATACATGTCAGGGAATCTAAATAACTTAGCCCGGGTAAGGAATTTATATAAATG